>JBBDGP010002256.1:0-600000 GCA_037952835.1 Lithobates septentrionalis
TTTCCTTCTCCTCTCCATCTCTCCCTTTCCTTCTCCTCTCCATCTATCCCTCTCTCCCTTTCCTTCTCCTCTCCATCTCTCCCTTTCCTTCTCCTCTCCATCTCTCCCTTTCCTTCTCCTCTCCATCTCTCCCTCTCTCCCTTTCCTTCTCCTCTCCATCTCTCCCCCTCCCCCTTTCCTTCTCCTCTCCATCTCTCCCTTTCCTTCTCCTCTCCCTCTCTCCCTTTCCTTCTCCTCTCCATCCTCTCCCTCTCTCCCTTTCCTTCTCCTTTCCATCTCTCCCTTTCCTTCTCCTTTCCCATATATCCCTCTCTCCCTTTCATTCTCCTCTCCATCTCTCTCGTTCCTTCGCCTCTTCATCTCTCCCTCTCCCTCTCCCTCTTTCCTTCTCTCCATCTCCCCTACTCTCTCTCTTAAATTCAAATTTAAATAAGCTTTATTGGCAGGGCCAAATACATTTCAGCATTGCCAAAGCAGTTAAGTTTGTGGTGAGGAGAGGAGACCATGTACAGGATTTCTCTCTTATCCCTCTTTCCTACTCCTTTCCATCTCTCCCTCTCCCTCTTTTTCTCTCTCACTTTCCTTCTCTCCCTCTCTCTTTCCTTTTCCTTTCCTCTCCCTCGTTCCCCTTCCATCTGTCCCTTTCTCTCTCTCTTATTCCTTCTCCTTTCTATCTCTCTCACTTTCCATTCCCCCCCCCCTCTCACCCCCATCCCTTCTCCTCCCCATCTCCCATTTCTCCCTCTCTCCCCCTTTAATTCTTCTCTCCCTCTCTCCCCCCCTTTCCTTCTGTCTCTCTCCCTCTCTCTCTTTCTCTCCATCTCCCTCTTATTCCTTCTGCTTTCTATCTCACCCCCTTCCCTTCTTCTCCCCATCTCTCCCTCTCTCTCTCCCTTTCCTTCTCTCCCTCTCTCTTTTTTTCCTTCTGTGTCTCTCTCTCTCCTCCTCTCTCTCTCCCTCTCCTTCCCTCTCTCTCTCCCCCTCTCTCTCCCCCCCTCTCTCCCTCTCTCTCTCCCTTTCCTTCTCTCTCTCTCCCCTTTCTCTCTCTCTCTCTCTCTCTCTCTCTCTCTCTCTCTCTCTCTCTCTCTCTCTCCTCTCTCTCTTCTCTCCACCCCTCTCTCCCCCTTTCCTTCTCTCTCTCTCTCTCTCTCTCTCTCTCTCTCTCTCCCTCTCTTTCCTTCTCTCTCTCTCTCTCTCTCTCTCTCTCTCTCTCTCTCTCTCTCCCTTTCCTTCTCTTCTCTCCTTAGATTCCTTTTCAAGTACGGGGCACCTGAGAAGACACAGATTGGATTGCACTGCAGTCTCTATCCCTCACTCTCTCTCCCTCCCAAAAAAAAAACGATCGCTCAGGTGCAAATCCAACCAAATTCATTCAAAATTATTTTCTTTTCTTGGTTGTGTTGAACATTTTTTTTTCAGTTTTAGGATTGATTAAAGACAATGTAACCACTTATTGATCGAAATGTTCCTCATTACATGTATGTCCAGCATAGCCCAGCTTACCCCATCTCCCTGTCGATCTCTTCCCCTAACCTTTCCCCCTCCATCTCTCTATCTGTCAGTATAACCCGAGCAGAAACCTTCACAATCCCGCACTTAACTAATGAGGGGCTTAGCACGTCCTCTCACGTAGCCGATAATCCCTCATAACCTCCACAGATATTTGCTCCTTAGAAGGCCATTATCCAAGCTTTCACTATTATTATCTATATATGACAAAATGTGCTGATGTGCAATTCAGGATCACCGACTGGGAACGTTTCCTCGTTTAAAGGTTCAGTCCACCATAAACTGGTAATTCAGCTGGAGAGGTTAATCGTCTTATGTTTTGCATTCACTCATCCCCCCACCCACCTTCATGCTAAGGCAATGTTCAAATAAAACCTATTTTTTATTACATATCTTATTTTAGACCTAGTAATGCCATCATTGGGTCTCTGTGCTTCTCTATGCAATGCACACAGATCATGGCTGGTGGGAGGTGATGGAAGGGTGCTGTACATAGCTTCCTGAAAACATCATGGCACCCCGCCTCTGTACTCTTTTCAAGAGCCCCTTAGCCCTTATGCAAGGAGTGGGCTGGCTTTTGGGAGGAGTTATGCAAATATCAAATTGCCTTGATGAATAGATGTCAGTCTGGATGTTCCTAGATAGGCTGTGTTTGCATGTAATGCCAACATGTAAAGCTGGGCCTCCAGAATTAAAAGAACTGAAATCCAATAAATAAAAGAGACGGGCCATTGAAAGTCAGGCTTGGGTGGAAAAAGGCTAGATGATGCCAGACGTCTTCCAGCCAGGAAATGAGACGGGCTCTATTTGACTTGCTGCAGCTTTTAATGCACATTGTGAGAAGCAATTTCAGTTCAGGAGAGGAACCCGTCCTGTACAACTGTAAAATTCTGAATGGAAAGCTGGAGGTCAAATTGAAAGCTCAGCTCCAGGTTGGTCTGGCCCACCCTACCCAAGCCTCGTCCCATGGAGCACCATTGGAATATTTAATAAAACAGTATGCAAATTTTTTTTTCAGTTGTCTTCTGGCCTGTCCGATGATATGTAGGGGCCTTTTTTATTTAAGGTCTACCTTGTTGGTAGGTGGTCCATATAGATTTAAAGCCCAGCTCCAGGTTGGTCTGGCCCACTCTACGCAAGCTGAGGAACTTCCCCATCCCATGGAGCACCATTGGAAAAGTAATAAATCAGTATGTAAATTTTTTTTTTCAGATATCTTCTGAGTCTGTCAGATGATATGCAGGGGCCTCTTTTCTAACTTGATGGTAGGTGGTATATATTGATAAAAAGTCTAGCTCCAGGTTGGTCTGGCCCACCCTACCCAAGATGAGGAACTTCCCCGTCCCCCGTACAATGGAGCACCTTTGTAAAAATATAATAAATAAGTAAGTATGCAAATTTTTTTCAGATACATTTTGACCTACCCCTTGATATGTAGGGGCCTCTTTTACTTAAGATCTACCTTGTTGGTAGGTGGTCCATATAGATTTAAAGCCCAGCTCTAGGTTGGTCTGGCCCACTCTACCCAAGCTGCGGAACTTCCCCATCCCATGGAGCACCATTGGAAAAATAATAAATCAGTATGTACATTTTTTTTTTAAGATATCTTCTGAGCCTGTCAGATGATATGCAGGGGCCTCTTTTTTAACTTGATGGTACTTGGTATATATTGATAAAATGCCCAGCTCCAGGTTGGTCTGGCCCACTATACCCAAGCTGAGGAACTTCCCCTGTCCCATGGAACACTATTAGAAAATTAAAAGCTCAGCTCCAGGTTGGTCTGGCCCACTCTAGATCTACCTTGTTGGTAGGTGGTCCATATAGATTTAAAACCCAGCTCCAGGTTGGTCTGGCCCACCCTACCCAAGCTGAGGAACTTCCCCGTCCCATGGAGCACCATTGGAAAATTATAATAAATCGGTATGCACAATTTTTTTTTCAGATGTCTTCCGGCCCGGTCTGATGATATGTAGGGGCCTCTTTCATTTAAAGTGTTGTTCCAGCAGAAATTGTACTTTTTAAATAAAAATACCCCTATAATACACAAGCTTAAAGTATTCTAGTAAAGTTAGTCTGTAAACTAAGTTCTGTTTTGTTAGTTTATAGCAGTAGTTTGTTATTTTATAAACTTACAGCAGGCCGTGGCCATCTTAAGTGTGGGCATCTGAAGCCAGACTGTATTTCTTCCTGGATCTCATCCTTGCAGATCTCGCACATGCTCAGTGCAGCACAAGCAGTGTAATAGGTTTCAGGTCAGGTTTCCATGGCAACGGCAGTGTCAGAGGAAGTTCCCGTCCCTTCCCAGAAGGCATTGCAAACAGGAAATGATGCGATGGGCCACGGCCAGGGAGGAGGAAGTGAAAAATGAATACAGCAGATATACAGTAGGTGCTGAGAATTTTTTTTTTTTAATATCCAATTCGTTTACGGTGCACAGTTTAGTGAGGGATGCTAAAGAGTTGTAAAAGTGGGTGGAACTCCACTTTAAGGTCTACATTGGTGGTAGAAGGTCCATATAGATGCTGAAGAGTAGGAGAAAAAGAGTAAGGCCAGAGTTCAGCTGTAAGCCTCCTTACAGTCTCTTCTATCTCTTGGGGACTCTATTGGTAGGATCCTTACCCCGAATCCCTGGGCCTGCACAGCTCCTATGCTCCCAAGGAGGATCTTCCACCATGCCTGTGGGATTTTGTATTTATTTGTATTTTTTTTTTCACATTATTTTATACTAATGGAGAAAGTAACAAGAGTAACAATCCTAGTTGGGCAGGAACAGAGTTGGGAATTATGGTGGTTGGGTGATCTTGATACTCTAGTCTCCAAGCCGTAGTAACAAGTCAATTCCAGGCTCAGATAACTGAAAAAAATGACTGTGGGTAGGCTGACCCGTTAAAGCCATAAGGACCTCCTGACCAGTCACTCTGACATTGAAAGATGAAGCTAGTGGAGATCACTGGAGTGCCATGCAAAGCGCATTGTTATAGGAGGAGAGTGACAGAGAGACAAGCTCATCAGAATGCCGCTTCTTTGTTTCAAAATCCAAACAGGGACAAGACCTGTAAGAGTTTCTTAAAGTGGAGTTCCACCCACTTTTACAACTCTTCAGCATCCCTCACTAAACTGCGCACTGTAAACAAATTGGATATTTTTTAATTTTTTTTCTCAGCACCTACTGTATATCTGCTGTATTCATTTTTCACTTCCTCCTCCCCGGCCGCGGCCCATCGCATCATTTCCTGTTTGCAATGCCTTCTGGGAAGGGGCGGCAACTTCCTCTGAAACTGCCGTTGCTATGGAAACCTGACCTGAAACCTATTACACTGCTTGTGCTGCACTGAGCATGTGAGAGATCTGCAAGGATGAGATCCAGGAAGAAATACAGTCTGGCTTCAGATGCCCACACTTAAGATGGCCACGGCCTGCTGTAAGTTTATAAAATAACAAACTACTGCTATAAGCTAACAAAACAGACCTTAGTCTACAGACTAACTTTACTAGAATACATTAAGCTTGCGTATTATAGGGGTATTTTTATTTAAAAAGTATAATTTCGGCCGGAACACCACTTTAAAGTGGTTGTAAACCTCAGACATGAAATATGAGCAAAGCATATCCCTCTATAGTGTGTACTTGTCTCAGTCCAGAGCACTAAGTGTCATTTCTGTCTGCTGCCTCATTGCTCAGCTATCTCTATCAGTCACTTCTGACAGGTTTTCCTGACACCAAGAGATAGAAAGGTGACAGGGGAGGGAGCTCCAGCACACAGCCTGTGATTGACAGTCTCAGCTCTGTTCCTGTGTGAAGGGGTGTGTCCCTCCAATCAGCTCTCACTGAGCTCTGCAGTGTGTAGTTTCAGCTCTTTGCCCCCTTTTTTTCTGAAAGCTCAGACGAACAGTATAAATTCTGGATTTTGAATGGCTGTACAGAAGAGAGGGCTGCAGATAATCAGGCACAACTTATGTAGGAGGATTTGTTTTATCTCTGTGTATCACCTGAAGCCAGTCACTTCGCTGGGTATATGGAAAGGTTTACAACCACTTTTACTGAAACAGAAACAACATCAGGTCTACTCTCATGGCAGACAGGACTGTGCTGTGTGGCAGAGCTGTGTAAATCTCAGTACTGGATGGACAAAAATACAAATCCTCTGGCAGATAAAACAGTTCCCATATACGAGTTTCTTCTTGCCTGACGTTCAGATTTAAACATCAGAACCAAGCTGGGGGGAGGGGGGCTTTGTGGCATCATGCGATCCTATGACCTATGGGTAGCCAGGCTGTCCAGTAGGCAGCGGTGTGGCCCCTGACTCATGACATTTAGACAGCCCTGTCTTCGCTAGCCGAGGGGGCCCATCATCCTAGCGGGTGAGAGTCAGCCGCTCGGTATTGATTCAGAAGGACAGGCTACAATCTGTGTGTGTATTTCTCAGTAATGAACTTGCTGTTGGCGTCTTGCTTGATTTCACGCAGAAAACATTAAACACCGTTCTCGCTATTATTCTAGACGTGTACAGTCTGCTCACTTAATGTTTATTCACCTAAACCACCATCCTTTTTTTTCTTCTTAACTACATTCAATCCGCGAGCATCTTCACAGCATCATCGGCCCCTGGGCAAAGCAATACCCCGAGGCCCCCTACCAGCTTGTATCAGGTGCCCCCATCACAGTGCCCCCTTATATCAGGTGCCCCCATCACAGTGCCCCCTTATATCAGGTGCCCCCTTACATCAGGCGTCCCCATCACAGTGCCCCCATATATCAGTACCCCCATCACAGTGCCCCCTTACTTCAGGTGCCCCCATCCATCAGTACCACCATCACAGTGCCCCCATACATCAGGTGTCCCCATCACAGTGCCCCCATACATCAGGTGTCCCCCATCACAGTGCCCCCTTTCATCAGGTGTCCCCATCACAGTGTCCCCATACATCAAGCTGCTCCATCACAGTGCCCCCTTACATCAGGTGTCCCCATCATAGTGCCCCCTTACATCAGATGCCCCCATCACAGTGCCCCTTACATCACGTGCCCCATCACAGTGCCCCCTTACATCAGGTGTCCCCATATATCAGGTGCCCCCTTACATCAGGCCTCCCCCATCACAGTGCCCCCATACATCAGTACCCCCATCACAGTGCCCCCTTACATCAGGTGCCCCTATCCATCAGTACCACCATCACAGTGCCCCCATACATCAGTACCCCCATCACAGTGCCCTTTTACATCAGTACCCCCCATCACAGTGCCCCCTTACATCAGGTGCCCCCATCCATCAGTACCACTATCACAGTGCCCCCCTCACAGTGCCCCCATACATCAGTACCACCATCACAGTGCCCCTATACGTCAGGTGTTCCCCATCACAGTGCCCCCATACATCATTACCCCCATCACAGTGCCCCCTTACATCAGGTGCCCCCATCCATCAGTACCACCATCACAGTGCCCCCATCACAGTGCCCCTATACATCAGTACCACCATCACAGTGCCCCCTTACATCAGGTGCCCCCATACATCAGTACCACCATCACAGTGCCCGCTTACATCAGGTGTCCCCCGTCACAGTGCCCCCATACATCAGATGTCCCCCATCACAGTGTCTCCATACATCAAGCTGCCCCATCACAGTGCCCCCTTACATCAGGTTCCCCCATTCATCAGTACCACCATCACAGTGCCCCCTTACATCAGGTGCCCCCATCACAGTGCCCCCATACATCAGTACCCCCATCACAGTGCCCCCTTACATCAGGTGCCCCATCCATCAGTACCACCATCACAGTGCCCCCTTACATCAGGTGCCCCATCACAGTGCCCCTATACATCAGTACCACCATCACAGTGCCCTCTTACATCAGGTGCCCCCATCACAGTGCCCGCTTACATCAGGTGTCCCCCATCACAGTGCCCCCTTACATCAGGTGCCCCCATCACAGTGTCCCCATATATCAAGCTGCCCCATCACAGTGCCCCCCTTACATCAGGTGTCCCCATCACAGTGTCCCCATACATCAAGCTGCTCCATCACAGTGCCCCCTTACATCAGGTGTCCCCATCATAGTGCCCCCTTACATCAGATGCCCCCATCACAGTGCCCCTTACATCACGTGCCCCATCACAGTGCCCCCTTACATCAGGTGTCCCCATATATCAGGTGCCCCCTTACATCAGGCCTCCCCCATCACAGTGCCCTCATACATCAGTACCCCCATCACAGTGCCCCCTTACATCAGGTGCCCCTATCCATCAGTACCACCATCACAGTGCCCCCTTACATCAGTACCCCCATCACAGTGCCCCCTTACATCAGGTGCCCCCATCCATCAGTACCACTATCACAGTGCCCCCCTCACAGTGCCCCCATACATCAGTACCACCATCACAGTGCCCCTATACATCAGGTGTTCCCCATCACAGTGCCCCCATACATCATTACCCCCATAACAGTGCCCCCTTACATCAGGTGCCCCCATCCATCAGTACCACCATCACAGTGCCCCCATCAAAGTGCCCCCTTACATCAGGTGCCCCCATCCATCAGTACCACCATCACAGTGCCCCCATCACAGTGCCCCTATACATCAGTACCACCATCCCAGTGCCCCCTTACATCAGGTGCCCCCATCACAGTGCCCCCATACATCAGTACCACCATCACAGTGCCCCCTTGCATCAGGTGCCCCCATCACAGTGCCCGCTTACATCAGGTGTCCCCCGTCACAATGCCCCCATACATCAAGCTGCCCCATCACAGTGCCCCCTTACATCAGGTTCCCCCATCCATCAGTACCACCATTACAGTGCCCCCTTACATCAGGTGCCCCCATCACAGTGCCCCCATACATCAGTACCACCATCACAGTGCCCCCTTACATCAGGTGCCCCCATCCATCAGTACCACCATCACAGTGCCCCCTTACATCAGGTGCCCCATCACAGTGCCCCTATACATCAGTACCACCATCACAGTGCCCCCAAACATCAGGTGCCCCCATCACAGTGCCCGCTTACATCAGGTGTCCCCCATCACAGTGCCCCCTTACATCAGGTGCCCCCATCACAGTGTCCCCATACATCAAGCTGCCCCATCACAGTGCCCCCTTACATCAGGTGCCCCCATCACAGTGTCCCTATACATCAAGCTGCTCCATTACAGTGCCCCCAAACATCAGGCGTCCCCAAAACAATGCCCCCTTACATCAGGTGTCCCCATCACAGTGCCCCCTTACATCAGGTGTCCTCATCACAGTGCCCCCTTACATCAGGTGCCCCCATCACAGTGCCCCCTTACATCAGGTGTCCTCATCACAGTGCCCCCTTACATCAGGTGTCCCCATCACAGTGCCCCCTTACATCAGGTGTCCCCATCACAGTGCCCCCTTACATCAGGTGTCCCCATCACAGTGCCCCCTTACATCAGGTGTCCTCATCACAGTGCCCCCTTACATCAGGTGTCCTCATCACAGTGCCCCCTGCCAGTGCTGGCAGGGGTATGGCTCTTCTACTCTAGCTGTGGAAAAGGTGTCTTGGACCTCGGCAGAGAGCTCACTGCTTCAACAAGAAGCAAGAGTCCTTCTGTGTGCCATGATGGCAGGGGTCTGCCTTTTCTACTCAAGCTGTGGAGCCTTTGGACCTTGGCAGAGAGAACAATACTTCAACAGAGAACAAGGGTCTGTTTCTACAGCATGCTGGCAGCGGCCTGGCTTTTCCACTCAAGCTCTGGCAAAGGTCTTTTGTAACTTTGCAGAGAGCCCACTTCTTCAAAAAAGAGCAAGGGTCCTTCAGTGCGCCATGATAGCAGGGAGTCTGGCTTTTTTCTACTCAAGCTGTGACAAAAGGTGTTTTGGACCTCGACAGAGAGACCACTACTTCAACAGAGAGCAAGGGTTCTTTTCTACAGCATGCTGGCAGCAGCCTGGCTTTTCTATACTGCAGCTGTGGCAAAGGTGTATTGGACCTTGGCAGGGAGACCACTGCTTCAACAGAGTGCAAGGGTCCTTTTCTACAGCATGCTGGCAGCGGCCTGGCTTTTCTATTCAAGCTCTGCCAGAGGTCTTTTGTACCTATGCAGAGAGCTCACTGCTTCAACAAGGAGCAAGAGTCCTTCAGTGCGCCATGATTGCAGGGGTCTGGCTTTTCTACTCAAGCTCCGCCAGAGGTCTTTTGTACCTTTGCAGAGAGCCCACTGCTTCAACAAAGAGCAAGGGTCCTTCAGTGCGCCATGATAGCAGGGGTCTGGCTCTTTTCTACTCAAGCTGTGACAAAAGTTGTTTTGGACCTCGGCAGAGAGACCACTACTTCAACAGAGAGCAAGGGTCCTTTTCTACAGCATGCTGGCAGCAACCTGGCTTTTCTATACTGCAGCTGCAGCAAAGGTGTATTGGACCTTGGCAGAGAGACCACTGCTTCAACAGAGAGCAAGGGTCCTTTTCTACAGCATGCTGGCAGCGGCCTGTCTTTTCTACTCAAGCTTGGGCGAAGCTATTTTAGACCTCAGCAGAGAGGCCACTGCTTCAACAAAAAAAAAGTGAAGGTCCTTCTATGTGGCATAATGGCAGAGGTCTGGCTTTTCTACTCAAGCTGTGGGTACTTTTTTTTTAAGGGAACAAAGTGTAAGACTCTGGTTGGGCTTTAGGAATGTCCAAGGACCCCCCCCCCCCCAAAGCTTGGGGGTCACCACGTTGCTATAGGGGCAAACCAAGTGGTCCCCTGAGATGGGTCGTATATAACAATGTTTATTTAGTATGGTTCACTCTCCGCTGATCCGTGTGCCCAGATCCTACTAATCCCGGCAGCCTTATGCGCTGACACACGGCGCCGAGCGCTGTCACCGCCTCGCTGATGGAATGGATGTCAGACTCCGGCAGACCGACATTGACAGCGCCAATTATAATGACGGATCTCCATGAACAATCGTTTCCCCTTCAGATCATCAGAGCATCCGAAGTCTTCTAGCCGGAACATGGTTTCCATATAATGTTTAGCGATTCCAACATTCAGCCAATCATTTTATTATTGTTTATTTCGAAAAGAGATTCCAGGCGTTATCCAATCTTCCCCTTCAACTTCCTAATAATTAAAGGTGCCAATTCCTGGAGGAGAAGAGTTTTCATGCCGTCACTCACCCTGTGTAAAGCTACCCAGTGATTATAGTGATCATTCCAAACATTTTTATAGAAGCCATCAATCAAAAATGAAAAACTGAGGTGCTTTACAGGCGTTTTAGCGCTAAAAATAGCGCCTGTAAAGCGCCTCTCCTGTCACTCCAATGTGGAAGCCTGACTGCTTCCATACTGGGGCGGTGCGCTTGCGAGACGCTAGAAAAAGTCCTGCAAGCGGCATCTTTGGGGCGGTGGAGGAGCGTTGTATACACCGCAGCTAAATCGCCCCTGCCCATTGAAATTAAAAGTTGTAAATCGCTTCAGCAGCGGCGCTACACTTCTTTGTCCGCTAGTGTGGGTTAAAAGCGCACCGAAGGGCGCCGCTAAAACGACAGTAAAGTGCCACTAAAACTAGCAGCGCCTTATTCCCGACGCTCTCACTGTCCCAGTGTGAAAGTAGCTTAAATGGATAGGCTGCATTCTCAGTGATGTCACCGGTCTCTAGTGAATGGATAGGCTGCATTCTCAGTGATGTCACCGGTCTCTAGTGAATGGATAGGCTGCATTCTCAGTGATGTCACCGGTCTCTAGTGAATGGATAGGCTGCATTCTCAGTGATGTCACCGGTCTCTAGTGAATGGATAGGCTGCATTCTCAGTGATGTCACTGGTCTCTAGTGAATGGATAGGCTGCATTCTCAGTGATGTCACCGGTCTCTAGAGAATGGATAGGCTGTATTCTCAGTGATGTCACCGGTCTCTAGTGAATGGATAGGTTGCATTCTCAGTGATGTCACCGGTCTCTAGTAATTGGATAGGCTGCATTCTCAGTGATGTCACCGGTCTCTAGTGAATGGATAGGCTGCATTCTCAGTGATGTCACCGGTCTCTAGTGAATGGATAGGCTGCATTCTCAGTGATGTCACTGGTCTCTAGTGAATGGATAGGCTGCATTCTCAGTGATGTCACCGGTCTCTAGAGAATGGATAGGCTGTATTCTCAGTGATGTCACCGGTCTCTAGTGAATGGATAGGTTGCATTCTCAGTGATGTCACCGGTCTCTAGTGATTGGATAGGCTGCATTCTCAGTGATGTCACCGGTCTCTAGTGAATGGATAGGCTGCATTCTCAGTGATGTCATCGGTCTCTAGTGAATGGATAGGCTGCATTCTCAGTGATGTCATCGGTCTCTAGTGAATGGATAGGCTGCATTCTCAGTGATGTCACCGGGCTCTAGTGAATGGATAGGCTGTATTCTCAGTGATGTCACCGGGCTCTAGTGATTGGATAGGCTACATTCTCAGTGATGTCACCGGTCTCTGGTGAATGGATTGGCTGCGTTCTCAGTGATGTCACTGGTCTCTAGTGAATGGATAGGCTGCATTCTCAGTGATGTCACCGGTCTCTAGTGATTGGATAGGCTGCATTCTCAGTGATGTCACCGGTCTCTAGTGATTGGATAGGCTGCATCCTCAGAGTTGTTCTCCTTTAATGAAGAACAGCATTCTTATGTCCTGAATATCCCCCAAGCTCGCATACCACTGTATACAGAGAGCTTCCACTTTAAACCATTCATTATGAAGTCACATGGGGGATGTGTAATGGGTTCTGGTTAAGTCATCTTGCTATCAATTACTTTTGATCGAGTTATTTCTTTTTTTTTTTTTAATGCTCTTTAATCTCTGGGATGTATATTGGCTGTCATAGCGCACTTAGAGCAGGCAGTGTGTGCGAGGCTCCTCACCCCTTAAAAGCAGGAAGATGCGCTCTAAGTAATCACGGTCATTAGTGTAATTACTGCTGTGGAAGGGTTTATTATTTTTACCAGGCACTATGGAGAAGGGTTCAGCCTTCGCTCTCTAGTAACATTGCGCACTCACAAGGCCAGCCGCAATGCTATGCTCCATTTATTTCCACCGAGGGACAGCACATGGGTCATGTACACCTTATGGCACATAAATGGGTGCACTGTGTAGGTCAACCTATTTATTCTGAATAGGGGTGACAACAGGTCCTGCATGGTTTTTTGAGCATAGGCATCCTTGTGATGCACAATAATGCTGCACACAGTAGATGTCCATTGGGGTACAAGTAAAACCCAAGTGACTTTTGCCTAGGTGTCGATGATGTCATCAGCCTGCTGCAGGCGGGAGGAAGCATTTCCTAAATCTCCTCCCCCGGTAATCAGACTGCATTGTAACTTTGCAAGATTACAGACTGCGGCAGCAGCTGATCTGCACTAGACGTCTCATAAAAAACAGCAGTCCCGGATTTGCAGGGACAGTCCCGCATTTTGATCAGCTGTCCAGGATTTGCAGGGACAGTCCCGCATTTTGATCAGCTGTCCAGGATTTGCAGAGACAGTCTGGCATTTTGATCAGCTGTCACAGTTTTGCAGGGACAGTCCTGCATTTTGATCAGCTGTCCAGGATTTGCAGGGACAGTCCCGCATTTTGATCAGCTGTCCAGGATTTGCAGAGACAGTCTGGCATTTTGATCATCTGTCCAGGATTTGCAGGGACAGTCCCGCATTTTGATCAGTTGTCCCGGATTTGCAGGGACAGTCCCGCATTGTGATCAGTTGTCCCGGATTTGCAGGGACAGTCCCGCATTTTGATCAGTTGTCCAGGATTTGCAGGGACAGTCCCGCATTTTGACCAGCTGTCCCAGATTTGCAGGGACAGTTCCGCATTTTGATCAGCTGTCCCGGATTTGCAGGGACAGTCCCACATTTTGACCAGCTGTCCTGCCAAAGCTGTGTCCAGCGCCACGTCCTGGGATCACAACATCATCCTTATTTGAATGAATGCAGTCAAAAAGGCATTTGTTGTGGGAATCAGGGTGCGAGTGGGTGGTCCAGCATATTTGGG
Organism: Lithobates septentrionalis; assembly: GCA_037952835.1. NCBI lineage: Eukaryota > Metazoa > Chordata > Amphibia > Anura > Ranidae > Lithobates > Lithobates septentrionalis. Next base: position 13,478 of record JBBDGP010002256.1, read on the forward strand.
TAAGACTAAGCAATAAAGTGGGCATGATGGGTGCCTCCTGCATATTTAGAGCTGTTGACTGGCCAGGATTAACCTGACACTGGACGATGCCCTAACAAATATGGTTAAGCAAAGGATAAATCCCATGAAGCCGCCCATCAATGCAAACCCGCTGGTACTGGAATGGATGGCAGTCTCAGCCTGGGCTCCCACCAGGCCATGCCCCCAATGAGTTTCGCTCTGCCCCTCGGAGCTTAATCATGGGGATCTGCAGTGGACACAGGACTGCTTTCCCTTGTAGCCTAAGCGGCACACAATTTTTATTATCGGTTAACAAAGAAGGTGCTGTCTAGACATGTGCAGAATGAAAAAAATTGTTTTGTTTCTTGATTTGTTTTTTGCATAAATTTGTTTAGTTAAATTTGTTTAATTTATTATTGGAATTTGTTTATTCAAATTGAGATCGAATCAAAACTTTGGAATCCCATTCAAATCGAATTCCACTCGAAATTAAATTTATTCTATTTGAAATTCGAATTTTGGAAGATGGTTATAATCTTTTGTATTCCATTCTATTGTATTGTTTTTTTCATATTCTTTTAATTTGTATTCTATTCTATTAAATTCTATTCTTTACTATTATATTTAAATTCAAATTTATGCTATACAAAATAAATGCACTTTCACTGTACTAATGACACTGGCAGGGAAGGGGTTAACATCAGGGGGCGATCAAAGGGTTAAATGTGTTCCTAGAGAATGCTTACTAACTGTGGGGGAGGGGCGTGTAATGTGGAAAGGTACCGGATCACATGCTTATACGTGATGCGGCATTTGCAGGTAGGGGGCGCGTGCGCGCGTCCGACGCCCCCGGCCGTGCTGTCATTCGCTACAGTACAAGTCAGGTAGCAGGTCCCGGCCGTAAATGACAGCACGGCCGGGGAGGGGGCGCTGGGCGCGCGCACGCGCCCCCCTACCCGGAAATTATCGGCTTAGCGAATCACAGTACAGGGCTCTGTGTTTACTAACAACACAGGGCTCTGTACACAGAGCAGTGATGTGGCTGTGCTTTATCTCCCGGCAAAGCAAGGAGATATAAAACAGTCACATCCTTAGTAAAAGCAAACAGTACAAACTTTACACAAGGCACGCAGTTAACACTTTGATCACTATAGAGGTTAACCTCTTCCCAGCCAGTGTCACACTGGTGATGTCAGTGTCAGTCAGTTCCCACCCAGTGCCAGTTAGTGTCAGATTGCTCACCGCACTATCACAGTCCCATTATAAGTCGCTGATCACCAACCGCCATTACTAGTATTAAAATTATATATATATATATATATATATATATATATACACTGTATTAGTGGGATTTTTTTTTTTTAATATCAAAGAAATGTAGCAGAATAAATTTTGGCCAAAATGTATAAAGAAATTTGATTTTTTTCAATTTATTTATATATTTATTTGTATTGGATATGTTTTATAGCAGAAAGTAAAAAAAAAATTGATTAAAAAAAAATGATAAAGTAAAAAAAATAAATAAAAAATAAAATAAAATAAAATAAATCTGTCTTTTTTCATTTATATAATAAAAAAATAAAAAAATACAGTGGTGGGGGTACAATACCCCCAAAAGAATGTTCTATTTCTGTAAAAAAATTACATAAATTTCATTTGGGTACAGCGTTGCATGGTCGCGCAATTGCCAGTTGAAATAGCTCAGTGCCGAATAGAAAAAAAAATGGCCTGGTCATGATGAAGAGGTAAAACCAGGGCTGAGGTTTAATAAAACATTATGTAATATTCGCTCGGATTGCCTTTTAGTCTCTGACACAACTTAGAAGCGCTGCTTCTAAAAAGTACTCCATAAATACACGTCCGCCATTTTTTTTTTTTTTTTTTACAATAAAAAATCCAATCTTCAACCAAAACAAATTTTGGCTAAAATCTCCCTTTTTTTTGTTAAGCGACGTCCGTGCGTCTGAGGTCATAAGGCAGCCAGCCAACCATTAAAATAGTTCTCAGTACGGAGTTTATATCCCACTTAGCGTTAAATTTACAACTCCAATAAAAACCACATTTACCGCCGCCCAGCGGTTTTCTAAATATAGCGCATGTTATATAATCAATGGCGGAGCGTTGAGCTTTTTACAGTAAATTTCTGAGCTAGATTACAATTAATTCCGGGCTCTCTGAAGCCGCATATCGCTGAATGTGAGTGACGCTAACTGACGGCGTGAAAAGTAGATACAGAAAGATAAACAGATTAGCGTTAGCAAGGTGCGGAGAGATTCCACAAACATTAAAAAGAAAATTAGACTCCGCCCACAAATGGACAACGCCAGAAAAGATCAGCAGCAACCTTGGTGTGCTTCGTGAAGCACGCGTTTTTTGCGCGTGTTCATGAAATTAACATAATTATAGTTACATAAATTAGTTTAGGTAAATTCGTCAAATTCATTTGATTGCTTTTCGGAATTTGTTTTGCTTATTCATATTCAATTTAATTCAAATTTTCCAAATGCGACCAAATTCGGAAATTTTTTATCAATTTGACTTCAAATTCTGTTCGAATTGCATTTAAATTCAAATTTAATTTGTTTTATTGGAAATTTGAATTTTGAAAGATGGTTATATTCTTTCTATTTCATTCTATTCTATTGTTTTTTTCTGTTCTATTCTTTTCTATTATATTCTATTCTTTTATGTTCTACTCTTTTCTAATCTATTATTTTCTATTATATTAGAATTCAAAATTATTCTATTCAATTTTTGGGAAATGGTTCTTTCTATTTATTTTTTTAAAAAATTTCTATTCTATTTCTTTAATTTCTATTATATTCTTTTTTTTATTTGTCTCAAATTTAAATTTATTATATTCGAAATTTGAATTTTGGAAGAAGGTTATATTCTATTTTATTTGATTCTCTTTTTTCTATTCTTTTCAATTCTATCCTTTTCTATTCTCATTCTGATTTTCTATGCTAATTTTTTCTTTTGTAATCCAATGTATTCTATTTGAAATTTGAAATTCAGAAGAATGTTTATAGTCTATCTTATTTGTTTCTATTCTATTCTTTTCCTTTTTCTATTCAATTTTATTCTGTTCTTTTATTTTCTATTTTATTTGGTTCTGTTTTCTATTCAATGTTTTTATTATTCTTTTATTTTCTATTCTGTTCTGTGTTACTCTAGTATATTTTATTCTTTTATTTTCTATTTTATTCTTTTATATTCTTTTCTGTTCTATTCCTTTATTTTCTATTCTATTTGGTTCTGTTTTACTCTATTCTTTTATTTTCTATTATATTCTTTTATTTTCTATTCTATTTTTTTCATATTCTTTTATTTTCTATTCTGTTCTGTTTTATTCTATTATTTTATGTTCTATTATATTATTTTCTATTCTTTTTTGTTCTATTCCTTTATTTTATTTTCTATTCTATTTTTTTCTGTTCTCGTATTTTCTATTCTATTTTGGTTCTGTTTTACTCTATTCTTTTATTTTCTATTCTATTTGTTTATTTTCTATTCTATTTTTTTTACATTCCTTTTCTATTCTATTCTTTTCTGTTCTATTCCTTTATTTTCTATTCTATTTTAATCTCTTCGGAAATTTGAATTGGAATTCGATTCGAAAACTGTTTCAATTTGAGTTTCGGGCGAAATCTTGTTTCCTTATTTCAGTTTTGTCAAAATTCGTTACTATTGCAATTCGAATAATGAAAAATTTGTCAGAATTTCAATTCGAAACGAACTGCACATGTCTAAAGGGAACTGCCACACATTTTACCATTTCATTCTTCCAATATTATTATTATTATAATTATTATTATTATTAGTAGTAGTAGTAGTATTTATAGTAGTTAGAGCCCTTTCACACTGGGGCGGGGGGCGGCGGTAAAACACTGCTATTATTAGCGGCGTTTTACCCGTCGGTATGCGGCCGCTAGCGGGGCAGTTTTACCCCCGCTAGCGGCCGAGAAAGGGTTAAATACCACCGCAAAGCGCCTCTGCAGAGGCGCTTTGCCGGCGGTATAGCCGCGCCGTCCCATTGATTTCAATGGGCAGGAGCGGTGAAGGAGCGGTATACACACCGCTCCTTCCCCGCTCCGAAGATGCTGCTAGCGGGACTTTTTTTACCGTCCTGCCAGCGCATCGCTCCAGTGTGAAAGCCCTCGGGGCTTTCACACTGGATACACAGCAGCGGCACTTTTGGGTTGGTTTGCAGGTGCTATTATTAGCGCAATAGCGCCTGCAAACCGCCCCAGTGTGAAAGGGCTCTAATAGTAGTAGTAGTAGTAGTAGTAGTAGTAGTAGTAGTAGTAGTAGTAATAGTAGTAGTAGTAATGGATCATGTTCAGATTTGTTTTTATATTGAACCTCGTCTTTGGTTCCTCAGAAGGCGTAGCGCAGGACGCACGCGTATCAGTTATGTATTTTTTTTTTTTATATATAATTTTCTTTGGTAAGCTTCAATTGGAACCAATTTTTGATCAGATTTGTAGCCCGCAGTCGTTTCTTGATTTTAATCCCACTTTATATCCCCCCTCCCCCCACATCCCAGCGCACCCCGTGTCATCCGTCATGCCTAAAAATCGTTCCCGCTGCCAAAGTTCTCAGCGTGGACGGTAATACAATCGCACAGCGGGAGGGTTCAGGTAGTACAATAGCAGATATATTTGTATGTGATTGATAGTAACAATTTTTAATGTTTTTTTTTTTTTTTTTTTTCTATTTTCAGCAGAAACAAGTTTTTGCTGACGGGTTGCCATGGAAACAGCCGCGACAGATACACTGGCATCGCTTAAAGGCATCTTATAATACGGACATGCTCAACAACGATCTGGTTCCTACTTTAGCTCTGGTTCAGAAGGAGTGACAAACGCGTCAGCGGGAGTCAAGGAAACAAAAAGAGAACCTGTCACATAGGAGGATAGATTCAAACAATGGTACAAAAAAAAATAAAAATAATCATATTGCGGTATTATAGGCTGGCTCCCTTTGATGATCAGCAATGAAATAATCACTAATTTTATTTATTTATTACAATCCACTCAGTGCTTCACAAATATATTGTACATTAACAATTTTCTGTTGAAATGTATCCAATGGCAATTTTTATAATATATATATTTTTTTGCTATGGAGAGAACGGGGGAGGGGTTAGACCCCCACATTGGGGGGAGATTTTCCCTCTTCATTTGTCCCGGTTGATCATTCTAACCAGGACTTAAGGCTTCTTTCACATCTTGCAAATTTGGAATGGGTGTTCCCACTTGCGATCCTTGTAGAGTGACCTACGCGTTTCGGAAAGTCACGCATAGGGCAGCCCATTCACTGGAATGGGCTGCCCTATGTGCGTTGTTTGCGGCAAACAGGCTCGATGACTGCAATTTGGCCCTGAGCCAGGGGCGTTTTTCCACGCGTTTCCCACAATTGTGGCACATATTGTCACGCGACCATTGCGACCAAATCACACCGCGTTTGGGGTGCCATTAAGAATATAACATTTGTGGTCAATGATGCCCTTTTAAGGTCCATATGTTCCATATGTGCCCCTTTGGTAGTCAGAGGTGAGTGCCCCATAACCATGGGGGTGTGCCAGGTGTGCCTGGGCACATCCTAATCACTGCTTGAGGTGAAGATTACACCTGCTGATATTGCACCATTGCCCCCGAAAGGGCCTCCGAAAAAAAATGGTAAAAAATAAAAAGATTAAAATAATAAATATAAAAAGCTACTGACTCCAACCTCTGCTCTACTGACACCGTCCATGTTTTAATACATTTGGGGTGCACACCCTAATGCAATAGGCTGCACACACCTATGCCCATAACAATGGTGGTCAGTGATGCCCCTTTAAGGTCCATTTGCTTCATACAGTGCCTTGAAAAAGTATTCATACCCCTTACAATTTTCCATGTTTTGTCATGTTACAACATACAAACATAAATGTATTTTATTAGGATTTTATGTGATGGACCAACACAAAGTAGAGCTGCACGATTCTGGCCAAAATGAGAATCTTTTTTTTTTTTGCTTAGGATAAAAAGATCACGATTCTCGCGGTGTAAAATCTTTCAAATTATACAAAAAAAAAAAATTGGGCTAACTTTACTGTTTAGTTTTTTTTTTTTTTTTTTAATTCAATAAAGTAATTTTTTCCAAAAAAACTGCATTTGAAAGACCACTGCGCAAATACAGTGTGACATAAAATATTGCAACAACCACCATTTTATTCTCTAGGGTCTCTACTAAAAAAATATATATATATATATAATGTTTGGAGGTTCTAAGTAATTTTCTAGCAAAACAAATGATTTTAACTTGAAACCAACAAATGTCAGAAAAAGGTTTAGTGTTTAAGTGGTTAAACTTTCCTCATTTACACACACAGTTTATTCCTTTGACAAATTGTTACAATGTTTATACTTAAGTTCCACTGATAAAGAACAATAAATAATTCTTGGCAAACTGCCCAGTTTTTTCTTCCTTTCTTTTGACAGCTGTGGCTTCAGAAGAGCAGAGAGAATTCTTTGCATAGCAAGAATCGTGAAACACTTTCGTCAAGATCTCAACGGGGGAAAAAATCACGATAACGATTCTTGACGATTAATCGTGCAGTTCTTAGCTCTAACACAAAGTGGCAACATGTTTTACAAATAAATATGTGAAAAGTGGGGGGTGCATTTGTATTCGGCCCCCTTTACTCTGATACCCCTAACTAAAATCCAGTGGAACCAATTGCCTTCAGAAATCGCCTAATTAGTAGAGTCCATCTGTGTTTTAAGGCTTGACATGTTTGGTATCTAATTACTTGATGCAGCCTAATTTTTTTTTATATTTCTACCAAAAAAATTGGCTAGTATATTTTACTGAAAATATGGATTGAATAAACAGTTGCGCTATATTGCAAGACATAAAAAAAAAAATCACATATACCAACATTTTATTTTCCAGGGTCTCCACTTTCAGAAAATACATGAAGTTTTGGAGGGGTGTTAACTAATCTTCAGGCCTAAAAAAAAGTTGCAAAAACTGCTCTGACTGCGAAGGGGTTAACACAAGGCGTAACACCCACATAAAGCAACCGTGAGCGTAGCAGTGAAAGCCAACTCTCTGCCATCGTCACATTATACTTCATGGCATCCTATGTGAAACAAGAACCAGGAGATGAGGGCTGGGTGGTGAGTGCCGGGACCTGGTGCTGCCGTACAGCTGCCCCCCCCCCCCCCGTCGCCTCTTCACATCTAAAGGCAGAGCGGAAGAAGCAGATCCACGTCAATGCAGAGCGGAGGGGATATGGGAATGCTCTTTATGGCTGGCTACATCGAATACACCTACACCGACCCATCTGTGACAGCACAGAGATGACAAATTGTCTCGCCGCTCCACAGCTCGAAAAAATGCAGACTAAGCAGGAGCGCAAAGCGTTAATAGGATTTGCAAATGCAATAGCCTAGAGCCACACTAATCAAGTAACTTACACCTGAAGCACAATTTCTAATTTGCTGTTATCAATGTTTAAAATAAAATCCATGTTTCTATATTTAGCTTGTAATTAAACAGATCGCCACCTGGTGGCGCAGTTGGCAGGATAGGTAAATATTAAAGCTGAAGCTTAAAGTGTTACTAAACCCACAACAGTAAAATCGGTCTGTATATGCAGTAAATCATGCTCGTTATAGTCACTGTGGAACCTAAGGGGTTAATCCTCTGCATTATGTAAAAAAGGTGTGATCCTGTCTTCTTTGTCCCCCCCCCCCCCTTCTTCCACTGTCCCCAATCCATCTCCTGTTTGAACAGAGCCTATGGAGTCACTCTGCACATGCTCAGTTTGGTGTGTATTGCTAGTGAGTTTTTTTTTTCTTGGGCGAGTGCTTGTGATCAGCACTGTCCAGACAGAGGGTCAGGGGTCCTGCAGCCTCATTGGACAATCAGAGGAGAATGAAAACTCCTCCTACAAGCTTTAACCAGACACTGATAGAAGTCACAAGACTGCTATATACCGCTGATGTGAAAAGGTATTTAGCAGTTTATATTTACTAAAATAATTGCATTTCCATGTTCTGTGTACTGTGGGAAGCCAGATGTAGTGAATGCAGGCTCAGGTTTTTTATTACATATCGAATTTAAGACCCAGGGATGTATCTGTGCTTCTCTATGCAATGCAGACAGATTATGGCTGGTGGGAGGGGCTGGCAGGGGGCTTTACAAAGCTGGAAACAGACAAGGGTGCACGCACCTCTTCAGGCAACAAAAGGTGAACACACCCGGTCCAAGGTGCTAATCCCGGGTCATCACCATTGGTAATGTCAAGAAAAGAAGAAATTGATTGCACACTCGAGTCCAAAGGATGCTGTTAAAGTTTTCTTTTGTCGTAAGCCAGACAAACTTGACAAGGATGAATAGTTGACGCGTTTCACACGAAAGAACCGTGTGTGAACAAGCAAGTTTCCTAAAAACATAACAGCACCCTGCCTTGGTACTCCTCTCAATAGCTTTCAGTCCTGATGCAACAGTGGACTGGCTCTTGGGAGGAGTTATGCCTTGATGGATAGTTGCCTTGATGATAGTTCCTATCATCTGGATCTCTTTAAGTTCAACATTTTAAGCCCCGATGAAGGCCCTTCAAAACTCCCGCAATGTGTTGGTTTGTTATTGGGTACTGTGAGTAAAGACTTATATGTGGACTCCAACACCAATCTGGCACTCTCCTGTATTTCTGATCTTGGTCCTGTTGCTGTAACATGACCCGTTAATTCCTCTGATTTTCAGATCTTTGCATCAGTTGTTGAGGTGGACAATGCACGCCCCTCCCAAGCTGCCATTCAAAGATAAAGGACTTTATTGACTACATGATCAAATACAGTGTTGACATTCAAATGCGTTTCACCCATCGGGCCTTATTCATAAGGGCCATCATAATAGCGTCATGGGCCCCTGGGCAAAGTAATACACTGGGGCCCCTACCAGGGAGATGGTGATCCTGGTGGCAAGAAGTGGGTGTGACTAAATGATGCTAAATTATACTAAGTATGGAGTTGCCGAAGCTCCACCTACTCCCATGCTGCCAGGGCAGAAGATATGCAGCGTTTAGTATAATCGTGCAGCCCTACAGTATGTCTCCTCTGTCACCTTCCCTGTACTGAAAAGAAAGACTGAGCGCCGACCGCCTGCTATTTTGGAGGAGACAGACTAAAGTAGTCAACAGTAGTCTTGTTCTTGTGAAATGACCATGCTGGAGAGGAGAAGCATTATTCACCAAAGACACAAGCCCACAGCAATGCATCCCAGCTACTGTTTTTGTGAATGATTGCACTAATTTCCAGCATGGCCATTCACAACAACACACTCCAGCTACTACACTAGTCTCTCTTGAACAACTCAGCCTAGATTGCTATTCTAGGGAGAGAGACTAGAGTAGTAGCTGGGATATGTTGTTGTGTGCTTGAGTTTTTGTGAATGGTGGCGCTAATATCCAGCATGGCCATCCACAACACATGCCAACTACTACACTAATTTCTCTTGGACAACTTAGCCTAGATTGCTATTCTAGGGAGAGAGACTAAAGTAGTAACTGACGCTTATCTTAAGTATGGAGCTGCTGAAGCCCCACCTCCTCCCAAGCTGCTAGGGCAGAACATCTACAGCCCTTAGTCTAATCATGCAGCCCTACAGTAAGTCTCCTCTGTCACCTCTGTGCTGAAAAGAAAGACTGAGCACCAACCACCTGCTATTTCGGAGAAGAGAGACTACAGTAGTCAACTTGTGTTCTTGTGAAATGACCATGCTGGAGAGGAACGGTATTATTAACCAAAGACACAAGCCCACAGCAACACATGCCAGCTACTACACTAGTCTCTCCTGGACAACTCAGCCTCGATTGCTATTCTGGGGAGCGAGACTAGAGTAGAAGCTGAGATATTTTGTTGTGGGTTTGTGTTTTTGTGAATGATGGCACTAATCTCCAGCATGGCAATCCACAACAATGCAAGCCAACAGTTACTACAGTAGTCTCTCTCCCTTTAAAGCAGTATTACACCCAAAACCAAAAATCCACAAAGACAAATTAGCATTTTTCAAACATGACCAATCCAGGAGTTAGGAAAACCACTGACCTGGCTTTAGTGACTCTACACTTGTGGTAAAATCAATCCGGCAACTCGGTATGATCCAAACATAAAGGACATTTTTGGCTACATGATCAAATAGAGTGCAGATACGCTAACGCATTTTGGCCATTAGCTTATCTGCATTGTATCTGACCATGTAGCCAATAAAGTCCTTTATGTTTGGATGATACTAAGTTACTGACTCGATTTACCATTGAACAAAATCAAAAATGTAATATATTGTAGCTTACCAATCACTAGATGTGGTGGCTGCATTCGTTTTCTTTTTAGGCTTTTTTCCCCTCTGTTTTCCCCTGGCGACCTGGCCGGTAACACCCCTCCTGTATTAGTGTCCTCACTCTGGATGAAGGAGCACAGTTGGCACCTTTGGACAGCAAGATTGTCAGAAGGGAATGGGAGTCTTAGATGCACAGTGGAACCTCGGAATGCGGTTAACGAGCGTTTCTCAATACGAGCACTGTATTTCTAAAAATCCTAACTCGGTTTGCGAGTGTTGTCTCGAAAAACAAGCAGGATTCAGGCCAAAGAGGTGTGCAGTACCACTTTTGGCCTGAGGTGGGGGCGCCGGAGCCGAACGATGCAGATCGTCGCCGTTCGCAAATGCACGGAAAGGCCTGAGGACAGTTCGGCTGACCTCGCCAAACCTTAGAAAGACTGAACTGAGTCTTTCCGAGGTTTGCCGAGGTCAGCTGAACTGTCCTTAGGCCTTTCCGGCCATTTCCCAGGCTCTCCAGCACCCCCCCACCTCTGGCCGCATGCGGTATTGCATGTCATTGACATCAATGCGGAACAAATTATTTTCGTTTCCATTTACTTCCATGGGGAAACTTGCTTTGATATGGGAGTACTTTGGATTACGAGCATTCTCCTGGAACGGATTATGCTCGTAATCCAAGGTTCCACTGTACTAGCCAATTAAAATACACTAACATATTAAAGCCAAGCTCCAGCTCACGCTTTATAATCAGTTACAGCAAACAGTTTATTTTCCTTTTGGGATAAAGGTTTTACATAAATAAATAAAAGCTGATTACTGAAAGCACCCCTGTCAGTGGTAAATGGTTTGTCTGATCCATCTAACTGCTACATCTGCAAAAGGGGCTTGTACGTTTGAAAAAACATCAGACTTACTGGTCAGATCACCAGGTGAAAATAAATAAAAGAAAGCCTAAAAGGGGAAACGAATGCAGTCATCACATCCATCGGTACGAATTGGTAAGCTGCAATATAATAAATATTTGCTTTCAGGTTTAATACCGCTTTAATATCTCTGAAATGATTGTAAAGTTTTTCACTAATGACACTCAGCACTCCACCAGCTGCTGCCGGCTCTTCTCGTTAACCTTTAGAAGTCTAAGTACTTCCCCCCGCTGGTGGGGGACCTCCGGGAATCTGGAGAGGAGAAGCTCAGGCAATGCTCCTCTTGTTTCCCAGTGAAATTAATAGTTCTCTGTTTTGGGCAGCAGATGCCTGTGTTTTTTTTTTTTTTTTGCAGGTAGGGGCATATACATTATATTACCAAAAGTATTGGGACACCTACCTTTACACGCACATGAACTTTAATGGCATCCCAGTCTTAGTCCGTAGGGTTCATTATTGAGTTGGCCCACCCTTTGCAGCTATAACAGCTTCAACTCTTCTGGGAAGGCTGTCCACAAGGTTTAGGAGTGTGTCTATGGGAATGTTTGACCATTCTTGAGAATGGGATGATTGACTATTTTCGATCTAATTCATTCCAAAAGTGTTCTATCAGGTTGAGGTCAGGCACTGATGTGGATGAGAAGGCCTAGTTTGCAGTGTTCACTCTAATTCATCCCAAAGATGTCAGGTCAGGACTCTGTGCAGGCCAGTCAAGTTCCTACACCCCAAACTCGCTCATCCATCTCTTTATGGACCTTGCTTTGTGCACTGGTGCGCAGTCATGTTGGAAGAGGAAGGGGCCATCCCCAAAATTTTTCCACAAAGTTGGGAGCATGAAATTGTCCAAAATGTCTTGGTATGCTGACACCTTAAGAGTTCCCTTCACTGGAACTAAGGGGCCAAGTTTAACCCCTGAAAAACAACCCCACACCATAATCCCCCCTCCACCAAATGATTTAGACCAGTGCACCAAGCAAAGTCCATAAAGACATGGATGAGCGAGTTTTGGGTGGAGGAACTTGACTGGCCTGCGCAGACTCCTGACCTGACATCTTTGGGATGAATTAGAGTGAACACTGCAAACTAGGCCTTCTCATCCACATCAGTGCCTGACCTCAACCCGATAGAACCAAAGAAACAAAATAGCAGCGCTCTCAACAAAGGAAAGTCTCACTTGAATCTAGGGTGGCATCTCTCACTGGGTGCTCAGGCTGAACAGGTATCCCTTCCATGTTGTTATCCGTCAAAAAAAAAAGACGGTAGCCGGCATCTCCAGTAATCCAAATAAAAAGTCTTTATTGCTACATACAAGAACGGTGTAATGCTGTGATCAAGGCCTTTTTGTGCCGAAACGCGTTAGCCTTTGCACTGTTCTTACACCATTCCTGTATGTAGCAATAAAGGCTTTTTATTTGGATTACTGGAGATGCCGGCTACCTTCTTTTTTTTTTTTGACGGCTCAACCCAATAGAAACACCTTTGGGATGAATTAGAGCGGAGGCTGCGAGCCAGGCCTTCTCGTCCAACATCAGTGCCTGACCTCACAAATGCCCTTCTGGAAGAATAGTCAAACATTCCCATAGACACACTCCTAAACCTTGTGGACAGCCTTCCCAGAAGAGTTGAAGCTGTTATAGCTGTAAAGGGTGGGCCAACTCAATATTGAACCCTACGGACTAAGACTGGGATACCATTAAAGTTCATGTGCGTGTAAAGGCAGGCGTCCCAATACTTTTGGTAATATAGTGTATCTATCGGGAAACAAAACACTTGAGTATAAATAAATTAGAAATCAGGCCAATGAAATGAATGAACGCCCAAGTGCGTGGCTTGGGCGCGCTTTTTCACGCCAGGAGAAAAGCATTTAGAAGACCCCCCAGTGTGTATGGGGCTTAAATGTTGAAGACGGATTCACAGAGCTTTTAAGACCATTTCGACCTCCTGGTCTATCTTCTGCTTTGGGGCTTACAATGTTTCTTTTTATACCAAATCTGCACTGGCTGTAATTTTTTTTATTTTTATTATTTTTTTTTATAACATGTTTCCTTTAAAAAAAAAACAAAAAAAAACAAAAAAACAATCTAAACAAATGAACAATGCCAATAAATTTTGAACCCGATACAAATCCTTCAGCAACCAAAAGAGAGGAGCAGATGGCGATTTATTTTGGAAGGCGGGGGGGCGCACAGCAAGAGGATCTCCTTAATCTCATCACAGCCAAAGTGGATTCTGTTCTCTTCCGTAAGGTGTGTTACCACCAGCCTGCTGCAGAGTACGGAGCCCGGACTGCGCTGAAGGTGGGTCGCATGGGCACAGAGTTTGTATACCTATGAATATGACCGATTTATACCACCTTATTAATCGCTTCCATACCGGGCTTATTCTGGCACTTCTCTCCTACATGTAAAAAGCGTCATTTTATACTCAGAACCCCCAAACAGTATATATATATATTTTTTTTAGCAGACACCCTAGGGAATAAAACGGCGGTCGTTGCAACTTTTTATCTCGCACAACAATTTTTCAAACGCGTTTTTTAAAAAAAAAATAATCTATTTCATGATTTAAAAAAATAACAAAACAGTAAAGTTAGCCCAATTTTTTTGTATAGTGTGAAAGATGAAGTTACGCCGCGTAAAAAAGATACCTAGCATGTCACGCTTCAAAATTGCGCACGCTCGTGGAATGGCGACAAACTTTGGTACTTAAAAATCTCCATAGGCGACGCTTTCAAATGTTTTACAGGTTACATGTTTAGAGTTACAGGGGAGGTCTAGTGCTAGAATGGTTGCTCGCGCTCTAACGCACGCGGCGATACCTCACATGTGTGGTTTGAACAGCGTTTACATATGTGGGCCGGACTTACGTGTGCCTTCGCTTCTGAGCGCGAGCTACCGGGGACAGGGGGGCTTAAAACATTTTTTGTTTTTTTTTGTTTTTTTTTTACTTTATTTTTTTACATTTTTTTTTTTATCACTTTTATTTCTATTACAAGAAATGTAAACATCCCATAGGCCCCTTTCACACTGGGGCGGTTTGCAGGCGTTATTGCGCTAAAAATACCGCCTGCAAACCGCCCCTAAACAGCCTCCGCTGTTTGTTCAGTGTGAAAGTCCGAGGGCTTTCACACTGAAGCGGTGCGCTGGCAGGAGAAGAAAAAATCTCCTGCAAGCCGCATCTTTGGAGCGGGGAAGGAGCGGTGTATTCACCACTCCTTCACCGCTCCTGCCCATTGAAATCAATGGGACAGCGCGGCTATACCGCGGCAGTACCGCGGCTATAGCCACGCTGTACAAGTGGTTTTAACCCTTTTTCGGCCGCCAGCGGGGGGGTTAAAAGCGCACCGCTAGCGGCCGAATACCGCGGTAATACAGCGCTAAAAATAGTGCTGTTTTACTGCCGATGCCCCCTACCGCCCCAGTGTGAAAGGGGCCTTAGGAATCGTTTGTGACAGGTCCTCTTTATGGAGAGATGCAGGCTGGAAAGCATGAGATCGGGAAAAAAAAATCTATGATCTCATGCTCACCAGCCGCGATCGCGGCTTTGTTTACACCCGCGGCCTGGACGTAACACCATAATGTCGCGCGCGGGCCTCCAACGATCATAGAGGTGACTGGTGACCGCCTGGTCACCGGAAATCTCTATGGTTATCATCCGGTGGCGGGCGATTCTTTCTCCGCGTCCCCAATGGCACAGGAGAGCCCGGAGAAGCACCGGATGGCGGCGGGTTGCGTCCCCTCCCGTCCCCTGTTGGCGGAACTGCCACTATGATCGTTCTTATGGTGCACAGAATTGCCGGCTGAAAACAAAGATATCTGAATGATGCCTGTAGCTGCACCCATCATTCAGCTATTCCCACTGAAAGTCAAGGACGTCATATGACGTCCTTGGGCTGGAAGTGGTTATTCACATTAGCACGTCTCGAAGAGCACATCTACGGTTTGGTGGAACTTTTGGTGCGACTTTGGTCCGACTTTACATTCTCTGGACCAAAGCTGCCTCAAAAGTCACACCAAATTAGCGCAGGTACCCGTGCAAAGCCGCTGCGGCTTTAAGTCGCACCAACCTGAGCAGGTGCCATTGAAAAGAATGAGCTGCGACTTGTCATGAAACTTTGATGTCCAAAGTCGCATGACAAGCTGCACAAGGGCAAATGGAGCCTGAGCTTTACACGCTTTTTTTTTTTTTTTTTTTTTAAGATTTTTATTTAGCATAAGAAAATAATTCACATACAGATAACAGGTAAGTGAAAAAAAAAAAACAGGCATGAGAACAGTATACATTACACAGTAAACCGGCCAAGAAGGCCAGCACTACCAGTCATAGAAGACTCCGACCAGAGTCCCAAGTCCAAATCTGTTATCAAGGAAATCTGCTATTTTTTTTTTTTTTGTTAAATTAGGAATCAACAAGACAGTTTACCCCAACAATTACACCAGTAGGAAAGTAGCAGAATGCCATTTCCCGCCCACACAAACCCCCGAGCCCCAAAAAAGACCAAGGCACTTACTTACATCCCCCCCCCCCCCAGGTGACATAACTATGTACATGAAACCATGGACATGAAACCATGGGCAATTGCAGATGGAGTATATTGCTCTAAAACCCCATCTTTTATACCAGTATGCTGTTCTTGTCCCCCCAACTTCAGTTGGGGCTTATCAAATAACAGTGGTTTTGCAGCATCTCCTCACCCCTTAACCCAACTTTTCTCAACCTTTTTAACACAGAGGAACCCTTGAAATAGTTCTCCGGTCTCGGGGAACCCCTGCTAAAAATTTGAAATCTACAACTCATGATACATTAGTGTGATGGTCAGTGGGAAGAATGGTCCTTACACTTGTGGTCATTGGGAAGAATTACCTCCTTACAGATGGCTAAAAAGATCAGTGGTGTCAGTGGGAACTTATCTGAGAGGCAGAAATTGCTCAATGCTGAAGGAAACCCTAGCAACCTCTGGAGGAACCCTGGTTGAGAATCGCTGCCTTAACCATTCAGTAATCCACATCCCCCTCCAACGAGTCCACCCACACCTTCCTAAACCTCTTGGGGGAGGCTGACTGCTGAGGCTGACTGCTGAGCTCTGATGAAGAAGGGACAAGCCCTTCGAAACGCGTAAGCGAGCAGTGTTAGATATTCCTCTGAAACACCTTTGGAAGGCTGTGTTCATCATCAATTTTACCACCTGTTGCAAGTTGATGTCCAAGGTTTATGGCACATGATTCTCTACTGCTTGTGAGTAATTTCCTTTATCATTTTACCTAATAAATGTTTTACAAAAGATAATGCACATGGCTGGTGCGCCCTTCTCTCTTTTTATTTCTACCTCTTGGGGGAGCCCCGGGCCTCATACGTCATACGACATAGAAGAAGGTCAGCAAGCATTCACTACCTTCAACCACATCCCTAACATCAGTTGTTCCCTATGGGTCCTCCTCCTTGCGATGAGCTTCCGGACAACCAAAATAGAGGATCCTAAAAAATATTTTGGTATACACGTCCAACTCCACTTGGTCAAAAATTCCCAATAGGCAACGCAAGGGGGAGCATATATTAAGGAGATCAAATTTGTCGGCTATAAATTCAGTCACCATAGACCAAAAAGGCCTTCTCTTGGTCCGCTCCCACACCATGTGAATAAAAGTCCCTTTCCGCCCCCAGTTGCAGAGTCTCTCTTACGCATACGAAACAATCTAACCGGTGTATAATACATCTGATGGAGGTACCTACGCTGAATCATCCTATCCGTGAAGAGATGACAGAGGTATCCAGGACCTCCTGCCACAACTCCTCCGACAACTCCAGTGGAAAAGCTTCCCATCTAGACCTTGACCTGCCTATCAACCCAGGATCTCCAGGCCCCACTGCCAGATGATATCTGGAAATTCTCTTGGCTGGATCAGGGTCCAACAGAGTAGTCCCCAGAGAAGTATTTTGAACCTGAACCTCTCCACTGCCAAACTGCGCTACTGCCGCATGATAGAGCTGAGCGCATCTGAAGGGCCAAGTCCTGGGCACCCCAAACTGTTCCCGTAGTTGATCAAAGGTGCGTATCTTACCTTCTTGATATATATGATGTAGGTAATTTACCCCAAATTGAGTCCACATGTAGCCATCCTCTATTTTAAAGAACTCTATCAAAGATTTATTGCACCATAGCGGACTATTAGGTGAGAGCCTTAAGGGGGCATCTCCCACCAGCGGGGCACATATATTAAATATCCTACCAGGGAGTGCCTTTACAGAGCCCACCCTGCCACCCCAGACCCCTTTCCTATACACCATATTCAAGAGGGTCTCCTGTGAAGTGGCCACCGCAGCCTCCAACAACGTAGTTGCATTGGAAATCTGGGAGGGGGAAAAAAAAAAATTGCCAGTATAGGGAGGATAATTGAAAGGCAAAATAGTAGGACAGTGAGCCTTACAAGTTAAGTGGGGCGACAGGGGTCACCTGAAGCACGGCAGTTGCTGGTTCTTAGCTCCGCACACACAAGAGCTGGGAAACAGCAGGGGAGGTTTGACAGAAGACAAGGGGGGGTAGCTTCAGGGGACCTCTGATCCCACGACTGTCTCCGCACTGCTGGGTAGGCATGTGCAATTCGTTTAGTTCCGAATTCGTTTTTTCACGAATTTCGACAAATTCGTTCATTTGGAAATATCCGAATTAACAAAAACCCGTTTAACTAATTTTTCCTAACATTCATAAATTCGAAAACAGTGTAAATTCATAAATTCTCACATGCGTACATTAGTAAATTAGTGAATTCGTAAATTTGTAAATTCGGAAATTTGGAAATTTGGAAATCTCAAATAATAATTAACTAATAATAACTTAACTACTATTACTAGTAACTATTAAATTATAGGTATTGGAATTTCATTTCAAATTCGGCTGTCAGTGAACGTAACGAATACAAATTTATCCGAAGGTTACGAATGATCCGACATAACGAATGCTGTATCCAAACGAATGGAACGTTATGAATTAATAATAATTAATAACAATAATAAAAAAAAAACTTTTTATTATTATTATTTATTACTAATTTGTTCTGTTCCATTTGTTTAGATGCAGCATTCGTTATTTCGGATAATACGTAACTTCGGATAAATTCGTATTTGTTACGTTCACTGACAGCCAAATTTGAAAGGAAATTACAATAAATATAATTTAATAGTTAGTTACTATTTCAGATTTTCGAATTTTCGGGTTTTTGAATTTTCAAATTTCGAATTTACAAATGTATGAATTTACGAAAGTACAAATTTACGAATGTACAAATTTACGAATGTACAAATTTACGAATTGCAATCATAACGAATGACCTGAAAAACAAAACAAAATAATAAACTAATGAAACGAAAATGAACACATATTTTGGCTGTGTACATGTCCACTGCGGGGTTCCTTTGCAGAGATCGCAGCCCGATTTAAGGAGCGTTTGTTGCCCCAAAAGATGCTCCTGCTCCTTTTTGGGGTTTACAAGCTTTATGAGATTTTGAAACATTTATTTTCCGGCGTGACAATCGCTGCAAGGTTCGTGGTGCCATTTAGAATGAAAGGCACCCAATGTTTTGCAGCGATTGCTCTGTGATTTGGAATTGCGGGCAGAATTGCGGTGAATCTGCCAGTAATTCCAAATCACAAAGTGTGAATGGGGCCTGATTAGACATGTGCGATTAGTTTTTTTCTGAATTCGTTTTTTAACAAATTTCAACAAATTTGGAGATATCCGAATTAACGAAAACCCATTTAACAAATTTTTACGAATATTTGAAAACTCATAAATTCGGAAATTCGAAAATGATCCGAAAATTCAAAAACCCAAAAATTCCAAAATCTGAAATAACTAACTAATAATAACTTAACTATTACTAACTATTAATTTATAGGTATTGGAATTTCCTTTCAAATTTGATTTGCACCTGAAAAGGAGAACAAATGAAACCACCAAACTCCTCATTCACTCCCTGGTTATCTCTCGCCTTGACTATTGCAACTCCCTTCTCATTGGCCTGCCTCTCCATAGGCTCCTCCCCTCTTCAGTCTATCATGGATGCTGCTGCCAGACTTATCCACCTTACCAACCACTCAGTGTCTGCCAACCCTCTCCTCCAATCCCTACACTGACCACCAACCCTCTCCTCCAATCCCTACACTGACCACCAACCCTCTCCTCCAATCCCTACACTGACCACCAACCCTCTCCTCCAATCCCTACACTGACCACCAACCCTCTCCTCCAACCCCTACACTGGCTCCCAATCACCCAGCGAATTCAATTCAAAATACTAACCACAACATACAAAGCCGTTCACGAATCTGCCCCGAGCTACATCACCAATCTTGTCTCCAAATATCGCCCAAATTGTTCTCTCCGCTCTTCTCAAGACATCCTGCTCTCAAGCTCTCTTGTCTCCTCCTCCCATGCTCGTCTCCAGGATTTCTCCAGAGCCTTTCCCATCCTCTGGAACTCACTACCTCAACCTGTCTGGCTATCCCCTACTCTTGCTACCTTCAGGCGATCCCTGAAAACCCATCTCTTCAGGGAAGCCTATCACGTCTCCAACTAATCTTTTACCACTTCCACCAGCTCATGCCCCACAGTTACAACCTTTAGTACCACCTGCCCCACCCTATTAGATTGTAAGCTCTTCTGAGCAGGGCCCTCTTAATCCTCTTGTATTTTATTGTATTAAAACTGTATTGTCTCCCTTTTATATGGTAAAGCGCTGCGTAAACTGTTGGCGCTATATAAATTCTGTATAATAATAATAACAGGGATGCACCGGACCCCTGCTGCAAGCCACTGCAGCTAGTGTGAACCCAGCCTAAGGCATGGTTCAGTGGGTTTGGTGTGGAGGAACTTGGGTGGCATCCATAGAGCCCTGACCTCAACCTTACTGATTACCATCCATAAAGACATGGTTCGATGGGTTTGGTGTGGAGGAACCCGAGTGGTCTCCATAGAGCCCTGAACTCAACCCTACTGAACATCTTCGGGATGAATTGGAAGGGTGATTGCAAGCCAGGTCTATTTATCCAACATGAGTACCCAACCTCCCAAATGTTCCTTTATGGCTGAATGGGCACAAATTCCCACAAATACATCCTGATATTTTGAGTAAAGCCTTCCCACAAGAATGGAGGCTGGTATGGCCACAAATGGTTATCAACTCCACATGTCCATGGTTTTGGAATGGGATATCCAACAAGCTCATATAGACATGATGGTCAGGTGTGCACAAGCTTTTGGCCATATATTGTAGATATAGAAAAGATATATAGTATACAAAACATCAAGTACATCTGAGTGCTACACATCTGCATACCATAAACATAAGCCCCTATAATGGACTTCAAACACGTATTTTTTATTTTTTTTTACATTTATTAAATCAGTGTGATGCCCCCTTGCACAGGGCAATGAAAGCTCCTACAGACCAAAAAATGAACTTTGACTTAATCATAAACCTTTGTCCTTTAACCGTGTAACTAGGAAAAAAATAATCAATTCCTAATTTTCACCATCACTAACAATATAACAATAGTCTCTTTAATAGGCCGGTGAATAATCGGCACTGTTAAATCAGCTTATCGGGCCCTTCTGAGCCAGCAGATCACACAGCAGCTCAATGTGAACCATTGATTATCTGAATGTAATAAACAATCTTGCATTTCTGCACAGAGCCCGAAGATGGGACGTGGAAATATTAAAAAGAGCAGAAAACGATGACAGGACAAGAGCGCAAACGTCAGATTTATAACCACAATCAGGGGGAAAATGATACTCTTGGGAGATAAATTGATCCGCAGAGACGGACGGTGAGGAAGTTGGTGTAGATTAATGTGGAGGGGAAATTTTGGAGCTCAGCAAAACTTCTCCGACTGCTACGGAGGCCATATATATAAATCGGCAATCAGTGATATTAACACCAGAGATTTAAAGTTCTTCCAGTAATGTAAAAAGTCCCATTTAGACCTTAAATTGTCATCGATCAACCGCTGAAGTTGTTATTAAAGGATAGCTGTACTTTTAAACCACATTTGTTCTTATTTAGGGACTCCAAGCAACTTTCATTGTAAATCTAATAGTAGTTTGTCAAATTCAACTGGACCTGTTACTGTAATGTTAAAGATATTCCGGAGCTTCTCCAAGCCGTTTCTTTAGTTCTAATGAGTGTCAGGAACATACCCAAGCATTTACAGTATAGCCACAAAGGTAGCGGAATTACCTTAATCCAATCACCATTGAAGTTGTAAATCAGGGTTTCTCAAACATGGAACTCTAGGGTTCCTCCAGAGGTTACTAGAGGTTCCTTGAGGGTTCCTCCAGAGGTTGCTAGGGGTTCCTTGAGGGTTCCTCCAGAGGTTACTAGAGGTTCCTTGAGGGTTCCTCCAGAGGTTGCTAGGGGTTCCTTGAGGGTTCCTCCAGAGGTTACTAGAGGTTCCTTGAGGGTTCCTCCAGAGGTTGCTAGGGGTTCCTTGAGGATTTCTCCAGAGGTTACTAGGGGTTCCTTGAGGGTTCATCCAGAGGTTGCTAGGGGTTCCTTGAGGGTTCCTCCAGAGGTTACTAGGGGCTCCTTAAGGGTTCCTCCAGAGGATTCTAGGGGTTCCTTGAGGGTTCCTCCAGAGGTTACTAGGGGCTCCTTAAGGGTTCCTCCAGAGGATGCTAGGGGTTCCTTGAGGGTTCCTCCAGAGGCTGCTAGAGGTTTCTTGAGCAATGAGCAATATCTGCCTCTCAGATAAGTTTCCACTGCCACCATTGATCTTTTTAGCTATCTGTAAGGGGGTAATTCTTCCCAATAACCATTATACTGAAGTATCATGAGTTGTAGCTATTTTAATTTTTGGTAGGGGTTCCGTGAGACCGGAAAGTTATATCAAGGACTCCTCTGTGTTGAGAAGGTTGAGAAAGGCTGGTGTAGATGTTGATTGCCCAAGAACAGGATGAGAGGTAAGAAAAGTAGTTGAACCATCCTTTTCTGGTTACATAATCAAATCCTTGGTGTCAGAAAGTCTACATACAGTAGGTGTTAACTTCCTATTTATTATCTATAGAACGAGGTGCCATCACCCATTGGGTGGTGCCATCATCCCTTATAATTGACCATGGATACACTCAACTTTTTTACCCCACAGGAAGCCATGAAATAATTTTGGGTCTCAGGAAACCCCTTATGAAATCAATTCTTCGGGGGATTGTGAGAAGAATGCACTACATAGTTGGTCTGTGAGAATAATTACCCTGTTTGAGTGGTGGTCACAATGTCACTCTTACCAACAGCTAAAAAGATCATTGGTGTCATGCCACTGGCTCTTCCAAGTGGCAATAGACAGAACTATCTAGGCACCGTCAGATGGGAAGTCAATCAGATACAACTCAAGGGATCTCTAGCAACACATCTGAAGGATCCCTAGAATATCATGGAACCCTGACTGGGAATGACTGCACTGGACAGAGGAAACCTTTACAGGACTTTCTAACAGTTTCACTTGTAGTGCCTTGAAGGTCCTGTGGAGGCTTCCTCTGTCCAGTGTATTCATGCACAGGTGTTGATTTCAGCTCATAAAAACACAAAATTGGGAAGAAAGGGAAAGAGTTATCTATGGCATAAAGGCAGG
This sequence comes from Lithobates septentrionalis, assembly GCA_037952835.1. Taxonomy (NCBI): domain Eukaryota; kingdom Metazoa; phylum Chordata; class Amphibia; order Anura; family Ranidae; genus Lithobates; species Lithobates septentrionalis. The sequence goes on from JBBDGP010002256.1 coordinate 36,365, forward strand.
GTGGAGAAATGCACCTAGGTAGAGCATGTAGATCAACCATTCTCAACTGGGGTTCCGTGGAACCCTAGGCCGCCTCCAGAGGTTGCTAAGAGTTCCTTGAGCTGCGGCTGGTTGAAATTCAATTTGATGGTTCCTGCATAGTTCCAGGACCAACAACACTTGGCAAAGTCAGCAGAATGACACCAATTATCTATTTTAGCTGTCTGCAAGGGTTGCAATATTGCTACTGTCCACCAATGTAAGGGGCCATTGACTCCTGAATAATTGGTTTTAGTAAGGGGTCCTTCAAGGCCCTGAAATTAATTTAGGGGTTCCTCCAGGCCAGGGGTCTCCAAACTTTCTAAACAAAGGGCCAGTTTACTGTTTTTAAGACATGGGGGGGGGGGGGAGCAGCCTGTCAGTATGAAATACCCTGACGTCAATGGGAATAAACAATGCCTCATCATTGTTATTAGTCGGAGGAATAGTGCCCCATCATTGGCATCAGTGGGAAGAATGGTGCCCCAACATTGGCATCAGTTGGAGGAATGGTGCCTCATCACTGGTCTCAGTGGGAGGAATAGTGCCCCATCATTGGTATCAGTGAGAGGAATAGTGCCTCATTGTTGGTCTCAGTGGGAGAATTATTGCCCCATCATTGGTGTCAGTGGGAAGAATAGTGCCCCATTGTTGGTATCAGTGGGAGGAATTGTGCCCCCTTGTTGCTGTCACTGGGAGTAACAATGCCCCAAGGGCTGGATATAGGCAAGCAAAGGGACTCAGTTTGGTGACCACTGCTCTAGGCTACAAAGGTCGAGAATGGTTGATGTAGATCAAATAGACCTTTGAGTGAGAACTACATCTTAAGGGTATCTGCTGGAATCTGAAGACCTTCATTGGAGGGATGGCTTTTGATGGGCTATGCAAGTCTGGATAATGGGTTGATGGAAAAAGTGTGACTCCCAGAATGCACTGGGAGCTGTTCCCTTAAAACTGCATAATGCAAACGCACAAAACTCTCTAATACACAAAGTAAAAAGATCTATCTGTGTCTGTACCTTGCCTCTGCATGCGGTGTTCAGAATTCAAAATGCCATCCCATAATTGTTAGAACCTGTAACTAAAGCTTGCCCGTTTTTATGAGCTCCAGACACCAACTGGCCATTGCACACCATGCCGTTCAATTCACCAGCAGCCCATCCCCCACTCCAGCCAGATCTGAGTTGGAAAACTTTACTTCTGCCTGAAACTAACCAATAAAACCTTCAGTACAACGCTTCTACAACTCACACTTCAATAAAGAAACTCCACGTGCAAACCGGCTGATAACATTTGCTGACATTCTCTGTCCTGAGCGGAGAGCCCCTTTAAGCACTCAGGCGCTGAAAGCAACATCAAAGATGAACCCAAACCACAAGATATCGATCGGTCCCCGGAGTTCTTACTCTCAGGTCGCCATGAGAGGGAATTTATGTTTGTGGCGGCAGCAAGATACAAATATGTACAAATGAGAGATGAAAAGAAAAAGTCAATGTTTGTTCCCAGCGAAGGACGCGCAAAAGTCACAAGCCGGTGAAACTCGACTTTTCTTTATTTAGTTGAGTTGCGCTCACAGTATTGTGTGTAAATGTATAGACTGGGGGGGGGGGGGCATCAAAATACGGCCCATGGGTTACATCCCGTCCGCTATAAGATTGTATCCATCCTCCAGCCAGGACTACTGGAGGATCCTCCATGTGCCCTGATTGAGGAGGAAGGTCAGCAGAGGCTGCCTATGGCTCGGCTTCTGATGTAAGGGGGAACTCTGGTGGGAACACTTAGGTAAGGGGGACTATGATGGGGACTCTGATGTAAGGGGGACTCTGATGTAAGGGGGAACTCTGGTGGCAACACTTAAGTAAGGTGGACTCTGATGGGGACCTTGATGTAAGGGGGACTCTGACGTAAGGGGGACTCTGACGTAAGGGGGACTCTAATGTAAACACTGATGTTGGGAGCGGGGACTCCAATCGGAACACTGAGGTGAGGGACACTGATGTAAGCGAGGTCACCAATGGGGACCCTGGTGTAAGTGGAAACTCTGATGGGGATCCTGATGTAAGTGAGGACCCTGATGGGCACCCTGATGTAAGGGGGGACACTAATGGGAATCCTGGGGTGGGGGGGCTCTGATGGGGACCTTGATATAAGGAGGGACACTGATGGGGATCCTTGTGTAAGTGGGGACCGGGATGTAAGGACCCTAATGGGGGCCCTGATGTAAGGGGGGCTCTGATGGGAACCCTGCGGTAAGGAGGCAAACCCTGGGGCAAACAACCACCCTCCCCCCGCGGCACCTCAAGCCCCCACACCCCCCTCCCTCGCTGTCTGCCGGACCACCGGCAGTTACCCCATCTAGGAGGCGGGCACATCGGGCAGCAGCGGGGATCGGGCATCGGTGGGCACATCAGGCAGTGGCGGGGATCGAGTATCAGTGGGCACATAGGGAAGAGGCAGGGATTGGGCAGCAGCGGGGACATCAGGCATTGGCGGGGATTGGGCATAGGCGGGCACATCGGGCGGTAGCGGGGATCAGGCAGCGGTGGGCACATCGGGCAGTGGCAGTGATCGGCGGCCACATCGGACAGCGGTGGGAAACGAGGCATCAGCGGGCACATCGGGCAGCGGCGGACATCAGGAATCGGCTACTGTGTCTTCTCCTCCTCGCTTCCACCGTGCGTCTCCTCCCCTCCTCCTAGGTGTCCAATAGGATTTAACCTTTGGGAAGTATCTCACTAAAACTGATATTTCTATTGCAGGGGATACCTAAAATCTGACTTGTATCTTAGTGAAGACTTTTAGGAAAGTCAGTTAGCCAATCACACAAGCAGGAAATGACATTTTTGGAGGCGTTCTGTACACCAGGTGGCCATATTGCATTGGCTTTTGCAGAAAACTACAGTGCGGCAGATTGAAAAGGAAAGGTCGTTTTTTAATAATATTCAATTACAATATGACTTGTGTAGCAATTGTATCCGCTATATTATTGGTATTTATTATTTACTATATTTTTTTGGAGTGGAGTTACCCTTTAAGTTTCTTTTAAAAATTGTTATGCAGAGATGAGATAAATGTGCTTTTTATATTGCAGGGGGACGGATGTCTTCCCCTTTAATGGGCAGCGATGTTATTTACAGCGCTTGTTGTGGTGCATTGTGGGAAGGCAGCGGGAAGAGGCCGGTCCATGCAGAAATCTGCATTCTGCTAAAAATAGATCATTGCTCAAATAATAAGCGGTCATTCCTACACGTGCAGCGGGAATACGGCGTCACAATCACTATCTGTATAATCGCAGATTGACGAGGACGACAGGATGGGGAGGGAATGCGCCGCTCGCTAAACGCCAAGATATTTCCGACTGACCTCCATCTTCATATCCAGGAAAACCGAGGAATGCAAAACCACCAATTCCGTCATTCCTCTCCTACATGTAAAAATCATCTTTTTTTTTTATTTATTCCTAGAAAATCACAAAGAACCCCCAAACATTATATATATATATATTTGTAGCAAAGACCCTAGAGAATAAAATGATGGTCGTTGACATTTTTTTATGCCACGCGGTATTTGCGCAGAAATTGTTCAAGCGCAATAAAATAAAAAAAAATACACTTTAATTGAATTTTAATGCTAAAAAAACACAGTGCACTATATTACCAAAAGTATTGGGACGCCTGCCTTTACACGCACATGAACTTTAATGGCATCCCAGTCTTAGTCCGTAGGGTTCAATATTGAGTTGGCCCACCCTTTGCAGCTATAACAGCTTCAACTCTTCTGGGAAGGCTGTCCACAAGGTTTAGGAGTGTGTCTATGGGAATGTTTGACCATTCTTCCAGAAGGGCATTTCTGAGATCAGGCACTGATGTTGGATGAGAAGGCCTGGCTCGCAGTCTCTGCTTAAATTCATCCCTAAAAGGTGCTCTATCGGGTTGAGGTCAGGACTTAAGGTTTGACCTCATATTATATGGTTTTGGTAAATCCGAAGGAAAAAAAGTCTACAGAAAATTGTATAGTGTGTATCCAGCTTAAGACTGGGACGCCATTAAAGTTCATGTGCGTGTAAAGGCAGGTGTCCCAATACTTTTGGCAATATATAGTGCATATAACCCAATGTTTTGGTAAAATATAAAAGATTATGTTACGGTGAGTAAATAGATACCTAACATGTCAAGCTTTAAAATTGCGCACACTCGTGGAATGGCTCCAAACTTCGGTACCTAAAAATCTCCATCGGCGACGCTTTAAAATTTTTACAAGTTACCAGTTTAGAGTGACAGAGGAGGTCTAGCGCTAGAATTATTGCTCTCGCTCTGACGTTCGCAGCGATATATCACATGTGCGGTGCAAACGCCGTTTACATATGCGGACGCGAGCCACATATGAGTGTGAGCACGAGGGGACGGGGGCGTTTTTAAACATTTTTATTATTTAATTTTAATTTTTTTTGTTTTTACGCTGTCCCTTTCATTTTTCTTTTTCTTTTTTTTTTTCTTTTATAATCATTTTTATTCCTATTGCAAGAAATGTAATCATCCCTTGTAATAGAAATAAGGCATGACAGGTCCTCTTTAATGGAGACATCTGGGGTCAGTAAGACCCCAAATCTCTCCTCTACCCTGGAAAGCATGAGATTAATTTAAAAAAATAATAATAAAATAAAAAAAAACACAAAATAATAATAATAAAAAAAAAATAATAATAAAAAAAAAACAATAATAAAAAAACACAAAAAAAATAATTATACAAAAAAAAAAAAACCATCGGTCTCTGCTTTCTAGGTGGGAAAAAAATAGTAGTATTTACATCTGCCAAAGCCGGAAGTGACATCAACGTCGCTTGCGGCCTCCCAGGATCATAGAGATGGCCGGGGACCATCCCCAGGGCACCGATATGTTATTATAACATTATATTAAATCTGAACTCCAGGCAAGAAAAAAAACTGTAAGGCCTGGTTCACAGCTATGCGTTTTTTTAGTGTGGTTTCAGTTTTGCAAAAACACATTACAGTCCATTGAACATGGTTTTCTATGGGTCATGTTCATATCTGTGCGTTTTCCACCTGTGCGTTTTTTTTTTTAGAAATGGTCAGAATTTTTTATTTTTTTTCTCCGCAGCAGGTTGCGTTTTTTTGGTTCCATAGACTTCAATTGAAAACGCAGTGCTTGCTGTGATTTTTTTTTTATGGTTTCTCCCGCAAGACAACAGACACTTTCCAAAAAAAAAAAAAGCGCAAAACGCATAAAAAAAACACATTAAAAACGATTGTGAAAAAATGGAAAACGCATCAACCAGGGATTCTGCCTGCGATTCAACCCCCCCCCCCCCCCCAGGTGTGAACGGATCCTAATTTAAATGTAAAAATCCATTTTGTGTGCACCAAATGTGTTTACAAACGCAGATATTACCTTGTAAAAATAGTAGTGAGCTCATCACTGTGCTGTATGTAGCCTGTGCAGAGAGCAAAGCTGTGGGAGGGGTCAGCAGGCTCCACCCATGACTGGCTGCCTGCAGGAAACTACAGGAGGGGGCGGAGTCAAGACCAGTCACCCCACACAAGGAGAAAGAGTAGAGCTGTGGGAGGGGTCTAACAGGCTCCACCCACTGCCGACTGCCTGCAGAAAACTATAGGAGGGGGCGGAGTCAAGACCAGTCACCCCACACAAGGAGAAAGAGTAGAGCTGTGGGAGGGGTCTAACAGGCTCCACCCACTGCCGACTGCCTGCAGAAAACTATAGGAGGGGGCGGAGTCAAGTCCAGTCACCCCACACAAGGGGAAAGAGTAGAGCTGTGGGAGGGGTCTAACAGGCTCCACCCACTGCTGACTGCCTGCAGAAAACTACAGGTGGGGGCGGAGACAAGACCAGTCACCCCACACAAGGAGACAGAGTAGAGCTGTGGGAAGGGTCTAACAGGCCCCACCCACTGCTGACTGCCTGCAGAAAACTACAGTAGGGGGCGGAGACAAGACCAGTTACCCCACACAAGAAGAGAAAGCAGCAGTGAGTGGTCTTTATTAAAGGAAGTCTCACACTGGATTACTGCACAGATCTGGAAGAAATACACAAAGCTCACCAAGATTCTAGGAAGAATACACATACCGAATATATTTGGACAATTCATCTTGGAAAACAGCAAGTACATTCGATCTGTGCAAATGAGGGCAAGATTGAATGCTGCTGGGTAATTTTTTTGTCAGATCAAATGTTCTTCATACAGAAAATTAGGTAAATGTTGCAATGTGACCACTAGATGGCGATGATGTTCATAGAAAATATACACTTATGTCCTATGATCTTCAGCTCCATCTAGTGGCCATATTGCAGTAATTTACTGATTTTTTTTTTTATGAAGAGTATCCAATCTGGAGAGAAAATAGATCAGTAACCATCGGTTTAGTCTCTTTGTTTTACATGATGAACAGCTCTGCAAATTTTTATTAAATACACCCCAAAGTAATGAGAACTCCAACATTTCACAGAACAGGAGTAGAAGGGAACTTGTCCAATAGGAACATTTTTTTTCCAGCAAGAAATGTTTAAGAAGGGGATTCCTCCTCACTTTGGAGATTTCCTCTCACGTCCTGTTGTGTCTCCAGGACAGTCAAATAATGCCTTCCAGCACTGGGGTTCTTGGTTCAAATCCCAGTGAGGACACTCTGCATGGAGTTTGCATGTTCTCCCTGTGCATGTGTGGGTTTTCTCCGGGTACTCCGGTTGCCTCCCACACTCCAAAGACATGCTGGTTGGTAATTTGGCCCCCTGTCTAAATTGGACCTAGAATGTATGAATGTGAGATAGGGGGCTTAGACTGGAAGGGTCTCATGTGAACATGCAGTATGTAAAGCATGCAAATTGCCAGTGCTATATAAATACCTGCAATAAAAAATACTGTATTTAAAAAAAATGATATATAGATATATATGGATAGACAGATATATTTCATTGTATGTATCATTCATTTATATATAGAAAGATAGATAGATTATATATATATATACACACAGAGAAAGAGAGAGAGAGATAAAATAAATGTAATATATATATAAAATTAGATAGAGAGAGAGAAAATAAATGTTATACTGTGGGGACGGAAAGTATACAGACCCCCTTAAATTTTTCACTCTTTGTTATATTGCAGCCATTTGCTAAAATCATTTAAGTTCGTTTTTTTCCTCATTAATGCACACACAGCACCCCAAATTGACAGAAAAATACAGAATTGTTGACATTTTTGCAGATTTATTAAAAAAGAAAAACTGAAATATCACATGGTCCTAAGTATTCAGACCCTTTGCTGTGACACTTATATATTTAACACAGGTGCAGTCCATTTCTTCTGATCATCCTTGAGATGGTTCTACACCTTCATTTGAGTCCAGCTGTGTTTGATTATACTGATTGGACTTGATTAGGAAAGCCACACACCTGTCTATATAAGACCTTACAGCTCACAGTGCATGTCAGAGCAAATGAGAATCATGAGGTCAAAGGGACTGCCTGAAGACCTCAGAGACAGAATTGTGGCAAGGCACAGATTTGGACAAGGTTACAAAAATATTTCTGCTGCACTTAAGGTTCCTAAGAGCACAGTGGCCTCCGTAATCCTTAAATGGAAGATGTTTGGGACGACCAGAACCCTTCCTAGAGCTGGCCGTCCGGCCAAACTGAGCTATCGGGGGAGAAGAGCCTTGGTGAGAGAGGTAAAGAAGAATCCAAAGATCACTGTGGCTGAGCTCCAGAGATGCAGTCGGGAGATGGAAGAAAGTTGTAGAAAGTCAACCATCACTGCAGCCCTCCACCAGTTGGGGCTTTATAGCAGAGTGGCCCAATGGAAGCCTCTCCTCAGTGCAAGACACATGAAGGCCCGCATGGAGTTTGCTAAAAAAAGACACCTGAAGGACTCCAAGATGGTGAGAAATAAGATTCTCTGGTCTGATGAGACCAAGATAGAACTTTTTGGCCTTAATTCTATGCGGTATGTGTGGAGAAAACCAGGCACTGCTCATCATCTGTCCAATACAGTCCCAACAGTGAAGCATGGTGGTGGCAGCATCATGCTGTGGGGGTGTTTTTCAGCTGCAGGGACAGGACGACTGGTTGCAATCGAGGGAAAGATGAATGCGGCCAAGTACAGGGATATCCTGGATGAAAACCTTCTCCAGAATGCTCAGGACCTCAGACTGGGCCGAAGGTTTACCTTCCAACAAGACAATGACCCTAAGCACACAGCTAAAATAACGAAGGAGTGGCTTCACAACAACTCCGTGACTGTTCTTGAATGGCCCAGCCAGAGCCCTGACTTAAACCCAATTGAGCATCTCTGGAGAGACCTAAAAATGGCTGTCCACCAACGTTTACCATCCAACCTGACAGAACTGGAGAGGATCTGCAAGGAGGAATGGCAGAGGATCCCCAAATCCAGGTGTGAAAAACTTGTTGCATCTTTCCCAAAAAGACTCATGGCTGTATTAGATCAAAAGGAGCTTCTACTAAATACTGAGCAAAGGGTCTGAATACTTAAGACCATGTGATATTTCAGTTTTTCTTTTTTAATAAATCTGCAAAAATGTCAACAATTCTGTGTTTTTCTGTCAATATGGGGTGCTGTGTGTACATTAATGAGGAAAAAAATGAACCTAAATGATTTTAGCAAATGGCTGCAATATAACAAGGAGTGAAAAATTTAGGGGGGTCTGAATACTTTCCGCCCCCACTGTATATATATATATATATATATATATATATATATATATATATATATATACAGTATAATATAAATAAATTAATGATACATAAAAAAAAGAGAGGGCTCAATTTCTCAGCACTTTTCGAAGACCTTGCGCCACTTTCTCAGTATATATATATATATATATATATATATATATATATATATATATATATATATATATATATATATAGACATAAAATCCTATAAACATTAAATTACAATCCAATAAAATGTCAAATACATCATAAGACAACGAATGTCCTTATAAATTATAACCTACATAAGTGTACAGCATTTAATTCAGAAAAAAATTAATCAACCCAAGATCGCTTCCATCTGCTAACACTCCAATTTATGATGATGCTTTTGCCTTTGTATCTTAAACTAAAAGAAAAAAAAAATGGCTAGACATTATGACCAACACCAGTCTAATAAGCGCTTTAATTCACTAGAGAGAAAAGTTTTATACAATTATTATTATTATTATTATTATTATTATTATTATTATTATATGATGACTATTGTTATTATATGATGATCATGATTATTATTATTACTAGTAGCAATATTATTGGTTTTATAATATTATATGATTATATGATGATTATGAGTATTATTATTACTAGCAGTAGCATTATTAGCATTATTATTGTTATATTATTATTATTATTATTAGATGATGATTATGATGATAATGATGATTAGTAGTAGCATTTTTGTTTAAAAAAAAAGTAGTAGCATTGTTATTAAATTATTTATATTATTAATATTATTATTATTATTATTATTATTATTATTATTATTATTATTATTATTATATGATGATTAGTAGTAGTATTTGTAGCATTGTTATTAAATTATTTATATTATTATTATTTTTATTATTATATGATGATGATTAGTAGTAGTATTGTTATTAAATTATTATTATTTACTTCAAAATCATGAGGCTACAAAAACATACAGATATAAAAAAAAAAAATAGATGCAAAATTTTGTAGATTTTTTAAACCTTTTATATTATATGGACACGGGAGCACATGGTGCTTAGCAGAGGTTTTTTTTTTTTTTTCTTTTTTAAAATATTACATATCTAGCAGTCCTTTTAAAGCACAAAAGCCCGGCAGCGTCTAGGCAAAATCCCCAAAGTCAAACTTTACATTGAAAAAAAAAAAAGAAAGAAAAAGAAAAAGAAAAAAAAAGTGCATAAACAGAGCTGCGAAGTGCTAAGAGAAAAGTTCTGTCTTTACTCAGAGTGGATTAAAGACTTGTATATTCAAAATGAATATTTTACATTTCTTTTTTGAATTTTTAACATCTGAGTCAAGCACTTTGTATAAAAAAAAAAAAAAATGCAATATTCATGCAATCAGACAGCCTGACATCGAATGTATCTCCCCCTCTCCTTTATCAAAGTGGGGATGTGGACAGAGGACACAAAGGAAACATTCTTATGAAGCTTCCCAAAGCATTCTGAAAATCTCGCTACAATGTTGCCTGTTCTAGTCTATAGCCCAACTTCTACAATAGCTACTTGCTATTCTTAACTTCTTGTAACTTGCAGCAATTTAGCAGAGAAAATCACACATAAAACAGATCACGGTATTTTTTTGTTTTTTTTGTTTGTTTTTTTATTGTTTGGAAAAATAAAAAGTAAATAAATAGCTTCAAACTATTACTCACCTACAGTCTAGTGTTGTCTCCCGCAGAAACACCTTCCCACCACTAGAGGCCTCCAGTCTTCTGGGTTGAATGACAGCCAGTGTCATTCAATCCTTTGTCTGAGCCCAGACAGTCATGGCCATCAAACCGGCATGAGCTCAGAGTTCCACTAAGCACTGTGTATTAGATACTCAAGATTCTTCAGGGGAAGAGGCTCTTCAAAAAGGGGACAAGATTGGGGGGAACAGGCGGTGGGACAGGTAAAGTGAGGACTTTGCCTTCCTTGGTTTCTCTTTTCCCCTTATTAACATGTGAATGAAATAAATAAAACCTTTCTGTTTTCATTACATACCTTATTTAATACCCAGTGACGTCATCACTGAGTCTCTGTGATCCTCTATGGAGCAGACCTCTATGGAGAAGCTCACAGTGTGCGGTGAAATCAGAGTAAGCCAATTCAGTACAGGAGAGGAGCCGACTGTACAATTGTGCAAGACTGAAGAGAAGGTCAAAGGTCAGAATTAAAGTGGTTGTAAAGACTTATATATACCTAGTAAAGTGACTGTCCCCAGTTGATATATAGAGGATTTGTTTCATACCTGTGTAAGTTATACCTGTTTATCTGCAGCCATAGGTGTGCACAGCCTATTACATTTGGGTGTGCACCCAAAAGCTTAAAGTGGATGTAAACCCTTACAGACCACTTTTATGTCCAGGTAAGCCTAGATTAAGGCTTACCTGTAGGTCCAAGAAATATCTCCTAAACCTACACAGTTTAGGAGATATTTGCAAAAAGACAGGCACCGCTGTCTACGGCGCATGCCCCTTTCAGGACACCGGGCGCATGAATTCCCATGACGGGGGTTGAGGGGGGTGTTTTTTGAAGCACTGATTGGAGCCAGAGGCGCTAATAGGCTTCAAAATAGGGTGGGCTCGGGGCGCAGAGTATTGCGTCCGGAGCCCACCCGGATGTGTTGCAACAGCGAATGAATATTCGCTGTTGCAACATTGATCCTCCTCCCGGCCAATCAAGAAGTGGGTCTGATACCCATCACCCGATTGGCTGAAAGGACAGGCGATCCTATTGGGATGCCTAGGAGAAGAAGGGAGGAGCCACACAGAAGGCACAGAAGCCCGCCCGCCCGTCCACAGAAGCCCATTGCCGCCAGAGCCTGCAACCTGCCACTGCCCGCCGCTGCCACTGGAGCCCGCTATCTGCCGGGCCTGCTGCTTCCTGCTGGGGCCTGCTTTGGTAAGTGCGGGGGGGGGGTGCTGATTGAGATGCCACAGGCCCCCTCCAAAAAAAAAGACACCGGTAGCCACTGGTAGAGGAGAGAAGGCTGTAGACCATCGGTGCCCACCCTGTGGCCCTCCAGCTGTTGCAGAACTTTCAAGTCTCATGAAGCATTGCAAGGCTGACAGTTACAAACATGACTCCCAAATGCAGAGGCATGATGGGACTTGTAGTTTCGCAAAAGCTGGAGGGCCACAGGTTGGGCACCCATTGTCTACAGCCCTCTCTCCTATACATCCATTCAAAGCCTGGAATTTACACAAGATCTCTCATCTCTGAACAGCAGGGGGGCTAGGGGCTGAAGAAACACTTTGCAGAGCTCAGTAAGAAATGATTGAAGGGAAGGGGCACCCCCCCCCCACCACATACACAAAGGATCAGAGCTGTGGCTGTCAAACACAGGCTGTGTGCTGGAGGTCCCTCCCGTCACCTTTTTTCTCTTGGTGTCAGGAAAACGTTTTAGAAGTGATTCATGCTGATAGCAGAGGAAGGAAGCAGCAGACTGGAAATTACACTTAGTGCTCTAGATAGAGAAACGTACACACAATAGTAGAGGGATATACTTTGTTCATATTTCATGTCCGAGATATTCAACCACTTTACAGTAAGTCTGTTTAATTATTTTCAAAATGTATTTTGGTAGAGAGGTTTGAATGACGCTAATGCTTTTTGGACCACTACTTTCCCATTTGAAAATGACACATGCAATTATTTACAGGCTGGATGAATAGATTAGTATAATGGTAACACTTTTGATTGCAATATAACTCTATATTTTATTTACAGAGCTATATAAATAGAAAAAAAAAAAACAGGGAGAGGACGGAGGGATATGACTGAGAAAGAGGAAAAAGAGGGACAATGGGGGGGGGGGGGGGGGGGGGACAAGTGTGCCCAGAATGCCAGGCCAGTATGTGGAATGCCCGGCCAGTATGTGGAATGCCAGGCCAGTATGTGCATTAAATTCCAGCTTCCAAAAAAAACAATTTACACCACACCTTACATATTTTATCATCAGTCCCCGCCCCCAAGGAGCTTACAAGGTCCCTATCTCACATGCATACATAGAATGTTTTAAAGTGACACTAAACAAGATCCTTATTCTCCAAAAATAATCCACACACATTGGTTGGAATGTTTTAACAATCTTTAAAGCAGAACTAAACTCTCTCAACCATCCTGAACTATTTTTAATCCGTATGCTGCTCACATCAGTAAATAAATAGGAAGTATATATTATATTTACTTGCTTTATACTTTTTTTTTTTTACATTTCTTCAGTTACTTCCTGGTTTCTGACCTAGGTCACCTAGGGGTGTACTCACTTTTGTTGTCAGCGGTTTAGACATTAATGGCTGTGTGTTGAGTTATTTTGAGGGGACAGCAAATTTACACTGTTATACAAGCTGTGCACTCACTACTTTACATTGTAGCAAAGTGTCATTTCTTTAGTGCCGGTTCACACAGGGGCAACACGACTCTGGCCGCGACTTTGCGAGGCGACCTGGACACGACCTGAGGGCGACACGACAGCGCGACTTGGGGCGACTTACAAGGCGACTTCAAGTCGCCTCCAGTACAGGCAACTTTCCAGTGGCCAATCAAACTACAATCCGCTCTGGGGGAGGGAGGGGTTTGCTTGAAAAAACCATCTTCTCTTCCTGTGAAGTCGCTTCACTATAGACCATGATCCGACTTGTAGGCGACTTCCATTGAAATCAATGGGTACAAGTCGCCTACAAGTCGCCTTGAAGTAGTACAGGGACCTTTTCTGAAGTCGGAGCGACTTCAGTAGCGTACATATAGACGGCTCTCATTCACTTACATGGACTTTCAGATGTCAAGCGACTTGGGGCGACTTGAGGTCTGACAAGTCGGATCCCAAGTCGCGGTAGTGTGAACCGGCACTTAGTGTTGTCACATGAAAAGATAGAATAAAATATTTACAAAAATGTGAGGGGTGTACTCACTTTTGTGAAATACTGTATATACATATATTTATTTTTTATTTTGCACAGACCATAAATAATAAAAAGAAGTAAATTAAAATCTATGCACAATTTATACATTACACATTAAAAGGGGATACATTGGCATCTCAGGGCTGTACACTAGGCAGCGTCACATGCCAATGCTATAGCCATAACTAGTAATTATCATTATTTATTCTATATATATATATCTAGATCTAGATCTATATATATATATATATATATATATATATATATATATATATATATACACACACACACACACACACACATGTATATATATATATATATATATATATATATATATATATATATATATATATATATATATATATATATATATATATATATATATATATATATATATATATATATATATACACAGATGAATTATAATTATCATTATTAATATATATATATATATATATATATATATATATATATATATATATAAAAATACACAGATACATTTATTTTATATATATCTATATATCTATAGATATATAGATATATATATCTATATATCTATAGATATATATATTACACACAACTTTTTGTATTTCTTTTATTTTTATTTGGACAGACCATAAATAATAAACAATAATAATATTTATAAATAATAAATAAATAATAAACAAAAAAAAACTATGCACAATTTATACATTACACATTAAAAGAGATACGTTGGCATTCCCGCGCTGTACACCAGGCAGTGTTACCATTGGTTACCCTTTAAGATGAAATCTGTGTCTGTAGAATTCCGCTCTGACATTGCTCTCCCTGCAGTGAAGGGGCCATGCCTTTTTCTGCCTCTTTTCTCTGTTAGACCCTTCTTCTCCTTCTCTGTGTGTCCCTTTAACAGCTGCTGCTGTAGCCTGCGAGGCTTTGCTGCGAGGGAAAAGCATGATCTTGCATTGCCCAACTTAATGCACAGGAGACCGGAGAATCTGCAGAGTGAACTCAGCTGTGGATTAAGATTTTTCCACTAAATTAGTTATACGATTTCCATTTTTCATTGTCATCTACAGGGAGCTGCGGCGGTTCCGCCAGGCGCATTGTTGTCAGCCCGTTCTAAGAATGTACTAAAGTGTGACTCTACCCCAGAGGAAAAAAATCCACCATCAGCGCCGCTCAGACGCATTGTACGATGAAGGGCTATAACTCGGGGCAACTGTCTAGGGTGGCATTAGATTGGGGAAAATATTCAGAATGAAGTTTAAAAATAATTTTGGCTATTAAGATATGTGAATGTACCTAATGTAGCATTAACAGCCCTTTAGAACCATATGTCCTGCCAGGAAGGTCAAAACAAAAACAAACTGGAGTCAACAGTATTTATAAAAAAAATAAAAATAAAAATCTCATTTGCACAGCCACCATGAATAATCCCCATATTGTGTCAAATGTTTATTTCTTATGATTGTCAGCACCATCTAGTGGCCACAATGTGATAGTTTCCTGAAATACCTGAATCAGGAAAATAGCACATTATGGCCACTAGATGGAGCTGACAACCATAGGAAATAAACATGGTAAACACATTACAGGGATTTTTGGCAACAGCTGTACATTTGCCTAGCCAATTTTTTTCTTATATAAATAAAGCCCATTTGTCTTAAAGGTTTAAAACTTGTGACAATGTTTTTTTTTTTTTTGTAGTACATGCTTTCCTGTCCCATCCTTGTCATCTTTCTGTCTCATCTGCAACCCAACTATTGGCGTCACAAAAAAAAGGAAGTGAGGGAAAGTGTCCCCATCGGGATCACAGATTGGAGAGGGGACTTCTCTCCAATGGGGTCACTGATTGGAGAGCGTAAGTATCTTCAAGGGGGTCACATATTGAAGAGGGGAAGTATCCCCAATGAGGTCACCAATTGAAGAGGCGAAGTATCTTCAAGGGGGTCGCCGATTGGAGAGGGGAAGTATCTCAATGGGGTCACAGATTGAAGAGGGGGCTTATCTCCAAAGGGATCACGGATCGGAGAGGGAAAGTATCCCCAATGGGGTCACAAATTGAAGAGGGGTAGTATCCCCATGGGAGCACAGATGGAGAGGGGAAGTATACCCAATGGGGTCACAGACTGAAGGGGGGAAGTAGCCCCAATGGGGTCACAGATTAGAGAGGGGAAGTAACCTCAATGGGGTCACAGATTGAAGAGGGGAAGTAGCCCCAATGGGATCACAGATTGAAGAGGGGAAGTATCTTCAAGGGGGTCACAGATTGGAGAGGGGAAGTATCCCCAATGGGGTCACAGATTGAAGAGGGGAAGTATCCCCAATGGGGTCACAGATTGGAGAGGGGAGTTATCTCCAATGGGATCACGGATCGGAGAGGGAAAGTATCCCCAATGGGGTCACAAATTGAAGAGGGGTAGTATCCCCATGAGAGCACAGATGGAGAGGGGAAGTATACCCAATGGGGTCACAAACTGAAGGGGGGAAGTAGCCCCAATGGGGTCACAGATTAGAGAGGGGAAGTAACCTCAATGGGGTCACAGATTGAAGAGGGGAAGTAGCCCCAATGGGATCACAGATTGAAGAGGGGAAGTATCTTCAAGGGAGTCACAGATTGGAGAGGGGAAGTATCCCCAATGGGGTCACAGATTGAAGAGGGGAAGTATCCCCAATGAGGTCACAGATTGGAGAGGGGAAGTATCCCCAATGGGGTCACAGATTGGAGAGGGGAAGTATCCCCATGGGGGCACAGATTGAAGAGGGGAAGTATACCCAATGGGGTCACAGACTGAAGGGGGGAAGTAGCCCCAATGGGGTCACAGATTAGAGAGGGGAAGTAACCTCAATGGGGTCACAGATTGAAGAGGGGAAGTAGCCCCAATGGGATCACAGATTGAAGAGGGGAAGTATCTTCAAGGGGGTCACAGATTGGAGAGGGGAAGTATCCCCAATGGGGTCACAGATTGAAGAGGGGAAGTATCCCTAATGGGGTCACAGATTGGAGAGGGGAAGTATCCCCAATGGGGTCACAGATTGGAGAGGGGAAGTATCCCCATGGGGGCACAGATTGAAGAGGGGAAGTAGCCCCAATGGCATCACAGATTGAAGAGGGGAAGTATCCCCAATGGGGTCACCGATTGGAGAGGGTAAGTATCTTCAAGGGGGTCACAAAAAGGAGAGGGGAAGTATTCCCAATGGGATCACAGATTGGAGAGGGTAAGTATCCCCAATGGGATCACAGATTGGAGAGGGGAAGTATCCCCAAGGGGGGTCACAAATTGAAGAGGGGAAGTATCCCCAAGGGGTCACTGATTGGAGAGGAGAAGTATCCCCAATGGGGTCACAGACTGAAGAGGGGAAGTAGCCCCAATGGGGTCACAGATTAGAGAGGAAAAGTCTCCCCAATGGGGTCACAAATTGAAGAGGGGAAGTATACCCAATGTGGTCACCGATTGGAGAGGGTAAGTATCTTCAAGGGGGTCACAGATTGAAGAGGGGAAGTATCCCCAATGAGGTCACCGATTGGAGAGGGGAAGTATCTTCAAGGGGGCCACAGATTACAGAGGGGAAGTATCCCCAATGGGTCACAGACTGGAGAGGGGAAATATCCCCATGGGGGCACAGATGGACAGGGGAAGTATCTTCAAGGAGGTCACAGATTGGAGAGGGGAAAGTATCCCCAACGGGGTCACCGATTGGAGAGGGGAAGTATCCCCAATGGGGTCACCGATTGGAGAGGGGAAGTATCCCTAAGGGGGTCACAGACTGGAGTAGGAAAGTATCCCCAAAAGAGTCAGAGATCGGAGTTTAGAGGGAATCTCTGGTTAGGGATAAAACTCTCCTTTTGGTTGTTCCCCCTCCAATGCTGTGTAATCTAGGGGGGTATAACAGAGGAATTTTTGCCTTATTCCTACCCTTTTCCACTAGCAGGCGCTCTTCTCCCAATCCTGCTCCAGTGTGGGGGTGGGCTCAATGTTCTTACATACAGTAAAGGACTGCTGGTCCTGCATTGTATGTGTTGACCTTGGTGAGCCGTCCAACCAGTAAGAAGCTGCTCCTTTGTGGGACCGGTTGACCAGTGGGAAGGAAGCCTTCTGTAGTGAGGAATTAGATGACCCCCTAGAATAAATAGGCATAAGAACTGAAATCCAATGAATGAAAGGGGTGAGCCAGGGACAGACAGGCAGGGAAGGAAAGGGCAATATTATGCTGGATGTCCTCCAGCCAGGAAATGAGTCAGGCTCTGTCTGACTTGCTGAAGCTTCTAATGCACAGTGTGAGAAGCTCACAGTGTGCAGTGAATTTAAAGTAAGCCATTTCAGACAGGAGAGGAGGCGGTAAAACTGTGCAAGACTGAAGGGAAGGATGGAGTTCTGCTTTAAAAAGAAGTTTCAGTTGGATTCTGGAGGCGGAACAGCTCTATGTGACACATTGCTGGAAGCAAGTTAGTAGTTTGAAGAATTTTTCCCACCCAGGAAATCCTGGCTTCATAGACAGCAGTCATTATTTATTCAGAAAAAAATATATTAATTTGTAATTATGAATGATGTTAATTAGTGCAGAGCGCATTTTCCTGCGGGCGCCCCCCGGAGGTTGCTTTAATATTCCATTGGTAACAAAATTAGGCAAAATTACCGCAAAGGAATCAGAAGTAATTTCTGTCCGAATTTAATGAGTGAAAACGATCGACTTGACGCACATAAATATTTACACGTTTCACTATTTTTAATTACTATTTATATTGGCTTCCATTTGTGGTTTTTAACCACTTGATGACCGACATATGTATAAGGATGCCGGCAGTGGCTATAGCAGGATCCTGGCTGACGCTTTTTTTTTCTGTCAGTGATTGGCTTTCTTGTAAAAGTGCAGCCGGGGAAGCAGCTAATTGAGTACAAGCTGTGTTCACTTAGTTGCTTTGCAAGGCAAGGGAGACATCAGGGGTCTAACAGCAGTCAGCGGGGGGCATCCCATAGTTTTTGGGTCCGTCGGGTGGCGTGATTGGCGGTGGATTTACATCGCGGGACACTTTTTAAAAAATTTTAATAAAGGATTTGTCAAAAATTGTCTCTTGTGGTTTTTACTTTTTGACACTTTTTTGGTGAATGGGTAGCAGTACGATGTACCCGATACCCATTCACATAGACGGGGGCTAGGATCTGAGGCTTCCAGATTCCGATAAGTTCCTCACCTGCAGACCCCGACAACCACCAGCCAGGGTTGTTGGGAAGAGGCCCTTGTCCCCATATGGGGACAAGGTGCTTTGGGGTGGGGGGGGCCTCGCTCGCTCCCCCCTTTCTTGACCTGCCAGGCTGCATACTCGGATAGGGGTCTGGTGTGGATTTTAGGGGGAACCCACGTTGTTTTTTTTATTCTAAATTTTGGCATGGGGGTTCCCCTCAAAATCCATACCAGACCCAAAGGGCCTGTATGGACTGAAAGGGGGGTCGACGACTCCATGCCCAAAGGGCCTGGTATGGACTGAAAGGGGGGTCGACGACTCCACGCCATTTTTTTTTTCTTGTATTGCCGAGAGCAAGTTTGAATGAAATTTTTTCCTTTAGAAATGTCATTATTGCTGTGGCATGTTCTATACATCACACAGATGCACCACTTTACAGGCAGACTAAGGGGACCCCCCAGGCATGGTATTTAAATGAATATTTCATTTGAGATATATTTAAAGTCCCACCCCATTCTAAACTGATAACCAGTAAAGGATTTTAAAGTGTCACATATTGAAAACTTGAGGTACCATAGTTTGTCGCCATTTCACAGGTGAGCGCAATTTTAAATCTTGACATGTTTGGTATCTAAGAGAAGGGGGGTGGAGGATGACATCTATTTACTCTAGGACAGTGATGGCAAACCTTGGCAACCCAGATGTTTTGGAACTACATTTCCCATGATGCTCAACTACAATACAGAGCACAGGAGCATCATGGGAAATGTAGTTCCAAAACATCTGGGGTGCCACTGCCAAGGTTCGCCATCACTGCTAGGCCATCTTTTTATATTTTACAGAAAAAGTGGGGTTTATATTGTGTTTGTGTGCACTAAAAGAGTATTTTTTTGTGAAAATCTATGTTTGATAAATGGCTGAGCAAATATCATGAAACATAAAAAATTGCAACAGCCTCCATTTTTTTCTCTAGGACCTCTGCTTTCAGAAAATTATAAATGTTTGCGGGTTCTCAGTAATTTTCTAGCAAAAATTTGCTGATTTTAACATGTATGTGAAAAATGTCGAAATTGCCCCGGACAGCAGGCGGTAATTATTCCCGGTATACATGGATAACCGATCTTGCTAACTTCTAATACTGTATCTGCAGGCTTCCTGTTTAATAGTCAGCTTGGGCTAGGTTCACACCTTCTAGGTGCAAAACCGCATGCTTTCCCAGCATTCACAGAAACACATTGTCCTTTAGCAGATGCACGCGGGGCCAATAAATGTTTAGGGCACCCCCACACATCTGCTAATGCGCGTAGTATTGGCATATGGTGCACAATTTCGGAAAAGCGTTTCTCGCACATAGGGCAGCCCATTGAAATAATTGGGCTGCCCTACGCGCGACGTACGAAAACGCACGCACGTATGGTGTGAAGACTAAGTCAATGGCATGCAACCACTCAGGGCTGTACTCGTGCCATGGCTGTGATGCTTTGCTTTAAGACTGTTGCAAATATTAAATGTCATGTCGCATTCGTTGGGCGATACCACTGAACGGGGCCCATTTAAGGGAATGGGGCTGCACCACTACCGTGTGCAATGCACACAGTTGTGGCAAGGTGGGTTGGCTTTTGAAGGGTTAATGTCCTGCCAAACATGACGCAGCGGGTTCCCATTTTGAGGGTTATAGTAGGCGGTGAAGAGGTAGCATATCGCCTCCTCGCCGCCTGTCAAACGCCCCCCAAAAAAGTGTTTCACCGCCATATATGAACCCACACTGCCACCATGTATGAACGAGCCCTTAAAAGTAAGTGAGTGTTAGAATGGATGAAAACAATGGAAGTCATCACAAAGAGGCGGCAAAGTGAAATACAACGAATGATTGATGTGTGGCCGAGCTTCGTAGAGAAATTGCCTACACTCCGCATAGATAACAATATTCCGAAGCCGGCCCTTATCTGTGCCAGACAGGAACCGGCTCTCCGCACTAAGTAAAGTGATGTCTACGCTTTCTATTCTACACAAGGACATCTCCACACATCACAGACAAGGTCATCAATGAAATTACACTTTGGACGTTTTTCAGAATTAATAGTAGATATAATTTTTGTATAATATCTGCCCATAATTCTCCAAACCTCGTCCTACTCTTAGGCAAGAGAAGCCTTCAATCCCATTTCTAATTTACAATAAAAAAAACAGTTGGGGCTCCAGCCACCTGAAAACACCCTAACTTCCCACAGTGCCTGTCAGCTCCCATAGTTTCACTCAACTTCCCATGGTGGTCCATGGTGCCCCTCAACTTCCCACAGGCCCTCTGAAAGCCTTCAGCCCCCACAGTGACCCTTAACCCTCTTAGAGCCCCCCCCCCCCCCCAGCCCCCTGCCATGTCCCCTAGTTTGCTGCAGAGCCTCCAGCCCCTCATAAAGCGCCCCAGTCCCTGCACTGCAGTCTACCACGGTGCCCCAGGAAAGACCCCAACCTCCTGGAGAGACCCTCCAAAGACTACATCCTCCACAGTTGCCCCAGCTCCCTCAAGACAACCCTACAGAACCACCAAGACTGCTGTCCACATACCCCCTTCAGAACTTCCATCCAGATCCAGAGCCTTCCAGCATGTTAATACCCTCCAGTCCTCCATAGAGCCCCGTAATTCCTGCACTGCACTCCAGTCTACTAAAGTGCCCCAGGAAAGCCCCCAGCCTCCTGGAGAGACCCTTCAAAGACTCCACCCGCCATAGTTGCCCCAGCCCTCTCAAGAATACCCTACAGAACCACCAAGACTGCTGTAGAGTCCCCATAACCCTTCAGAACTTCCATCCCCAAATCCAGAACCTTCCAGCATGTCAATACCCTCCAGTCCTCCATAGTCACCCCTAGTCCCTGTACTGCACTCCAGTCTACCAAAGTGCCCCAAGAAAGCCCCCAGCCTCCTGGAGAGACCCTCCAAAGACTCCATCCCCCACAGTTGTCCTAGCTCCTTCAAGAATCACCATGACTGCTGTAGATTCACTAAACCCCCTTCAGAACTACCATCCCCACATTCCTCACAGTTGTCCTAGCTCCTTCAAGAATCACCATGACTGCTGTAGATTCACTAAACCCCCTTCAGAACTACCATCCCCACATCCAGAGCCTTCCAGCATGTCAACCTCCAGTCCTCCATAGTGGCCCCTAGTCCCTGCACTGCACTATACTAAAGTTCCCCAAGAAAGTCCCCAGTCTCCTGCAGAGACTCTCCAAAGATCCCATCCACCACAGTTGTCCCAGATCCTTCAAGAATCGCCAAGACTGCTGTAGATTCACGAAACCCCCTTCAGAACTTCCATCCCCACATCCAGAGCCTTCCAGCATGTCAGTAGCCTCCAGTCCCCCACAGCCCCTGCACAGCACTCCAGTCCACCACAGAACCCCTGGAAAGCCCCCAGCCTCCTGGAGTGACTCTCCAAAGACCCCATCCTCCACAGTCGCCCCCAGCGCCCTCAAGAATATCCTACAGAACGACCACGTCTGCTGTAAAGTCCCCAAACCCCCTTCAGAACTCCCATCATTCAGAGCCTTCCAGGATGTCAATAAATATTTTGTATTCCTAAACTTTTATAGTGTGAGTATATTTTTTTTTTTTACTGTTAGGGTATGAAAGGTTTTGGAAGAATTTACTGGGCCCTGGTCTCAATGAAGTTCAGAACCACTGCTCTAAATCACGTATGGCCCCATTCCCACTTTATGTAGCAGAAACCCACATTCCAGCTCGTGTTTTTTTTTTTTTTCTCGCATGTTTTTGGCACGTTTCCACCAGTAGGGAAAACTATTTACTTGAATGGGCTACCCTATGTGCAACAAACGCTCCAAAGAAGCTCCTGCACCATTTTTCCCAGCGTGACTTTTGGTGCGTTTGTAGCACGGCAAAACATGTAACAAAATGCGAGCCTGCTAACCGTGTTTGGGGTGCCTTTAAGAACCAATGGCACCCAAGTGCACATTGTGCATTTTGCTGTGATTTTAGTGGAATCGCAGGCAGAATTGCGCAATTCTGCCCATGTTTTCAGATACACGTAGTGTAAACGGTCCCTGAGGGACGCTATAATGTTTTGAGGTTGATTTTATTTAAATTTTTATTTTGTTTACAAACTTAAAAATCGATGTTTTATATCTTGTTTTGACATTATTGATATTACAGGGTTTATTTCACAAATAAACATTTAATGCTGATCGGTAGCCATAAAAAATGTTCTGCAATGCTGCAGTAATAGCATTTGATGAGATATAGCCGCCCCCGACTTGAAATTTCTTCTTTAATAGCCAATTTCTTTTCTTAAAATTTCGAAATCTGCTGTGTGCAGCCTTTATAGAAGTGTATGCATTGATCTGGGGGGGGGGGGGGGGGGGGCAGGATTCAGGACATTGAAGACTAATGTGATCTTCATCCTCTGAGATACGTCACAGTGACAGTCCTTGTACATATAGTGATTACAAAACTTTACGGCCTCATACACACACACACGGGGAGAGGCTGAAAATATGCCTAGGGTAAAAAATTCACAGCATTTTCCCACCCCCGAGGAGCCACAGGTAAAAAATTCCCAGCATTTCCCCACCCCCGAGGAGCCACAGGTGCCGCCTTCTGCTGGCCATAGAAATAGATGCCGATGCTTCTGTGGTTACCAGCACTTGCATGCACTTCCCATCAGTGTGCATGGGGCGTAAAACTATATTTCTTGCCAAACTTAGTTTTGGATAAAGCAACGAGGGGTCAGAACCTCTGTCAGTTTTTTTGTTGATGACTGTGTCCCTGCTTGTAGGCATGTGCAGTCTACTTTCTCCACTGCAGGTGGCGCTCTCCTGCAGCGTCATTGAAGTTGGAGAGGAAGAAACATGGAAACATGGTTTCCTGAGTCACTGGGGAAGCTCTCAAATTGGATGCTGCTGCCCCATGTGACTCTAGCAGCCATCTTGGGGCAGGCACAGCCCATTTAAGGCCCTGGCTCCCAGGCTTGCTGCGCATTTTACAAGTCGGTAGAGCACAGACACGAACCCTGCCTGGTAGGGACAGAACTAGCTGCAGGGAAAGGTTCCTGATGAGGAGGGAAAGTGTAGGGCTTGCAAATTCTCTAGACATGTTCCTGCTTGGGCACGAGACGTCCAGACCACATTCTGCCCCTCCTTACAGGTACTATCAATTCAGTTGAAACCCGCTCTCTACACGCTGCTAGATCTGGATTGTTCCCGGTTGAGCTGTGTTCCCACCGTGTTTATTGTGAACTGGCTTTGCATTATTTCAATAAAAGTTCTCTCATCGCACTTAGACTGTGTGTGTGTGTTATTACCACCGCACCATGTTGCACCCCACCTACAAGCTGGGTCGCAAAGAGAAGGGGGTGGAGGATAACAATGCTGCTCGTTCAATATGATGAGTTAGCGTTGTTATCCTAGGACAGGATGTGTGCTACTAGTACAACCACCTGGTGAAAATGAACATCAAAAAGCATGAAAAAACAAACAAAAAAACTAATGCAGCCATCAGATCAATTAATTGTTATTGATTATATTTTTGCTGTTGGGTTTAGATAAACTTTGGGGTCTAAAAAAAAAAAAAATTTCAGATGAACTCAAGCATTGCCGAATCGTCATGAACAGCAGCAGGGGGCGTAGGGGTGCTGCCTCCCTAGTTTGCATGCGGGGCCCCATAGCTTTCTACAATTTTTTTTTTCATGCACATGATTAAAGCCTAAAGCTCTAATTTGCTTGAAAAAGGTTGGGCTCGGGGCGCAGTGAACCCACCCGCTTGTGACAACTAGCGAATCAATATTCGATATCGGTTTACGGCTTTTCCTCCTGGCCAATCAGGGCAGGAGGAGGATCTGAAGAAGACCAGGTTGGAGAAGCCGTGGAAGCCGCGGCGGTGGAGGGGTGAGTGCGGACCTGGGGGAGGGGGGTTGTTTGCTGCCCCCCCAAATTAAGTTTAGCACCAGCCACCACTGGTCATGAATTCTTACCATATTTTGATTTTGCTTAACTCATTGATTTCTTATGATTACCAGCGCCATCTAGTGACCATAATGCGGTATTTTTCCTGAAATACTTCCATCAGGAAAATACTGCATTGTGCCCACTAGGCGGTGCTGATGATCATAAGAAATTCACTGTATTAAGCAAATACGGTTAGAATTTGTGATGGCTTGCGTGTGACAGTGGTCCAGTGAACTTTTTTTTTTTATAAATAGACCCTTTAAGTTTTCAGATGTTATACATAATAAATACAGTATATGTATATATTTTATAGGAGGCCCTTTAAGATACCCAGCCATACTATTTCCAAGTTAGAGAAATTAATTTTAAGTTGTGCACTGTCAGAGGGAAAAAAAAAAAACCTCCCCGCTGAGCCATACAATGACCTACAGAACAAGTCCTGTACGTTACCATAACAGGTGACAATGAACCAGCATATTGCTGTCGGTTTAATTGCATTCTGATTAGAAGACGCTGTGTAATGAGTTGCGGGATAGAATCATAATGCTGACTAATTGCGATCGCAGCTCAGACATATTTCAGGCCCCTCCCACCGCCAGTGGTCAAAAAAAAAAAAAAAAAAGAGCGTGAGAATGGGCCACAGCCTTTGAAGTGGTCACCGTTTGGCCCTAATTCATCAGCTCTATAAATTATCAGAAAAGCCGGCATGTTTTTTTTTTTTTTTTGATTTGATTTTTTTTTTTTGATGGCGAAATTCTTCACAAAAGGCAGATTGTTCCCGGGTAACTGGTTCTGTCTATTCGGAGAATAATTACACAAACCGCGCAGGGGGACAATGGCTCTTCTGTGGCCTTGGTGGAATCACACAGTCTCCGGTGCCAGTCGGCTAAATTATTTGGATCGATCTGATGAGTTCGAGGTTCCTGCGCTGAGCTTCAGCGTCTCGCAGTTAATGACTTGTGCAGGATAAAAAAAAAAAAAAACTCGTTCCCAAAATAAGACTATTTACAAAAGGCGATCGATAGCGGGAGGGAAAGTTAGTGACCTGAAGAAATGCAGATAAAATAGTAACATCTTGTTTTTCCTGGCTTTTGTTCCTACATAATCTCTGTATCAATACATTTTTTTATTGAAGTTTAAAGCAAGGTGAAGGTACAAATGAGCATCAGAACCAACAGACAACATTATTCACCATGGTGGGTCGAAATAACACATTGTGACCCTTTGCTTGGGGCATTATTCCTCCCACTGACACCAACAAAGGGGTACATTCTATCTACTATTACCAATGATGGGGCGCTATACCTTCCACTGACACCAACGATCAAGCATCATTCCTTCCACTGACACCAACAAAGGGGTACTCTTCCATCCACTGTTACCAATGATGGGGCACTATGCCTTCCACTATTGCCAATGATTGGGCGCTATAACTTTAACTATTCCCAATCCCAATGATGGGGCACTATTCCTCCCACTCACACGAACAAGGTGTACTATTCCATCCATTATTACCAATGATGGGGAACTATGCCTTCCACTATTACTAATGATGGGGCGCTATAGTTCCCACTGACACCAACGATGAAGCATCATTCCTTCCACTGACACTAATGATAGGGCACTATTCATCCCACTGACACCAACAAAGGGGTACTATTCCCATTGAAGGGGTGCTATACCATCCACTTTTACCAATGGTGGGGTGCTAAACTGTACCTTCCACTGACACCAATGATGAAGCATCATTTCTCTCACTGACACCAATGATAGGACAATATTCCTTCCAGTGGCATGAATAATGGGGCACTTTTTCTTCCACTGACACCAACGTTGGGGCACTATTCCACTGACTCACTACAAAGGGGTACTATTCTATCCACTATTACCAATGATGGGGAACTATGCCTTCCACTATTACCAATGATGGGGCGCTATGCCTTCCACTATTACCAATGATGGGGTGCTATGCCTTCCACTATTACCAATGATGGGGAGCTATGCCTTCCACTATTACCAATGATGGGGCGCTATGCCTTCCACTATTACCAATGATGGGGCGCTATGCCTTCCACTATTACCAATGATGGGGTGCTATGCCTTCCACTATTACCAATGATGGGGTGCTATGCCTTCCACTATTACCAATGATGGGGAGCTATGCCTTCCACTATTACCAATTATGGGGTGCTATGCCTTCCACCATTACCAATGATTGGGCGCTATGCCTTCCACTATTACCAATGATGGGGCGCTATGCCTTCCACCATTACCAATGATTGGGCGCTATGCCTTCCACTATTATCAATGATAGGGCGCTATGCCTTCCACTATTACCAATGATGGGGCGCTATGCCTTCCACTATTACCAATGATGGGGCGCTATGCCTTCCACTATTATCAATGATGGGGAACTATGCCTTCCACTATTACCAATGATTGGGCGCTATGCCTTCCACTATTACCAATGATGGGGCGATATGCCTTCCGCTATTATCAATGATGGGGAACTATGCCTTCCACTATTACCAATGATGGGGCGATATGCCTTCCACTATTACCAATGATGGGGAGCTATGCCTTCCACTATTACCAATTATGGGGCGCTATGCCTTCCACTATTACCAATGATGGGGCGATATGCCTTCCGCTATTACCAATGATGGGGAGCTATGCCTTCCACTATTACCAATTATGGGGCGCTATGCCTTCCACTATTACCAAAGATTGGGCGCTATGCCTTCCACTATTACCAATGATGGGGCGCTATGCCTTCCACTATTACCAATTATGGGGAGCTATGCCTTCCACTATTACCAATTATGGGGCGCTATGCCTTCCACCATTACCAATGATTGGGCGCTATGCCTTCCACTATTACCAATGACGGAGTGCTATGCCTTCCACTATTACCAATGACGGAGTGCTATGCCTTCCACTATTACCTATGACGGGGTGCTATGCCTTCCACTATTACCTATGACGGGGTGCTATGCCTTCCACTATTACAAATGACGGGGCACTATTCCTCCTCCTACTGACCACAGGCAATATGCATTTTTTCTACCCCCACTGATCACCAGAGGCATTTGTTTACTCCCGCTGATGTTGGGCAATGTCTACTCCCGCTGTCCACAGTCCGCCCCCTAAAGTCTAAAGGATAGTAAACGAACCCTCTGTTTAGAAACTTTGGAGACCCCTGTTCAAAGGGCCAGTTTACTTTGGGGGGGGGGGGCAGTCTGTGGCCAACGGGAGCAGAAAATGCCCCAGCATCCATGGAAGTAAACAATGCCTCAGGCTTGTTGGTAAGTGGGGGGTAGAAAAATACATATTACACGGTGGATTCAAAGTGTATGCTGTTGCCTGTCTGGCTGCCCCATAATTTTGGATTCCTCGTGACTTTTCAATGGATTCTGCTTTTGCCTGCCCTGACCTTCAACTTGTTTTCCAATTGTAGTTTCCTTGTCCTGGCCTGACATGAAACCTGTGGGAGACCTGGAGCACCAGCACTCACTGGTTTCTTCTGCTGACCTTCAAGCCACTGCTGGGTCATGTAATGAGAAGAAGGTCAGCCAGAGGAGCAAGAAAGAGCTGTAGGAGACCCAAGGAGATGGACACTGCCAGAAGCGTTGGTGTCCTTGCGAAATTTAGGGGGATGATATCTCCAGGACGGGGTGGAGTTTAGCATTTTGGATGGTGGGATACGTAAGTACAGTCTTCGTTTATAGGTATTCCTTGCCTGGAGAACTTTAGGAGAGCAGTAGGGTTGCTTTAAGAGACCTTACAGTGGAGCACGTCTGATAATCAGGGGCGGACTAACCATTGAGCCACTCGGGCACTGCCCGAGGGTCCTGGGCCACTAGGGGGCCCATCAGGGTCACCAGCCTCAGTAAAACCAGGGACAGTATGTATAAATCTGTGTTTTTTTTTACATCTGTCTGTGTATAATGTGTGTACATGTATGTGTATACTGTGTGATTGTATACTGTGTGTGTGTATACTGTGTGGCCCCATAATCTCTGATTGCCTGGGGGCCCCATAGTCTCCTATTGCCCGGGGGCCCCATGAGTTATCAGTCCGCCCCTGCTGATAATGTATATATATATATATATATATACAGTATGTAAACTTTCATAGTTGAAAAAACAAAGTGTCTACATCTCTCAGTTCTCCTCTGAATTGTCATGTCTTCTACAAACATAACAGGTCCTCTTTAGTATGAGATACATTAAGAGTTGTCAATCCTAAATCCAACTGCCCTCCGGAGATTACGGCCAGGGCCACACAGAGGGCAGATGTTCCATCTTGAGGACAGGAAATAAATTAAACACTTTTAAGACCAAACAAAGTTTGGAGATTTTCCTAGCATGACGTGGGTATTGGGTGGCAGATGTCACTTGCAGACATAATAAAGCAAGCCTAAAATCTTTGGGTGACACTCGGCGCTGGCGGCACCATAAAACAACACCGGAAAGTTCCAGGGATTACAAGGAGGCTCAGGAAGCAGATGGACAGCGGATTAAACCCCGTACGAGGCAGAGATTTTCTCCATCTCTAAGACGTCAACGACTTGTTCAAGTCAAGATGAAGTATGGATCGGAAATAAATTAATTTTTCACAGCGCACCACTCCGGCACCAAGCGCCGCACCTCGTTGCCCATAAATTGTTGCAGTTTAAAGAAAATTATTGCAGTTTACCTACTGAGGGGAAAAAAACAAACAAACGGGGAAACACACAATGAATCCATCTATCAGCTGTCAAAAAGTGCAACACAGAATTTCATGGGGTTATGTATCAACAGCGCAAAGAACGCGACAGTGCGGGGAAGACACTGATTTTAATATGGCCGTGACAGTGAGGACATATTGGGGGACACACAAGAGCTTGCAATCAGTTAAGGCTGTTTACCATATTTATGTAACATTTACTTTATTCATGAAAAAAAAAAAAAATGTCTCTTGATACAGTGCCTTGAAAAAGTATTCACACCCCTTAAAATTTTCAACATTTTGTCATGTTACAACCAAAATCGTAAATGTCTTTTATTGGGATTTTATGTGATAGACCAACACAAAGTGGCACATAATTGTGAAGTGGAAGGAAAATTATAAAATGGTTTTCACATTTTTTTTTACAAATAAATATTTGAAATGTGTGACGGGCATTTGAAATTCAGCCCCTTTACTCTGATACCCCTAACTACAATCTAGTGGAACCAATTGCCTTCAGAAGGAAATAGAGTTCACCTGTGTGTAATTTAATGTCAGTATAAATACAACTGTCCTGTGAAGCCCTCAGAGGTTTGTTAGAGAACCTTAGTGAACAAACAGCTTCATGAAGGCCAAGGAACACACCAGACAGGTCAGGGATAAAGTTGTGGAGAAGTATAAAGCAGGGTTAGGTTATGAAAAAATATCCCAAACTTTGAACATCTCACGGAGCTCTGTTCAATCCATCATCCGAAAATGGAAAGAGTATGGGCACAACTGCAAACCTACCAAGACATGACCGTCCACCTAAACTGACAGGCCGGGTAAGGAGAACATTCATCAGATAAGCAGCCAAGAGGTCCATGGTAACTCTGGAGCAGTGTTTCTCAACTCCAGTCCTCAAGGCGGTCATGTTTTCAGGCTTTCCATTATTTTGCACAGGTGATTTGCTCAGTTTTTATTTGCCTTAGTAGATATCACAGCCGTGTCATCTGAGGGAAATCCTGAAAACATGATCTGTTGGGGCGTCTTGAGGACTGGAGTTGAGAAACGCTGCTCTGGAGGAGCTGCTCAGGTGGGAGAATCTGTCCACAGGACAACTATTAGTCGTGCTCTCCACAAATCTGGCCTTTATGGAAGAGTGGTATAAAGAAAGTCATTGTTCAAAGAAAGCCATAAGAAGTCCTGTTTGCAGTCTGCGAGAAGCCATGTGGGGGACACAGCAAACATGTGAAAGAAGCTTCTCTGGTCAGATGAGACCAAAACTGAACTTTTTGGCCTAAAATCAAAACACTGTGTGGCGAAAAACTAACACTGCACATCACCCTGAACACACCATCCCCACCGTGAAACATGGTGGTGGCAGCATCATGTTGTGGGGATGCTTTTCTTTAGCAGGGACAGGGAAGCTGGTCAGAGTTGATGGGAAGATGGATGGAGCCAAATACAGGGCAATCTTAGAAGAAAACCTGTTAGAGTCTGCAAAAGACTTGAGACTGGGGTGGAGGTTCACCTTCCAGCAGGACAACGACCCTAAACATACAGCCAGAGCTACAATGGAATGGTTTAGATCAGCGGTTCTCAACCCGGGGGGGTCAATTGCTGATTTGCCAGGGGGTCGCGAACGCTGTTCCAATGCGGACAGACCCGACTCTGTACACATAGTAATGTCGGGTCCATCTCTGCCAGCGAGACGTCACTTTCAGGAGAGGAGAGACCATGCGGAAGGGACGTTCCGTCGCCGCCACCTTGGTGTAAAATGCAAGACTTCGGTTGGTGTAAAAAGATGTCCGCTTAATGACTTCCAACTGTAGCCTTACTGCAGACGAGTGTACCAAGATGGCGGCGACAGAACGTCACTTCCCTTTCCACATTAGATGGGTTGCTGATTCTGATGGAAAACCTGAGTAACTGGTAAGTCAGAGGCAAATGAATAAAAACATATTAGTGCTGTGTGCCACCGGCCCAATCAATCAATAGATTGTGAATAAATAAGTCCAACATGACCTGACTGTGCAAGAAAAAATTATGGAACAAAACATATAATTTATATATAAACGTCCTAGTTGGTTCCTCAAAAGTGGTTATTCCGTGCCAGTGATAGATGTACAAAGTGTACAGCACCCAAACACCCATGATGCGCCACCACCCATGATGCACCACCACCACCAGAATACGGTATAATAAGGGCCTGATCAGAACATGGGTCTGTGACATCGGCATCACTCCACTAGCCTCAACGTGTTTTGCATTAAATATGCATCATCAGGAAGCGTTGAGGCTAGTGGAGCAACGCTGACGTCACATCCCGCCCCTGATCCGCACCGAAAATGAGGCTTGGAATGCACGCCGGCTTCAAAGCACGGAGCGGGGTATACAAACTGTATGTCGGATTGCTGGATAGACTTAGTGCCTGTCTAACCACACCCTATCATGTGAGTGTACATCTGTTCATATTTTAAGCTAAATAAATTATCTTTTTTGGAATATTGTGCAGTGATGGCTCCTGCATATCAGATATTTATATTTTGATTCATAACAGTCGCAAAATTACAGCAATGAAAATTATTTTACTGTTAGGGGTCCCCACAACTTGGGAAATTTTATCAAGGGGTCACGGCACTAGGGAGGTTGAGAACCACTGGTTTAGATCAAAGCATATTCATGTGTTAGAATGGCCCAGTCAAAGTCCAGACCTAAATCCAATTGAGAATCTGTGGCAAGACTTGAAAATTGCTGTTCACAGACGCTCTACATCCAATCTGACAGAGCTTGAGCTATTTTGCAAAGAAGAATGGGCAAAAATGTCACTATCTAGATGTGCAAAGCTGGTAGAGACATCCCCAAAAAGACTTGCAGCTGTAATTGCAGAGAAAGGCGGTTCTACAAAGTATTTACTGAGGGGGGCGCCATACAAATGTACCCCACACTTTTCACATATTTATTTGTAAAAAATGTTGAAAACCATTTATCATTTTCTTTCCACTTCACAATTATGGGCCACTTTGTGTTGGTCTATCACATAAAATCCCAATAAAATACATTTACGTTTTTGGTTGTAATATAAGAAAATGTGGACATTTTCAAGTGGTATGAATACTTTTCAAGGCACTGTAGCTCCTCCTTCTCTATTGCTCATAAAATAATATCTAAACCCAAAAATTCCATATATAGGAGCTTACCAGTCCTTAGATGTGGTGACTGCATTAGTTTTTTGGGGTTTTTTTTTGCCCTATTCTTTCTTTATTTTCTTCTGGTAATTCTGCCAATAATAAACTTCCTGTCTCTTTGTGTCTACACTGATTTTTTCTCTGTATCTATGGAGGGAGCCATGGTTGTCACACAGGCTGGACTTTAACCACTTCAATACCGGGCGCTTTCACCACTTTCCTACACAGAACAACTTTCAGCTTTTAGCGCTGTTGCACTTTGAACGACAATTGCGCGGTCATGCAACACTATACCCAAATGAAATTTTTATAATTTTTTTTTTAACACAAATATAGCTTTCTTTTGGTGGTATTTAATCACTGCTGTTTTGTTTTCTTTACTAAATAAAAAAAAAGACAGAAAATGTTAAAAACAAAAACACTTTTTTAAATTTCTGTTATAAAATTTTGCAAATAAATAATCTTTATTCATAAATTTAGGCCAAACTGTATTCTGCTAGATTTCTTTGGTGAAAAAAAACCCAAATCAGTGTATATTATTTAGTCTGTAGGAAAGTTATAGAGTGGGATATAGATCTGAAAATTGATCAATCCTGATTTACTGACGGCCGATCTAATTTCTTGAGCCCCGAAAACGCCAGGACAGTACAAATACCCCCCCCCAAATGACCCTTTTTGGAAAGTAGACATTCCAATGTATTTATTAAAGGGCATGGCAAGTTTTTTGAAGTTGTAATTTTTTTGTCACAATTTTTAAAAAAATAAAGAAATTTAAAAAAAAGTAATTGCTTTCTTCATAATTTTTTTATGTACTCTCACCAGTTCAGTACAGCGTCATCATATAACTGGTGTGGCAGTGATTAGGGACACCGACTGGTACAGTAGGTGAAAAAAAAATATATATATATTTTTTCTTTTTTTTTCATGATTTTTTTTTGCATACTGTGACCAGAGCAATACAGTGTTACCATAATAACACTGTACTACTCTGGGGAGGTGATTATGATTTTTTTTAAACATTTTATTTCTAAACTGTGATTACTTATAACAGTGAATTTCATTGTTATAAGCAACCATTTTTTTCAGAAATAAATCTATTAATTCAGTGTGTACTATTGTGATTAGCTGTGATTGGCCCTGTCTGTACCATGTGATCACTGTGACCGATCACAGAGATCAACACAATAGCACACGAATGGCATGAATAGAAGCCATCAACACCACCACCCCCCCGGGAAATTGACTGTTGCGATCACCTGGTGCCCCCCCGCACCCGCAGGAGACGGACGGCGGGTGCCTTACCTTATGGAGGCTGGGGGAAGAACCAGCCGGGGGGGGCGCTCCGACTGATTCTGCCAGGGCGCACAGAGAGACATTCTCCTTCCGTCCGCACAGGAAAGTGTGTCCTGAGACATGACGGGCCAGGAAGTCCTAAGACTCCCTGGCCAATAGGGTCTAACTGATTGGCTGGGAGGAGAATGAGGAAGACAATAGCGAATATTCATTCACTATTGTCACACAAGCGGGCGGGCTCGGGGCACAACGTTCTGCGCCCCGAGAACACCCATTTTTGAAGCCTATTAGAGCCTCTGGCTCTAATAAAAAAAAAAAAACACACTGGAATCCATGCATCCAGCGCCCTGCATGTAGATTAGGGGGCCGGGCGCATGGATGTGGGGGTGGCGCCCCTGTGCCCTGCATTACTTGCCACCACTGCATAATGACGTCCAACCAGAATGAGGAAGTGGTTAAACATGTCTTAGTTCATCTCCATTACATGGTGGATCAAATTGGATTGGCACGGGATGGCAGGGCGGTCACTTAGCATGGGACCTGGAAGATGGGTCACTGGAGTATCATGGGCTACTACAATGATTTCCGGCTTCTAAAAAAATTCCACAGTTATGGAATATACATAGGTACCACCATTGGTCCAAAATACCCAGACCTGGAAATATTCCTTATTCCTATGTAAAGCATCCCTTCCATCAGCCATGACCTGCTTGCACTGCATAGAAAAACAGAGACCATCACTGGATCTAAAATAAGGTATGGAATGAGAATAGGAAAGGATTTATTTAATTATTTCATTGACATGTGGATGGATTGGGGGGGGGGGGGGGGGGGGTCCAGGGAGACCGAAATACAAGCTGATTAAAGCTCACCTGTAAGGACTGGGTGTTCCCAGAACATCAGCAGGATGGCCCAGTGTATTTAAGCAGCTTGAAAACTCTTACACAGTGAGGGTCTGCCTTCCAAATGTATACATTTTTCCAGTCTGATGAATACCTACCTTAAAGCAATTTCTCTATACTAGATGCCCTCCCCCTGTTTGCATGCACCCCTCTGCTATAGCACAGCTATTGTACGGGGCGCCTTCCCAGCCCCGTCTCCGACTTTCCAATTTAAATTTTATCATTTAATCCTCGCCGCACATTATTCCCCCGGCACCATTCCCCACTCCCCCGCTGCTCCGATTGCTCTTCACCCCAGGTTTCCTCTCCATCCGTCCATTATTGAAGCTTTTTTTTTTTAAATTCAAAATAAGAAACCACCTCAAATAATTCAGAAGCACGCCGGCCCGTCCTTCTATCCCCAGGGCAGGTTATTTTGTAGCTTTATTTTCTCTGCTTCTCAATAAATGCAGAAAAAAAAAAAAAAACCTCTTTCATTCCCCTGTTTAAAACCCCTGATATTTCACCTAAGCCCCCTAATGTTTTTGTTTTAAATGTGTAAAAAAAAAAAAAAAAAAATTATTAAAATTGTAAAAAATACTAGAAAATTAAATAATGAAAATAAAATCTACTGACACCATCCACTGTCCTACTGACATCATCAGTAGATATATATATATATATACACACACACACACACACACACACACATATACAAATATGTGTTTGAGCTTTGAGGTGAACACCCTTATGCACTCCCCCCAATGCCTTCATCTGCCTTTCTATCCAGAAGGATGGAGACCTCTTTGTTTAGCTTTGTTTAGGTGTCATGCAGAGACAGGATCTTGACCTAAAAGAGGTTGTAAACATCTGAAATGAAAAAAATGAACAAAGCATATCCTTTTATAGAGTGTACTTCAATCCAGAGCACCAAGTGTGATCTCTGTCTGCATGTGCAATATGGAACCATTTGTTTCTTTTTTGTTTACGATAGATTCGTTATGTTACTAATTTTGTTTCGTTGATTCGTGTCAGAATTCGTTTAGTTTCATTTTGTTTATTTATTTTCTGACAAATTCCAAAGTCTCAGAACAATTCGAAATCAGTCGAAAAATGATCGACCAATCTGAATTCTGTGTGAAGAATAGCTGGTCGTTAAGGAGAAGGCGGGAAGCCGGCCGCCGCATCCTTAGCAACTGTTGACTCATCAGCTGTCAGAGGGCTTCCCCACTAACTGTTGAAATGTAAACAAAAGTGAAATTAAAAATGCTAAAAAAAAACAAAAACACAGCGTGGGGTCCCCCCCAGCAATGCATACCAGGCCCATTGGGTCTGGTATGGATTTTAGGTGTAACCCCACACCAAAAAAAAAAAAAATGGCGTGGGGTCCCCCCCGAAATCCATGCAAGACCCTTATCCGAGCATGCATCCCGGCAGGCTAGGAAAGGGGGGGGATGAGTGGGCGACCCCCCCTTTCCTGAATCATACCAGGGCACATCCCCCAAACATGGGGGGGGTACTTTGGGGCAAGAATGCTCTCCCCATGTTGAAAGGATGTGGTCTGGTATGGTTCGGGGGGGGGTGGCGCTCACTCATCCCCCCCTTCCCTAGCCTGCCGGGCTGCATACTCGGATAAGGGTCTGGTATGGATAGTAGGGGGGGGGGGACCGGGGACCCACACCATTTTTTTTTCTTCCAATTTTGGTGTGGGGTCCCCTTGAAATCCATACAGACCCGAAGGGCCTGGTATGGATTGGGGGGCGGGAACCCCACTCCATTTTTTTTCTTTTTGAATATTTCATTGCCTGCATTCTATTGTTTACATTCATCTCTAAGTGGCTAAGCCCGCTGACAGCTGGTGAGTCATCGGTTGTTATGGACGAGGCGTCCGGCTTCCCGGCCCCGCCCCTTAACAACCAGCTATTATTCACACCGAATTCCAATTGGCTGATCATTTTTCAACCGATCCGAAATCAAATCTTTCTGAAAATGTGAAATTCGTTAGAAAATGAATAGACAGAAACGAAAAATCAACCAAATTTGTTGCAATCATTCGGAGATTCGGATAATCAAAAATTTGTCCAAATTTATATTCAGGACCAAAAATAATTGCACCTGTCTCCTCTCTCGTTCCTCTACTATCTGACAGTTTATGAGGACACCAAGCAATCCTGGGAGACAGCCCCCCCCCCCCCCCCAGTACATAGAAGGTGATTGACAAGCTCAACTGTGCATGTTTCCCCAAGGAGACAAGTGTAGAGGGGTGTTGCATGAAATCCATTGTGATTAGCTGTGATTGGCCCTGCCTGTACCATGTTATCACTGTGACCAATCACACAGATCAACAACAGTACACAATGAATGGCATGAATAGAAGCCAATTGTACAATTGTCATGTGATCTGCTGTGATTGGTCACCGCAATCACATGGTTCCAGCAGCGGATCGGTACACTGATCTGTCATGCGCTTTGTCCAGTAGACATATCGGGTGACAGATCGCATGCAAGACGAGATCCTGGGAGGACGTCATATGACATCCACCCAGGATAGCAATGCTCCCGTCCGGCCTATTGTAACAGGACGGTTTATCAATTTTTTTAAAGAGTATATTGAGCTGCTGTGAAACTTCATGCACGGGTTTAAGGCATCACCCAACCATGGTACTTAAAGGATTTGTATATTTGTAATGTTGCCCTTGAAGCTGCATTAAAAGCCCCCCCCCCCCCCCCCGCTGAACTGTGTTTTTAAAAAAAAAAAATTTGCATTGGTACATGTCCCCTATGGCAGTGCCCATGTTACCCAAAAGCTTACAAATCAGCCTTACAAGAGGGCAGAAAAAAATGACAAGATTCAGCTTCCATAGGCTTCAATGTGGTTCGGGTGGTATGCTTGGGGATCGCAGATTTCACACTGGGTGTCAGCAAATGTCCAGGGAACCGAACTTTTCCCAGTTCACCAATCATTACCCCATCAGGTGCCGAGAAACATGGGTGGATTGGTTTAATGACAGCATAACAGGATACGTACAGTATGCATAAATACTTAGGAAGCGGTGAGCCGAATGTAGTCCAATTAGTAGTTTGCATGCAATGCATCAGGCTGGCTCCCATCCCCCCATCCAATCTTTCAGTTTAAATGTTGTACAGTCCTGTTCTTCCTAGTTTACAACATTTAAATTAAAGAATTAAATGCAACTCCAACAATATCTGTGCCACACCCCTATTATTTGGATAATATTTATACTAAAGTATAGTATAATAATTGATATATTAAATATTTAAATATATTTATATTTATATTTAAAAAAATAAATAAAATTATATATATATATATATATATATATATATATATATATTTTTTTTTTTTTTTTTTTAAATACAAATATATTTAAACATTTAATACTTTTATTTTTACATACTTTTTACATTGGAGTAAATGCCGCGTTAACGTTCAGCAGCGTTTCTCTGCTTCTTCTATTTTCCACTCCCAAATACAATTACTAGAAAGCACAAGTCGCATGATATGTGAAAAATGAATGGTTCCCTATGAGAGCCGTCTTAACTGATCCGACTTTCAGTCCATTGATTTGAATTTGAAATCACATCCAAGTCTGATCATCATGATCCGACTTGTGGCATGCGACTTGTGCTCTGAGGATCTTGAAGGGGAACCCCACACCAAAATGGAAAAAAAAAAAAGTGTGGGGTCCCCCCCCCGCAAGACCCTTTGGTCTGGTATGGATTTTGAGGGGAAACCCCACGCAAACCCCCCCCCCTATCTATACCAGACCCTTATCCGAGCATGCAGCCCGGCAGGTCAGGATGGGGGGGAGAGGGACCATACCAGACCACATGCCCTTACCACCCCAAAAAAAGCAGTGTAATCTAAAAAAATAAAAATAAAAAGATGGTTTTTGACAAGTCCTTTAATACCCGCTTGCCGACCGCCTCACGCAGATATACTGCGGCAGAAGGGCTCGTACAGGCAAAACCACGCACCTGTACGTTGCCCTTTAAGAGGCGGCCAGCGGGCGCGCCGCAAGCTCCGTGAGTCGGGTCACGGGTCTCGCGGACTCGATCGTCGCGGGGATACCCGCGATCGCCTCACGGGGAGGAAGAACTGGCAGATGCTGATGTAAACAGCATCTCCCCGTTCTGCCTAGTGACAGTGTCACTCGATCTATGCGCCCTGTCATTGGAGCTGAGATCAGTGTCGTGTCACACATAGCCCCTCCCCCCCACAGTTAGAAACACGCCCCTAGGACACACTTAACCCCTACACTGCCCCCTAGTGGTTAACCCCTTCACTGCCATTTACACAGGAATCGGTGCATTTGTATAGCACTGATTGCTGTATAAATGACGATGGTCCCAAAAATGTGTCAAAAATGTCCGATGTGTCCACCATAATGTCGCAGTCACAATAAAAATCGCTGATCGCCGCCATTTAAAAAAAAAAATAATAATAATAAAAATGCCATAAAACTATCCCCAATTTTGTAAACGCTATAACTTTTGCGCAAACCGATCGATAATCGCTTATTGCAAATTTTTTTTTACCAAAAATATGTAGAAGAATACGTATTGGCCTAAACTGAGGAAAAAAAAATTTTTTATATATTTTTGGGGGATATTTATTATAGCAAAAAGTAAAAAAAAAATGCGTTTTTTTCAAAATTGTCGCTCTATTTTTGTTTATAGCGCAAAAAATAAAAACCGCAGAGGCGATCAAATACCACTAAAAGAAAGCTCTATTTGTGGGAAAAAAAGGACGTCAATTTTGTTTGGGAACCACGCCGCACGACCGCGCAATTGTCAGTTAAAGCGACGCAGTGCCAAATCGCAAAAAGTGCTCTGGTCGGGAAGGGGATAAATTCTTCCGGGGCTGAAGTGGTTAAAAATGAAGAATGTTCCCCCATCGTAGTTCCAACATATCTTTTTCCTCCGGCCTTTTCCCTCCGGTGATGTGTTCTTACTCTGGTCTTCTCCCTCCGCTGCTGTCCTTTCCACCGATGTCTCCCGTTGTGTCATCTCCGATGTCTGCCATGGGGTGTGGCCATCCGGTGATGTAACCATGAGACTCCGCCCCTTGTGACCAGTCTTCCCTGCCCCAAAGCACCTACCCCCCCCCCATGTTGAGGGCATGTGGTCTGGTATGGTCCAGGAGGGGGGGGGGGGCGCTCGCTCATCCCCCATTCCTGACTTACCGGGCTGCATGCTCAGATAAGGGTCTGGTATGGATGTTGGGGGGGACCCCACGTCGTTTTTTTTTTTTTCATTTTGGCATGTGGTTTCCCCTTCAAGACCCTCAAAACACAAGTCGCATGCCACAAGACGGATCACGATGATCCGACTTGGATGCGACTTCTATTCGAATCAATGGGCTGAAAGTCAGATCAGTTAAGACGGCTCTCATAGGGAACCATTGGTCTTGACATGTCAAAACCAAAACGCTTGACGCGGCTTAACGCGCTGTCCCTGTTTTTTTTTTTTTTTTCTTGCAGCTCAAAAACGCCTATGCCACTTACAGCTCATAAAAAAAATAAATAAAAAAATTTAAAAAACACGTTGGCTGGAGGTGGGTATTAAAGCACTCGTTTACTTTTATAATGAAATGTCATTTATTAATAGTAATAAAAAATGATACGTTTAATATTGTTTATTTTATTATTTTCATGTTTGAAATATTATAATACATTGTATTCAACTATTTAAAAAATTGGGCAGCAGTTTTGAAACTTCCCAAGTGTATCCAAAAGAAAAAGAAAAATGCTTTGGCTGCTGATGGGTATTAAAGCACCATATAGACAAGTTTATTTTTATGATAAAATGTCCTTTAATAATTTTATTATAATAAAAAAATATATACTTTTAATAATTTATTTTATAATACTTTACATTATTACTTTACAATACATTATTTAAACTATTTAAAAAATGGGCAGTAGTTTTTAGTCTTCCCAAGTCTATCCCAAAAATGTTTTGACTGGAGATGGGGAAAAAGTTCATTATTAGGATAAAATGTCATTTATTAGCTTTATAATAATTTAAAAAATGGTAATACTTGTAATATTTTTTAAATCGTACTTTATTTAAATTGTTTATTTTAATGCTGTAATACTTTTAATTTAATGCCTATTTAAAAAAATATATAAATAATAATAATAATAATAATAAGAGAATGCTTATACATGGAAATTCTTCTTCAAGTGATGAAAATTCAGTCTCCATTTTATCTTTCTACAATTGCTCATCACCAAAAAAATGGCTCATTCGAAAGACGTGTTAATTAGTGATTGTTTGTGGTTTCCAATGTGCCCTAAAAATAACCGAGTGATGCTGCTTTACCAGTCCAGCTTCATAATAGCTAAATGAAAACTGCTGCGCTTCCCTTCCTCAGTGGGGGAAAAAAAAAAAAAAAAAAAAACCAAGAAAAAAAATAATACAAACACTTATTTGTATTTTTAAAGAGAATTCCCTTTCAAATGAATAGGCGGCTGTCTTGATGCTCTGCAACAGTATGAATGGACCCTCAAAGAAGTAGATCTAAATACTATCACTAATCCCATAAAAGGTTTGACATGTTAATATAATATCCAAAAAAAAAATCTGTTCTTCCTAGATTACAATATTTAAATTAAAGAATTAAATGCAACTCCAACAATATCTGTGCCACCCCTATTATTTGGATAATATTTATACTAAGTATAGTATAATAATTCAAATATTAAATATTTAAATATATTCATTTATATAAAATATACATTTATATATAATTTTTTTATATAAATAAATATATTTAAATACCATTAAATTAAAAAGTTTAACATGTTACTATAATATCCAAAATCCTTTTTTTTTTAATCGCAAATAGCAGCCTTTTTTTAAATAAAACCCGCCCACACACACACGTCGCACATATGGGTCCATGGGTGGCAGAGCATTCCGTGCTGGCAACATGCTCACTGCACGCTCCCAGCACACTGACCAAGCTGTCAAAGACATCTCTCGATCCATACTGATAATTGCCAGTTTGGGGGACCAGTACCTGACCAGTTGACTACTGTGACAGCCAATCCCAGGGGTCACCTGATTCGCTGATCCTTTAAATCCACCCCATCGGACCAGAGCACCTTCTTCCACATGTTTGGTGTGTCTCCCAGGTGGCTTGTGGCAAACTTTAGACGAGACTTTTTATGGATATCTTTGAGAAATGGCTTTCTTCTTGCCACTCTTCCATAAAGGCCAGATTTGTGCAGTGTACGACTGATTGTTGTCCTATGGACAGACTCTCCCACCTCAGCTGTAGTTCTCTGCAGTTCATCCAGAGTGATCATGGACCTCTTGGCTGCATCTCTGATCAGTCTTCTCCTTGTCTGAGCTGAAAGTTTAGAGGGACAGCCAGGTCTTGGTAGATTTGCAGTGGTCTGATACTCCTTCCATTTCAAAATGATCGCTTGCACAGTGCTCCTTGGGATGTTTAAAGCTTGGGAAATCTTTTTGTATCCAAATCCAGCTTTAAACGTCTCCACAACAGTATTACGGATCTGCCTGGTGTGTTCCTTGGTCTTCATGATGCTCTCTGCGCTTTCAACAGAACCCTGAGGCTCGGTTCACACAGGGGCAACACGACTTCAGCGCGACTTTGCACGGCGACTTCAACGCGGCTTCGACGCAACTTCGACGCGACTTCGACGCGACTTTAGCAAATTACAAGGCGACTTGAAGTCGCCTCCATGACAGGCGACTTCGCCTGTGGCCAATCAGCTCTCTGGGAGGGAGGGGGGAGGGAGGGGTTTTCCCTGCAAAGTCGCTTGACTTTACAGAGAGATCCGACTTGGAGGCGACTTCCATTGATTTCTATGGTACAGGTCGCCTACCAAGTCGGATCAAAGTAGTACAGGGAGTACGCTCTGAAGTCGGAGCGACTTCAGTAGTGTCTATTAAGACGCTCCCATTCACTTCAATGTGAATCTATTTCTGGGGCGACTTGGGGCGACTTGAGGGCGTACAAGTCGGATCCCAAGTCGTCCCAGTGTGAACCGAGCCTTAGACTATCACAGAGCAGGTGCATTTATACAGAGACTTGATTACACACAGGTGGATTCTATTTATCACCATCAGTCATTTAGGACAACATTGGATCATTCAGAGATCCTCACTGAACTTCTGGAGTGAGTTTCTGCACTGAAAGTAAAGGGGCCGAATAATTTTGCACGCACCACTTTTCAGTTTTTTAATTGCTAAAAAAGTTTAAAATATCCAAAAGATTTCGTTCCACTTCACAATTGTGTCCCACTTGTTGGTGATTCTTCACAAAAAATTAAAATTTTATATCTTTATGTTTGAAGCTTGAAATGTGGCAAAAGGTTGAAAAGTTCATGGGGGCCGAATACTTTTGCAAGGCACTGTATATATATATATATATATATATATATATATATATATATATATATATATATATGTGTGTGTATATATATATATATAGATAGATATATATATATATATATATATACACACACATATATGTATATATTTCATTTTCTTTGAAGCATAGAGGTAAAAGTTGTAAAAAAGATTTAAAAATGCCCTTTTTTCTATTTTGACCAGTGTTATATATTTTTTTTTTAATGAGTAATTTTACTGTGCACAAAACATAAACATTCAATTCTTTAATTTGGCCCATTTAAACAAATACTAAAATTATGTTTTTGATACATGTCACTGGCATATGGTTAAAGGTTAAACCTTTCATTAACATAAGAATTAAATAGTAAATACAATGAAACAATACATTGTAACATTGTATTTACTCAATGACACATTTAAACTGTCTATAGTGTCATTTTACACAGGGACTGTTGCGTTTTGGCAATCCCTTCTGCATTGTAATACAAAGTAACGCTCGGCTGTCATTTTGACAGCCGGTAATTGCCAATATTAGCAGCGGAGGGGAGAGGAGCTGGATGCAAAAGATGCGTCCTAAATACTTTCTTTTAAAGATTTTAAGGACATATTTCATATGTACAAGAGGTTAACGTGTAGATACAGCCAAAAAATATTTTATTCAGTTTTGAATAAAGTGGGGAAAGGTCAAAACTCCTTTAGTTTTTCAGGTTTTTTTCTGTTTGTCTTCCATTGGGGAGATTTTCTTTCACTTCCCGTCCAGGAGATTCAACAGGAAGTGAGAGGAAATTTCTGCAAAGAGAAGGGATCCCCTCCATGTCTCTGGATCAGGTGTCTCTCCTGGAAGTCTTTTTTTTTTTCATACCTACACTTTAACACCTTTCATGAAAGATAGCTGATGGGATCTATAAAAATGCTAGCTGCCTGGCTGCTATGCCAATCCTTTTGCTACAATTATGAGTCAATGCCATGCAATAAGCATACATCCTGTAGAGGCATGACTCCTGATCTGCAGGCTCATTCTAGGTCACTGACTTGCAAAGTAATGAAGCCATTGGATCGGCATTGACCGCAGTTTTTGATTGGCTATTGGAGATCCCCATATTTCTTACATTAACTTGCTTGGGGCTCATGGAAGGGTAGGGGTGGTAAAACTCAGTGGTGGAGCTACAGTTTTACGCAGCCCCCCCCCCCCCAAACTGCTCCCTCTTTAGATGTAGAGGCAGCGGCTGGGGATGTACACATGTCGTGGCAAGAATTATAACCCCATGTCGCTTTGCGCCCACCGATGGTGACAAAGTCAAGTGAATAAGGGAGTTCCGCATGAGCACCACAATGCCTTTGGGGCACTATTTTATCCACTGATACTAACATTGGGGCACAATTCCTCCCAATAACACCAACGATGGGGCACATTTCCACCCACACCAATGATGGGGCACAGTTACTCACAATGATGCCAACAATGGGGCACAATGACACCAACGATGGGGCACATTTCCACCCACACC
This sequence comes from Lithobates septentrionalis, assembly GCA_037952835.1. Lineage (NCBI taxonomy): Eukaryota > Metazoa > Chordata > Amphibia > Anura > Ranidae > Lithobates > Lithobates septentrionalis. Next base: position 81,126 of record JBBDGP010002256.1, read on the forward strand.
AATGATGGGGCACAGTTACTCACAATGATGCCAACAATGGGGCACAATGACACCAACGATGGGGCACATTTCCACCCACACCAATGATGGGGCACAATTACTCTCAATGATGCCAACAATGGGGCACAATGACACCAACGATGGGGCACAGATCCTCCCAATGACGGGGCACAATTTCTCTCAATGACACCAATGATGGGGCCCAATGACACCAACAATGGGGCCTAATGACACCAACAATGGGGCACATTTCCTCCCAATGACACCAACGATGGGGCACAATTTATCTCAATAACACTAACAATGGGGCACAATGACACCAATGATGGGCCACAGATCCTCCCAATAACCCCAATGATGGGGCACATTTCCACCCACACCAATGATGGGGCACAGTTTCTCTCAATGACGCCAACAATGGGGCCCAATTACACCAATGATGGAGAACAATGTCTCTCAATTACGTTAATGATGGGACCCAATGACAACAACGTTATTGCACAATTCCTCCTAATGACACCAATGATGGGGCCCAATGACACCAACAATGGGGCCTAATGACACCAACAATGGGGCACATTTCCACAAACACCAATGATGGGGCACTAATTCTCTCAATAACACTAACAATTGGGCACAATGACACCAATGATGGGGCACTAATTCTCTCAATGACACCAACAATGGGGCCCAATGGCACCAATGATGGGGCACAATTCCTCCCAATGACAACAATGGGGCATTATTTTGTTCCACTGACCTTTTATTACTCCCACTGACCACTGCCCGGCCCCTCGTAACGTCTGAAGGACATTAAAGCGGAACTTCAGTCATCTTTCCATCTATTAAATCTTCTGCCCCTGTTGTTGTTTTAACTTTGGATAGTAAAACATTTTTTTTTCTGCCAGTAAATACCTTATACAGCCCACTTCCTGTTTCTTGCCTGGTCATTAGTCTAGGCTTATGACATCATGCACAGCTCTCTCTCTCACTCTTGTAAGAGTTTGCAAGGAAGGGAGGAGGGATGAGTCATAAGAGGTCCAATGAGAGCTGCAGAGCTGGAGGTATGCCTCTGTGTGTCTGTGTAAATCCAGGAAGTGAACAGGCAGCAGCTTCAGCTGCCCACAGTTAAAATGGATGCAGCCAGACTCAGTGGAGGGAGATTTCTGCAGCATATTTGGCAAGTACAGAATGACAGTATATATAAAATAATATGTAAAGTGGTTGGAGGGAAGCTTCAGAATGGCAAAGATGTTCGTAATTAAAAACTTTGTGAGCAGACTGCAGTTCCTTTTTAAGCTGGCCCTTTGTTTAGAAAGTTTGGAGACTCCCCGGGTGAAAGCATAAAACACCTCCTCGCCGCCTGTCAAACACCTCTGAAAAGCAATCTGAGCTTTGATCGCTTTTCAGAGGAGCGGCAGCCCCTGCCATGAGGCTCCATTCACACTTTCACATTGCTAATGTTTGCCTGCGTTTATGAAGCACATTATAAAAAAAAACGCATTTGGTTGCGTTTGCAATGCCATCCATTGTTAATGGCACCCCCCAAACACGCGTTTTGCCGCAAAAAAAAACGCAGCAAAAACGAACAGAAAAAAAAATACACACAAATGAGAGCAGAAAAAAAAGCTACGTGAGCTACCTTGCTGAGTTTGTCGGGTGTAGGGCAGCCCATTGCGTGAAAAATGCGCAAAAAAAAAAAAAAAAAAAAAAATTTAAAAAAGCACGTCGAGCAAACACTAGGATAAAATCCATGCAGGATCTCAGTGCTGCGGTGAACTCACCCATGTGTGGTGTTGTAGAACAGCGGCCTTCACCGGTATTACGTTTTCAGTACAGCCACCAGCGCGGTTCGGCCCCGGCAGACGCACCTGGAGATCAATAGGAAATAGATGAGCCCGGCGTATCAGCTTTCAGCTCATGGTGGGAAGGAGGCTAATGGATTGATCGGGGATTGATCAGAGCTGCCTGGAATAGAGTGCACAACGGGAGATCTATGGATCAGACATTGATTAGGCAAGCCTGTCAGCGTTTCCAGAGGCGTGGAAAGCTCAGGATCCGTTAATTGGATATAGATTGGACGTGTCCGGGAGAGCAACGTATAGATGGCCAAGCTCGGGGGAGCAGAGGTTTGCCAGGCGGCTGAAATCATAAGGCTAAGCTAAATGTAGAATTCAAGAGTCATTCAGTCCAATATTTGTTTCCCAGGGCTGAATTATTAACAGAAAGACTAAAATACTCAAAAATCCTGGAGAAAAATGCTGCTTCGGGCTCCCTCCAGTGCTGATCACATAATGGAAAACTTGGGAATTTAGTCACAGGATACTCATTGACTGGGAGGATTGGTCCAGCCATTCTGAATTCTGCCAGCAGAGGTCACTAGACTAGACATGTGTGGTCAGTTTAGTTCCGAATTAAAATTCGGATGAATTTTCGTTTTTCGGATGTATCCGAATTTCCGAATTAGAATAGTACCAAATTTTTTTTTTAACAGAAAAGAATAGTACCAAATTTAAACAAATCCGAAACAACGAAAATGAAAATGAAATTTGAATTCGAAAAGTTTTCGAATTTGAATAGTTTTCCAATTTCCTAAGAGAATAAAAAATAGATCAGAAAATAAAGGAATAGAATAGAAAAAAAAAATTCTATTTTATTCCTTTATTTCCTTTAATTCGAATTTTGGAAAACGGTTATAGTGTTATATTCTTTCTATTATACTCTATTATTTTCTATTGTTTATTCTATTCCATTCTTTTCTATCCTATTGTTTTATTTTCTATTCTATTCTATTCTTTTCTATTCTAATTCAAATTTATCCTATTCGAAATTTGAATTTCAGAAGATGGGTATATTCTATTTTATTCTATTCTCTCTTTTATTATAGTCTATTCCATTCCTTTATTTTCTATTTTATTCTGTTCTTTTATTTTCTATCCTATCCCCTTTTTTTTCTATTCTAATTTTTTTTTCTATTCTTTTATGTCGTATTCTGTTCTGTTTTACCTTTTTATTTTTATTTTTTTAGTTTTAATATATCTTTATTAAAAAGAATGGCATTGTACAACAAAAAAGAAAAAGGAAAGGAAATAACTATGCTTAACGACTGTGACCTAAATATTTTTAGGTTAACCAAGTTTTATATTTACGCATTCCCACTAAACTAAAAATTGCGTGGGTGTAACATGCCAACATATTCGCTATCAATGCCATTTTTTTTTGTAACGTGTATATATATATATATATGAGAAGAGAAGACACAAAGAAAGAAAAAAAAGAGAATAATAAAATAAAATTATATTCCATTCCTTTATTCTATTTTATTCTCATTCGGAGATTCAAATTCAAATTTTTGTCCCGAAATTTTGATTCGTCATTTCGGCTTTTTTTTTTAATTTGTTACTATTGTATCCGAATTTCCAAATAAAGAAAAATGTGTCCGAATTTCAATTCGGACCGAAACGCACCGCACATGTCTACGCTGCGCCCAGTAGGATAGAGGACACAGCATTAGGGAACGGAAGACAGATATTTTAACCCCTTCTTGACTGAGGGTAAAACTGCCTGACCACAATTTTTCTACTGTGACATGTGTTAGTAAAACTGTATATATCATCGCAACTACTTAGTGTATCCAGGTGAATTATATTACGTTTTTTTTTTTGTTTGTTTTTTCCAGGACAAATTGGGTTCATTAGGTGGTAAATGGTAACAATAATCTCCTGATATTTTTTAATATCAAAGAAAAACTGAACCAAAAATAGTACAAAAAGTCTTTTTTTAATTTTTTTTTTCTATTGAGCTGTATATTTCTTGCTATTACTTACCACCAACGATCAACCCAAAATAAATTCTCCTACTCCTGATTAGACATGTACGGTTCGTTTAGTTCCGAATCAAAAATTTAACTAATTTGTCGTTATTCGGAAATTCAGATGTATCCGAATCTCCAAATTTCAATAGTAACTATTTTAAATAAATTCGGAAAAAAAAAAAAAAATAATAATAATTTTGGTTGAAATTTGAATCAAATTTGAACTTCTTTCGAATTCGATTTGAATCATTTTCAAATTTCGAATTGGATTCAAATTTGAGTTTCCGAATACAATCAAATAGAATAGAAGATAAAGGAGTAGAATCCAAAAGAATAGAATAGAAAAGAAAAGAATAGAATAGCATAATAGAATAGTAAATAAAGGAATAGAATACAATATAACCCTCTTCTGAAATTCAAATTACAAATAGAATAAATTCAAATTGGAATAGATTAGAAAATAAAATAAAAAGAATACATACTACTACTACTAGTACAAAAACATCTGTACGACTAGTATCCCATCAACATCTGTCCGAGCACACACACAGTGTACCATTGCACAACACCTCTGTCTGTAACACTAGTGTCTCAGCAACGTCCGCGGTGAAAGCTGAATAATGGCCCGGGCAGGAAAGAATTGTCCAATATTCAGGTGCCTAAATAAAACATAAATGTGCATTGTATAAGGGCTACCTGAGGTAACAGAAATAACAATCCAATATTCAAATTGTTACTAATTCCAATCGAATTTGAAAACAGAATCGAAATGAGTACATCAGAAGAAAGGAGAAAGAAGAAGAAAGAAGATCATTCTTCCTTTCTATAAATGTTATCTCTAGGTCAGAGGTAGTACAAGTGTCCCATCAACATCTGTCACAGTGTACTTGTACCCAAAAACATCTGTTGTAGTAGTACTGTGTGTCAGAGCAGAGCTCCCCCACCTACCACCTCCCTTTTTTCACATCAAAAGCCCCCCCCCCCTCTTTTCACATCAGAAGCTCCCCATCACATCAGAACCCCTCCTTCTATCAGAGTCCTCCTTTCACATCAACCCCCCCCCCCATTCACATCAGAAGCCTTCCCCCATCACATCAGAAGCCCCCCCTTCACATCAGAGGGGTTCCCCCTTTCACATCAGAAGCACCCCCTTCACCTCACGACCCCCCCTTCACATTAGAGCCCCCCCAACACAAAGGAGTTTCTTCTTTCACATCAGAAGTCCCTATTACACATCAGAAGCCCCACCTTCACATCACCACCCAACCCACCCTTCACATCAGAGCCCCCTATCACATCAGAGACATTCCCCATTTCACATCAGAAGTACCTCCTTCACATCACAACCACCCTTCACATCAGAGCCCCCCCCCCCCCCCCACCACCACATCAGAGTTCCCCATCCAGTGCCAGTGCAAGGTCATCCAGTGCCCAGGGCAAAAAATACCAAACTGCGCCCCCCCCCCCCCACCTTAGGGACATCACTGCTAACCTTATCACTACTCCTGTCAGCCTTGTACCAGAAGCAACTGGCACAGGGCACTCCCTTCCCTGCAATAAACCATTGTGCCCAGGGCAGCCGACCCCTCTTGCCCACCCCTTGTCCCGGCCTTGCCCCATCACATAAGAGCTCCCCATCACATCAGAGCCCTCCTATCACATCAGAGCTCCCCATCACATCAGAGCTCCCCATCGCATCAGAGCTCCCCATCACATCAGAGCCCTCCTATCACATCAGAGCTCCCCATCACATCAGAGCCCTCCTATCCCATCAGAGCTTCCCATCACATCAGAGCCCTCCTATCACATCAGAGCTCCCCATCGCATCAGAGCTCCCCATCACATCAGAGTTCCCCATCACATCAGAGCTCCCCTTCACATTAGAGTTCCCCATCACATCAGAGCTCCCCATCACATCAGAGCTCCCCATCACATCAGAGTTCCCCATCACATTAGAGCTCCCCATCACATCAGAGCCCCCCATCACATCAGAGCCCCCCCTCACATCAGAGCCCCCCATCACATCAGAGCTCCCCATCACATTAGAGCCCTCCCATCACATCAGAGCCCCCCATCACATCAGAGCCCCCCCATCATATCAGAGTTCCCCATCACATCAGAGTTCCCCATCACATCAGAGCTCCCCATCACATCAGAGCCCCCCCATCACATCAGAGCCCCCCATTACATCAGAGATCCCCATCACATCAGAGCCCTCCCATCACATCAGAGCTCCCCATCACATCAGAGTCCTCCCATCACATCAGAGCTCCCCATGACATCAGAGTCCTCCAATCACATCAGAGCTCCCCATCACATCAGAGCCCTCCCATCACATCAGAGCCCCCCATTACATCAGAGCCCCCATCACATCAGAGCCCTCCCATCACATCAGAGCTCCCCATCACATCAGAGCCCTCCCATCACATCAGAGCTCCCCATCACATCAGAGCCCCCCATCACATCAGAGCCCCCCATCACATCAGAGCTCCCCATCACATCAGAGCCCTCCCATCACATCATAGCTCCCCATCACATCATAGCTCCCCATCACATCAGAGCTCCCCATCACATCAGAGCCCTCCCATCACATCAGAGCCCCCCATTACACCAGAGCCCCCATCACATCAGAGCCCTCCCATCACATCAGAGCTAACCATCACATCAGAGCCCTCCCATCTCATCAGAGCTCCCCATCACATCAGAGCCCCCCATCACATCAGAGCCCCCCATCACATCAGAGCTCCCATCACAATAGAGCCCTCCCATCACATCATAGCTCCCCATCACATCAGAGTCCTCCCATCACATCAGAGCTCCCGAACACATCAGAGCTCCCATCACATCAGAGCCCTCCCATCACATCAGAGCTCCCCATCACATCAGAGTCCTCCCATCACATCAGGGCTCCCCATCACATCAGAGCTCCCCATCACATCAGAGCTCCCCATTACATAAGAGCCCTTCCATCACATCAGAGCTCCCCATTACATAAGAGCCCTTCCATCACATCAGAGCTCCCGAACACATCAGAGCTCCCATCGCATCAGAGCCCTCCCATCACATCAGAGCTCCCCATCACACCAGAGTCCTCCCATCACATCAGGGCTCCCCATCACATCAGAGCTCCTCATCACATCAGAGCCCCCCATTACATCAGAGCCCTCCCATCACATCAGAGCTCCCCATCACATCAGAGCTCCCCATCACATCAGAGCTCCCCATCACATCAGAGCCCCCCATCACATCAGAGCTCCCTCCATCACATCAGAGCTCCCCATCACATCAGAGTCCTCCCATCACATCAGAGCTCCCCATCTTATCAGAGCTCCCCATCACATCAGAGCTCCCCATCACATCAGAGCCCCCCCATTACATCAGAGCTCCCCATCACATCAGACCCCTCCCATCGTATCAGAGCCCTCCCATCACATCAGAGCCATCACATCAGAGCCCTCCCATCAAATCAGAGCCCTCCCATCACATCAGAGCTCCCCATCACATCAGAGCCCCCATCACATCGGAGCTCCCCATCACATCAGAGCCCTCCCATAACATCAGAGCTCCCCATCACATCAGAGCTCCCTCCATCACATCAGAGCCCCCATTACATCAGAGCCCTCCCATAACATCAGAGCTCCCCATCACATCAGAGCCCCCCATCACATCAGAGCCCTCCTATCACATCAGAGCTCCCCATCACATCAGAGCCCTCCTATCACATCAGAGTTCCCCATCACATCAGAGCCCTCCCATCGCATCAGAGCTCCCCAGCACATCAGAGCTCCCCATCACATCAGCATTCTCCATCACATCAGAGCTCCCCATCACATCAGAGCTCCCCATCACATCAGAGCCCCCCATCACATCAGAGTCCTCCCATCACATCAGAGCTCCCCATCACATCAGAGCTCCCCATCACATCAGAGCCCTCCCATCACATCAGAGCTCCCCGTCACATCAGAGCCCTCCCATCTCATCAGAGCCCTCCCATCACATCAGATCTCCCCATGATATCAGAGCCCCCCATCACATCAGAGCCCTCCCATCACATCAGAGCCCCCTATCACATCAGAGTCCTTCCATCAAATCAGAGCCCCCATCACATCAGAGCTCTTCCATCACATCAGAGCCCTCCCATCACATCAGAGTCCTACCATCACATCAGAGCCCTCCCATAACATCAGAGCTCCCCATCACATCAGAGCTCCCCATCACATCAGAGCCCCCCATCACATCAGAGCTCCCTCCATCACATCAGAGCCCCCCATTACATCAGAGCTCTCCCCTCACATCAGAGCTCCCCATCACATCAGAGCCCCCCATCACATCAGAGCTCCCCATCACATCAGAGCCCTCCTATCACATCAGAGCTCCCCATCACATCAGAGCCCTCCTATCACATTAGAGCTCCCCATCACATCAGAGCCCTCCCATCGCATCAGAGCTCCCCATCACATCAGAGCTCCCCATCACATCAGAGCCCTCCCATCACATCAGATCTCCCCATCACATCAGAGCTCCCCATCACATCAGAGCCCCCCATCACATCAGAGCCCCCCATCACATCAGAGTCCTCCCATCACATCAGAGCTCCCCATCACATCAGATCTTCCCATGATATCAGAGCTCCCCATCACATCAGAGCCCTCCCATCACATCAGAGCCCCCCATCACATCAGAGTCCTTCCATCACATCAGAGCCCCCATCACATCAGAGCCCTCCCATCACATCAGAGCCTCCCATCACATCAGAGTCCTCCCATCACATCAGAGCCCCCCCATCACATCAGAGCCCCCCCATCACATCAGATCTCCCCATCGCATCAGAGCCCTCCCATCACATCAGAGCCCTCCCATCACATCAGAGCTTCCCATCACATCAGAGTCCTCCCATCACATCAGAGCTCCCCATCACATCAGAGCCCTCCCATCACATCAGACCCCTCCCATCGCATCAGAGCCCTCCCATCACATCAGAGCCCTCCCATCACATCAGAACTCTCCCATCACATCAGATCTCCCCATTACATCAGATCCCCCCATCACATCAGAGCTCTCCCATCACATCAGAGTTGCTGCAAGCCAGATAAAATATTGTAGTGGGCCATGGTGTGGAGACCCCCTTTCCCCAAGGTTTTAAATAAATAGTAGGAATCTCGTGGTTTCTGCTTTCAGCTCATCGTGGCAACTTCATAAATTTGTGTGACAGTTTTACTTCAAGCAAACCGACTTCGGTCTGATGGAAAATAATCCACCATCACAGCCAGCGCCAACCTCTGTGATTTATTGTGTTTTTAAGTGAAGGTATATTTGTGCCGGGACTGTCTGTCATCTGTAGACAAGTGTCCTTCTCGACACCGATCCCCCCCCCCCCCCATAGAAGACCTGCTACTGAGCACAGGACCATCTGTCCCCCCCACCCAGACTTCGAAACCTGAGCACCCCCCCCCCCCCCGCCGGACTCCCTAATTAGTATGAGAGTAGACGGAGAGTATGTAATACATGTGTGTGGATTTATCTGGTTACAAATTGTTATTGGGTTAATCGGGGAAGAATGTGAGGCCGTGACCCGACTTAGGATCTCAAATTAGGACTCAACCTTGAGATGGGGTGACAGCACTGACACCAAGACAGCTGAACCCATACAGGACAAGAAGTCATCATCTCTGGCCGGGGTCACAGACATTCTGCAGGAAAAAGGATAAACTTTACATATGTAGGTTATTTAATAGATTACAACTCATTTACTACCATTATGGAGCTGAGAGCTGTATGTGGTTAAACCTTACATACACTATATTACCAAAAGTATTGGGACACCTGCCTTTACACACACATGAACTTTAATGGCATCCCAGTCTCAGTCCGTAGGGTTCAATATTGAGTTGGCCCACCCTTTGCAGCTATAACAGCTTCAACTCTTCTGGGAAGGCTGTCCACAAGGTTTAGGAGTGTGTCTATGGCAATGTTTGACGATTCTTCCAGAAGAGCATTTGTGAGGTCAGGCACTGATGTTGGACGAGAAGGCCTGGCTCACAGTCTCCGCTCTAATTCATCCCAAAGGTGTTCTATTGGGTTGAGGTCAGGTCAGTCAAGTTCCTCCACCCCAAACTCGCTCATCCATGTCTTTATGGACCTTGCTTCATGCACTGGTCCAATTTATTTGGTGGAGGGGGGATTATGGTGTGGGATGAATTAGAGCGGAGACGACGAGCCAGGCCTTCTCGTCCAACATCAGTGCCTGACCTCACAAATGCCCTTCTGGAAGAATGGTCAAACATTCCCATAGACACACTCCTAAACCTTGTGGACAGCCTTCTCAGAAGAGTTGAAGCTGTTATAGCTGCAAAGGGTGGGCCAACTCAATATTGAACCCTACGGACTAAGACTGGGATGACATTATATTTCAGGTGCGTGTAAAGGCAGGCGTCCCAAAACTTTTGGTAATATAGTGTACCTGCTCTTTATGTTATGTATTGAGGCACCAATCATTTTGAATGTTAACCCAATTCACTGTACAGTAGACAGCAGCATGTCATGCAGAGGATAAATTCCCAGTGCTGGCAGCACATCGGAGAGTCGGACCCTGACTCCCACACTTAGGGCCGAAGCTTGAGTCTCTAGTGCATCAGTAAGATCCCCTGGGATGCCAATAAAGTTCATGTGCGTGTAAAGGCAGGTGTCCCATAATATAGTGTATTTGGGTCCTTTAATAGTTTACTACTCATTTACTACCATTAAGGAGCTGAGGGCTGTTTGTGGTTGAAACAAGTTCTTCAGGAAAGGGTTAAACTTTACATACACTCACCGGCCACTATATTAGGTACACCTGTTTAACTGCTTGGTAACACAAATTGCTAATCAGCCAATCACATTGGAGCAACTAAATGCATTTAGTGATATTATGAATGGGGATAGGGGAAAGGGGATAGAGGCAAATGCTGTGTAAACAGTTTATCAGTCTGGGTACTGACCGGCCTCTGACCACACACCAAATACGGTGTTATTGCTGTAACCCATGGACTATATGACTCAAAGGGGGGCCCCCTTTGAGTCATGAATGCATTTAGGCATCTAGACGTGGTGAAGACGACTTGCTGAAGTCCAAACCGAGCATCAGAATGGGGAAGAAAGGGGATTGAAGTGACTTTGAACGTGATATGGTTGTTGGTGCCAGACGGGCTGGTCTGGGTATTTCAAAAACTGCTGATCTACTGGGATTTTCACACACAACCATCTCTCAGGTTTTCAGAGAATGGTCCGAAAAAGAGAAAATTTCCAGTAAGCGGCAGTTGTGTGGAGGAAAATGCCTTGTTGATGTCAGAGGAGAATGGGCAGACTGGTTCCAGGTGATAGAAAGGCAACAGTAACTCAAATAACTACTCATTATATCCAAGGTATGGAGGATACCATCTATGAACGCACAACACATCAAGCCTTGATGCAGATGGGCTACAGCAGCAGAAGACCACACCGGGGGGCCACTCCTGTCAGCTAAAAACAGGAAACTGAGGCTACAATTCGCACAGGATCACCAAAATTGGACAATAGAAGATTGGAAAAAACGTTGCCTGGTCTGATGAGTCTCGATTTCAGCTGCGACATTCAGATGGTGGGGTCAGAATTTGGTGTAAAACATGAAATCATGGATCCATCCTGCCTTGTATCACCGGTTCAGGCTGGTGGTGGTGGTGTAATGGTGTGGGGGGGATATTTTCTTGGCACACTTTGGGCCCCTTAGTACCAATTGAGCATCATTTAAACACCACGGTCTACCTGAGTATTGTTGCTGAGCATGTCCATCCCTTTATGACTACAGTGTCCCCATCTTCTGATGGCTCCTTCCAGCAGGATAATGCACCATGTCACAAAGCTCCAATCATCTCACCACTGGACAATGAGGTCCCTGTACTCCAATGACCTCCACACTCACCACATCTCAATACAATTCCACCTTTAGGATGTGGTGGAACGGGAGATTGGCATCATGGATGTGCAGCCGACAAATCTGCAGGAGCTGCGTGATGCTATCATGTCACTATGGACCAAAATCTCTGAGGAACGTTTCCAACACCTTGTTGAATCTGTGCCATGATGAATGAAGGCAAAAGGGGGTCCAACCCGGTACTAGCAAGGGGTACCTAATAAAGTGGCCAGGGAGTATATGTGGGCTCTATGATAAATTACAACTCATTCCTTTAAAGGAGCTGAGGGCTCTTTGTTGTTAAAGTGTTACTAAACCCACAACAGTAAAATCAGTCTGTATATGCAGCATAGCATGCTTGTTATACTCACTGTGGAACTTAAGGGGTTAATCCTCTGCATTGTGTAAAAAGGCTGTTTGATCCTGTATGTACAGATCCTCCCCCTCCTGCACTGTCTATCTGGGGTTGGGCCAGCTAACACAGGCAGGGTAGTCGACCTGCACATGCTCAGTTGTGTCTTTTATGCTGGAGAGAACATTTACTTGTTCTCAGAGCTAGCCAGGTCACATGATAGTGACATCACACATGTGGGCGTGTATACAGGCTGTAGTGGAAATCTCCTCCTTCCTGAACTCTCAGCACTGGAGAAACTGTGCAGTTTATTCTGTGACCGTGGTATACAGATCATCCAAAATAGTGGCAGTATTTGAATGTAAAAAGGAGATTTATAAGCTGTGGGCACTGTTTTCATATTAGTGGGTTTAGTAACACTTTAAAATAAGTTCTTCAGGAAAAGGTTACATTTTACATATGTGGGTCATTTAATAGTTCACAGCTCATTTACTACCATTAGGGAGCCGAGGACCGTGTGAGGTTAAAGAAGTTCTTCAGGAAAAGGTTAAACTTTACATTTACTTACAATATCTCACAAAAGTAAGTACACCCCCACATTTTTGTAAATATTTTCTTCTATCTTTTCATGTGACAACACTGAAGAAATGACACTTTGCTACAATGTAAAGTAGTGAGTGTACAGCTTGTATAACAGTGTAAATTTTCTGTCCCCTCAAAATAACTCAACACACAGCCATTAATGTCTAAACCGCTGGAAAGAAAAGTGAGTACACCCCTAAGTGAAAATGTCCAAATTGGGGACAAATTGTCAATATTTTGTGGGTCCACCATTATTTTCCAGCACTGCCTTAACCCTCTTGAGCATGGAGTTCACCAGAGGTTCACAGGTTGTCACTGGAGCCCTCTTCCACTCCTCCATGATGACATCACAGAGCTGGAGGATGTTAGAGACCTTGCGCTCCTCCACCTTCCATTTGAGGATGTCCCACAGATGCTCAATAGGGTTTAGGTCTGGAGACATGCTTGGCCAGTCCACCACCTTCACCCTCAGCTTCTTTAGCAAGGCAGTGGTCGTCTTGGAGGTGTGTTTGGGGTCGTTATCATGTTGTAATACTGCCCTGCAGCCCAGTCTCTGAAGGGAGGGGATCATGCTCTGCTTCAGTATGTCACAGTACATGTTGGCATTCATGGTTCCCTCAATGATCTGTAGCTCCCCAGTGCCGGCAGCACTCATGCAGCCCCAGACCATGACACTCCCACCACCATGCTTGACTGTAGGGAAGACACACTTGTCTTTGTACTCCTCACCTGGTTGCGCCCCACACACGCTTGACACCATCTGCACCAAATAAGTTTATCTTGGTCTCATCAGACCACAGGACGGTTCCAGTAATCCATGTCCTTAGTCTGCTTGTCTTCAGCAAACTGTTTGCGGACTTTCTTGTGCATCATCTTTAGAAGAGGCTTCCTTCTGGGACGACAGCCATGCAGACCAATTTGATGCAGTGTGCGGCGTATGGTCTGAGCACTGACAGGCTGACCCCCCACCCCTTCAACCTCTGCAGCAATGCTGGCAGCACTCATATGTCTATTTCCCAAAGACAACCTCTGGATATGACGCTGAGCACGTGCACTCAACTTCTTGGTAGACCATGGTGAGGCCTGTTCTGAGTGGAACCTGTCCTGTTAAACCACTGTATGGTCTTGGCCACCGTGCTGCAGCTCAGTTTCAGGGTCTGGGCAATCTGCTTATAGCCTAGGCCAGTGATGGCGAACCTTGGCACCCCAGATGTTTTGGAACTACATTTCCCATGTTGCTCAACTACAATGCAGAGTGCATGAGCACCATGGGAAATGTAGTTCCAACACATCTGGGGTGCCAAGGTTCGCCATCACTGGCCTAGGCCATCTTTATGTAGAGCAACAATTCTTTTTTTTTTTTGCAGATCCTCAGAGAGTTCTTTGCCATGAGGTGCCATGTTGAATGTCCAGTGACCAGTATGAGAGAGTGAGAGCGATAACACCAAATTTAACACACCTGCTCCCCATTCACACCTGAGACCTTGTAACACTAACGAGTCACATGACACCGGGGAGGCAAAATGGCTCATTGGGCCCAATTTGGACATTTTCACTTAGGGGTGTACTGACTTTTGTTGCCAGCAGTTTAGACATTAATGGCTGTGTGTTGAGTTATTTTGAGGGGACAGCAAATTTACACTGTTATACAAGCTGTACACTCACTACTTTACATTGTAGCAAAGTGTCATTTCTTCAGTGTTGTCACATGAAAAGATATAATAAAATATTTACAAAAATGTGAGGGGTGTACTTACTTTTGTGAGATACTGTATGTGAACTGTTTAATAGTTCACAGCTCCTTTACTACCAGTTAGGTAGTTAGACTGTACAGAAGAGGAGTTTGGGAAAGGAAGGGGAAGTGAATAAGCAGCACAAAGACCCAATCATTTCTTGTGCCAACAAGGAACATGCTAATGGGTGGAGAGAGCAGAGCGTCAGAGAGAAGGGCTCATCTCTGTGCTGCTTCTCTTTCCCTGTCCAATCACAGGCTGGGGAAGGGTTTATAAAGGAGATGGATGAATGAACGACATTGAACCTGTAAGACCGATGACATCTAGTGGTGGAAAATTAGTACTGCATGGGGACAGCTCCAGATTGAAGGTGAGTTTTGCAGTATAAACTGGGCTTTTTTTTCAAATTTTTAAAGGGTATTTTGTAAAACAGATCTGAGCTCTGCTTTGAATAGTTTACCATTAAAATAGTTACCTTACGGTTATATATATATATATATATATATATATGTTATATAACCTTTAACTTTCTGGAACTGCAGGCTGAGGGAAATGGGAAACGCTGCAAATGAAAAATAAGAGGACAGCAAAGCTAAGTAGCGACATTTGCCAGCAACTTCTGCGTCCTCCACGCTGCGCCCGGTCCGTTCATCACGGCAAAGCTGGCAGTGTTATTACAGGCGGCAATCTGGATTTCATTCTTCATTTGCAGCTGTGTCATATGTAAACTGTGTATTAATCAGCTGTGATGGCGATCATTAGTCAGGGGAAGGTTATCGCTCTCTCTGCCAGATCTGCGTGATGCTTCCATGTTTTACGGGGAACTCGGAGGACTTGCTGATAATAATAAAGGAGATGAGCCACACCTGGACTCTGATATTCCAAATCTTTTGAGACTTCTAAGCTCATTATAGCGAACGTGATCTAATTATTTACTGTGGCCCACCTACCCATACTGCATTGATGGAACAGGAATTCAAAGAACCTCTTTTTTTCTTTGCTGTGTCTCCCTTGGAATATTTTCCTTCACTTCCTGTCCCAGAGACACAACAGGAAGTGAGAGGAAATAACAGTCTAGTGAGAGGAATCCCTTCTATGAGGTTAAGAGTGCCTAGTAGAAAGTCTTCTAGGTTGGAGGCAGGGGCATAGATAAGGAGGGGGATAGGGGGTCCAAAACCCTTCCAGAGCATTGGTGGTGCTCTAGTTAGCTCTGATAGTCGCTGCACTGGCTGAAACCCTACAGCTGCCACACCTACTACTTGTAAGGTAGGGAGGAATGAGATAGATGCAAGCAGTGGGTTGGTTCTTGGGGGGAGTTATAAAAACTGCAGCCCGGGGGACCAGATCAGACCCTTTGCTTGCTTTTTTCCAGCCCTTGAGGCACTATTTCATCCACTGATACCTAAAATGGGGCATAATTATCCTCACTGACACCAATGAAGGGGCTCTATTCCTCCCAATGACACCAATGATGGGGCACAATTTCTACCAATGACACCAACGATGGGGCAAAGTTTTCTCCCAATGACACCAACGATGGGGCACAATTTCTCCCAATGACACCAACGATGGGGCAAAGTTTCTCCCAATAACACCAATGATGGGGCACAATTTCTCCCAATGACGCCAAACGATGGGGCAAAATTTCTCCCAATAATACCAACGATGGGGCAAAATCTCTCCAAATAACACCAACAATAGCGCACAATCTCTGCCAGTGACACCAATGATGGGGCACAATTATTCCCACTGTAACAAATGATGGGGCACACATTCTTCCAATAACACCAACAATAGGGGACCATTTGTCCCAATTACACAAACAATGACACCAACAATGGGGTGCAATTTTTCCCAAAGACACCAATGATGGGGCACAATTTCTCCCAATGACACCAACGATGGGGCACAATTTCTCCCAATGACACCAATGATGGGGCACAATTTCTCCCAATGACACCAACGATGGGGCACAATTTATCCCAATAACACCAACGATGGGGCAAAGTTTTCTCCCAATGACACCAACAATGGAGCCCAATGACACCAATGATGGAGCACAATTTCTCCCAATGACGGGGCACAATTTCTCCCAATGACACCAACGATGGGGCAAAGTTTCTCCCAATGACACCAACAATGGGGCAAAATTTCTCCCAATAACACCAGCGATGGGGCAAAGTTTTCTCCCAATGACACCAACAATGGAGCCCAATGACACCAATGATGGGGCACAATGGAGCCCAATGACACCAGTGATGGGGCAAAGTTTTCTCCCAATGACACCAACAATAGCGCACAATTTCTGCCAGTGACACCAACGATTGGGGCACAATTATTCCCACTGTAACAAATGATGGGGCACACATTCTCCCAATACCACCAACAATGGGGCACCATTTGTTCCCATTACACCAACAATTACACCAACAATGACACCAACAATGGGGTGCAATTTTTCCCAAAGACACCAACAATGGTGCCCAATGACACCAACGATGGGGCACAATATCTCCCAGTGACACCAATGATGGAGCACAATTCCTGCCAGTTTTACTCCCAACGGCCACAATCTGGCCCCCCCTAAAGTCTGAAGGACAGTAAATTGGCCCTTCGTTTAGAAAGTTTGGAGACCCCTGGTCTAGACAATAGGGCGTTCCCAGGCAGGCTTTTAAATCCAATCAATGAAAGGGGTGGGCTAGGGGCTGTCAGGCCAGGAAGGAAAGCACTAGATGATGCTGGACGCCCTCCAGCCAGGAAATGAGGCGGGGCTCTATCTGACTTGCTGCAGCTCCTAATGCACATTGTGAGAAGCTCACAGTGTGCAGTGAAATCCGAGTAAGCCATTTCGGGACAGGAGAGGAACAAGGTACAACTGTGCAAGGCTGAAGGAAAGGCCGGAGTTCTGCTTTAAAGGCGTCAAAGGTTCGGGCTGCGTCCGACGTTTTAATTGCATCAGCTTTAACCCCTCGCTGACGGCTGCCTGCGCCGAAACAGCCGTATCGCAAAGCAGGCAGCGGTGGACAAGGGGGTTCAATCAACATTTGCATAAAGCAATTAAAGTGTGACGCGGAGAATTGCTATCCCAGCACAGATCTTGGTTTGCTGACCTGATTGGATAACGATTGCCAATCAGGGGGCCCTTATTAAGTGACAGTCTCGTTAGTGGTGACGGCTGCAGTACAGCAGGCGTTCGGGGCGAGCGCGCTCTCGTCTTTTTTACGTGAAATTGCATTCTTTTTATTTGTTTTTTTTTGTTTTTTTATTTTATTTTATTTCATTAAGTTTTTCTTGTTTCACTCCTATGGATGAATGTCTATAAATCGGTGATTTAGGGGGCGGGGGAGGGTGATGTAATAGATAATGCACCGAGCGCTGACCATTCCATCAACGGTCTGCAATTAGCTTAATGCAGGCTGAGCGTGGAGAACACATTCTTACCGTCAGGAAATGCTGAGCCTACAGAAATAGTTATGTGATACTGCCAGCATTCCGGTGATCACCCATCCGTGGCTCGGGAGCCCCATGTCTCACTAAGCTCCCTTGTTGCTTTTTTTTTTTTTTTTTTTTTTTTACATAAATGCGTATGATGTCATCAGCTGATGTCATACGTATCTGTGATCAGCGGGAACCTGAAATATGGTTATGGTTGAGACTAAGGATGACCTTTCCCGCTAACTCAACGCCTGATCATTCCCTGCATTGCCAGCACAAGAACATCTAGAGCCCCGGGGGGGGGACATTGCCCCCCCTCCCCCCCCATTATGTATCAGCGAAAATCCCCCATTCCTCCAAAAAAAAAAAATTAAAAATAAAAAAAATAAAATAAAAAGGGGGTCCTCCTCCTTCCACAAACATCTTTTACAAATGAGTTGCGTCCAAATCAGCGTAAAACGCGTTTAATGCCATCCCAATGCACCTTGCCACCGGACATGCACTGCGGCTGCCAGAAATTGGCGCATTTGGAATGGGCCGCCCTAAGGCGGAGCGCCTTGACACGTGGTCTATGGCGCGCCAACGCGCATTCCGTAATGAGCGCTAAAATGAACGCATCTGAAATAAGAGACTTATGTACGCTATATTACCAAAAGTATTGGGACGCCTGCCTTTACAGTGCTGCTGCAAATGTGCACCTAATGCGCGCTAAAGTGTCCCCTCAGTCAATATTACTGTATTTCATTTAGGCACGCCTTAAGTGCTAGTTAGCACACCTCAGTGGACCTGACAATATACACTATATCACCAAAAGTATTGGGACGCCTGCCTTTACACGCACATGAACTTTAATGACATCCCAGTCTTAGTCCGTAGGGTTCAATATTGGGTTGGCTCACCCTTTGCAGCTTCAACTTTTCTGGGAAGGCTGTCCACAAGGTTTAGGAGTGTGTCTATGGGAATGTTTGACCTTTCTTTCATAAGAGCATTTGTGAGGTCAGACACTGATGTTGGACGAGAAGGTCTGGCTCACAGTCTCAACTCTAATTCATCCCAAAGGTGTTCTATCGGGTGGAGGTCAGGACTGTGTGCAGGCCAGTCAAGTTCTTCCACCCCAAACTCGCTCCTCCGTGTCTTTATGGACCTTGCTTTGTGCACTGGTGGGCAGTCATATTGGAACAGGAAGGGGCCATCCCCAAACTGTTTCCTCAATGTTGGGAGCATGAAATTGTCCAAAATGTCTGGGTATGCTGACGAAGAGGTCCCTTCACTGGAACTAAGGGGCCAAACCCAACCCCTGAAAAACAACCCCACACCATAATCCCCCCTCCCCCCCCCCACCAAATGATTTGGACCAGTGCACAAAGCAAGGTCCATAAAGACATGGATGAGCAAATTTGGGGTCGAGGAACTTGACTGGCCTGACCTCAACCTTTGGGATGAATTAGAGCAGAGACTGTGAGCCAGGCCTTCTCGTCCAACATCAGTGCCTGACCTCACAAATGCGCTTCTGGAAGAATGGTCAAACATTCCCATAGACACACTCCTAAACCTTGTGGACGGCCTTCCCAGAAGAGTTGAAGCTGTTATAGCTGCAAAGGGGGGCCAACTCAATATTGAACCCTACAGACTAAGACTGGGATGTCATTAAAGTTCATGTGTGTGTAAAGGCAAGTGTCCCAATACTTTTGACAATATAATAGATATATATATATATATATATATATATATATAAAAATACACACACATACACACTACCCAATCAGAAATCAGCTTTTATTGGCTGGGTCTTCCAAAATCTATAATGTACACAGGACGGGCGTGCGTCTTCCCGTCGGCGGCCCCGGATAACCTTGCGGCGCTAACCCCAGACTTGTCCTTCTGAGCTAATAAAGCCAACGTGAGCCGCACACAGGCATTTGTTAGTGCAATATTTGTTCATGTGCTCTCCGCTAAACTTCCTGCAGTCACCCCCAGGGGGCAGGCGGCTAGGTTTTAATTACCAATTAAACCAGAATTTGTAGCGGAGGGAAATTTCTGTACCACTCTTTTTTTTTTTTTTTTATGCAGAGATTAAACTGCAGGACGTATTAAATATTTTAATCTCACCGTAAACAACGGACGGTGCGATGTCTTACTGTAAATGAGAACCAAAAAAGGACTGCATTCATCTGAAGTGCCACCTAAGATATATATATATTATACACTGATGGTGTCAGTAGAGCAGTGGATGGTGTCAGTAGTTTTTATTTTTATTATTTAATTTTTCTATTATTTTTTTACAATTTTTATTTATTTTTTTATTATTTTTTTTACACATTTAAAAAAAAAACATTAGGGGGCTTAGGTTAAATATCAGGGGTTTAAACAGGGGAAATCTGCACCATACAGGGTGTCAGTAGGGCAGTGGATGGTGTCAGTAGTTTTTATTTTTATTATTTAATTTTCTAGTATTTTTTACAATTTTTTATTATTTTTTATTATTATCATTCTCATCGATATTTTTTTAAACATTTTTTAAAAACCCCATTAGGGGGCTTAGGTGTATATATATATATATATACAGTGGCTTGCAAAAGTATTCGGCCCCCTTGAACTTTTCAACCTTTTGCCACATTTCAGGCTTCAAACATAAAGATATAAAATTTTTATTTTTTGTGAAGAATCACCAAGTGGGACACAATTGTGAAGTGGAACGAAATCTTTTGGATTTTTGAAACTTTTTTAACTAATAAAAAAATGAAAAGTGGGGCGTGCAAAATTATTCGGCCCCCTTGCGTTAATACTTTGTAGAGCCACCTTTTGCTGCGATTACAGCTGCAAGTCGCTTGGGGTATGTCTCTATCAGTTTTGCACATCGAGAGACTGAAATTCTTGCCCATTCTTCCTTGCAAAACAGCTCGAGCTCAGTGAGGTTGGATGGAGAGCGTTTGTGAACAGCAGTTTTCAGCTCTTTCCACAGATTCTCGATTGGATTCAGGTCTGGACTTTGACTTGGCCATTCTAACACCTGGATACGGTTATTTGTGAACCATTCCTTTGTAGATTTTGCTGTATGTTTGGGATCATTGTCTTGTTGGAAGATAAATCTCCGTCCCAGTTTCAGGTCTTTTGCAGACTCCAACAGGTTTTCATCCAGAATGGTCCTGTATTTGGCTGCATCCATCTTCCCCTCAATTTTAACCATCTTCCCTGTCCCTGCTGAAGAAAAGCAGGCCCAAACCATGATGCTGCCACCACCATGTTTCACGGTGGGGATGGTGTGTTGAGTGTGATGAGCTGTGTTGCTTTTACGCCAAACATATCGTTTTGCATTGTGGCCAAAAAGTTTGATTTTGGTTTCATCGGACCAGAGCACCTTCTTCCACATGTTTGGTGTGTCTCCCAGGTGGCTTGTGGCAAACTTTAGACGAGACTTTTTATGGATATCTTTGAGAAATGGCTTTCTTCTTTCCACTCTTCCATAAAGGCCAGATTTGTGCAGTGTACGACTGATTGTTGTCCTATGGACAGACTCTCCCACCTCAGCTGTAGTTCTCTGCAGTTCATCCAGAGTGATCATGGGCCTCTTGGCTGCATCTCTGATCAGTCTTCTCCTTGTCTGAGCTGAAAGTTTAGAGGGACAGCCAGGTCTTGGTAGATTTGCAGTGGTCTGATACTCCTATTTCAAAATGATCGCTTGCACAGTGCTCCTTGGGATGTTTAAAGCTTGGGAAATCTTTTTGTATCCAAATCTGGCTTTAAACTTCTCCAACAGTATTACGGACCTGCCTGGTGTGTTCCTTGGTCTTCATGATGCTCTCTGCGCTTTCAACAGAACCCTGAGACTATCACAGAGCAGGTGCATTTATACAGAGACTTGATTACACACAGGTGGATTCTATTTATCACCATCAGTCATTTAGGACAACATTGGATCATTCAGAGATCCTCGCTGAACTTCTGGAGTCAGTTTTCTGCACTGAAAGTAAAGGGGCCGAATAATT
This sequence comes from Lithobates septentrionalis, assembly GCA_037952835.1. Lineage (NCBI taxonomy): Eukaryota > Metazoa > Chordata > Amphibia > Anura > Ranidae > Lithobates > Lithobates septentrionalis. The sequence continues at coordinate 102,955 of JBBDGP010002256.1, forward strand.
TTGCACGCACCACTTTTCAGTTTTTTAATTGCTAAAAAAGTTTAAAATATCCAATAGATTTCGTTCCACTTCACAATTGTGTCCCACTTGTTGGTGATTCTTCACAAAATAATAAAATTTTATATCTTTATGTTTGAAGCCTGAAATGTGGCAAAAGGTTGAAAAGTTCAAGGGGGCCGAATACTTTCGCAAGCCACTGTATATATATATATATATATATATGTATGTATATATATATATATATATATATATATAATGCTTATAATATCTGTGTGACTCTTAATAAAACAGAATAAAAAAAAAAAAAAAAAGGGGGGAATGGGACTTTGTATGAGGCATGTCACTGAATTGATACCTTGTTCATATTGATCATTGAATTATTTATTGATTACATATATTAACTAAACATAGGCAATTGCTGTTAGTGTCCGGGCATCAGTTCAAGCATCAGTTCGATGGATGCTTGACGCACGTTTCATGGCTCACGCCAATCATCAGGAGTAAAATGCTCTGAAATTAAATCAATAACATATCTATAAATATGGGATACCCTTTAAACGGAGAACCATCTCTAAAAAAAAAGGGGTCTATAACTTACAATGCAACCCAATAGTGACGCCCAACCTGTGTCAGAGGGAGGACGGGGGACAGGGATGATGATCTCCCCCGCCCTACTCAGTGCGTCATCACGCCTGAGCATGAAGCGGATTCCCCCTCTCCATCTAGTTGGGGCTGAGACTTCCTTGGATCTGCAGGGGATTCGCATGCCGACGGATGGAGCCAAAGCTTGTCGCCATTTCCCGCCGCACTGGCAGGTTTTCATGACGTTGGTGGGGACCCGCCCCTTACCGGGGATAAAAGCGGCTTGGGGCTGGCCAGCTGACCATTTCACATGGGCCATTCACACGAGAGGGATCCCAGGCATGCTCACATCCACAGAATCGCTGCAGCAAGGGTTAAGCTATCCTGTGCTGGCAGCACATTAGAGAGTGAGACCGCTGCTATCACACAAGAGCAGCATCTCCAGCAGTGAGACATGACCTCTTCTTGACATTGCTCCGGTTGGAGATGCATGGGATCATACTAAAGCACTAGAGACCTGAACCTTCTCTTTTCCTTTTTTTTACATACCCAGTGCTGCAGCAAGGGTTAAACTACCCTGTTTTGGCAGCACATTAGAGAGTCGGACCGCTGCTATCACACAAGAGCAGCATCTCCAGCAGTGAGACATGACCTCTTCTTGACATTGCTCCAGTTGGAGATGCATGGGATCATACTGAAGCACTAGAGACCTGAACCTTCTCCTTTCTTTTCCTTTTTTATTTACATACCTAGTGCCGCAGCAAGGGTTAAAAAATCCATACAGTATACGAAAAATCGGCCGAAATTCGGTCATTTAGACAGTAGGTTCGTTTTTCGGCCAGTTAATGGGCACAAAATCGATAATCGTTGGGACGATTTTGAGCCGAAAAAACGAAGTTTGGAAATATTCTGCCGAACGAACGATAAATTGAAAGGTTAATGTGTTTCCCGTCCGAACTGTCTGCACTAGGTATATGTAAAAAAAAGAACAAAAAATGAATTATTTATGTCCACTGACCGATTTATCGGTCATTGGGAATGCATGGGGTCATACTGAAGCACTAGAGTTTCAAACAGTTTTATTTGTTTTTTTACATACCTAGTGTTAAAACATCCTGCGCTGGCAGCACATTGGAGAGTCAGACTGCTGCTGCCACACAGAAGTAGCATGTCCAGCAGTCCAACATGTCCTCTTGCACACTGCACCAATTGGGAATGTAGGGGCATACCAAAGCACTAGAGTCCCAATATGTTTCTTTTTTTTTTTTTTTCTACATACCTAGTGCTGCAGCAAGGGTTACAGTACACTGTGCCTGCAACCCATTGGAGAGTCGGACCACTTATCTTACACAGAAACAGCATCTCCAGCAGTTCAACGTGCCTTTTTTTTTACACTGCTTTAATTGGGGATGAAGGGGGTCATATCAAAGCAATAGAGATCCAAGCTGTCTTTTTTTTACATGCCTAGTGCTGCAGCAAGGGTTACATATCCTGTCCTGGCAGCACCTTGGAGAGTCAGTCCGCTGTTCTCACACAAAAGCAGCATCTCCAACAGCAAGGGCATGTCCCTTTTGCACACTGCTCCAACTGGGAATGCATGGGGTCATACTGAAGCACTAAAGTCCTGAACCGTCTCTTTTCTTTGTTTTTTACATCCCTAGTATAAAAAAATCCTGCCATGGCAGCACATTGGAGAGTCAGACTGCTGCTGCCACACAGAAGCAGCATGTCCAGCAGTCCAATATGCCCTCTAGCACACTGCTCCAATTGGGAATGCAGAGGTCATATCAAAGCACTAGAGAACCAATCGATTCCTTCTTTTTTTCTACATACCTAATGCTGCAGCAAAGGTTAAAATAACCTTTGCTGGCAGCACATTGGAGAGTCAGTCCACTTTTCTCACATAGAAACAGCATCTCCAGCAGTTCGACATGCCTTCTTTCACACTTATCCAATTATGAATGATGGGGGTCACACCGAAACACTAGAGATCGGAGCTGTTTCTTTTATTTATTTATTTTTTTTGCATACCTAGTGCTGCAGCAAGAGTTACATAGTCTGTTCTGGCAGCACCTTGGAGAGTTGAACTGCTCTCACACTGAGTTCCAACATGCCCTATTGCACACTGCTCCAAATAGGAAAGCAGGGGTCATACTAAAGCACTAGAAACTCAATATGTTTAATTTTTTTTCTAAATACCTAGTTATGCAGCAAGGGTTAAAATAATCTCTGCTGGCAGCACATTGGAAAGTCAGACCACTTCTCTCACATAGAAACAGCATCTCCAGTGGTTTAACATGCCTTCTTTCACAATGATCCAATTGGGAATAAAGGGGGGTCATGCGGAAACACTAGAAACCCAAGCTGTTTCTTTTCTTTTTTTTTTTTTTTCTTTCTACATACCTAGTGCTGTAGCAAGGGTTACATATCCTGTGCTGGCAGCACTTTGGAGAGTCAGACCGCTGCTTTCACACAGAAAAAGCATCTCCATTGGTTCGACATGCCTTCTTTCACACTGATCCAATTGGGAATGAAGGGGGTCATACTGAAACACTAGAGACCTGAGCTGTTTCTTATTATTTTTTTTTTTTTTTTTTTACATATAAGGGGTTAAAATATCCTGTGCTGGCAGCACCTTGGAGAGTCGGACTGCTGCTCCCACATAGGAACACCAACTCCAGCAGTCCAACATGTTCTCTTGAACACTGCGTCAAATGGGAATGCAGGGGGTCTTACTGATGCACTAGAGACACAAGCTTCTGCACTCAGTGTGGGAGCCAGGGTCCGACTCTCCGATGTGCTGCCAGCACTGGGGAATTTATCCTCTGCATGGCATGCTGCTGTCTACTGTACAGTGAATTGGGTGAACATTCAAAATGATTGGTGCCTCAATACACCACATAAAGAGCAGGTACACTATATTACCAAAAGTTTTGTGACGCTTGCCTTTACACGCACCTGAAATGTAATGGCATCCCAGTCTTAGTCCGTAGAGTTCAATATTGAGTTGGCCCACCCTTTGCAGCTATAACAGCTTCAACTCTTCTGGGAAGGCCGTCCACAAGGTTTAGGAGTGTGTCTATGGGAATGTTTGACCATTCTTCCAGAAGTGCATTTTTGAGGTCAGGCACTGATGTTGGACAAGAAGGCCTGGCTCGTAGTCTCCTCTCTAATTCATCCCAAGGGTGTTCTATTGGGTTGATGTCAGGACTCTGTGCAGGCCAGTCAAGTTCCTCCACCCCAAACTCACTCATCCATGTCTTTATGGACCTTGCTTTGTGCACTGGTCCAAATCATTTGATGGAGGGGGGATTATGGTGTGGGGTTGTTTTTCAGGGGTTGGGCTTGGCCCCTTAGTTCCAGTGAAGGGAACTCTTAAGGCGTCAGCATACCAAGACATTTTGGACAATTTCACGCTCCCAACTTTGTGGGAACAGTTTGGGGACGGCCCCTTCCTGTGCCAACATCACTGCGCACCGGTGCACAAAGCAAGGTCCATAAAGACATGGATGAGCGAGTTTGGAGTGGAGGAACTTGACTGGCCTGCACAGAGTCCTGACCTCAACCCGATAGAACACCTTTGGGATGAATTAAAGCGGAGACTGTGAGCCAGGCCTTCTCATCCAACATCAGTGCCTGACCTCACAAATTTGCTTCCAGAAGAATGGTCAAACGTTCCCATAGACACACTCCTAAACCTTGTGGACAGCCTTCCCAGAAGAGTTGAAGCTGTTATAGCTGTGAATGGTGGGGCCAACTCAATATTGAACCCTACAGACTAAGACTGGGATGCCATTAAAGTTCATGTGTGTGTGTTGCCGTGTACGTTAATGCGTGCGTGCGGAACCAGCCACCATGTTCTTTTACTGAGTGGCATCACAGGCATTACTATTGGTCTAGAGTTCCACTTTAAAAGCTGGAGCTGGTTATCCCAGGCCTTTCGCCAACAACGAACATCTGGGCAGTGATAAATTCCCTCTGACAGTTGACTCGGGGTTTCGATATTCCAGGATCCACATTGAATTAGAGCAGAAAGGAAGCTAACAATGTCCGATGAGGCATCTGGGCTCCTCCGGAGCGGATTTTAGGTCAGCGGTTAAGGATCCGTCATTTCTCCGGCGCGGCTCTTCGCTGCCTGACGTTATCTGAAGGACAAATCTGCAAAAAGGACCGGGGGGCTTGTCATTCCGGATGCAGCTCGGACCCCCGGTAATGAGATTCTGGATGCAGCGAGTAGGACGCAGCAGGCGCGACACAATAGGATGCGTCGTTCGCTCGCCCCCCCCGACGCAGCGGCGCAGGGAGTCGTTGCCAGCAGAGACGGCTAGACGCGGACCTTGAAGAGTTGGCACGCAACTGAAAAGTAATCTTGTAAGAGGCGCGGCAGACTCGTAACAAGCGCTGGCCTCAGATGTCCTCCGACGGAGGATGGGGGGGGATTTTATCGCACATACGACTTTTTATATAGAGATGCTCCAGATTTTAAAGGAGAAGGCAGATCTAAAATACACACATTATCGCAGCCCTGTGGTCATTATTTTATTATTAGATGTCACCCAGTGTCAGCTTCTTGCAGTACCTGTACAGCAGAGCTCAGACTGGGAAAGTAGAAAGCAGCACAAAGATCCAACCAGTTGTTGTAACGGCAAGCAGCATGCTGATAGGAGGAGAAAGCAGAGTGAGGGAGAGATGAGCTCATGGCTCTGCTGCTCCTCCTTTACTGTTTGGTCTAAAGGCTGGAGGAAGAAAGAGGAAATGGCAAAGAGGAAGCGGGTTAAATTATGCTGGGCATGTTGCACTGTGGGAATCTCAGGGATGTTGCACTGTGGGAATCTCAGCAACATTGCATTTTGAGAATCTCAGTGGTGCACTATGGGAATCTCAGTGGTGTTCGGCTGTGGGACTCTCAGCCATGTTGCACTGTGGGAATCCTAGTGATTACATATTGTGGGAATCTCAATAATGTTGCACTGTGGAAATCTCAGTGATGCTGTACTGTGGGGAATCTCAGTGATGTTAAAGACTGGGAATCTCAGTGATATTGTACTGTGGGAATCTCAGTGATTGTTAACTATGGGGAATCTCAGCAATATTGCACTTTGAGAATCTCAATGATGCTGTACTGCGGGAATCTCAGTGATGCACTGTGGGATTCTCAGTGGTGTTCGGCTGTGGGACTCTCAGCCATGTTGCACTGTGGGATTCCTAGTGATTCCATACTGTGGGAATCTCAGATGTTATACTGTGGGAATCTCAGCGATTTTGCACCGTGGGAATCTCAGCAATATTGCATTTTGAGAATCTCAGTGATGCACTGTGGGAATCTCAGTGGTGTTCGGTTGTGGGACTCTCAGCCATGTTGCACTGTGGAAATCTCAGTGATGGTATACTGTGGGGAATCTCAGCAATATTGCACTTTGAGAACCTCAGTGATGCTGCACTGTAGGAATCTCAGTGATGTTAAAGCCTGGGAATCTCAGTGATATTGCACTGTGAGAATCTCAGTGATGTTGTACTGTGTGAATCTCAGTGATGGTTAACTATGGGGAATCTCAGCAATATTGCACTTTGAGAATCTCAATGATGCTGTACTGTGGGAATCTCAGTGGTGTTCGGTTGTGGGACTCTCAGCCATGTTGCACTGTGGGAATCCTAGTGATTACATATTGTAGGAATCTCAGTGATGTTGCACTGTGGGAATCTCAGTGATGGTATATTGTGGGGAATCTCAGCAATATTGCACTTTGAGAATCTCACTGATGCTGTACTGCGGGAATCTCAGTGATGTTGCACTGTGGGATTCCTAGTGATTCCATACTGTGGGAATCTCAAATTTTATACTGTAGGAATCTCAGGGATGTTGCACTGTGGGAATCTCAGCAATATTGCATTTGTGAATCTCAGTGGCGTTCGGCTGTGGGGCTCTCAGCCATGTTGCACTGTGGGATTCCTAGTGATTCCATACTGTGGGAATCTCAGATGTTATTCTGTGGGAATCTCAGCGATGTTACACTGTGAGAATCTCAGTGATGTTGTACTGTGGGAATCTCAGGGATGCTGCACTGTGGGAATCTCAGCGATGTTGCACTGTGGGAATCTCAGCATTATTGCATTTTGAGAATCTCAGTGATGCACAGTGGGAATCTCAGTGGTGTTCGGTTGTGGGACTCTCAGCCATGTTGCACTGTGGGAATCCTAGTGATTACATATTGTGGGAATCTCAGTGATGTTGCACTGTGGGAATCTCAGTGATGGTATATTGTGGGGGATCTCAGCAATATTGCACTTTGAGAATCTCACTGATGCTGTACTGCGGGAATCTCAGTGATGTTGCACTGTGGGATTCCTAGTGATTCCATACTGTGGGAATCTCAGATGTTATACTGTGGGAATCTCAGGGATGTTGCACTGTGGGAATCTCAGCAATATTGCATTTTGAGAATCTCAGTGATGCACTGTGGGAATCTCAGTGGTGTTTTGCTGTGGGACTCTCAGCCACGTTGCACTGTGGGAATCCTAGTGATTACATATTGTGGGAATCTCAGTGATGTTGTACTACTAGAATCTCAATGATGCTGTACTGTGGGAATCTCAGAGATGTTAAAGCCTGGGAATCTCAGTGATATTGCACTGTGAGAATCTGAGTGATGTTGTACTGTGGGAATCTCAGTGATGGTTAACTATGGGGAATCTCAGCATTATTGCACTTTGAGAATTGCAGTAATGTACTGCGGGAATCTCAGTGATGTTGTACTGTGGGGAATCTCAGCAATATTGCACTTTGAGAATCTCAATGATGCTGTACTGCGGGAATCTCAGTGGTGTTCGGTTGTGGGACTCTCAGCCATGTTGCACTGTGGGAATCCTAGTGATTACATATTGTGGGAATCTCAGTGATGTTGCACTATGAGAATCTCAATGTTGCTGCGCTGTGGGAATCTCAGTGATGGTATATTGTGGGGAATCTCAGCAATATTGCACTTTGAGAATCTCAATGATGCTGTACTGCGGGAATCTCAGTGATGTTGCACTGTGGGATTCCTAGTGATTCCATACTGTGGGAATCGCAGTAGTTATACTGTAGGGATCTCAGGGATGTTGCACTGTGGGAATCTCAGCAATATTGCATTTTGAGAATCTCAGTGATGCACTGTGGGAATCTCAGTGGTGTTTGGCTGTGGGACTCTCAGCCACGTTGCACTGTGGGAATCCTAGTGATTACATATTGTGGGAATCTCAGTGATGGTATACTGTGGGGAATCTCAGCAATATTGCACTTTGAGAATCTCAGTGATGCACTGTGGGAATCTCAGTGGTGTTTTGCTGTGGGACTCTCAGCCACGTTGCACTGTGGGAATCCTAGTGATTACATATTGTGGGAATCTCAGTGATGTTGCACTGTGGAAATCTCAGTGATGGTATACTGTGGGGAATCTCAGCAATATTGCACTTTGAGAATCCCAATGATGCTGTACTGCGGGAACCTCATTGATGTTGTACTGTGGAAAACTCGGCAATGCTGCACTGTAGGAATCTCAGTTATGTTAAAGTCTGGGAATCTCAGTGATACTGTACTCTGAGAATCTCTTTGATGTTGAACTATGAGAATCTCAGTGATCTTGTACAATGGGAATCTCAGCGATATTGCACTCTTAGAATCTCAGTGATGTTGATCTATGGGAATCTCAGTGATGTTGATCTATGGGAATCTCATTGATATTGCATTGTGGGATCTTCGGTGATGTTGCACTGTGACTATCAGAAGGATTTCCTGCCTGATATCCAACTTAAAGCCAGGGTGAGATTCTCATCCCACCCCCCCCCCCCCCCCCACATTTGGGGGCCTCGGGGAAGGCGGTGGAGGGTTTCTGATGTGCCAGTTCTAGGTATTGGCAGCTGCCGCCTTCTATCGGGGGCTCCAGTGACAGGTTCTCTTTTTATGGCGCAGACTCCACTCTGCCTCCAGTGATGGGCCAGTCCTGAACTATTTCATGGACCTCTTTAGCAGAGGTAAGCGAAAACGTTTTATGAAAGATATAAAATGGAGCATTAAGCTTTATGGCATGTGCCAAGGACTTGCAGCCTTCCGTATATAGAGAGCCAAACGGTTATTTTTATTTTTTTTATTTTTTAATGCTCAATGTTCAAAAATCATTCATTTTAAGGGATAACTGTATCTTCAATAAAATCTGCATACCGGCAGCCGGCAAAGCCTGGGTGGAAAATCGGCAAATTTGTGAGTGGTCCACACAGGACAGGTTGAGGAGGAACACTCGGGCCTCTATTAAAGCCAACCCCAGTCACTATTTTGAATGAAGCAGGTTAGGGTTACAACCTCTGCCAGTGTGCATACATCCATATGTTTCCTTTTCTTTACTGCCGGTCACATTTTAGTAGAGGGAAGGAGGGTTAAAACTTCTGAAAATTATCTTATTTCTGTTCTTGCCTTTCTTTGCTAATAACCCCCCCCCCCACCCCACCCCACCCCACCCCACCCCACCCCACCACCCCAATCTCTTGTATTGGAAGTTAGGGAAAATCTGCCTAATGGCTTCACAGATGGGAACACATTAATGGAGGCTATAATCAGGTCTTTTTTCAGCCAGGGTTTCGTGAAACCCGTGGGTTCCTCCAGAAGTTGCTAGAGGTTCATTGGGCAATGAGCAATTCCTGCCAAATCTGATTAGCCATCTTTAACTGTGAGGAGCATTCTAACCACTGACCACCAATGGAAGGAACCTTCTTCCCACTGGCCACCAATGGAAGGAACCTTCTTCCCACTGGCCACCAATGGAAGGAACCTTCTTCCCACTGGCCACCAGTGGAAGGAACCTTCTTCCCACTGGCCACCAGTGGAAGGAACCTTCTTCCCACTGGCCACCAATGGAAGAAACCTTCTTCCCACTGGCCACCAATGGAAGGAACCTTCTTCCCACTGGCCACCAATGGAAGAAACCTTCTTCCCACTGGCCACCAATAGAAGGAACCTTCTTCCCACTGGCCACCAATGGAAGGAACCTTCTTCCCACTGGCCACCAGTGGAAGGAACCTTCTTCCCACTGGCCACCAATGGAAGAAACCTTCTTCCCACTGGCCACCAATAGAAGGAACCTTCTTCCCACTGGCCACCAATGGAAGGAACCTTCTTCCCACTGGCCACCAATGGAAGAAACCTTCTTCCCACTGGCCACCAATAGAAGGAACCTTCTTCCCACTGGCCACCAATGGAAGGAACCTTCTTCCCACTGGCCACCAATGGAAGGAACCTTCTTCCCACTGGCCACCAGTGGAAGGAACCTTCTTCCCACTGGCCACCAATGGAAGAAACCTTCTTCCCACTGGCCACCAATGGAAGGAACCTTCTTCCCACTGCCACCAATGGAAGGAACCTTCTTCCCACTGGCCACCAATGGAAGGAACCTTCTTCCCACTGGCCACCAATGGAAGGAACATTCTTCCCACTGACCACCAATGTAAAAAGCATTCTTCCCACTGACCACCACTCACCTTAACTGCTGTCCCTAGCCTGTCCTTCCTCTGTTCCAGCTTGGGTAACTACCTTCCAGGCATAGGGGGACCTGCTTCTATGTAACAGTGTCAGTTTTTAGGACCAAGCACTGTCCCATAATGACCAAGGGAGTGTTGTCATTGTTCCCCTTGGGTCGCCAGCATTGCTGATTTCAGAGCTGGTTGCAGTAGAGGAAGGAGTGGCAATAGAATGCAGCCAAGATGGTTATAAGGGCAACAGCGGGCTCTTAGCACAGATAATGCCACTTTGCCCTGCATAGACAAGGTGACAGTGTCTCTATAAGCTAAACGTAAAGAGCAACTATAGAGTGGAATACACATCTGTGAATTGTTCCGCAGCGTGAGCTACAAAGAAGTATGCCCTCTAGTGGCTGCAAAGCTGTATATGAAATATGATGATTAAAAAATGGCAGAAATAAAAGCCACAAGACAATAATGTTCAATAGTTTTACGCCATAAAAACCAACGCTCAGAAGATAAGCGACTCTCTCTTCTTAGTTTAAAGGATCTCCTCTTCTGCATTTGCTTGGTTCGCGCATTCTCCTGCGGAGTTTGAGGTTACCATAGAAACTTTAATGACTAAGACAGTCAAGGGTCCATTCTCAGCCACTTTTAAATGCCACATCTCGAAAATCAAGTATCTTCTTATGAAATGCAATTTAATAGAAATTTTTTTTTTTTTTTTAAATGACAGAGGTGAAACAGTTCAAAAACATCAGTAATGTAATTTGTATTTTTTTTTCCATCTCATTTATGCATCTCACGTAAGAATGGACAGGATGATAACTTATTCTTTATTATTTTTTTTACTTGATTATTTTTATTGTCATAATAGTGGCAAACATGGCTTCCATTAGGCAGCAATGAGCGAAATTGAAAGTTTTTGCCTGTCCAAAATTTTGGCAAAACATCAGCAAAATTTGCCATTTCGGCCAAACGCATTAAAGTTAATGGGGAAGACAAAATTAAGATGACATAGTTAGGTTGGGAAAGGACACAAGTCTTGCACCATTGAAGTTTGCAAGGGGGCTTTAAATATCTCCTAAGAATAAGACCTTTTTTTTTTCTTTTTTTTAATTATTTTTTTTTTTACTTTTTTATTACTTTTATAAAGTATTTCTCTCCAGGTGCACATTAGATGCAAAAACGTCACTTTGGACCTTCACTTCTCAGTTCCCTCCCTTCTTGCATGTCATAACCCCCTTCTCTTCTGGGAGTGTCTAACTGTCTGTGCTGGCGCAGCTCCTCTGTCCCTCCCCCCCCCCCCCCTCCACATAACCTTTTAGTTAGCTGCTTGGGGAGGCGTAAAAAGTGAATACTTTAGAACAGGTGTCAAGCACAAGGCCTGTGGGCCAAATCCGGCCTGCCAGGCCATGTCATGTGCCTGCAGCGGCGGTACCCCCCTCGTCTCTGCCGCCACTTCCTCACAGCAGAGAGGAGGACAGATCTCCTCTGCCAGATCCTGTGCTTCTCCATGCATGCAAAGAGGATCATCCCTGCCCCCCCCACCTCCATCTCAGTCAGGGCCACCTTAATGCATGCCCAGGGGCCCCAGGTACATGGGGGCCCCATTATAATCTTGCATTACATCATACTTGCCAACTGTCCCGGATTTGCTGGGACAGTCGTGCTTTTTACTAAGCTGTCCCAGGATGGCCATATCCCTGTAGTGTCCCGGAACTTGTACTGTGCCGTCTTGACCACCCCTGTACTGTTTCTTTCTGCCCCCCCCCCATACTGTGCCGTCCTGAACACCCCTGTACTGTTTCTTTCTGCCCCCCCCCCATACTGTGCTGTCCCGACCACCCCTGTACTGTTCCTTTCTGCCCCCCCGTACTGTGCCATCCCGACCACCTCTGTCTGTACTGTTCCTTTCTGCCCCCCCCCCCCGTACTGTGTCATCCTGACCACCCCTGTACTGTTCTTTTCTGCCCCCAACACTGTGCCGTCCTGACCACCCCCTGTACTGTTCCTTTCTGCCCCCCCGTACTGTGTCATCCTGACCACCCCCTGTACTGTTCCTTTCTGCCCCCCGTACTGTGTCATCCTGACCACCTCTGTACTGTTCCTTTCTGCCCCCCCCCCCGTACTGTGCCATCCCGACCACCTCTGTCTGTACTGTTCCTTTCTGCCCCCCCCCGTACTGTGTCATCCCGACCACCCCTGTACTGTTCTTTTCTGCCCCCAACACTGTGCCGTCCTGACCACCCCCTGTACTGTTCCTTTCTGCCCCCCCCCGTACTGTGTCATCCTGACCACCCCCTGTACTGTTCCTTTCTGCCCCCCGTACTGTGTCATCCTGACCACCTCTGTACTGTTCCTTTCTGCCCCCCCCCCCCGTACTGTGCCATCCCGACCACCTCTGTCTGTACTGTTCCTTTCTGCCCCCCCCCCCCCCGTACTGTGTCATCCCGACCACGCCTGTACTGTTCTTTTCTGCCCCCAAAACTGTGCCGTCCTGACCACCTCTGTACTGTTCCATTCTGCCCTCCCCATACTGTGTCATCCCGACCACCTCTGCACTGTTCCTTTCTGCCCCCGTACTGTGCCGTCCTGACCACCTCTGTACTGTTTCTTTCTGCCTGCCCTTACCACGTTGTTCCGACCACCTCTGTACAGTTCCTTTCTGCCCCTGTACTGTGCCGTCCTGACCACCTCTGTACTGTTCCTTTCTGTCCCCCCCGTACTATGTCGTCCCGACCACCTCTGTACAGTTCCTTTCTGCCCCCGTACTGTGCCTTCCTGACCACCTCTGTACTGTTCCTTTCTGTCCCCGCGCACTATGTCGTCCCGACCACCTCTGTACTGTTCCTTTCTGCCCCCCCATACCGTGCCATCCCGACCACCCCTGTACTGTTCCCTTCTGCCCCTCCCCGTATCGTGTCGTCCCAACCACCCCTGTACTGTTCCTTTTTGCCCCACCCTGTACCGTGTCATCTCAACCACCCCTGTACTGTTCCCTTCTGCCCCCCCCGTAACGTGTCGTCCCGACCACCGCTGTACTGTTAATTTCTGCCCCGTACTGTGCCATCCTGACCACCCCCTGTCCTCTTCCTTTCTGCCCCCGTACTGTGCTGTCCTGACCACCTCTGTACTGTCCCTTTCTGCCCGCCCCCCGTACTGTGCCGTCCTGACCACCCCAGTACTTTGCCTTTCTGCTCCCCCCCCCCCCCATACTGTGCCCTTTGTGTTGATTAGTCCTTGATTTATAGCATGTTTTCTCATCATTAAAAATTGATTTTATTAAAAGTACTAATAAATATATGTTTCATTCTATCAACTATTTATACTTTAATTCTTGAGAGTAGGTGCGTAAATTGGGGCAGGCTGGTAGGGGCCCCAGTGTATTACTTCACCCAGGGGCCCATGATGCTATTAAGACAGCCCTGGTCTCAGCAGTCGGCAGTAGAGAGGAGGACAGAATTCCTGCTACAGATCCTGCACCTCTCTGTGCAGCCACAGCACCCTTTAGTCTCCACCTCCTCTGGTCTCAGTATTCAGCAGACTCCAGCCCTCCTCTGGTCCTCCTCCAGACCCTGAACTTTCTGCTTCCCAGCTCCGCCCCCCAGCTTCTTCCTGGCAGCAGCACAAGGTAAGTGGGATGCACTGTGATGTAAGGGAGGGTGGGGGACTCTAGACTTCTAATTTTAGGGGGGGGATTCTTGACATCTGATGTAGGGGGGGGGGGGTGCTCTGGACATCTAGTCTTGCAGATACAACTCACCCTTTGAGGGCAAACATAATGCTGATGCTCCCCGCAATGAAACTGAGTTTGACACTCCTGCTATAGAGTGTCCATTAAGTCTACTGGGGCTGCTGATGGCGGCACACAGCAGCAGTCTCCGAGCTTTTGGATGTCCAAACAAGGAAAGCTTTTACACATAAAAAACATGGATAAAATATCTTAAAGAGACCCTGTCACCAACCTAACAAAATACAGGTAAAACCACAAAACTATTCGGTATTTTAAATGCTTTTTTGCTGCATTTTTCTTTACGTAAAATATTTTTTTTTTTACTTGCAATGTGACTTTGAACTTGCTACAAAATGTGACTTCTCTAGGAAGAGTCGGTTCCCCCCGCACAGCCCCCTCCCTTCTTGCACAACATAGCCCTCTCTTCTTCTGGGAGTGTTTACTGTCTGTGCTGGCCCAGCTCCTCCACCCCTGCCAACATTCCTCATAGCGTAAGGCAATACTGTATAGCAACACTTGAGTGACAGCTACGAGTCTGCTGGGGCTGCTGACATCTAAGATGGTGGCACCTGGCAGCAGCCTTTCAGATGTCTACATGGAATGCGAGTTACCGATACGCGAAGTGTGATTGGAGCACAGAAACCTCTGCAGATCATGGACATAGATGTGGGTGTTAAAGCCCACCCTCTTTGTCACGGCACAAATGCGCTACATTGAAAGAAATTAACTGCTTATTGTAAAATTAAAGATGGGCGAGAAGCCTATTGTTCTGGGTGAACATGACGCACCTTGCGCACCCGCTCTGGACTGCACTCCGGCACGATCTGTCACCCGCTGCATCCACCGGACACAGCGGATGACCGATCACTATGCCGGGCCCGCTGCCAGTACCATGTGATTGCTGTGACCAATCGTTGTATACAATTGTGTTGCTGGCTGTGATTGGTCACAGTGATCACATGGTACAGACAGGGCTAATGACAGTATAGAAAAAATGATCCGCACTCTGGCTGTTCCTCTTAAAATTTCTTCAATTTATTGAATAGCCATATTGACAGAAAAACACAGTATTGTTGACATTTTTGCAGATTTATTAAAAAAGAAAAACTGAAATATCACATGGTCCTAAGTATTCAGACCCTTTGCTGTGACACTCATATATTTAACTCAGGTGCAGTCCATTTCTTCTGATCATCCTTGAGATGGTTCTACACCTTCATTTGAGTCCAGCTGTGTTTGATTATACTGATTGGACTTCATTAGGAAAGCCACACACCTGTCTATAGAAGACCTTACAGCTCACAGTGCATGTCAGAGCAAATGAGAATCATGAGGTCAAAGGAACTGCCTGAAGAGCTCAGAGACAGAATTGTGGCAAGGCACAGATCTGGCCAAGGTTACAAAAAAATTTCTGCTACACTTAAGGTTCCTAAGAGCACAGTGGCCTCCATAATCCTTAAATGGAAGACGTTTGGGATGACCAGAACCCTTCCTAGAGCTGGCCGTCCGGCCAAACTGAGCTATCGGGGGAGAAGAGCCTTGGTGAGAGAGGTAAAGAAGAACCCAAAGCTACTGTGGCTGAGCTCCAGAGATGCAGTCAGGAGAAAGTTGTAGAAAGTCAACCATCACTGCAGCCCTCCACCAGTCAGGGCTTTATGGCAGAGTGGCCCGCCGGAAGCCTCTCCTCAGTGCAAGACACATGAAAGACCACATGGAGTTTGCTAAACAAACACCTGAAGGACTCCAAGATGGTGAGAAATAAGATTCTCTGGTCTGATGAGACCGAGATAGAACTTTTTGGCCTTAATTCCAAGCGGTATGTGTGGAGAAAACCAGGCACTGCTCATCACCTGTCCAATACAGTCATAACAGTGAAGCATGGTGGTGGCAGCATCATGCTGTGGGGGTGTTTTTCAGCTGCAGGGACAGGACAACTGGTTGCAATCGAGGGAAAGATGAATGCGGCCAAGTACAGGGATATCCTGGAAGAAAACCTTCTCCAGAGTGCTCAGGACCTCAGACTGGGCCGAAGGTTTACCTTCCAACAAGACAATGACCCTAAGCACACAGCTAAAATAATGAAGGAGTGGCTTCACAACAACTCCGTGACTGTTCTTGAATGGCCCAGCCAGAGTTCTGATTTAAACCCAATTGAGCATCTCTGGAGAGACCTAAAAATGGCTGTCCACCAACGTTTACCATCCAACCTGAGAGAACTGGAGAGGATCTGCAAGGAGGAATGGCAGAGGATCCCCAAATCCAGGTGTGAAAAACTTGTTGCATCTTTCCCAAAAAGACTCATGGCTGTATTAGATCAAAAGGGTGCTTCTACTAAATACTGAGCAAAGGGTCTGAATACTTAGGACCATGTGATATTTCAGTTTTTCTTTTTTAATAAATCTGCAAAAATGTCAACAATTCTGTGTTTTTCTGTCAATATGGGGTGCTGTGTGTACATTAATGAGGAAAAAAATGAACTTAAATGATTTTAGCAAATGGCTGCAATATAACAAAGAGTGAAAAATTTAAGGGGGTCTGAATACTTTCCGTCCCCACTATATATATATATATATATATATATATATATATATATATATATATATATATATATATATACACCATAATTTGTAGACTCTATAACCTTCCTAAAGACTAAATAATATACACTGATTTAGTTTCTTTTCACCAAAGAAATGTAGAAAAATACAATTTGGCCTACATTTATTTTAAAAAAATGATTTATTTGCAAAATCTGATAACAGAAATGAAGAAAAAGAATTTTTTCTTTCAAAATTTTTGGGCATTTTTTGTTTATTTAGCAAAAAAAAATAAAATAAAAATTGTCTTGATCAAATACCACAAAAAGAAAGCTCAATTTAAAAAAAAATGATCAAAATGTTGTATGGGTAGAGTGTTGCATGACTGTGCAATTACCATTCAAATTGTGACAGTGCTAACTGCTGAAAATTGGCCTGGGCAGGAAAGGTGCTCAGGATTGAAGTGGTTAATTATCATCCTTAGCTCCCTCTAGTGTTCATAATGTTGTATTTTCCTGATTCACAGCATTCTATGAAATAATAACATTCGACCTGAGGATAATATAGCCTGATAACATTGATTTTGCCCCCAGCCCCTCCCCCCCTGTTCCCACAGAACGAATGGAACAGTCGTTTCACAGGTAAAATTCTTTTTTCATAAGCTCACCCCTAAGATTCCAGGAAGTACACCCAGGCCTCATGTATTTACACAGTGTTTGCTTATCGTGGAGTTCAGCCTGAATTTCCTCTCCATCTGCGTCATTCAAGCTTCAATAAAACATCTTAATTATTCGGCGTTAACAAAGCCCGCTGTCTATCTTGCCCAAATATTTTTACATTGAAAAGAAAAAAAAAAAATATATGTCAGGAGCAATTCTGCTGCTAACAAGCAAATTAGCTAAACCGATGTTGAGACATAAATGGCTCCTTCCCAGAATGCCTTGCTGCCTCTTGCCTGTTCGCTTTGTTTAGCGGCTCATTGTGCCCCGAGGAGAGGGAGATCAAAGAGGAATTTGCGCTTTTTGTGTTGTTTTACTCGGGGGCAGCGCCACTTCCCTGAGGGAGGCCGGGCCTTTGTAGTGATGGGAGTTTTTTAAATTTTTCAATATTTTTTTAATGTGCCGAGGATTTTGCGCTGCTTACGTGTAGACGGCTCCTGGCTTTGAACGCGCAATTAGAAGGAAAAATAAAAATCTACTTCTAGGAATGAATATGTTAATGAACTTTACAGCTGAATAATATCTTTGATCAGTACGCTGGTTAATGTTGGAGATACATGTGTCAGGTATGCACAACGCACACATGAGATCCCTTGGACATTCCCACCACCTCTTAGAACTATATCCAAGTAGAATAAAAAATAAATGAAAAAAAGATTACACTTCCCCTTTAAGGCATTTAAAGCACAACTCCGTCCTTCCGTTCAGTCTTGCACAGTGGTACAGGCACCTCTTCTGTATTGAAATGATTGAAATGGCTTACTCTACAACTGTGAAACATATAAAATGTTCCTGATAGCCAGAGGCCATGTGATTACAGCTGCCTAGGATGAAGATCACATGAGGGAGCTCTTCTCTCTTTTTTTTTTTTTTTCAAAACAGTAATGTGATTAGGTATGCTAATGTAACCACCTGACTCATGCATAGGGAGAAAATATCGGAGCAAAAGTAACATCTCCCACCAAGTGCATGGATACCTAATGTATTTATATAATGAAGAACGTGAAGAGTCAAACAGGTGGCTTTAAAAGTGAAGTTTGAGCTGCAAACCACGACTATGGGTATCGTCAGGACGGGCGACCACCTGCTTTACTCGTCAAGTCCTGTTGTGCGCCCATTCAAGACGCTGAGAGCTGCTGCTAAGAATGTGCTTTCACCAAGTGAGCCCTACTCTATATTTTAGGCACAAACACATATACTGTATATACATACACACATACTGTACTATCCCAGCATCCAATTTACCCTGTCAAAGCAAAATCCCTTCCTTTCCTTTTCTTTTCCCCTTCTCCTCATTTTCCTTTACTTTCCCCTTCCTTCGTTCCTTTCCTTTCCTCTATCCCTCCATTCTGTGTCTCATTTCTTCCATCCTTTCCTCTAGCCCTCCATTCTGTGCTCCTTTCCTTTTCCCCTTCTCCTCCTATTCCTTTCCTTTCCCCTTCCTTCTTTCAATTCTCCTTTCCTTTCATTTCCTCCCCCCCCCCCTTCTGCTTTCCTTTCCCCCTTTTTCTTTCCATTCCTTTCCCCTTCCTTCTTTAATTTCTCCTTCCTCCTTTCCTTTCCTTTCCCCTTCTTCCTTTCCCTTGCCTTCTTCCTTTCCCCTTCTTCCTTTCCTTTCATTTCATTTCCCCTTATTCCTTTTCTTTTCTTTTCTTTACCCTTCTTCCTTTCCTTTCAATTCATTTCCTTTCCCCTTTCCTTCCTTTTCTCCTTCTTCCTTTCCTTTCCTTTCCCCTTCTTCCTTTCCTTTCCTCTTCTTCCCTTTCCTTTCCTTTCTTCCTTTCCTCTTCTTCCTTTCCTCCTTCCCTCTCCTCTTCTTCTTTTCCTTTCCTTCCCTCTTATTCATTTTTCTTTCCTTTGTTCCTTTCCTCTTCTGCCTTTCCTTCCCCCTTCTTCCTTTTCCTTTCCTCTTCTTCTTTCTCTTTCCTTTCCTCTTCTTCCTTTCCTTTCCTTTGCCCTTCTTTCTTTCCTTTCCTCTTCTTCCTTTTCCTTTCCTTTCTACCTTTCCTCTTCTTCCTTTTCCTTTCCTCTTCTTCCTTTCCTTTTCTCTTCTTCCTTTCCTTTCCCCTTCTTCCCTTTCCATTCCTTTCCCCTTCTTCCTTTCCTTTCCCCTTCTTCCTTTCCTTTCCTTTCCTTTCCCCTTCTTCCTTTCTTTTCCCCTTCTTCCTTTCCTTTCCCCTTCCTCCTTTCTTTTCCTTTCCCCTTCTTTCTTTTCCTCCTCCTCCTCCTTCTCCTTCTTCTTTCCTATCCATCCCTCTTTCCCTTTCCTATCCATCCCTCTTTCCCTTTTCTTTTTTTTCTTCCCTCCATTTTTCTTTCCTTCCCTGCTTGCCTTTCTTTTCCTCGTCCCTTTCCCTTTTTCTACCTTCCCTTCTCAACCTTCCTTCCATCCCTCCCTTTCTCTTCTCTCCCATGAGACAGCCAGGTAACGACCATTTTTTAAAAACTCTAGATTTTTTCACTTGGCAAGTTTTTTTTTTTTATTGTAATGTTGGTAATACTGACAGGCATCGTAATAATTTTATCTAAATGAAGGAATTTTACCACAAAACATATGTTTCAGGCAGGGAAGGGATGAGGAGGGGGAGAGAGCACCTAAGAAACCGACACAGAGTTCAGGCATATGTCAGGATTGTGATACTGACAAATAATTACAGGCCTAGAAATGGATGCCAAATGTGAACATAAGATAACAGTAGAAAGAGGAGCACTCCATAGATGTCTACCTCTGCTGCTGTTCAACAACTATACAGACAAAGCTTTTTAAGGTACTTGTGGTGGTGTTGGAATTCCACCATAAGAATTCACGATCGTACAGAAAATAAACTTGCAGAGTCTGAGGAAAAACTCAACTGCTTAGTTAATGAAATAGAATAAAAGGGCAAGGAAGTCTCCATCCTAATAAATACTCCATAAGACAAAAAGCATGGCTCTAATCAACAAAGAACACAAAGAAGTAAAACTAATGCTTCACAATGAAAGAGTAGATCAAGTACCCAACTTCCAAAACCCTGGAATAGGGATAAATGAAAATCTAAAGAACGTTTCACCCTCTAGTCACAACATCAGGTTTTGAAACTTTCCCCCAACTACAAGAAACGTACAAACTCCCAGGATCTGAGCAGTTTAATTACCTGCAGGTTTGACGTTTCTTTCTGGTGAAATTAGGAGCCCATGAAGAGCCCACCAGAAGGTCCCCATTCGAACATCTCTACTCCTCTGATCCTCACGCTAGCGGTGTGATCACACAACTCTATAGGACAGGGGTCTTTATTCTTTCTAAACAGGGGGACAGTTTACTATCCCTCAGACTTTAGGGGGGCCAGACTGTGGCCTTTGGGAGTAGAAAAGTTCCAGTTGGAAAAAACAATGCCCCATCATTGGTATCAGTGGGAGGAATTGTGCCCAATCATTGGTGTCATTGGGAGGATATGTGCCCCATCGATGGTGTCATTGGGCCCAATTGTTGGCGTTATTGGAAGGAATTGTGCCCCATCATTGGTGTTACTGGGTCCAATTGTTGATGTCATTATGAGGAATTGTGCCCCTTTGGGCTGCATCATGACAGACGCACCCTGTGACTACCCATCGTTACTGGCAGGCACTTGTCTTCCTCGATTGGAGTTTAATAGTATGACACCCCCTCTTTAGATTCTTGCCTCGCTATATGTGCGGTCCAGTTCCCTTGTCGGCGTTATCCTCTGGGATCTGGCACCCATGGATATTATGCTTCAATTGGTGTACTAGGTGGCGTTTGGCAATGGTGGTGGCTGATCTGCTTTGTAGATCTATACCATGTAGAATAAATCTGTGATGTCGTTTATGCCCTGATGAAGCGAAACCTCTCACGAAACATGTCCGCTGACTAATCACGGATGATTCTTTGAACTAATCACTATATGGTCAATTTTGATGTTTCTGTATGTCTGTAATGCATATACATTTTTAACATTTTTGTAATAAAAAATTGAATTTTATCAATTTGTGCGGTACTGGCTTACCACTACAGATACACCATCTCCCTTAAAAATCCCACCATCCCAGAGAGAGCGTTTTTTCTCTCTCTTTATTTTTATTTCATTATTTAGGGATTGGGAGTTCTGTCTCTGTTACTTCCTGTTTACAGCCCAACCATCTATTTTTTATCAACGTTATATTCTTTAGCAGTAGAACTTAAGTATAAACATTGTTACAATTTGTCAAAGGAATAGACTTCGGTGTAAATGAGGAAAGTTTTAACACTTAAACACTAAACCTTTTTCTGACGTTTCAAGTTAAAATATATATATATTTTTTTTGCTAGAACATTACTTGGAACCCCCAAACATTATATATATATATATATTTTAGTAGAGACCTTAGAGAATAAAATGGTGGTTGTTGCAATATTTTATGTCACACTGTATTTACGCAGCGGCCTTTCAAATGCAATTT
Source organism: Lithobates septentrionalis (assembly GCA_037952835.1). Lineage (NCBI taxonomy): Eukaryota > Metazoa > Chordata > Amphibia > Anura > Ranidae > Lithobates > Lithobates septentrionalis. The sequence continues at coordinate 124,449 of JBBDGP010002256.1, forward strand.
TTTGGGGAAAAATTACTTTAATGAATTAAAATAAAAAAAAAATAAAGTAACCAGTAAAGTTAGCCCAATTTTTTTATTTTCTTTTTGTATAATGTGAAAGATTTTACGTCACGAGAATCCAAATCTTTCTCATTTTGGCCAGAATTGTGCAGCTCTATGGCAGATAATAGAAAATCTAAATAAACAAAATAATTTGAATACAATAAATCAACCCCAGCCTGGGTATTACATAATCAATACAGCATCAAACATAATGTATCAATAATGCACTGTGTCTCAGGGAGAGAGGAAAAAGAGAAAAAAAAAATGGCGGATATAAGCTGACAATTTTTTCCCAAATGTGTTCAAGTGCATCAAGAAAATGAGTTTCTTTCATCAATGCTTGCATTTCTTTATTGCTCCTCTGTATAAAAAAATGTATAAGTTACGGCTACCTGCATCATAAACAACATTTATTGACAATTTAAAAATATATATATAAAAAGGTAAAACAAAAAGGTTGGTTACAGGGTCTTTTTATGTATTCGTTTTGGGTACATGTATAATAATACTAATAATAATAATTGAATGAATAAAAAAACAGAATAGTTTCCCTTTAAATAAAAGCTGCGGCTCAGTCGTGTTTACAGGTCGGGACGTTGGTCCAGAAATGTCTTCACTCTCCGGCCTTTGATGCCCCCCCTATACTTCTAGATGAATCTGGTTCCGTGTGACACAAACAGGGATTTCACAGCGTAACACTGGAGATCGGGGAAGAATGTCCGTATAATAGATTGTTGGTGATGTTCTTTCTCCCCCCTCCCCACCGCCGGCCCGGTCCCAGCCGCCCCTCACAAGAAAAACCCTGAATAACACATATTCATACAGCAAGGGAAAAAAAAAAGCCCTGCTCAGCACTGGCACAAAGGACAATTCCTCACACAGACGAAGCCTTGTGCTGATGAGATGGACGTGGAGCATTCAGCAGAAAGTGGTCAATTCAAATGGAAATGAGGGAGCTGCCCCTCTCCTCGGCCCTCGGCCTGGTACTCAGCGGCTACAAAACAAGCTGCATGGAAAACAGATCCATGGGGACACGAGACAAATAATAAATGATTTATATTGTACAGAAAACCTATTGCTATATAACAAGTCATAGTACTTGTTGGAACTGATACATGGTGGACAAGAGTTTCTCTAATTGATACAAGTCACAGTAGTTGTTGGAACTGATACAGAGTAGACAAGAGTTCCTCTTATTAATACAATAAGTAAATGAAGTTGTTGGAACTGATACTTTATGTTCTTGTTATAGACCGATGGTAAGTCATAGTGCCTGCTGTAATTGATACATAGCTAACAAGCCTTTCCCTTATTGATAGGCAAAAGGGAGCATTAATACATTATGGGACCAAACATGGTGGACACCTGACCATTGTTGGACATCCCATTCCAAAACCAAGGCCGTTAAAGCTGAAGTTTAGGTATGGCAATATGTACATAGGTAAGTGTATTGCACATATTTATCATGGGCATCTTGCACCACATATGTGTTTTTTTTTTTTCTTACTCCACAAAGAGGGTGAAGGTTTTTCGGGGGTCTGTCCTGATGTTGGGGAAGGGATCTGTGGCCTTTGGGGCTTTTTCCTCTTTGCAACCAGAGGTCTCCCTTGGGTAGAGGCCTTCCAAGTACTTGGAGAAACAGCTTTGGCAGGTCCCAAAGGAGCAGGGTCAACCTGGTTTTGGGCCTAGGTAGACCAGAGTAACTCTTGCTCCATCAGGAGCCTTGCATCCTGAGAGGTTCAGGGATGGAAGCCCTTCCTCTTCGAAGGTTGAACCATATTGTACACTCATGTACTTTTTTTCATGTACTGTGAGTTCATGGTTTACTTTTTTTGTTCAGGGTTCGACAAGCACAGCGGAGCTCCAGCTTGGCCCTATGAATGTATGTGTACACCAAAACTGCAGGATGCCAGTAGTGGAAGCTGGAAATCACTGTAGTAGGCACGGCTGCTACAGTGATTGCCGTTGGCTTCCAGGGTCCGTGCCATGTGGCTGCCCTGCTGCTTACTGAACACAGGAAGTCACTGGATCAGCATAGGCACCATTTAGAGAACACTTTGCATGCCCCTTATAAATGCAAAGTGTTCTCTGACTGGATGAGGTAGAGATTGTGACTTCACTGCCCAATGATGTGTCATCACCATGCCAAAAGGCTGTCCTGCTGCTTACTGAACACAGGAAGCCACTGTCTCGGCATGGGCACTGTTCAGAGAACATTTTGTATTTTCTCTATAAAGGCAAAGTGTTCTCTAATTGGATTAGTTGGAGATTGTGACATCACTGCCCTGTGATGTGACATCACCGTGCCTACTACAGTGATCTCAGCTAGCTTCCAGGTCCCATGCCAAGTGTCTGTCCTGCTGCTTACTGAACACAGAAAGTCACCGGCTCAGCAGGGGCACTGTTCAGAGAACACATGCATTTTCTCTATTATTGCAATGTGTTCCCTGATGATGAGGTGGAGATTGTGACATCACTGCCCCATGACGTGACATCACCTTGCCTACTGCAGTGATCCCCACTAGCTTCTGGGTCCCATGCCAAACAGCTGTCTTGTTGCATTGTGAACACAGTAGGTTGCCCACACGGAACAGGCACCATTCAGTGAACACTTTGCATTTTCTCGGTGACTACAAAGCATTACCTGATTAGACAAGGTGAAGAAGTGGGGCAGTGATGTCATAATTTCACCACGTCCAATCATAGAATGCTTTGCAGTCATTAAGAAAATGCAAAATAATGTCTAAATGGTGCCAAATTGGCAACCTCCTATGTTCAGTAAGCACCAGTGCAAACGCTCTACACGGGAACCAGAAGCTAGCGGCAATCACTGGAGGAGCAATGTCTACTATATGACTTCCAGCTTCCTGGGGGATCCTATAGGTAGGGTACATACAAACCTACATTGGTCCAGGCACCAGGATTTACACGATTGTGTCATCTCTCAGCCGGCATCTTAGTCCACAAAGTAGATGGTGACCCTGGATAATCCCTGAACAAGGATGGCACTGTCCTTTTGAAGAGAAAAGCAGATGAAAAGGGGAGTATTATAATATCTGCAAGCGTTACTTAGCAAGCTGCACTTAACATTAAAAATGTCTAGGGCCACTTCAAATCTCCTCTTGTAAAGGGAACTTGTTACTTTGCTCAATGTTATGAAAATACGGGTTCACACAGTGAATCGCATCCGCAGATATAGTACAGAGAGACACTTCGGCTTTTAGCTGGAAAAATATTGAGAAAGATATTTTCTGTCATGTCTCTCTAAGAGCTTCTCAGAAGAGGTGCGAGCAATTAGCTTGGTTTTCTCTAATTAAAACCTTGACATACGCACCTCAACAAACGACTCTCACATGACAAGAAAGTCAGCTTTGAATAAATTTACACTGTGTGCAAGTCAACGTCGCACTTCTGAGGCTGGCAAAAAAAAAAAGTTTTATTTACTGTACATCCGAATGACGTTCATGCCTTGATGCCTGACTGTGCGACTATCCATTCCTGAAGGTTGATAGGCATTGTGGTTCTTGAAGTAGATGGGACAAAGACAGCAAAATTTGTAACTCTAGACTCATGAATCTATTTCTACATGCAACCTCAACCGTAACCAACTTTACTAACCCGAACCCAACCCACCTCATTCGTAACCAACTTTACTGACCCATACCCAACCAAACTCACCCGAGACAAATTTTACCAACCCATGGCCAATCGACCTCTCCTGTAACCAACTTTACCGACCTGTACCCAACCAACCTCTCCCATGACCAACTTTACCAACTCATAGCCAAACCACCTTACCTGAAACCAACGTTACTGTCCTGTGCTCTGCCAACCTTATCTGTAACTAGCTTCACTGACCTGTACCCAACCAACCTCACCAGCAACCAAATTTACCGACCCATAACCAACCAACCTCACCCGTAACCAACTTTACCGACCTGTACCCAGCCAACCTTATCTGTAACTAACTTTACTGACCTGTACCCAATCAACCTCACCTGTAACCAACTTTACCAACCCGTACCCAACCAATCTCACCTGTAACCAACTTTACCGACCCGTACCCAACCAATCTCACCCATAACCAACTTTACTGACCCATACCCAACCAACCTCGACCATAACAAACTTTACTGACCCGTTCCCAACCATCCTCACCCATAAAAAACTTTACGGACCCCTAACCAACCAACCTCACCTGTAACCAACTTTACTGACCCATAAACAACCAACTTCACCCATAACCAACGTTACGGACCTGTGAGCAACCAACCTCACCTGTAACCAACTTTCTGCTGTCTTACAAAACACAGAATCGCTATATGACTAAAGCTACTGCACATTACAAGATACTGCTGAGATACAGACATGCCCCATATACAAAGAGAGCGCAGTTAGACACCAGCCGATTCCAGACTTCCCAACCAAAACTAGCCATATACCTGTTCCTGGCAGCAAGAGAGGGACCTGGAAAAAATCCAAAGCCTCTTTTCAAGAAGTTAAAGACCACAAGAACCTGACTTTAGCCAATGAGAATTTGTAAAGCGTCCTTAATAATTTACAAACCCAACCCCTAGCAACCTCTGGAGGAACCCCTAACAACCTCTGGAGAAACCCTTAAGGAACCCCTAGCAACCTCTGAGGGAACCCTCAAGGAACCCCTAGCAACCTCTGGGGGAACCCTCAAGGAACCCCTAGCAACCTCTGGGGGAACCCTCAAGGAACCCCTAGCAACCTCTGAGGGAACCCTCAAAGAACCCCTAGCAACTTCTGGGGGAACCCTCAAGGAACCCCTAGCAACCTCTGGAGGAACCCTCAAGAAATCCCTAGCAACCTCTGGAGGAACCCCTAGAAACCTCTGGAGAAACCCACAAGGAACCCCTAGAAATCTTTGGAGAAACCCTGGTTGAGAAACTCTAATCTAGTGAATGCACATACTCTGTCCATTTGCCTTATCCCCTGAGCGGCCATACCGATTGTTATCTTTTCTTAAAATAATAAAAATAATTAAACAAAAAAAATGGAGATGGTAGAATGTCAAAGGGATATATTAGGTATTACTTAGGCCATCAAGTAGTAGATGTCTTTCCATCTACTTTAAGAAATATTCCTTTTGTTTCTTTGTAACATTGCAATACTGCTCATTAAGGCGATAGGACATGCAAAAGGTGAATCCACCCCCTCTGACCTCTTATGGCCTAAGACTGAGCTAAGGAAGGTAACGACTGTCCGAATGGGTTTCAGTCTATAAATACAAACTGCCAAGATTACAGACAGACACATAAAACACCGAACTAAACAAGCAACAAACTTCCAGTGGAAATTTAAGCAGCAAACGTGAAATGCTCAATTACCTCTAAATAATGAGTCCATTTACCCATTATGGTTATTGTCTTTTATGTCCATCGACAGAAACATTGCGATCAGGCTGCAGGGGAAAGGGAAAAAATCTCAATTAGAGCAGATCACTAACTGTGTAAAGATGTTGGATTAATGAAGGACTCATAGAAGGGCAGATATTTCTGGAGAGAGAGACGAGCGGGGAGGTAACTGCCTGGATGCAATACTCGCCTAACCATAAGACATCATTGCACGCAAAGGAGGCAGAGTGATGGTATAGACTCGCCCTCACTGATATCATTCGGCAAAAGGCAAAATGGAAAATCTTCATATGCAACAATGCCTCCATCTCTGAGAGCTCATTACTGCCCTCTATGGATGTCATAAACAGTCAAAAAAAATCTGATTGTGAGTGCTAAGCTTTAGTACCTGCTTTAGTGAAATTAAACAACGTCCTTATTCTCCAAAAATAGTCCATTCGCATCCATTAGTTAATGGCCTTCTAATCTGTTTTTCATGGAATTGTTTTTCTAAGTGGCAGAAATTGCTCATTGCTCAAGGAACCCCTAGAAACCTCTCGAGGAACACTCAAGGAATCCCTAGCAACCACTGGAGGAACACTCAAGGAACCCCTAGCAACCCCTGGAGGAACACTCAAGGAACCCCTAGCAACCTCTAGAGGAACCCTCAAGGAACCCCTAGCAACCTCTGGAGAAACCCTCAAGGAACCCCTAGCAACCTCTGGAGGAACCCTCAAGGAACCCTTAGCAACCTCTGGCGGAACCCTAGGGTGTCATGGATCCCTAGTTGAGACTTTTTCTGCCTCCTTGTAATGTCCTCCATGAGCTCCCAAACCTCTCCCTTTCCTCCCTTACTTCCTGTTGCGACCCGGTAGTCCAGCATTTAGGGGGTTATATTGTGTGTCACATACCCCAGGAGGCATAGTTCTTCATTGGGAAAGGAGGGGGGAACGGAGCCAGGCGGCGCCTCATCAGGAAGCCACTGGCTTTATCCGGTGTTCTGTCAAAATAGCCAATTCGTCAAGATCTCCAATCACGTTACTTCCAGTTACTCTAAAGCATCAGTAATTGGAGATTAGGCCGAGTTGCTGTTTTGACACAACACCAGCAAGCATATACACTTGGGTACACCATATTATCGGCAGACATTGTTAGTCTGCCCGATACCAACCAACAAGATGGCCGCCTCTAAGGCGGCGACAACTTTTTCCTCCTTAGCCGCTGTTCTGACAAAACCGAAAACTCTTTGTGTACCGGAGTGTATACCATACCTTGAAAAAGTATTCACACCCCTTGGAATTTTCCACATTTTGTCATGTTACAACCAAAAACATAAATGTGTTTTATTGGGATTTTATGTGATAGACCAACACAAAGTGGCACATAATTGTGAAGTGGAAGGAAAATGATAAATGGTTTTCCAATTTTTTTAAAACTATGTGAAAAGTGTGGTGTACATTTGTATGGCGCCCCCCGGAGTCAATACTTTGTAGAACCGCCTTTCTTTGCAATTACAGCTGCAAGTCTTTTTGGGGATGTCTCTACCAGCTTTGCACATCTAGAGAGGGACATTTTTGCCCATTCTTCTATGCAAAATAGCTCAAGCTCTGTCAGATTGGATGGAGAGCATCTGTGAACAGCAATTTCCAAGTCTTGCCACAGATTCTCAATTGGATTTAGGTCTGGACTTTGACTGGGTTATTATAACACAGGAATATGCTTCGATCCATTCCATTGTAGCTCTGGCTGTATGTTTAGGGTCGTTGTCCTGCTGGGAGGTGAACCTCTGCCACAGTCTCAAGTCTTTTGCAGACTCTAACAGGTTTTCTTCTAAGATTGCCCTAGATTTGGCTCCATCCATCTTCCCATCAACTCTGACCAGCTTCCCTGTCCCTGCTGAAGAAAATCATCCCCACAACATGATGCTTCCACCACCATGTTTCACGGTGGGGATGATGTGTTCAGGGTGATGTGCAGTGTTAGTTTTCCGCCACACATAGCGTTTTGCTTTTAGGACAAAAAGTTCAATTTTGGTCTCATCTGACCAGAGCACCTTCTTCCATGTTTGCTGCGTCCCCCACATGGCTTCTCAGGAAACTGCAAATAGGACTTCTTACGGCTTTCTTTCACCAATGGCTTTCTTCTTGCCACTCTTCCATAAAGGCCAGATTTGTCTCATGTCAAATCACATCAATGTGAACTTAGGCTAAAGGTTATTTCTGAGCCCCCAGAAGGCAGGGGGTGGGGATCTAGGCATGTGCACTGCCAAAAAATTAATTCCTTTTCGTTTTCATTTAATTCGTTTTTTTTTTTTTTCGTTTTCCGTGTCATTCATTATGATCGAAATTCATTATTTCGAATAAATTCGTAAATTCGAAAACTCAGAAACTCCAAAATTCAGAAAATTTCGAAAACTCAAAAATTTTGAAAATTCGGAAATAAGAAAGAAAATTTGAAAGAACGAAATTTTGGAAAATTTGGAAATTCGAAAATTCAAAAACTCCAAAATAATAACCAACTAACCAATTATAATAACTATTATTAACTATTAAATTATAGGTATTGGAATTTCCTTTCAAATTTGGCTGTTAGTGAACGTAACGAATACAAATTTATCTGAAGTTACAAATTATCCAAAATAACGAAGACCGCATCTAAACGAATGGAATGTAACAAATTAATAATAATAAATCATAATAAATCTTTATTATTATTATTATTTATTATGATTTATTATTATTAATTTGTTACACTCCATTCGTTTAGATGCGGCCTTCGTTATTTTGGATAATTTGTAACTTTATATAAATTTGTATTCGTTACGTTCACTAACAGCCAAATTTGAAAGGGAATTCCAATACCTATAATTTAATAGTTAGTTATTATTTCAGATTTTCGAATCTTTGGGCTTTCCAATTTTCGGATTTTTGTTCTTATTTTCGGATTTTCGTTCTTTTGAATTTTCGTTCTTATGTTCGTATTTTCACATTTTTGGATATTCGAATTTTCAAATTTCCCGAATTTTCGATTTTCGGATTTTTGAATTTCCGAATCTCATAGGGAAAAATGCACAGCTGAAGCTGTCAATAACCTCCTGTGTGTTTTTTTTGTTTTTTTTTTGGAGGGGGGGAGGTGGTCTCATGGGACTTTTCAATTTTCATTGGTATAAAAATGGACCTGAGCTCAAAAAGTGAAGATTTGCCATTACAGAAAACTAAAAATAATAATTGTGCCTGAAGAGTACCCCCCCAAAAAATAGATTTTTTGGTCTGGGGTCCCTCCTGTAAAAAATAGCATTGCAGTTCCTGCAGGTTGCTGGGCCGAGCTGGAACCCCACAAAGCTCGTGAGCTGCTCCCCCATTCCTAGGAAGTCCTCCGCCTCTCCAGCCCCTCCCACCCAGAGAGCCGCGGCGGTGTCGTATTTGTCAGGCGTCAAAGGGAGAATGGAAGAGGTGCAGTTACAGCGCTGTAATTATCCGTGATGAGCAGACTTGTGTAAGAACATCGCTGTGAGCACTGACAAGCTGTCAGAGAATATGTGCGGATCGCTTGCAAAAAATTACAGACGACAAATTCTATTCGCAGGGACTATACGCTCGTCTGCGTTGGGAGGAGGGGGGGTAATCTTAAAAAAGTATTTGATTGTGAAGGAGGAGATGCTTTGATCCATAAATATAACCTATTCATTTAGAGGGAAATTTATCTGTGCTTTCACCCAACATTCACTCAACTTTCACCCAAGATTCACTCATTTTGCTTCAACAGTTGTGCTCATAAGTTTACATACCCTGGCAGAATTTTTGATTTCTTGGCCATTTTTCAGAGAATATGAATGATAACACAAAAACTTTTCTTTCACTCATGGTTAGTGTTTGACTGAAGCCATTTATTATCAATCAACTGTGTTTACTCTTTTTAAATCATAATGGCAACAGAAACTACCCAAATGACCCTGATCAAAAGTTTACATACCCCAGTTCTTAATACCGTGTATTGCCCCCCTTTAAAATCAGCTTGAAGTCTTTTGTGGTATTTGTGGATGAGGCTCTTTATCTTATCAGATGGTAAAGCTGTCCATTCCTCTTAGCAATAAGCCTCCAGTTCCTGTAAATTCTTGGGCTGTCTTGTATGAACTGCATGTTTGAGATCTCCCCAGAGTGGCTCCAATGATATTGAGGTCAGGAGACTGAGATGGCCACTCCAGAACCTTCACTTTATTCTGCTGTAGCCAATGACAGGTGGACTTGGCCTTGTGTTTTGGATCATTGTCATGTTGGAATGTCCAAGTACGTCCCATGCGCAGCTTCCTGGCTGAGGAATGCAAATTTTCCTCCAGTATTTTTTGATAACATACTGCATTCATCTTGCCATCAATTTTGACCAAATTTCCTGTGCCTTTGTAGCTCACACATCCCCAAAACATCAGCAATCCACCTCCGTGTTTCACAGTAGGAATGGTGGACCTTTCATCATAGGCCTTGTTGAGTCCTCTCCAAATGAAGCGTTTATGGTTGTGGCCAAAAAGCTCAATTTTGGTCTCATTGCTCCAAATGACTTTGTGCCAGAAGGTTTGAGGCTTGTCTCTGTGCTGTTTGGCGTATTGTAAGTGGGATACTTTGTGGCATTTGCGTAGTAATGGCTTTCTTCTGGTGACTCGACCATGCAGCCCATCTTTCTTCAAGCGCCTCCTTATTGTGCATCTTGAAACAGCCACACCACATGTTTTCAGAGAGTCCTGTATTTCACCTCAAGTTATTTGTGGGGTCTTCTTTGCATTCCGAACAATTTTCCTGGCAGTTGTGGCTGAAATTTTAGTTGGTCTACCTGACCGTGGTTTGGTTTCAACAGAACCCCTCATTTTCCACTTCTTGATTAGAGTATGAACACTGCTGATCGGCATTCTCAATTCCTTGGATATCTTTTTATATCGCTTTCCTGTTTTATACAGTTCAACTTCCTTTTCCCACAGATCCTTTGATAATTCTTTTGCTTTCCCCCATGACTCAGAATCCAGAAACGTCAGTCAGCAATGGATGAAAGATGTAAGGGTCTGTCAGGAGTCCAGAAACTCATTGACCTTTTATACACACACACTAATTACAAGCAAACAGATCACAGGTGAGGATGGTTACATTTAATAGCCATTCAATCCCCTTTGTGTCAACTTGTGTACATGTTATCAGGCCAAAATCACCAGGGTATGTAAACTTTTCATCAGAGTCATTTGGGTAGTTTCTGAGTAAACACAGATGACTGATAATAAATGGCTTCAGTCAAAAGCTAACAATGAGTGAAATAAAAGGTTTTGTGTTATCATTCATATTCTCTCAAAAAAGAAAACCTAAATTCTGCCAGGGTATGTAAACTTATGAGCACAACTGTAAATCTTATGAAACAAAAAAAATTTAAAATTGGTGAATCTTGGGTCAAAGTTGTGCAAATTTGTGGGTGAAAACACTGATAAGTAAACTACTTTAGGCTGAGTTTACACTTTTCTGTTCTGGAATATTTTGAATGGTGTATTTTAAGCATTGTCAGCCTGGGAGGGGAGGGGGTGTGTGAGAGGTACTAGCAGATTTATATACATTAAAAAAATTCAAGCCAAACTCGAGCTAACATTTTATAAGCAGATACAGCAGGTTTTTTTTGTTGTTTTTTTTCATTTGAAATAAATAAAAGCTGATCATTCTAAGCACCACTGTCAGTGGTAAATGGTTTGTCTTAAAGAGGTAGTAAAACATGAAAAAAAAAAAAAAAGACAATATTCACCCTGCAGGTCATTTTTTCAACTTTCCATCTATTAAAACTTCTGCCCTTGTTGTTGTTGTTTTAACTTTGGATAGTAAAACTTTTTTTTTCTGCCAGTAAATCCCTTATACAGCCCACTTCCTGTTTCCTGTCTGGTCATTAGCCTAGGCTTATGACATCATGCACTGCTCTCTCTCTCATGCAGTGGCGGCCGGTGTTTTTATTTTTTTTTTGGGGGGGGGGGGGGGGCAGCAAACAACCACCCCCATTGGTCAGTGGCATCTCAGACGGCACCCTCCCTCCTGCACTTACCCAAGCAGGCGGGGTTAGCGGGCTCGGGTGGCAGCAGCGGTCTTCCGCGGGTTGCAGGCTCTTGCGGCAGTGGGCTTCTATGGACGGTGGGCGGGCTCCTGTTTCTTCTGTACGGCTCTCCTCCCTTCTTCTCCTAGGCGTCCAATATGATCGCCTGTCCTTTCGGCCAATCAGGTGACGGGTATCAGACCAGCCTCCCAGATTGGCCAGGAGGAGGATCAGTGTTGCAACAGCGAATATTCATTCGCTGTTGCAACACACATGGGTGGGCTCCAGACGCAATGCTGGGTGCCCCGAGCCCACCCTATTTTGAAGCCTATTAGAGCCTCTGGCTCTAATCAGTGCTTCAACCACCCCCCCCCCCCTCACCCCTGCCATAGGAATTCATGTGCCCTCAACTGGTTAAAGGTAAAACAAAAAAATAAAAATAAAAAAAATGTTTGCTGCAAAACTCACCTTCAATCCAGAGCTGTCCTTTGAAGTATGAGCCCAGGTCATCTTGAACCCCCCACCCCCACCCCCACCCTGTGACTGTACAGCGAAAGGAGAAGCACCACAGTGATGACCTCATCTCTCTCTGGTCACTCTGATCTCTCCTATTATCAGCATGCTCATTGTCAGCAGATGGACTGATTGGCTCGTTGTGTGGTTGCCCCCCTCCCAGCCTGAGCTCTGTTGTACAGGGACTGCAAGAAGCTGATACCAGGTCTTATTCAGATTCTTACACTGCTTGTATTCAAAAGGTTACATTTGATGACTATTAATGAATAGCGATCTGCATTCTTTTTGTCTTTTATATCTTTTCGGCTTTCATATATATATATAAAATCTTATTTTACTCGTGTTTTAAAAGATTACATTTAATGATTAATAATTATTACCGATCTGCATTTATTTATGGCTTTTATATCTTTTCTGCCTTTATTTATTAGAAGAAAATGTAATGATTATAAAAGAATAAAAGAATACCGATCTGTCTTTTATATCTTTTTTGCCTTTATTTATATATATTTAGAAGAACACTTTTTTTTAGAAGATTACATGCAATGACTAATAATTATTACCGATCTGCATTTATTTATATAAATATATATATATATATATATATATATATATATATATATATATATATATATATATATATATATATATATATATATATATATATATATATATATATAAAATTTATATTTTTAAATGTTATTTTACTTCTTTTTAAAAGGGTACATTTAATTATTAATAATTATTACTGATCTGCATTTATTTATGGCTTTTATATCTTTTCTGCCTTTATTTATTAGAATAAAATGTAATGATTATAAAAGAATACCGATCTGTCTTTTATATGTTTATTGCCTTTATTTATATATATTTAGAAGAACACTTTTTTTTTTACAATTCTATTTTGCTTGTATTTGGAAGATTACATGCCATGATTAATTATTATTACCGATCTGCATTTATTTATATATATATATATATATATATATATATATATATATATATATATATATATATATATATTATATTTTTAAGCATTATTTTACTTCTATTATAAAAGAGTACATTTAATTATTAATAATTATGACCGATCTGCATTTATTTATGGCTTTTATATCTTTTCAGCCATATATATGTACGTTTAGATGATAAATATATATTTAGATATTTATCTATATATAATTATATTTTTATTTATGGCTTTTATATCTTTTCTGCCTTTATTTATTAGAACATTTAATGATTATAAAAGAATACCGATCTGCATTTTTTTGGCTTTTTTATATCTTCTGCTTTTTTATATATGTATATGATAACAAAAGATTTTTTTTAATCCCATTTTCTGGCTTATTCTCTAAGATAAAGCACTTATTTCCCGCGCTTTGCGTTTCTTCTCGGAACGCGCGGCTTTCATCAGATAATAAAACTGTCGCTGGCTGATATTTTGGCCCAGTTACAAAGTTTTATAAATGTCCCTCGATGCGTCATTAACAACTTAACACACACTTAGTGCAATGTTTGGGAAACAACTCTGCAATTAGCGCACAGTGATGTCATCACAAAAGTGGGTTACAAAAACACAATGCATAACCTTCTCCTGCGAGAAAAACAGGTGTTAATCGGTGAAGACTCGATGAGTCAGCTTCTGGGTGGAGGAAAGAGAATGCAACAATGTTTTCATCTGCTATTCCTGGTGCAGGGAACCGCATGTTATCTCATTAGAGCTTAAAGATGACCTCCGGCCTTCCCTTCAGTCTTGCACAGTTGTACCGGCTCCTCTCCTAGACTGAAATGGCTTACTCTGATTTCACTGCACACTGTCACCTTCTCACAATCTGCATTTGAAGCTGCAGCAAGTCAGAGTCGGATAGAGTCCGCCTCATTTCCTGGCTGGAGGACGTCCAGCATCATCTAGCACTTTTCTCCCCAGCCTGACTGTCCCTGGCCCGCCCTTTTCATTCATTGGACTTCAGCTCACAGTGTGCAGTGAAATCAGAGTAAGCCATTTCAGTCCAGGAGAGGAGCCTGTACAACTGTACAACTTGCAAGACTGAAGGAAAAGCGGGAGGTCATATTTAAAGCTTACACCCAGGTTGGTTTAGCCCATCCTACCCTCCTACCCAAGCAAAGAAACTTCTGAGTCTGAGACCCCTTAGAAGAGGCTTTCTCAACCAGGGTTTTGTGGAATCCTAGGGCTCCTCCAGAGGTTGCCAGGGGTTCCTTTCAGAGGTTGCCAGGGGTTCCTTGAAGGTTCCTCCAGAGGTTGTTAGGGGTTCCTTGAGGGTTCCTCCAGAGGCTGCTAGGGGGTTCCTTAAGGGTTCCTCCAGAGGCTGCTAGGGGTTCCTTGAGGGTTCCTCCAGAGGCTGCTAGGGGTTCCTTGAAGGTTCCTCCAGAGGTTGCTAGGGGTTCCTTGAGGGTTCCTCCAGAGGCTGCTAGGGGTTCCTTGAGGGTTCCTCCAGAGGCTGCTAGGGGGTTCCTTAAGGGTTCCTCCAGGGGCTGCTAGGGGTTCCTTGAGGGTTCCTCCAGAGGCTGCTAGGGGTTCCTTGAGGGTTCCTCCAGAGGCTGCTAGGGGTTCCTTGAGGGTTCCTCCAGAGGTTGCCAGGGGTTAATTGAGCTGTGGCTGATTGACCTCCCATTTGATGGTGCCTGCATTGATTCAGGACCAAGGCCACTTGGCAGAGCCATCAGCATGACACCAATTATCTTTTTTAGCTTTCCAAAGCACACTTTGGAACCAACTGATGCGATAAAAAGATGGGACCTTAAAGGCTCCATACAAAAGGCAAATGCAACACAACTAATTGCAATTAATTGATAAAACCAAATACAGTCATATTCGTTTTTCTTCTTCAGTTTCACAGATAGCGAAAAAAATGAAATGCACCATTTGGTATTGGAGAGATACATATGCATATACATATACATACTATACTATACATAGTCCATATGCTAATGCTCGCACATTCTTTGGGAACTCAAGGTGCGATGCGTTTCACAGCCTGAACCTTCTTCAGAGACAAAAAAAAAGAAAAAACATAAAGATATCAGGTATAATAGGCACCCGAAGCCACCATTAGGCCACAAGTGGTAATGACCCCAACTTTCCCCCAGCTGAAAGGTGAAGATATGTCGTCAACAGCGCTGGATCATGCAGTCCATGTGACACCCTTAAGCTGGATCTGAATACCTCGGATGAGAAGCATTTGTTGAAGACTGGTTGCATCGCTGGTTGGCGTCTATACTGTTGCGGCCCAGTCTCCTCTCTGCGTAGTCCAGTGCTGTTGAAGCCATCTCCCGCCACTTTCGGCTGGGGGAAAGTTGGGGTCATCATTGCCACGGGCTGCCTCATGGTGGCTCGGGGTGCTTATTATATCTGATATCTTCATGGTTTTTTTTTAAGTTGTGATACTTTTACACTTTGTCCCTGAAGAAACAGAGGTTCAGGCTGTGAAACGTGCCAAACTTATATTGGTTTTAGTAGAGATTCCCCAAAGGTCTGAAAATTATTTTAGGTGTTCTTCTGGGGTAAACAAGGTTAAAGAAAGGCTGCCTTAGCAGAATAGTCATTGATAGCCTGGGTCAGAGGAAGTGAGTTGAATGACGTTGGACATCATTCAATCCAGGCAAGCATTGCTGGACCTCGGAGAGTACTCTCTGCAGGGGACAATGGCAGAGAACCGACGAGTACTGTGAAAGCTGCTTTTTTTTTAATTTCATTAGATTAGGGTGTCCCAACCAGTGTTCCATGGAACCCTAGGGTTCCTCCAGAAGTTACTAGGGGTTCCTTAAGGGTTCCTACAAAGGTTGCTAGGGGTTTATTGAGGGTTCCTCCAGAAGTGGATATGTGTTCCTTGAGGGTTCCTCCAGAGATTGTTAGGGGTTCCTTGAGGGTTCCTCCAGAGGTTGCTTTTGACATTTTATCTTATGAGTACCAGTAAAGTCATACAAATAGTAGTTAGGGTTTATGTACAGGTTGCTAGGGGTTCCTTGAGGGTTCCTCCAGAGGCTGCTAGTTGTTCCTTGAGGGTTCCTCCAGAGGTTGCTAGGGGTTCCTTGAGGGTTCCCTCAGAGGTTGCTAGGGGTTCCTCCAGAGGTTGCTAGGGGTTCCTCCAGAGGTTGCTAGGGGTTGGGTTTGTAAATCATTAGGGACGCTTTACAAATTCTCATTGGCTAAAATCAGGTTCATGTGGTCTTTAACTTCTTGAAAAGAGGCATCAGATTTTTTTTCCAGGTCCTTCTCTTGCTGCCAGGAACAGGTATATGGCTAGTTTTGGTTGGGAAGGCTGGAATCGGCTGGTGTCTAACTGCGCTGCCTCTTTGTATATGGGGCATGTCTATATCTCAGTAGTATCTTGTAGGGTTCCCTCAGAGGTTGCTAGGGGTTCCTCCAGAGGTTGCTAGGGGTTGGGTTTGTAAATTATTAGGGACGCTTTACAATTTCTCATTGGCTAAAATCAGGTTCATGTGGTCTTTAACTTCTTGAAAAGAGGCATCGGATTTTTTCCAGGTCCTTCTCTTACTGCCAGGAACAGGTATATGGCTAGTTTTGGTTGGGAAGGCTGGAATCGGCTGGTGTCTAACTGCGCTGCCTATTTGTACATGGAGCATGTCTGTATCTCAGTAGTATCTTGTAATGTGCAGTAGCTTCAGTCATATGGTGGCTCTGTGTTTTGTAATGACAGCAAAAAGTTGGTTAAAGATGAGGTTGAGTACCAGTAAAGTCAAACAAATAGTAGTTAGGGTTTTTGTACAGGTTGCTAGGGGTTCCTTGAGGGTTCCTCCAGAGGTTGGTAGTTGTTCCTTGAGGGTCCCTCCAGAGGTTGCTAAGGGTTCCTTGAGGGTTCCCTCAGAGGTTGCTAGGAGTTCCTTGGGGGTTCCTCCAGGAGTTGCTAGGGATCCTTAAAGGCTCCTCCAAAGGTTGCTGGGGGCTCCTTGAACAATAAGAAATTTCTTCTTCTCAGATAATTTCCCACTGACACCATTGATCTTTTTAGCTATGTGTAAGTGGGTAATTCTTCCCAATGACCACAACTTTAAGGAGCATTCTTCCTACTGACCATCACACTAATGTATCATGAGTTGTAGATAAAGTAAGTTTTAGTAGGGGTTCCCTGAAACCAGAAAGTTATTTAAAGGGTTTGCATAATTTGTATGACTCAGAGAGTTGGCTGTGTCATTGCCATCATCCCTCAAAAGTTTAAAACTAGAAAAGTACCTCGAAAAATGGGATTTTAAGGGCAATGTAATGATTGGAAGTATTGAAATATCATTAAAATAGTTTATTTATACAAAAACAAAATAAATATACATTAGCATACACATTAATCCATAATTGAAAATATTGAGAAATATCAGACATGTAACAGTATATGATGCATCCTACTGCTAATTTGACGAATATCACCCCCGATAGGTGTGAGGCGTCCTGATAGCAGATTTCCAACGCGTTTCAACTTATTGTAAGAATCAAGTCTTCCTCAGGGAGGGACTGCATCACATTCTAGAATTTCAAGTAACAGCATGATTACTAGTATGTGTTTATATATTCCTTGCATAAATCTACAAAACATCGATGTTTTGTAGATTTATGCAAGGAATATATAAACACATACTAGTAATCATGCTGTTACTTGAAATTCTAGAATGTGATGCAGTCCCTCCCTGAGGAAGACTTGATTCTTACAATAAGTTGAAACGCGTTGGAAATCTGCTATCAGGACGCCTCACACCTATCGGGGGTGATATTCGTCAAATTAGCAGTAGGATGCATCATATACTGTTACATGTCTGATATTTCTCAATATTTTCAATTATGGATTAATGTGTATGCTAATGTATATTTATTTTGTTTTTGTATAAATAAACTATTTTAATGATATTTCAATACTTCCAATCATTACATTGCCCTTAAAATCCCATTTTTCGAGGTACTTTTCTAGTTATTTAAAGGGTTCCTCTGTTTTTAAAAGGTTGAGAAAGGCTGTATTAGATGTTCAGCAATTGAGATTTTAATTTTGGAATAAAAATTGGGATTTCCTCTTTAACGCAAACCCCACCAGATAGAGTATGGAACCCAGGAAGACAGGCAGAGACCCAGCTCCACAGTGTTAGAACGTTCACAGCGAGCGTGGTGATTAAACAGTCATCACATGATTTGCAATAGTTACTGCTGCATGACACCCTCACCCCCAGCCTCGGGGTAATTCAAATGAAAATACTCTATATTTAGGTTGATAGAATAATCAGAGTGGAAGGCCCCATCTGCTTGAAGCTCACTCCTGTAACTTTATTTATTCAATTTCTGCTCTATTTTCTTCTAGGTTTCCGACTTTGAAACAAAACAGAATACACTGCAGGTTGGGGGACAGGGACCTCCATACGGACCCACAAGGACCGTTCTAGGTGGGACTGCCCGCAGACCTGTAACTTAAAGGGCCAGTAAACATAAATGACAGTCAGTTTGTAGAAAGCTAATTTATTGCGAACTGAATAGATTTAAAGCCCAGTTGACGCCCCACATGTTTTTAAATTATTTCTGTACAGCCATGTATGATGATCATCAACTGATACTTGCTTGAAAAAGTAGCCTTGAGGCGTAGTTCCGACCACATATTTTTATTTATTTTTTCCGGCATCCCCTCTGCTTGTCTACATTATATACATGAAATCATGTCTCCAATTCAATCCCCATGAACATGTTTTTTAGAATGTGCTTACCTTAAATTTCATCTTCCTGGGCGTTTCCATCTTCATTGTGGGCATGTGAAGTCCACCAGGACTCTCTTCCGGGATACGGTGCTTCTGGCTACCCAGCATGCACCCCCTGATCTCGCGCATGCGCATTAAACACACGGCGCAGCGCAATGCTGAGAGGCGGCGTCGCCCACTGACTCCTGGGAATCATGACACACATCTCCCGGAGAGCCAGTGCATTGTAGGATATTACATACGCCGCGGAGCGGAGAAACCGGAAGAGAGAAAGAAAACCTTGGAAACAGGGTAAGTAAAGCAGAAAAAGAAATAAAAATTGCCCAATGCAGTCATTAGGGCCAGTTGAGAAGCTAATGATGAGAAGCTTAAAAAATGGATGGAACTCTGCTTTAAGGTTCCCTTTTCTCTTATTGGAAATAGGCTTCCTGTCCTCCCACTGCAGAGCTCTATGCTGCCACATTTGATTAGGGCCTCGTTTACCTGTTTCGCTGTTCAACCGTTGGGTTTTGCCTGCCGCCCTCCCAACCTCACGTATGAATGAGCCCCTAGAGCAGGGATCCTCAAACTACGGCCCTCCAGCTGTTGCGGAACTTCACATCCCATGAGACATTGTAAAACTCTGACATTAACAGACATGACTAGGCATGATGGGAATTGTAGTTCTTGAACAACTGGAGGGCCATAGTTTGAAGACCCTTGCCCTAGAGCCATACCCCTCATCATAAGACTTGTAGTGTGGAGGACGAGAGGGGGGCACGGACCAAGTCTGTTTTACAAGATACACTTTTAAGGTCCTTTGCATACAGGTGCATACAGGTGCCTGGGGCCATTAAATGTAAAATTTGGGCATATTTCTCCAACCAGGAACCACAGGTGCTGCATACAACCACCCATAGAAATCAATGACTATATGCATGTACATGCCAGTACTTGTGTAAAGCAGCCCAATGATGCCATCAGCAGCGGAAGGAAAGAAAATTGCTCGATTCCCCCATCAACACTGGCATGTGTATAGATGTACGCATCTAGTCTGCATCCAGGGTCATACAAGTGCCCGCCTACAGCCATTGATTTCTATGGGCAGCTGTATGCAGCACCTGTGGCTTTCAGGTGGGGAAATTATTTAACGCAATATGTTGCCAGGTGTCCACTTGCATTAAGCCTTAGAGGGGTTGCCAACGTACCACCACACACTCAAGGTCTTTTTCCCATGGATGTGCCACCAGCCCCTTTTTGACTTAGAAGGATCAAAAAGAGATTGCAATATATTTCTATGGGCAGTCGGCTCTAAGCGGATGTGCATCCACCTATATCCGTCCATGCAGGTTCTTCAGACTGAATGCAATAAGTTTGCGTCAAGATCTGCTTTTACAAACATGACAAAATGTTGGCAGATTTTCACATCTGGTCACCCATAGGGATTACATGGGTCTATTTTTCCTCCACCACAAGACATGGATGTCTTTCTGATCTACCCAACAGGAAATTAGTCTAGGAACCCCAGCTAAGATGGAGTGGAGGGCATAAGGGTTGGGTACCGCAGGGGCGGTGCTTCCAAGCCTGAGCAATGGGCAGGGGTGGGATCTGTGTGAGGTGTATGCATGGTTTGGCTGCCTCGATCTAAGCAGCCATTTTTTGCCTCGGTACCGCTGGGGCAGTGCTTCCATGCCTGAGCCAGGAGTGGAACCTGTGTAGGGTGTAGTCATGGATTAGCTGCCTTTGTCTAAACAGCCAATCTTTGCCTCTACCTCATACAGATCCTACACCCTACTCAGACCTTTTATCAGGATTGGGTACCGCTGGGGTGGTGCTTCCAAGTCTGGGTCATGGGCAGGGGTGGGATCTGTGTGGGGTGTAGGCATGGATTGGCTGCCTCAGTCTTAGCAGCCAATCTTTGCCTCTATCTCATACAGATCCCACCCCCAGATCAGACCCAGAATCGTTGAAGAAGTATAACTAGATGGCCCCACAGGAAGGTGATCCTAGTAAAGGGTAATATTTGAGAATAAGGGGTTGGGGCAGGGGTGCGGTTGATGGTGTGACATGCTTTGATTTTCAGACACTTGATACTGAATTATCGGTGAAGGAGAGAAGTCTTCGCCCACACAGGAACTTCTACATTTCCATTAGTGTTTCCGCAGGTTTGATCCTTGCCTCGGTGAGACAGGTCTTTTGTCTGAGAACGACTCCATACCACAATCTACGAAACCGAATGAATCGAGCCACGTCCCCAGAGACTGGGGCTTCTAAGAGGTTGCTGTCAAACACAAACTCAGACAGGGTGAATAATTTTAAATATATTAACTTTGCGTTACCCCGGCAACCTGACATCGAAAAGACGCTTCTGCTTAATTGCCTCTCTGAAAACCCATGTTGTACATATGAGGGAAAGAATAACTCCACTAAGCACCGTCAATATCTAAGCTAGCTGTGTACAATCACCCCCGACGTAATTTCAGAATGACATTCCTTGGAGGCTTTATCATAAAGCGTTTTTTTTTCACCCATCGAAAGACGCACTGCATTCATAAAATATAATTGGTTTGCCATCAGTTCCTATGGTCACGCAACCCCAACATGGAACCTGCTTCATTATTCAAGGCTTAGTTATATCAATATATATGGACCAAAATTGCTCAGTAATTAGTTGTAAGTACCAGCATCTCTATAATTCAAAATTTAGAAAATGGGACTTTCAGGACCTGTTCATGCCACGTATGGTAGGACTGAGCAATCCCATTCCAAGGCAAGGCAAAATGCCTCACCTCCTACGTGGCCAGTTCACACTTCCACATTTTCAGTAGTATATGCTGAAGAAAAGTAAGGCATGCAGTACAGGCATGCAGCCCAGCGCAGCGAGAGGCAATCCAATGCCTCCCAAACGCGTTGCGGCCAATAGCAAGGACCTGTTAATGCCAGGTAGGGTAGGACTGAGCAATCCCACTCCAAGGCAAGGCAAAATGCCTTGTCTCCTACGTGGCCAGTTCACACTTCCGCGTTTTCAATGGTGTGTGCTGAAAAAAAGTAAGGCATGCAGTTCTTTTTTCAGCCCAGCACAGTGAGAGGCAATCCAATGCCTCCCCAACGCCTTGCGGCCAATAGCAGGGACCTGTCCATGCCAGGTAGGGTAGGACTGAGCAATCCCAGTCCAAGGCAAGGCAAAATGCATCGTCTCCTACGTGGCCAGTTCACACTTCCCCGTTTTCAATGGTGTGTACTGAAGAAAAGTAAGGCATGCAGTTCTTTTTTCAGCCCACCGCAGTGAGAGGCAATCTAATGCCTCACAAACGCGTTTCGACCAATAGCACTTCAACAAAGTTCATTAAAAAAAAAAGTAAACAGTGTAATGCACCACAATTGACACATTCTTTATTTTACCCCTTACAAGTGCGTATACATGCGTTTATACGCGTAACCACGTAAACCGCATGTTCTTAGATGCAGATTTTTGGAGTCTGTGCTATGGATCTGAAAGCAGCTCACATTTACGCACCTGTTTGAATGGCTCCACTGAAAACAATACAGCTGCATTCAGATCCATCATTAACCACTTCAATACCGGACACTTTTACCCCATTCCTGCCCAGGTCAATGTTCCACTTTCAGCGCTGTCACACTTTGAACGACAATTACTCAGTCATGCAACACTGTACCCAAATTAATTATTTTTTTTCCTTGAGACAGGTAGAGCTTTCTTTTGGAAATATTTACTCAACAGTGAGTTTTTTTTATTTTTTGCTATATAAATGACAAAATACCTACAATTATGAAAAAAAAAAAAAAGTTTTTCTTAGTTTCTATTATAAAATTTTACAAATAAATAATCTTTCTTCATAAATTTAGGACAAAATGTATTCTGCTACATTTCTTTGGTAAAAAAAAATAACCCAAGTCAGTGTCTAATGTGAAAGTTATAGAATCTACAATCTATGGTATATATTTGAAAATTGATCAATCCTGATGTACTGAAGGCCTATCTCATTTCTGGAGGACCTAAAATGTCAGCACAGTACAAATATGTCCCCCAAATGACCCCTTTTTGCAAAATAGACACCCCAATTTATTTAGTAAGGGGCATGGTGAAGTTGTGTCTCAATTTTCTGGAAAATAAAGAAATTAAAGTGGAACTCTCAATCAACAGTGAGCATTTTTAATCCCTATGCTGCTAGCATTAGTAAAAAGACAGGAAAGTACATCATATACCTTTTTTTCACATTTCTTCACCTGCTTTCCATTCCTAGGCAAAAGATGTCATACATCCCAAGAGTCTCCAGGAAGGGGGGAGAGGTCTTCCTAGCTAAGCACACCCTCCTGCCTGCATGCCTGAACTAGGGGCAGATGGGATTCCTGGAAGTAAATGCTACATGAATCATCTGCCCTTACTCAAGATGGCCACAGCCAGAAATGTTTTTTAAAATTATTTATCAGCAAAATAAAGCATGGAGACCTGGATGGATGGGTGGATTTGCTTTGAATATTTAAAGTGAATTAAATAGCATTTTTGGCTTGCATCTCAGATGCAATGTAGTTCAGCTTTAAATATTTTGTTTTACATACTGTCACCAAAGCAGTGCAGCGTCACCATATGACTGGTATGATGGTGATCAGGAAAACTGACTGGTGATAGTATGTAAAAAAAAATAATGTTAATAGAATTTTTTTTTTTTTTAATAATTTAACTTTTTCCATTTTTTTACTTTTTTTTTTTTGTCTTTTTAAATTTTTTTTTTTTTACATACTGTCATCAGAGTAGTACTCATCATAGGGACAATGTACTGCTCTGGGTAGCTAATCAGGATTTTTTTTTTTTACACTATGATTGGGTATTACAGTGATGATCACTGTATATAAGCAAACATTTTTATGAATGGCATCCATTCGTGTGTACTATTGTGATAGCAGTGCTTGGCCACAGCTATTGCATGGTACAGGTCTGCTGTGATTGGCCCCTGTACCATGTGATCACTGTGACCAGTCACAGAGACCAAAATAGTACATACATTGGCTATGAATGAAGGACATTGTTGACAACTGCAATAGTGTATTTAGGTTTTGTGCTGCCCTAGGCCTGACTAAACTCGTGCACCCCCTAATTTAAATATGACCAACCCCTTCCTGTCAAGGCCACACCCCTTGTTGTTTAAGACCCGCCCTGAAATTTTTGAGTGGGGACACTAGTTCGGAGGGCCTGGGGGTGGGGGGGGCAATAGATTTCCTCTCACTTCCTGGTTGGCTATGGGACAGGAAGTGAAGGGAAATCTCTGCAATGGTACAGTGATGGTAAAAAATAAACTGATGGGCTATAACCCTCCCTTATTCTATCCAAAATGAAAAAAAAAGTTGCCTATAGTTCTACTTTAAGCACAAATTTCTGATAATTTTATGGAGAGGACTAAGAAGATATAACCATGCCAATGTTGCAGCAGTAAACATATAGCACAGTCAGGAAGGTTTGTGGTCCAGGAGGATAGGACGGTCACAATTAGAAGTGGCGCCCCCCCCCAGTTATGGAATGCCTAGGAATTGTTGGTCAAGGCCAGAATACAGCACTGGACAACTAATATGTAATTGCTGTGACCACATGGTACTAGGATTGTGCACAGTGGCCCGGTACATCGACCTGTGTTCCATCAGACACAGGACATCCTAGATTTACCCACTGTGCAAACCCTTGGGTGTAAAACAAGGCATGCAAGTGGGAGGCCTTCATATGATGTCCTCTTGGAACAACCGTGTTCCCACTCTGCCATTTTTTTTACAATAGGCTGGACTGGAGGTCGCTAAGAACGCTTGTATATGAGTTTTTTTTTACGGCCGTGTGAATGCTTTAAAATACCATTGGTGGTCATTGTCTTCTTACACTTCGAAAGACTGTACAAAACATCCTCTGTACTCCAATTATCTGACATAAAACTGCATTGGATCCATCTTCTGGGCGTAAGGAGGTATGTCAATGCATAAAGTGATATTTGAAACAGAACGCCTCATAATGTCTAGTGACCACCAAAGATAAATCATAAAAGAGATATGTGGAAGGCTTGCTACAAGGCCTTGCGAAATAGGGCTAATCATACAAGACTTGGCTTGCCTTTTACATTAAGATGGCTGACAATCTCACTTTAAGTCTCCAAAAAGGGCATGACAAAAATTTAGAACACAGACCTTTAAATAAACCGCAGCTTCTGCGTTCGTCCAGCTATTTGACTGGCGGGTAAAATAACACAGAAACCTACGATAGTTTAAGTGGCAGATATTATTCTCCTTCCAGTCCCTTTAAGGTAGTAACAAGTAGCGACATTTCCAAGGGGTCACCAAAACACAACACCGTGACACCAATTACCTCCATCTACAAAATACACATCAGCCCTTCAGACCCAGAACTGATTATTGATGGGTCACCTGAGACCAACAACTCAGCCTTAGCAAAAGTCTGAGGACTTAAAACAAAATAAATCACGCAAACTTTACTACTGACTCGTTCAGGAGGACTTCGTGGACAAACAATGGAAAGACAAAAGATTGGATATGGACAGGCAGCAAATATTCAGCCAGGAAGAACTGTCCCTGAGAACATGTACTGGCTACGGCAACCAACCAGATTAAAATGTTGAGGACCCATTCGCACTTTCTGTTTTATGGTAATAACATTGCTCCTCCACAGATACAGTACATACATAGATATTACATTCTCCTTCCAGTCCCTTTAAGGCAGTAACAAATAGCGGCAATTTCCAAGGGACACCAAAACACAGCCCCTGACACCAATTACCTACTTCTACAAAATACACATCAGCCCTTCAAACCCAGAACTGATTATTGATGGGTCATCTGAGACCAACAACACAGCCTTAGCAAAAGTCTGAGGACTTAAAACAAAATAAATCATGCAAACTTTACTACTGACTCGTTCAGGAGGACTTCATGAACAAACGATGGAAAGACAAAAGACTGGATATGGACAGGCAGCAAATATTCAACCAGGAAGAACTGTCCCTGAAAACGTGTACTGGGTACGGCAACCAACCAGATAGAAATGTTGAGGGCCCATTTACACTTTCTGTTCTATGGGAACAACATTGCTCCTCCATAGATACAGTACAGGGAGTGAACGTTGTCACCCTAGGACAGGAATTGTGTTACTGGCAGGATCACTAGGTGAAAATAAAGCCTGAAAAAAATAGAAAACGAATGCAGCTACCACACTGATTTTTTCCTTAGGGGTCACAGTGGTGGGACTAGGTCCTTAGCGAAGGGGAAAGGGCAGCAGTGGTGGGATGAAGCCTTTAGGGAAGGGGGAATGTGGCAGCATTGGTCGCACAAGAACCTTAGTGAAGGGGAAAGGGGCCTCAGTGGTGGGACAAGGTTCTTAATGAAGGTATGACAGTGGTGAGACAAGGTTCTTAATGGAGAGAAGGGGCCACAGTGGATGGAAAAAAGTTCTTAGTGAAGATGGAGGTGGTAGTAGTGGTGGTACAAGGACCTTAGTGAAAGGGGAAGGAGCCACAGTGTTGAGACAAAGTCCTCGTTGAATGTGGAATGGGCAGCGGTGGGACAAAGTCCACAGTGAAGGGGAAAAGGGAAGCAGTGGTTGAAAAAGGTCCTTAGTGAAGAGGGAGGTGGCAGCATTGGTGGTACTAGAACTTTAGTTAAGGAGCAAGGGGCCAAAGTGGTGGGACAAAGTTCTTAGTGAAGGGAAAGGTCTCACAGTGGTGAGACAAGGTCCTTAGCAAAGGGGAAAGGTAAGCAGTGGTGGGACATAGTCCCTAGTGAAGAGGGACAGGGAAGCAGTGGTGGTAAAAAGATTCTTAGTGAAGGGGGAGGTGACAGCTTTGGTGGTACTAGAACCTTAGTTAAGGGGCAAGGGGCCACAGTGGTGGGACAATGTTCTTAGTGAAGTGAAAAGAGCCCACACTGGTGGGACAAAGTCCTTAGCAAAGGGGAAAGGGCAGCAGTGGTGGGACAAAGTCCATAGTGAAGGTGGAAGGGGCTGCAGTGCTGGGACAAGGTCCTTAGTGATGGGGGAAGGGGACGCAGTGGTGGGACAAGGTCCTTAGTGATAGGGGAAGGGGACGCAGTGGTGGGACAAGGTCCTTAGCTAAGGGGAAAGGGCAGCAGTGGTGGGACAAAGTCCATAGTGAAGGTGGAAGGGGCTGCAGTGCTGGGACAAGGTCCTTAGTGATGGGGGAAGGGGACGCAGTGGTGGGACAAGGTCCTTAGTGATAGGGGAAGGGGACGCAGTGGTGGGACAAGGTCCTTAGCTAAGGGGAAAGGGCAGCAGTGGTGGGACAAAGTCCATAGTGAAGGGGGAAGGGGAAGCAGTGGTAGGAAAAGGTCCTTAGTGATGGGGGAAGTGGCAGCAGTGGTGGGACAAGCTCCTTAGTAATAGGGTAAGGGGTCGCAGTGGTGGGACAAAGTCCTTAGCAAAGGGGAAAGGGCAGCAGTGGTGGGAAAAGGTCCTTAGTGAAGGGGGGGTGACAGCATTGGAGGTACTAGAACCTTAGTTAAGGGCAAAGGGGCCACAGTGGTGGGACAAAGTCCTCAGTAAAGGGAAAGGGGTCACAGTGGTTGGGCAAGGTCCTTAGCAAAGAGGAAAGGTCAGCAGCAGTAGTGGGACCAAAGTCCTTAGTGAATGGGGAAGTGGCAGCAATGGTGGAACAAAGTTTTTAGTGAAGGGGGAAGGAGCCACAGTGGGTGGACAAGTTCCTTAGCGAAGAGGGAAATGGTAGCAGTGGTGAGACAAAGTTGGTGAAGGGGACGGGGCTGCAGTGGTGGGACAAGGTCCTTAGCAAAGGGGGAAATGGCCACAGCGGTGGGACAAGGTGCTTAGCAAAGGGGAAAGGTAAGCAGTGGTGGGACATAGTCCCTAGTGAAGAGGTACAGGGAAGCAGTGGTGGGAAAAGATTCTTAGTGAAGGGGGAGGTGGCAGCTTTGGTGGTACTAGAACCTTAGTTAAGGGGTAAGAGGCCACAGTGGTGGGACAATGTTCTTAGTGAAGTGAAAAGAGCCCACGGTGGTGGGACAAGGTCCTTAGCAAAGGGTAAAGGGCAGCAGTGGTGGGACAAAGTCCTCAGTGAAGGGAAAGGGGTCACAGTGGTGGGGCAAGGTCCTTAGCAAAGGGGAAAGGTCAGCAGCAGTAGTGGGACCAAAGTCCTTTGTGAATGGGGAAGTGGCAGCAATGGTGGAACAAAGTTTTTAGTGAAGGGGGAAGGAGCCACAGTGGTGGGACAAGTTCCTTAGCGAAGTGGGAAATGGTAGCAGTGGTGAGACAAAGTCCTTAGTGAAGGAGAAGGGGCTGCAGTGGTGGGACAAGGTCCTTAGCGAAGGGGGAAAAGGCCACAGCGGTGGGAAAAAGTGCCACTCTGCTGCTCTTTCCCCCTGTTCGTTAGCAAGCAATTCCCAGTTCTCAAAATGACAGTTGGGAGTTGCAGTGTAAATACATCAGCTATAGAAGGTGCTGACTGTGGGACACAGTGTTTAAAAACATTGTTCAGGTGTGAGATAGAGAATTGTCAGTTAAAGCAATCTGACAAGTAAAAAAATAAATAAAAAATGCGGTCCTATTTAACCCTTAGATTCTTAGTTTGCCCAAATCAGCCCTAATTAACTCCTTCGTCCCCTTTTCCCTTTAACTTATATTTTACTTATTATTTATTTTTTGGTTTATTTCTAATTTTCTAGCCATTAATATTTAAGCTTTTTCATTTTCATTTTTATTTTGTTGTTTATTAATTTTCTTAGTTTCACATAAAAAAGCACAACATTTTGTATCTATAGTAACAATAATCAAATTCGATTTTTTTAATTTTGTTATGTTTTTTAATCTAAGGATTGCATTAAAAATGAAATCTTTTGTGGAAGTCAATATCACCAAAATCTTAGATAATGGTGCATAAACAGGTCCATAGTAGAAATGTAAAAATGACTTCAGTCCATAGGGGGTGTGTAGGTGTGAGAGATGAACTGGTTAACATAGTGGTGGATACAGAATATGGAGAATATACTGAATACATGCCTGCTTTTTTTTTTTTTGTTTTTTTTTTTATAAACTGATGCCTATTATGACTGAAACTTATAGAGATTGACGAGTTACAATAATTATGCAAACGGAGCTGACCCATTTCTGCACACCCTGCGCTCCCCGCTCATATTTATTTTCACCAACAAGCATATTTGTCCAGATTGAGCCAGGAGCTTTTGCGATGGTTTCCATTATGGCAAGCCAGCTTTTTTTGTCTTTTTTTTTTGCTTCATCACAGAAAGATGAAAAAAAAAAACGGGAGGCTGCCAAGTTCCCAACGAGGTTTTTTTATTTTTTTAATAATTCACAATTAATGTGGGCCAAGCAGCATGATGGCAACTTACCAGGCGGCATAAATGATCAGCCCCTCATTCAAATATGCAGCAAAAACTGCCAATGTACCAAATGAGCTGCTTATCAGAACAACAGATGCCTATTAGCCATTGATGTGTTTCTGTGCATTGTTACCTTCTTTCTGGTTGTGGTATTAAAAAAGAAAGGTCCACCTTTTATTACTATAGCAAAGGGGAAAAGTAAGCAGTGGTGGGCTATTCATGAGCTCCAGGCTTTGCCAAGTTTGAGATGCCATTAGTTTGCTTCCGGCATTTCCTCAGTCTCCTCCCCTGAAGTGCCCAGAATGTACATTGCAACGCTGTAGCAAGTCACAAGGTGAGAGGCTATGGCAGGGGATGCTCTCTGCTCCTGGCCAAATGTGCCCCCTGCCTTGATTAGCCAGTACTGGTGGGCCCCTCTGACAGTGACCAAGGGCTAAGCAATGGTTGGCCCAGGCCACCCTGTTTCCCCTTTATTGATTGCAGCTGTGGTGCTCTAGTTGAGCATCACAAGTCCAGAGCTCTGGGATTCCGATAGCATCTGCTACCTAGCTCCCTACCTGTCATGCCCCGCCTGCTGTATTACCTGTCATTTGTGTTCATAGTTGCTGGCCCCGGCCTAATCTTTTGGATTGTCCCCTGATTTGACCTCGTATTGTTTACTGGATTACGCTTACTTGCCCTAACTTTTAGAACTGTCTATTGGATTACGCTTGCCCACTACTTGTCCTGATCTAGGAACTGTCTACTGCATTATGCTTTCCTGCTCCCTGCCCTGACCTCAGACCTACCTACTGGATTACGCTTGCCTGCTACCTGCCTGGACCTAGGGACTGTCTACTGCATTTCACTTGCCTGCTACCTGCCCTGACCCCAGTATTGTCTACTGGATTATGCTTGCCCGCTACCTGCCCCGACCTAGGGACTGTCTACTGCATTTCACTTGCCTGCTACCTGCCCTGACCCCAGAATTGTCTACTGGATTACGCTTGCCCGCTACCTGCCCCGACCTAAGGAGTGTCTACTGAATCACACTTGCCTGATATCTGGCCTGACCCCAGAATTGTCTACTGGATTATGCTTGCCCGCTACCTGCCCCGACCTAGGGACTGTCTACTGCATTTCACTTGCCTGCTACCTGCCCTGACCCCAGAATTGTCTACTGGATTACGCTTGCCCGCTACCTGCCCCGACCTAAGGAGTGTCTACTAAATTACACTTGCCTGATATCTGGCCTGACCCCAGAATTGTCTACTGGATTACGCTTGCCCACTACTTGACCTGACCTAAGAACTGTCTACAGAATTACACTTGCCTGCTAGCTGCCCTGACCCCAGAATTGTCTACTGGACTACACTTCCCGGCCTAGGAACTGTCTACTGCATTATGCTTACCTGCTGCCTGCCCTCAATTGTCTATCGAATTACGCTTGCCTGCTATCTGCCTGGACCTAGGGACTGTCTACTGCATGTCACTTGCCTGCTACCTGCCCTGGCCTTGGAACTGTCTACTGGATTACGCTTGCCCACTACTTGACCTGACCTAAGAACTGTCTACTGCATTACGCTTGCCTGCTGCCTGTCCTGATCTTGGACTGTCCCAGGATTTTGCTACCAGCCATGGTCTTCTGCCTGACCTGCCTCAAGACTTTAGGTACCCTTCCTTGTCTCCTTCATTCAATTCTGGTGCCATCTGGCCAGGAACTATAGCATCGTGCTCTACGACCTGGGGGCAACCAAACAATTGTAGGCCTGATTGCCTTAATGCAACAGGCAATAGGCAGCAGAAACACCTGCCAGCTATAGTTCTTGACTTAGACATTAGGCTGAGAATCACACATCTATCTGGAGAGAAAAAAGGATCTCTGTGAGAAGTAATAAATACTTGGAAGTGTGTATACTCCATGTTGCAATTTGAAGCTACTCTTTGCTCCAGCAGGTATGTGACACATCATGGGGTGGAAAAGAAGGCAGTTATAAGTAAAATGCAGGGGCCGGCATCAAAGTGCACCTGTAGTTTTGCCCTACGTGACCAAATCTCAGGTATGCACTATGTCAGACTCCAATATCCAAATAAAAAAAATAAAAAAAATAACAATTATAAAACATGAATTCTAGATAAATTATTTTAAAATAAGCTGAGAACATTATCATACCAATTGCTTCCATAAATCTGAACCTATCACTTGCTTTCATTGTGATGTGGGAGGTGTGAAACTACCTCTTGGAATTGTTGGAGGTATTTGCTCACGATTGCAAAGTTTCTCTGAAGATGAAAGAGAGAACTCAAGGTGTTATTACACCCATGAGTTTTTAAATCAAATGTGATAGTATCACTCATATACTTGCTGAAATGTTTCTTTTCGTGTGCCCTCTTGTCTTGACAAGTAGAACTAACTTTGTTATGAATGAGGAGCTGATGGTACCAGGTTGATGGACCACTTCGGGCCTGCTTTTGCTTTTCTACCTAATGGGATGAATAATTAAGACTAAGAAATTTACCTCTTGGATTGCAGCTTCATTTGAAGGTCTTTGAAGGTCCCTTTTGGGCTTTTGACCTGAGAGGATGCATCTGTGACATCTGGTCCATAGGTCTTAGAGCCTAGGGGTGTGGAAAATTGCAAGGTTCCCCCCTCCCAGGAACACCTCCCAGGGTATTCTCCTCTGACTGTCCTATGAGGCTGCATGACCCCTGACCCTCTGTCTGGACAGTGCTGATTGGCCCCGTGCCGATCACATGCACCCTCCCAATAAAAAAATAAAAAAAAGCTGTAATAACATACACATCAAACTGAGCATGTGCAGAATGCCCTCAAGTCTCTGTACTATCAGGAGATGGACTGGGGACTGTGGAAGAAGGGGAGGATCAGAGAAGACAGGATCAAACAGCCTTTTTTACACAATGCGGAGGATTAACCCCTTAGGTTCCACAGCAAGTATAACAAGCATGCTTTATTGACTATACAGATTGTTGTGGGTTTAATAACAATTTAGGCTGCTTAATAGAAAAGAACAGAATAAAATATAATTTCAAAGTATCTCTTAGAATGGGACTTTTAAAAGGCAACCAAAGATAGCAAAAATATATTATATAAACATTTATTTTATTAATATCACCTTAAAAACTCCTCACATGAGGAACATGTTTAAAAACAAACATTATATCAAAAGTGTTCAAGACTTTGACATAATGTTTGTTTTTAAACATGTGAGTCATGTGAGGAATTTTTAAAGTGCTATGAATAAAATTAATTTTTATAATATATTTTTGTTATCTTTGGTTGCCTTTTAAAAGTCCCATTCTAAGAGATACTTTGATATTATATACTAATTACAGGGATGATGGCAACCCAGATCCAGCACTGATGAACTAATACTGTATAGAATAGAATAAAATATAAAAGAATAAAACAGAATAGAACAGAGAATAAAGGATTAGAATAAAATAAAATATAAAAGAATATAATAAAATAGAATAGAATAGAAAATAATAAAATTAAATAGAAAATAATAGAATAGAGTATACTAGAATAGAAAAGAATGGACTACAAAAAAAAATAAAAAAAATAGAATAGAATAATAGAATGATATATAATAAATATAGCTGTCTTCCAAAATTCGAATTTCAAATTGATTTCGAAATAACAAATAGAAGCGAATATACAAAACAAATTCCAAAAGTGAATCATTCTAACATAACAAATATGACTAAATGAAACAAATAACCTAACAAAGAATTCTGAAATAAAACAAAACACATCCATTGTGCACATCTCTGGAAAGTTTGATATCTCAGTGTCAATATAAAACAATTCCCACAGTCACCAATCACATTCCACCCTTGCTTGGAAGTCTGGATCTACTTGGTGACACGGCCAGCACACAGGGCCGGGACAAGGGGTGGGCACGGGGGGGGGGGGGGGGGCGGCTGGGGCACTGTGGTATTATGTGAGATGGAGGGGCACCATCAGGAGACTGGGGGGATAGGATTTGTGTTGGGTGGGGGAATTTGGGGGCAGCAGAGGGGGTAGGAATTGTTCTAGGAGAGGAAATTTTGGGGGGGGGGGGGGTGAGCTAGGAAAGGTGTTTGGGGGGATTTGTGTTGGGAGGGGGGGTTGAGGGAAAAGGATTTGTGCTAGAAGGGGGGATTTGGGGTGTTTTTGCTAGAAGAGGTGATATTGAAGAGGGGTGAGGGGATTTGTGCTAGGAGGGGAAATCTTTTTTTTGGGGGGGGATCTCTGCCACTGTGGATGAATGGGAGGTATTTGGGGGGATTGTGCTAGGAGGGGGGATTTGTGCTGGGAGAGGGGATTTAAAGTGGGGGGAGAGGATGAGAGGATGTGAGGGGCACCACCGGGAGATTGGGGGGGAGGGGATTTGTGTTGAGTGGGGGAATTTGGGGGCAACAGGGGGTAAGAATTGTTCTAGGAGGGGAAATTTGGGGGGGGGGTGAGCAAGGAAAGGTGATTTGGGGGGATATGTGTTAGGGGGGATTGAGGGAAAATGTGTGCTAGAAGGAGGGATTTGGGGTGTTTGTGCTAGAAGAGGTGATATTGAAGAGGGGATCTGTGCTAGGAGGGGAAATCTTTTTGTTGGGGAGATTTCTGCCAGTAGGGATGAATGGAGGGATTTGGGGGGGCTGTGCTAGGAGAGGGGATTTGAAGTGGGGGGAGGGGGATGTGTATTAGGAGGAGGGGGAGGCATTTGAGGAGTATAGGATTTGTTCTAGGAGGAGTGATTTTTTTTGGGCGGGGGGTGTATTAGGAGGAGGGGGGAAGGATTTGAGGAGTAGAGGATTTGTTCTAAAAGGAGTGATTTTTGGGGGGGGGGGGTTGGGAGCATGTGTATTAGGAGGAGGGGGGAGAGATTTGAGGAGTAGAGGATTTGTTCTAGGAGGAGTGATTTTTTTTTTTTGGGGGGGGGTGTATTAGGAGTAGTAGGGGGGAAGGATTTGAGGAGCAGAGGATTTGTTCTAAAAGGATTGATTTTTTTTTGGGGGGGGGGGGTTGGGAGCATGTGTATTAGGAGGAGGGGGGAGAGATTTGAGGAGTAAAGGATTTGTTCTAGCACGAGTGATTTTTTTTGGGGGGGGGGGTGTATTAGGAGGAGGGAGGAGGCATTTGAGGAGTAGAGGATTTGTTCTAGGAGGAGTGATTTTTTTTTTGGGGGGGGGGGTGGATTCGGAGGAGGCGGAAGGATTTGAGGAGTAGAGGGTTTGTTCTAGGACGAGTGATTTTTTTGGGGGGGAATGTGTATTAGGAGGAGGGGGGAGGGATTTGAGGGGTAGAGGATTTGTTCTAGGAGGAGTGATTTTTTTGGGGGGTGGGGGGATTTGGGGAGAGAGAGGATTTGAGCTGGGAGGGGGGATAGGGGTTAAAGATTTGTCCCGGAAGAGGGGATTTCCGCAGGGGGGCGGCGGTTTTGCTCTTGGAGGAGGGGGGATTTATTCTTAGGGAGTAAGCATGCAGATAAGTGCTCAATTTTTTTTTTTGTTTTAGGAGGCGGGGGTGATTTTTGATAACACATAATGCTAATATATCTTGGGGGGGGGGGGGGGCGGCGCAGTTTGGTATGTTTGCCCTGGGCTACCCAACCATCTACCCAACCATGGCTGATCGTCAGTTCTCCATGGAGGTGGAAGGGTTACAGAAAACATGTGTCAGAGATGCAGAACGCACACTGCCTCCGAAACTGATGATGAAGATGTTCTGACCTGTTAATAGAAGTAGTCAAGCAAAAATGAGCACAGCTGCCTGGTGTTGGCGGGAGGAAGGGGGGGTGGTGGGGCTACAGAGCTGCCAAGTCTCAGCCTGGCTACCAGAGCGCAGGGGGCAGATGTTCTACACATTGCTGGAGCATGGGGGGGGGGGGGGGGGGATAGGACTTCTGCCTGGTAGTCACAGACTGTTTCCTGCGGGAGGCTGCAGAGGACACAGCAGAACTGCTGGACTAGATAGGAGTTCGGGGATATCCAGGAGCGGCGGGGAAGAGAGCCAATGCCACCAATTTGCTAAGATTTCAACCATAGCTAGACATAAACCCAACCACTAGAATATCATATACTCTTTAACCACTTCAGCACCGGAAGATTTTCCCCCTTTCCTGACCAGAGCACTTTTTGCGATTCGGCACTGTGTCGCTTTAACTGACAATTGTACGGTCGTGCGACGTTACACCCAAACAAAATTGACGTGCTTTTTTTCCCCACAAATAGAGCTTTCTTTTGGTGGTATTTGATCGCCTCTGCGTTTTTTATTTTTTGCGCTATAAACAAAAAAAGAGCGACAATTTTGAAAAAAAGACAATATTTTTTACTTTTTGCTACAATAAATATCCCCCAAAAAATATATAAAAAAGCTAATTTCTTCATAAGTTTAGACCGATATGTATTCTTCTACATATTTTTGGTAAACAAAATCGCAATAAGTGTATAATGATTGGTTTGCGCAAAAGTTATAGCGTCTACAAAATAGGGGATAGATTTATGGCATTTTTATTATTAATTTTTTAAAATTTTTTTACTAATAATGGCAATCAGCGATTTTTATCGGGACTGCGACATTATGGCGGACAGATCGGACACTTTTGACACTATTTTGGGACCATTGTCAATTATACAGCGATCAGAGCTACAACTAGCCACTGATTACTGTATAAATATCACTGTCAGGGAAGGGGTTAAACACTCGGGGGCGATCAAGGGGTTAAGCGTGTTCCCTGGATGTGTTCTAACTGTAGGGGGGATGGGCTCACTACAACATGACAGAGATCACTGCTCCCGATGACAGGGAGCAGTAGATCCCTGTCATGTTGCTAGGCAGAACAGGGAAATGCCTTATATACCTAGGCATCTCCCCGTTCTGCCTCTTCTCGCCGCAATCGCGGGCCGCCGGCGAACATCGAGTTTGCGGGACCTGTGGGCATGATCCCGCTAGAGACGTAGAGGTATGCCCTTTTGCCTGCCCGTGCCATTCTGTCTACGTAAATCGGCGTGCGGTGGTCGGCAAAAATGGTTAAGATAAAAAAAAAAAACACTTCTCTATGCAGCAGCTCCCCCTGTGCCCTTCTCAACCCCCCCTTCTCTAGGCCCTCTATGACTTACCGGAGCCCTATCTCGATCCAGAAATGTGCACAAGAGCCTTGGCTGTCCTGGGACTCTTCCTTCTCACTGACTGAGACAGCAGTTGGCACCATCGGCTCCCGCTGCTGTCAATCAAAGTCAGTGAGCCAATGAGGAGAGAGAGGGGGCAGGACCGAGCTGGCCAGGCAGTGGGAAAAGCGAATAGAATTTTAGGATGCATTATTAGAGGGATCACCAGCAGGAGGAAGGAGGTCCTGATTCCCCTATGTAGATCTTTAGTTATCACTGGAGGGATCATCAGCAGGAGGAAGGAGGTCCTGATTCCCCTATGTAGATCTTTAGTTATCACTAGAGGGATCACCAGCAGGAGGAAAGAGGTCCTGATTCCTCTATATAGATCTTTATATCACTATAAGGATCACCAGCAGGAGGAAAGAGGTCCTGATTCCTCTAT
The DNA here is from genome assembly GCA_037952835.1 of Lithobates septentrionalis. Classification (NCBI taxonomy): domain Eukaryota; kingdom Metazoa; phylum Chordata; class Amphibia; order Anura; family Ranidae; genus Lithobates; species Lithobates septentrionalis. The sequence goes on from JBBDGP010002256.1 coordinate 161,007, forward strand.
ATAGATCTTTAGTGAGACCTCATTTGGAATACTGTATCCAGTTCTGGAGACCTCACTTACAGAAAGATATTGATAAGATAGAACGAGTCCAGAGACGGGTAACGAAAATGGTGAGTTTGGTGGGTAAAAAATATCAAGAGTGACTTCAGGAACTTAAAGTGGAGGTCCACCCTGAAAAAAAAAAAAATGCACCAAAAAATACCTAAAAAAATGGAGGAAAAGAAAAAAAAAATTTTTTACTTACGTGAAATGGCTGTTGCTAGGCAGTCTTCCTAATCTGCCTCTTCCTACACCGTGGTGATCTTCAGTCTTCTGCTTCCCGCGTTGTGTTCTGGGGAATGGGGCGCGGTGTGTTATGGGAACTGCGTGTGTCCCGCAACACATCGCGTCCCATTCATAAAGCGCCGCGCCGATCGCGCATGCGCAGTAGGAGACTGGCAGTGAAGCTGCAAGGCTCCACTGCCTGTTTCCCTTACTTAGGATGGCGGTGCCGGGACCCGAGAGCCGAGGGACGGATCGGCCTCGGGCGGCCGACATCGCGGGCACCCAGGACAGGTAAGTACTTATTTAAAGTCAGCAGCTACAGAGTTTGTAGCTGCTGACTTTTACTTTTTTTTTTTATGACGGAATCCCGCTTTAATATGTACAGTCTGGAGGAAAGAAGGGAAAGGGGAGACGTGACTGAAACGTTAAAATGCATCAACGGGGTGAAAATGGTTCAGGAGGGCAGTAGTTTTAAAATGAAACCAAAATCAAGAACATGGGAACATGACCTCAAATTAAATGGAGGGACGTTCAAAACTAATCTTAGGAAGTATTATTTTACTGAAAGGGTAGTTAATGCTTGGAATAAACTTCCAGCAGAGGTAGCGAGACAGTCAACAGTAAATGGCTTTAAACATGCTTCCTGTGCGCGATCGGTTGCCATTTTTCAGCAGAAAGTTGGCAAAGCTGTTGCCAATCTGCACTACGTCTGCACAATCCAACAACTAAAAAATTCGATACAAGGCGAAACAACACATTTATTACATGAAATGCAACATTATGTTAAAACTGATGCATTTCTATGACAAACTGCAGCACATTAGGGACGTTATGCATTATCTGCAGCTTTATTGAGAAATGTCCCCCCCCCCCCACTATTTGTCCCTTTAAGAGTGTCCTGTAAATGTAAGGGTCGAAGGGTCGCAGGACATTTGGTAAAAGACGGAGAGACATAAAAAGTGAAATACGTCTCCCCGACGCTCGTTTGCTGAGTTTGTGCTCTTGTCTTTACGCATCCCCAGGCAGCGCTGTCTTTATGTAAACTGGAACAGATTGTGTTTGAAAATTGGGAAAAACCGACAAGCTTGCCTAGAGGAAGCAACTGCTCAACCGCCACTGATCGGAGCACGGGACGAGAGATTGTAATGGAGGCCCGGGAACAATTACAACACTCTCTGTAAATAAATGTATGCAAAAGGATACAAGACGACACATCCATGTTAACCACTTGCTGACCGCCCAATAGCAGTCTCACTGCTACAGGGTGGCAACGGTGCGCCGGATCACGTAGAGATACGTGATTTGGCATTTCCGCCTGCAGGGGGCGCTGCCTTTTCTTTGAATATTTGCAGCAAAAGCCGATCTGCGGGTGACGGGCACTCAATGTCTTCTGGCACCCGCCGATTGTTGGTAAAGAACACAGAACGGCGATCTACCTACGTGATTAAGGCAGATCGCCATTCTGAGAGGGGGGAAGGGAACAGAAGGGACTAGAATCCATTTCTTCCTGTAGTAAAAACAGCAACCAGTGTACACCAAACACTGGCTAGGCATACATTTACAGGGCAACGGTGCGCCGGATCACGTAGAGATACGTGATTTGGCATTTCCGCCTGCAGGGGGCGCTGCCTTTTCTGTGAATATTTGCAGCAAAAGCCGATATGCGGGTGACGGGCATTCAATGTCTTCTGGCACCCGCCGATTGATAGTAAAGAACACAGAACAGCGATCTACCTATGTGAACAAGGCAGATCGCCATTCTGAGAGGGGGGGAAGGGAACAGAAGGGACTAGAATCCATTTATTCCTGTAGTAAAAACAGCACCCTGTGTACACCAAACACTGGCTAGGCACACATTTAACCCTTTGATCGCCCCTGACGTTTAACTTCTTCCCAGCCAGTGTCATTAGTACAGTGACAGTGCAGATATTTAGCACTGATCACTGTATTAGTGTCACTGGTCCCCAAAAAAAGTGCCAAAAGTTTCAGTTATTGTCCGCAATATCAAAGTCCCGCTATAAGTCGCTGATCGCCGCCATTACTAGTATAAAAAAATAAATAACTACAAATTCCATAAATATATACCATAGTTTGTAGACACTATGATGTTTGCGTAAACCAATTATTAAACACTTATTGGGATTTTTTTTCTCCAAAAATATGTTTTAGAATACATATTGGCCTAAATTAATGAAGAAATTCGATCTTTTCATTTTTTTTTTTAAGGATATGTTTTATAGCAGAAAATAAAAAATCTTGTTTTTTTTTGTTTTTTTTTCCAAAATTGTCGGCCTTTTTTGTTTATAGTGCAAAAGTTGACATGGTTATATTTAGGAGTCGCGCTCATCTATCTGTGTACTTTATCTTTTTTCTATTCTTCTTTGCAGCTTGAGTTATAACGCGTGAGTGCTTTATTGCACATAGGTGTGAGCGGGGTCTTGGCCTGGGCTCTATAAATAAATGTGAATAAAACAACCGAGAAACAGAAATTTGTCACCAAGCAGCATCTAACCATGTGATTTATGCCAAGGTCTTGGTCATGTGATATCTGTCATAGGATTTTGGGAAGCTGCTCAGGCTCTACACCATTCCTCAGGAGGCGTTCCACTCTGGTAAACATTATAAGGTGGCCCGTGGGCCACTATTTCATTCACGGACACCAATGAAGGCCACAATTCCTCCCATGGATATCACTGATGAGGCACAATTCCTACCAATGACATCAACAATGGGACACAGTTACTGCCAAATGTGATGGAATCCAGACACCCTAACTGGGTATCTCCGCCAAGAAGCTGCTTCCCAATGCTCTGGAACACGAGTTACCCCAAGAACTAGGCAACACCAGTTTTGGAGTAAATCAGAAAAAGAACTGTGAACAAGAACAAGAATACAGGCTTTTATACACTTGAGAAGGAGGTCACTCACCACATTAACAATGACCCAAATATTTACCCAAAACATCACACAATGGTTTAGCTAATGAGGTACAGCTGACCCATGGCTAATCCCATCGCAGAGGATCCTTAATTAAAGACATGGATGACTCAGATGTCTCATTGCAGGTCAGACTTGCCGACTCCAAGCTCAGAAGGTACAATACACATTATCATAAGTATAAAGACATAACGCCTTCAGACAATAGCTGAGTTAATTAGCACATATATACAATATACACAATATACCAGACAACTCCAGACAGGTGGCTTACTGATGACATCAGCATCTGTTATGAGCAGTGGCGTCTCCAGCTTTCATATTTAGGGGGGGCACATGGGGAGACAGGGACAAAAGTAGGGGGGCAACTATAAAATGCATATATATATATATCTATATATCTATAGATATATAGATATATATATCTATATATATATATATATATATATATATATAGATATATATATGTATAGATATCTATAGATATATATATCTATATATATATATAGATATATATATCTATATGTATATATAGATATATATAGATATATAAATATATACCGGGGCCCCTTACTACGACCCCACAATGGCCCTTTCACATGTTCTGCAGTGAGCTCCCTTCCTACTGTATTGGGGTCCCCCAGGGTGGCAGAAAACAAGAGATATATGTCACCAGCATACCAAGAAAATATAAGGATCCAAAGCAGTGGGAGAACTATCAGGGTTGCAAAGGTTGTCTTGCCTCCGGGCCCTGGTGTTCTGCTACTGTGGGGTTCCCCGGCCTCCTCTTTTTTTTTATTGGGGGGCACATGGTGGGGCACAGCATAATGTTGGGGGGGTCAGGGCCCCCTCTGCCCCCCACTAGGGACGCCATTGGTTATGAGTTCCACAGTGTGAGGCAGACCTTTCTGGAAATGTGGTATGTAGGCCCTTAACAAGGATCCCAGAGTCTGTGAGCTTTGGGGAGACATGGACTTGAATCCAAAATAACATCACTCCAAGGGTCCCTAGCCATACACCTCACAAAGAATAGTGTTCCCTTAAAAGCCAGGGCCCATAGACAGTAGGCAAGAGATTATCATTCAAAAGCCCCTGGTGAGTCTGTCACACTAATGACACCAACAATGGGACCCAATCACAACATTGATGGGGCAAAATTCCTCCCAGTGACACCAATGAAGGGGTACAGTTCCTCCCAATGACACCAATGATGGGGAATTGTTTACTCCCACTGATGCTGGGACATTTTGTACTCCTGATGGCCACGGTCCAGGCCCCCTTAAATCTGAAGGACAGTAAACTAGCCCTTTGTTTAGAAAGTTTGGTGAACCATGCCATATAGCATTAGAAATATGTTCAAAGAAACATACATATTATCAAGAGATAAGCTGGAGTAAAGATGTACACATGTAGGAACATAACGTGGCAATAGATGCCTGAAGTCAAATCCAATACTCCCAGAAGGATAATGATGCATGCCTGTAGTGGAGAGGAGCATTGTTAAGAAAAGGTTAGAGTAGAAAGAAAGGAAAAAATGGGAAAAGGGGGGGGGGGGGGGGGGGATAAGAAGAGAAGGGAAGGAAAGGGAAAATGGAATATAATGGGTAAGGGAGCTATCAGAAGGCATCCAAGTGAAACGGTTAAGGAGACAAACCCTCTCTCTTTCTCTCTAGACACCCAAGGATCTCCCAAATATTTGTATTTGAATTGGAAGTGGATCCAGCTGATCCAAGTGGCTGTAAGGTGTATATCTTTCAATGACCCAAACCGCTATGGTCTATATTTAATCACAGGCCCAAAACTTTATCATCTAGATTTTTCACATGTCAAAAGCTTTATGGTATATACTTTTCACAAGGCCACAATTCTATGGTCTATAATTTGTTACAAAGCCAACATTTTATTGTCTAGATTTATCTCAGTTTGAACTTTAGTGTGTACTTTTCTTGACCAAAAGTCTATGATGTGTTTTTTTCCAATAGATCAAAGCTCTAGAATCTATATTCAGTCACAGGTACAAAACTAAAAAAAAAAACATTTTATGGTCTGTATTTTTCAAAGGTTGAAAACTGTTTGGTGTACTCGTTTCACTTGCCCCCAAACAAGTCTATGATGTATACATTTCATGGGCCCAAAACTCTATGGTCTAAATTTTGTCAAAGGCCCAAAACTACATATATAGTCTAGGTTTTTCACAGGTTGAAAACTCTTTGGTGTATACCTTTCTTGGCCCAAAAATATATGATCTAGATCTTTCACAAGTCAAAAACTCTATTGGTATATATTTTCAACAATCCCAAACCTCCATTGGTCTATTTTTAGTCCCAGATCAAAAACTTGTGGTATATACTTTTCATGGGCTCAAAACTCTGGTCTATAATATTTTGCCACAGGTCAAAATGTCCATGGTGTAGATTTTTCACAGGTCAAAAACACTATGGTGTATTCTTTTCACTGGCCTCAAACAAGTCTATGATGTATACTTTTTCACAGACCCAAAACTTGGTGGCCTAAATTTTGTCAAAGGCCCAAAACTACTAATATGGTTTCGATTTTTCACAGGTTGAAAACTTTTTGTTATATACTTTTCTTGGCCCAAAAATGTATTATCTGAATTTTACAAGTCAAAAACTCTATGGTTTATAATTATCACAACCCCAAACTTCCATTGGTTCGTATTTGGTCCCAGGTCCCAAAGACTATATCACTTTGATTTTTCACAAGTTGAAAACTCTATGGTGTATACTTTTCAGAAGCTCAAAACTCTATGGTCTATATTTTTCAAAGGCCCAAAACACTACAGCCTATGGTCTTCTTCCAAGCACTGCATCCAAATACAAAATCAGACACTGATTAATAGATATCTGTGTTATTTGTGAAAGAACTTTTTTGTTTTGCCCGGAACGCCTCTTAAATTGTACAGTTTAATTTTATTTATTTTTAACGAGCAGAAATAGCTGCCGATGGTTTAGACGGAGATAAGAAGACAGAAGGTGTAGAGGGCTGGTAGCAGGAGGTGTTATGAGGATAAATCCTGGATAATATGCGTCTCAGGGCTCTTGTTTTGTTCTTTCCTCTTGGTTGCTTCGGCATCTGCATTGCACTGCGAGTTTCCCCCGCTACAGACAGAAGATTAATGATCCCCCTCGACATCGCCGAAGCGCCGTTCTTTACCTCCAAGCTCACATTAAAACTGAAGTTTTTACTTAAACCAGAAGAGGCTGAATGCGGATTTTAGCAGCTATCTGAACCCTAACAATGCGCAGAGCGCACACATATGGACAACTTGTCCTGCCCTTTATTCACAGCGGATGGAAAACAGGAAAAAAATATATCAGCTCAGTGGTGTAAAAATACAAAAAGTTAATCAATGAACCACTCAAAACAAATTCTTATCTTGAGTAGGATGGACCCCAGCAAGCCCTAGCAAAAGCTCTAACAGTCATTATGGTAAGTCAAAGAAGGATGGGCCCCAGCAAGCACTAGCGAAAGCTCTAACTGTCATTATGGCAAGCCAAAGTAAGATTGGCTCCAGCAAGCCCTAGCGAAAGCTCTAACTGTCATTATGGTAAGTCAAAGAAATATGGGCCCCAGCAAGCCGTAGCAGGAGCTCTAACAGCCATTAAGGCAAGCCAAAGAAGGATGTGCCCCAGCAAGCCCTAGCGAAAGTTCTAACAGTCCTTATGGTAAGTCAAAAAAGGATCTGCCCCAGCAATCCCTAGCGAAAGCTCTAACTTTCATTATGGCAAGCCAAAGAAGGATGGGCCCCAGCAAGCCCTAGCGAAAGTTCTAACTGTTATTATGGCAAGTCAAAGAAGGCTGGGAATCAGCAAGCCCTAGCAGAAGCTCTAACAGCAATTAAGGCAAGCCAAAGAAGGATGGGCTCCAGCAAGCCCTAGCGAAACCTCTAACGGTCATTAAGGCAAGCCAAAGAAGGATGGGCCCCAGCAAGCCCTAGCTAAAGCTCTAATTGACCTTTTGGCAACCCAAAGAAGGATGGCCCCAGCAAGCCCTAGCGAAATTTCTAACTGTCATTATGGAAAGCCAAAAAACAGTTTGTAAGTGGATCTTACTTTTTTAGAAACAGTGGTGTAGTGGATAGTACTTTTAGCCTAGCAGTAAGAAGGGTCGCTGGTTTGAATCCCAACCACAACACTACCTGTCTGGAGTTTGCATGTTCTCCCTGTGCCTGCGTGGGTTTCCTCCGGGTACTCCGGTTTCCTCCCACACTCCAAAGACATGCTGGTAGGTTAATTGGATCCTGTCTAAATTGTCCCTAGTATGTATGAATGTGAGTTAGGGCCTTAGATTGTAAGCTCCTTGAGGGTAGGGACCGATGTGAATGTACAATGTATATGTAAAGCGCTGCGTAAATTGACGGCGCTATATAAGTAAAATAAATAAATAACAATAAAATAAATATAAGTACACAAGGTGTGATTTGGAAGGGGAACATAGACTAAGAGAAATACTGGTGACTCTTCTTGGAAAAAGATAAGTGCCTGGCCTGTCAGTTGATCCAATAGCTTCACTGCTTTGGACCACTGACCCAGAACTAGCATGCAGATCAGGACTCCTAACTTTGCTCCAACCTAACTTGCTGCATGCTTGTTCCAAGTTGGTGACTTGGAATGTATTTGAGCCACTGAGGACAGCCATGGCTCTTAACACGGCTCTGTTTCTTTTAGTACAAGTGAAGGACACTTTTTAAGAGCTTTGCTGTTCCTGCACTTCAGGAACATTCCACGTGGGCTCCCTTCTAAATTATAAGTTAGTGGTGATCCACTTTTATAGATGAAGGTGCAGGAGTTGCGGCTGATCTGAGTTCTACAGCATGCTTTTGTTTACTGGCACGTCAGGTGGCAAGCAGGCAGCCTCTGACTGGCCTTTATGGGGCTCCTCCTGTAGGCTCCTGCTCCCTACAAATACAGCGCTACCAAATAGAAAGCCTGGCCTGCCTCTCTAGGCCTGCAACCCTACATGACGTCATTGATGTTCAGGTGCAATCCCTCCTCCCAGTACCAGCGTAGAACTTGTGATGAAGACCATTCACCTATCCTCTTCTCACGCCCAGTGGAAATGCCAGATACAGCAGGTATCAATGTAAAATTCCCTGTGTTTATGATGGTTCAGAAATAAGGTTTCATCTGAGATCTGAAGGTGCAGGAATTGGGTCTAATTTGAGGTTTGAAGGTGTAGAAATTGGGGCTGATCTAAGGTATAATGTGCTAGAATTGGGGCTGATCTGAGGTGTGAAGGTGCAGGAATTGGGGCTGATGTGAGGTGTGAAGGTGCAGGATTTGGGGCTGATGTGAGGTGTGAAGGTGCAGGATTTGGGGCTGATGTGAGGTGTGAAGGTACAGGAATTGTGACTGATCTAAAGTCTGAAGGTACAGGAATCTGAGCTGATTTGAGGCCTGAAGGTGCAGGAGTTCGGGCTGATCTGAGGTGTGAAGGTGTAGAAATCAAGACTGATTTGAGTTGTGAATGTGCAGGAATTGGGGCTGGTCTGAGGTGTGAAGGTGCAGAAATTGGGGTTGATCTGAGGCCTAAATGTGCAGAAATTGGGGCTGATCTGAGGTAAGAAGGTGAAGAAATCAGGAATGATCTGAGGTGTAAAGGTGCAGGAATTGGGGCTGGTCTGAGATGTGAAGGCGTAGGAATTGGAGCTGATCTGAGATTTAAAGGTGTAGAAATCAGGACTGATCTGAGGTGCGAAGGTGCAGGAATTTGGGCTGACCTGAGGTCTGAAGGTGTAGAAATCAGGACTGATCTGAGGTACGAAGGATGCAGGAATTTGGGCTGACCTGAGGTCTGAAGGTGTAGAAATCAGGACTGATTTGAGGTGTGAAGGTGCAGGAATTTGGGGCTGACCTGAGGTCTGAAGGTGTAGAAATCAGGACTGATTTGAGGTGTGAAGGTGCAGGAATTTGGGGCTGACCTGAGGTCTGAAGGTGTAGAAATCAGGACTGATTTGAGGTGTGAAGGTGCAGGATTTGGGGCTGATCTGAGGTGTGAAGGTGCAGGAATTTGGGCTGATCTAAGATGTGAAGGCGTTGGAATTGGGGCTGATCTGAGGTGTGAAGGCGTAGGAATTGGAGCTGATCTGAGGTTTAAAGGTGTAGAAATCAGGACTGATCTGAGGTGCGAAGGTGTAGGAATTTGGGCTGATCCGAGGTTTGAAGGTGTAGAAATCAGGACTGATTAGAGGTGTGAAGGTGCAGGAATTGGCACTGATCTGAGGTGCGAAGGTGTAGGAATTTGGGCTGATCTGAGGTTTGAAGGTGTAGAAATCAGGACTGATTAGAGGTGTGAAGGTGCAGGAATTGGCACTGATCTGAGGTGTGAAGGTGTAGGAATAGGGGCTTATCTGAGGTGTGAAGGTGTAGGAATCAGGACTGATCTGAGGTGTGAAGGTGTAGGAATCAGGACTGATCTGAGGTGTGAAGGTGTAGGAATTGGGGCTGATCTGAGATGTAAACGTGAAGGAATTGGGACTGATCTGAGGTCTGCAACATGCTTTCGTTCACTGGCACCCCGGTTGTCTAATGCTTGTAAATTGGCACTTAAGTGTGGTAAAGGTTGCTGACCCATATTCTAGGACGTTAAGCCGCTGACTGTCAAATAAACAGCTGCACTATCTTTGCACAGTCTTTTATAGTCTCTGTCATGGAAAACTTGCCTGGGGCGTAAAAAGGAAGGGATAACAGCCAGTAGCCTCGGGGGAGAGCAGAAAGACTTTCATGTACTTGCATTGGATTCAACTTCTATGTTTTATTGGAGAGTTTAGCTGTCTGTGGATCATGCTGAATTAGCAGCTGACTGCACTGTCCAGACAGATCGAGATCCATGAGGGGTATATCAATGCATAACAGAACCTAACAAGTCAAATTTGGGTACTTACACATTAAAAAAAAAAAAAAAACACATTTAGGGATGTACTTTTGGTTACAGAGCTGCATATTTTTTTTTTACCAAAAATATGTAGAAGAATACATATTGGCCTAAATCGATGAAGAAATTAGATTTTTTAAATTTTTTTTTAATTGGATGTTTTATAGCAGAAAGTAAAAAATATTGTTTTTGTTTACAAAATTGTCGGCCTTTTTTCGTTTATAGCGCAAAAACTAAAAACCGCAGAGGTGATCAAATACCACCAAAAGAAAGCTCTATTTGTGGGGGGGGGGACATACATTTTATTTGGGTACAGCGTCGCGTGACCGCGCAATTGTCAGTTAAAGTAACGCAGTGCCGTATGGCAAAACGTGGCCTGGTCGGGGGGGGGGGTAAACCCTCTGGAGCTGAAGTGGTTAACACATTGAGCACAATAAAATAAAGATTTCCCAGTAAACTATTTATAACGATTTTTACCCCAACACTTGCAGTTTAAAACTTTCAATGCTGCTGGCAATTTCTCTCTCTCGGTGTTGCTTCCCTGAACTTCCGGTCTTTACAGGAAACAGTGCATTCTCTAGCCAATCTGTTTGGAGAAGGGGAGGAGCAGGGGATTGTCTTGCCTTCCTAGGATAAGGGGCTGTGTGTTTCTTTTGGTTCACACAGTGTAGGGAGACTCAAGTCTCTGCATGCAAGGGTGACTCCATAGGACGCTTCTAGAGTAAGGAGCCACCTTAACATAGGAAGCCTGGGGCAGCAGTCTTGGCACCAGTTTCAACTGGAACATAGGCAAGGAATAAAAGATAAAGAAGCTGCACGCTCAGTAAGTGATTAAATCAGCCTCTGAAAGTGCTGAGGATTTAATATTCCCTTTCATGGCTTACCCTCTAAGTGATATTTTGATACTTTTTCGAGGCGATTATTCACTGCGTTTATTACAGCGTGCTGCAATGCAGAGGGCTGGGCGAAGAGGACAGCACCGTGACAGACAGGTGGGAGTTCGGCAGACTTGGCACAGCTGACAGTCAACATCATTTAATTATAAGAGAACAAAAGAGACACCGCAGGTCAAGACGTGACTCCAGATGGATGAGTGCTGAACGCGGCGGACAGAGTCCGAGCGGAGCGCAGGTGATGTGCGTAGAGGAATGGGAACTCGGGACAAGCAAAGTGCAAGGCAGCATAATTTGGCGGCAAGCAGTGAGGGGACAGCAATGACATTAATCACGCCCAGGAACTCCAGATCTACACATTCGGAAAGTTAGCCAAAAAAAAAAGAGATAAACAAATTGGCTCTGGTCAGGTTTAAAAACCGTACGGAAAAATTTATTTTTAACTCACGCAATAAAGGGGTGCAGCGTGCCATGGGGATGTACAATGTGCGCAATATGGGAAATGCAACCAAAGTAAGGAGTCAGTTACTTTTGCCACTGACCTACCGGTTTCTCCTATTTCTGGCACAAGGTATTGGCGCAAGGTGACACCCTGATTTTGTTGTGGAGAACGTAAGTGGGGTTTTCAAGGGATTAGCGTAATGCAAGGGGCAATCAAATGGAATCACTTAAGGGGTCTATTTATAAAAACGGCACTTTGTGGAAAGATCAGCATTTACTCAAAGGTCACTAAGAATATCCTTGTAAATTATGAACATTTGATCCTAATAATAAATATTCTAAGCACATTTGCTCACAAGAGAAAATACCATAGGAACATTGGACCAGAAGAGAATAATCCCCAAGAACATTCAATCAGAAGAGAAAAACACCCAATAATGTCCGATCAGAGAGTAAATACCCTAAGAATATTCAGTCCATAGAGAAAATGCTCTAAGAGCATTTAATGGCAAGTGAAAATACCTTTAAGAACACTCAATCAGAAGAGAAACTGCATTAGGAACGTTCCAATCCAAGAGAAAAAAAAAAAAACAATAACATTTGATCACAAGAGAACATTTGATCAAAAGAGAAAATATCCTAAGGGTATTCAATCAGAAGAGAAAACTCCCTAAGAACATTCACTTCTAAGAGAAAATAACCTAAAAACATTCGAACAGAGGAGGAAATACCGTAGAAACATCCGATCAGAAGAGACATATCCACAAGAACTTTTGATCAGAAGAGAAAGATCCCCAATGATGTTTAATCAGAAGAGTGAATACCCTTAAAAACATTCAATCAGAAGAAAAAGCAGCCCAAGTACATTCAACCCTAAGAGAAAATACCCAAAGAACATTTAATAAGAAGAGAAAATACCATAAGAACATCTGATCAGAAGAGAAAATACCCAAGGACGTTCAGTTAAAAAAGAAAATACTCCAAGAATAATAGAGTACAAGATAAAATAACCCAAGAACATTTGATCATAAGAGAAAATGCCCTCACGGAAATTCCAGTAGAAGAGAAAACACCCTACAAATATTATATTCTAAGAGAAAATACTATAAGAACATTTGATCCTAAGAGAAATTCCCCCCAATAACATTTGATCACAAGAAAAATTAAACAAAAGAACATTCAATCACAAGAGAAAATATCCTAAGAACGTTTGTTCAGAAGGGACATTACCCAAGAAACATTTGATCCTAAGTATAATCCCTGAAGAACCATTGATTACAAGAGAAAATGCACCAAAACATTTGATTCTAAGAGAGAATGCCCTTAAAGCAGAGCTCCAGGCCCCTTCAAAAAATGCAATAAAAGTCAGCAGCTACAAATACTATAGCTGCTGACTTTTAATATTAGGACACTTACTTAAGCACGCTGCGCTTTGTGAGTGGCCTGGCGGCGGTGGAGGGAGGAGGGAGGCTGAACTTCTGGCTGAGTTTGCCGCGGTGAAAAAAAAAAAAAACAGGTACCCACTCCCCCCTCCCTCCTCCCTGAAAGGTGCCAATGTGGCAGCGGAAGGGGGAAAACTAGCAGAGCTTCCCCTTTTGGGTGGAGCTCTGCTTTTTCAACAAAAGAAAGGATACCCTAGAAACATTCAATCTTAAGAAAAAATACCCCAAACATCACATTACAAGAGAAAATAACACAAGGACATTTGATCATGAGAGAAAATGCCCCTAGGGACATTCAAATAGGAGAAAAATATTCTATCACTCAATAATTCTAACAGATAATACCCTAAGAACATTTGATCCCAAGAGAAATTACCCCAAGAACATTCAACCAGAAGAGAAATTGTCCTAAGAACATAAGAAAAAAGACATAAGAACATTCAATCCTAAAAAAAACTACCCCAAGAACATTAATTCAGAAGATAAATTATGTTAACAATCAGTTGTGCCCCATCCACAGTCCTGGAAGTAGATGGTGACCCTGGATGATGCCTGAGAAAAGATGGATCTATCCTTCTGGAAAGAAAAGGCTATGCAAGCATTGTCAGGGGAAATACTGTGATCTTTATGAGAAGTTATAAACACCTGTTTTTGCAAATTACATATTAGGGTTACCCCCCGCAGTAGATGCTAAAAAAGTCACCAATGTTCGGAACAAAAAAAAAGTCACCAGTTCTTCCCCAATATCAGTGCAGGGGTGGCCCAAGCACACAGCCACAGTAAGTTCACTCTGGCTCAATGGTCTGTCTTTCTTAATCTTTTCAACACAGAGGAACCCTCAAAATAACTTTCTGATCTCAGGGAAGCCCTGTTAAAAATTATTATATCTACAACTCATAATACATTACTGTGAAGTATGTTCCTTACACTTGTGGTCATTGGGAAGAATTACCCCCTTACAGATAGCTAAAAAGATCAATGGCCTCAGTGGGAACTTTTCTTAGAGGCAGAAATTGCTTATTGCTCAATGAACCCCTAGCAAGCTCTGGAGGATCCCTCAAGGAATCCCTAGTGACCCCTTGAGAAACCCTTAAGGAACCCTCAGCAACCTCTGGAGGAACCTTCAGGGAACCCCTAGCAACCCCTGGAGGAACCCCTAGCAACCTCTGGAGGAACCCTTTAAGGAACCCCTAGCAACCTCTGGAGGATCCCTCAAGGAATCCCTAGTGACCCTTTGAGGAACCCTCAAGGAACCCTCAGCAACCTGTGGAGGAACCTTCAAGGAACCCCTAGCAACCCCTGGAGGAACCTCTAGCAACCTCTGGAGGGACCGTTTAAGGAACCCCTAGCAACCTCTGGAGGATCCCTCAAGGAATCCCTAGTGACCCCTTGAGGAACCCTCAGCAACCTCTGGAGGAACCCTCAAGGAACCCTTAGCTACCCCTGGAGCAACCCTCAAGGAACCCCCAGCAACCTCCATGGAACCCTAGTGGAGAAACCCTGGTCTAGGGGTTGTCTTTTAGGTGTTTTATTGTTAAGGAAATTGGATGGGGTATAGGTTAGTATGGGATACTCCAGATTCACTAAGTAATTTTCAGGAGGACACTTCATTTTTCCCAATCCCTCTCTGCTTTCTGTATACAGGAAGAAGTGCGGGTGACAGAGACTGAGCTCCTTTTTTTTAAAGACTATCCCAGGCAAGTACACTACAGGTTTATCCCTCCAGGAGGGTACACAGTCACCAGAACTCTGTATCCATGTCAGTACTCACAATGTCACAGGATCACTGGGTGTCTCTCTCCAGTATCCAGCTGACACTCTCCAGTGAGTTCTGATCGACCAGCCTACACCTACAGCGGCTGATCATAGAGACTAACAAAGTTTGGACCTGCTTTGTTCATCTCTATGATATAGGGAACTAGAAGCGATGACCTTACATCAAATCCAGCCTCCGGCGGATGTAAACAGCGCCATTTTTAAAAATGAAAAGCATTCGATCACATTGTGTTCAAAAGCTTTTAAGGGCAGAGGAGGGATCTGGGGTCTTTTTTTTATCACTCTTATTGCTGTCACAAGGGATGTAAACATCCCTTGTGACAGCAATAAAAGTGCTAAAAAACAAAAAAAAACAAAAATTAAAGCAACAGTGTAAAAATAATCAAAAAAAATAATAATGAAAACAAAATGTATGCCTCTGTCCCCTCGTTCTCGAAGGGAGAGGTGAACGCTCGCGACAGTCCCGTGCCCATGTAAACAGCGATCGTCCCACGCATGTGAGGTATTGCCGTGAACGTCAGATCATGGGCAGTAATTCTAGCAGCAGACCTCCTTTACTTTTAAAGCATCGCCTATAGATAGTAAAATTTATAGTAAAGTAGTATAGCATAGTATAGTAATAGTATAATAAAATTTACACCATTTGATGCCGTTACAAGGGCGTGCACAATTTTAAACCGTGACATGTTTGGCATCTGATTACTCGGTATAACATCATCTTTCATCATCATCGTATTTTACCAAAAATTGGGTGATGTATTGTGTTTCTTTTTTTTTTTTTTTTTTTTTGCATTAAAATATAAAAAAGTAAATTTTTCCCAAAAAACAGCATTTTAAATACCACTGTGCAAATAGCGTGTGAGATAAAAAATAGAAAAACCTACCAATTTATTCTCTATTAAATAAATATAATATATAATGTTTGGGGGTTCTAAGAAAATTTCTCGCAAAAAATACTGATTGTTACACATAAACAAAAAGTGCCAGAAAATGTCTTTTTTTTTAAAGTGGAGAGAAACAAAAATAAAGGATGACGCCCCCATGCAGCCTACACCTTTAAAAACATATCAGCCATGGCTTGAAAAGGATCCCCTGAAACAAAACAGCTCTTCAGTTTATTCTGGGTTCCTGGATTAAAGTATTCAAAGGCCCAACAGGTCGGCGGAGCACCTTATACACTACATAATGAGCCCATCTCTAATTCGCAAAGGCGCAGATGAAAGAGTTTTTATTATGAAAGAAGAACAAAGGAATAAAAAAAAATCGGAAGTGCCGAATACAATGCGTTCTCCGCGCTGGCGGGCGTCCAAAGCGCCTCTCCGGAGAAATTAAGTGCCCAAAAAAAAACCCGGAGTTTTCAAGTTTGACGGATCACTCTTCACGCGGGCGCTTAGCTCCCGCACCATCATAAGTTAATTAATGGCGCTAATCTCTGTGTGGATAATGCTCCGACGGAAGACGCGGCGGCAGCGGGGCGCAAAGCCGCACCGACGACATTAAGAGGAGAATAATTTTTTTAAGAAAGGTACAGTATGTGGCGAGGGCATCGCGTTCCATGGATCTTAATGACGCTCTCCCAGATCCAATAAATGTTAGACTATATTAAAGGCATAGAGGGGATATGCAATGTCCTTCGTGTCATATCTCCGATGTGAAACCCCCAGAAAGGAACAAGAATTAGCATGTGCGGCACTGGAATCCAAATATATCAAGAATCCCGCAGACTTCAATAAAACGAGATGGCTTACAGCAAAACTCCAAGGCTCGTCTAACAAATGCATTTAGACGAATATAAATTGTCATGAATAAAAATTGCATAAGAAAGAAAAATATATTGCTTATATGTCTTTCCATAAAAAGCATATGAGAAAAAAATACAACTTTCACTTAAATATATTCTTCAGTAGTAGAGCTACACGATTATTCGTTAAAAGAAACCTTGTATCTTCTTATCTGTCCTTCTGTTTATTAATTTGCAGATCAAAGGGATGAACTTTGGTCTGCAAATGAAGTCAGTTTAACCACTTGCCGACCAGTCATTATACTGCGGCAGGTTGGCCTGGCTGCATGAACCGCCAATGTTGGCCCCTTTAACAGCTATATGAGGCGTGCACGCGCCCGCACCGCACAGCCGATGCAAGTGGCCAACAGCCACGATGTCCGCCGGCCACCCGTGATCACTCCACAGAGAGCCAGAACAGGGATTTGTCAATGTAAACAAACAGAAGCCCATAAAAAGCTCTCTTGTAACCAATTACCTTCAGAAGTCACATAATTAGTGAAATGATGTCCACCTGTGTGCTATCTAAAGCTGGCCATACACCATACAATTTTCCTGTTCAATTTTCTTTAGATTTACCTTCAACTATGTAGTACAAGGGCCTGCCTGATTGCATCCAAATTGAAAGTGTTTAGGTTTGACCTCCTATTATATGGTTTTGGTAAATCTAAAGGAAAGTTGAACAGGAAAATTGAATAGTGTATGGCCAGCCTTAGTGTCACATGATCTGTCATTACATATACACACCTTTCTGAAAGGCCCCAGAGGCTGCAACACCTAAGCAAGAGGCACCACTAACCAAACACTGCCATGAAGACCAAGGAACTCTCCAAACAAGTAAGGGACAATGTTGTTGAGAAGTACAAGTCAGGGTTAGGTTATAAAAAAAATATCCAAATCTTTGATGATCCCTAGGAGCACCATCAAATCTATCATAACCAATGGAAAGAACATGGCACAACAGCAAACCTGCCAAGAGACGGCCGCACAACAAAACTCATGGACCGGGCAAGGAGGGCATTAATCAGAGAGGAGCACAGAGACCTAAGGTAACCCTGGAGGAGCTGCAGAGATCCACAGCAGAGACTGGAGTATCTGTACATAGGGCGACAATAAGCTGTACACTCCAAAGAGTTGGGCTTTTTGCCAGAGTGGCCAGAAGAAAGACATTACTTTCAGCAAAAAACAAAATTGCACGGTTTGAGATTGCAAAAAGGCATGTGGGAGACTCTCAAAATGTATGGAGGAAGGTGCTCTGGTCTGATGAGACTAAAATGGAACTTTTTGGCCATCAAAGAAAACGCTATGTCTGGCGCAAACCCAACACATCACATCACCCAAAGAACACCATCCCCACAGTGAAACATGGTGGTGGCAGCATCATGCTGTGGGGATGTTTTTCAGCAGTCGGGACTGGGAAACTGGTCAGAGTTGAGGGAATGATGGATGGTGCTAAATACAGGGATATTCTTGAGCAAAACCTGTACCACTCTGTGTGTGATTTGAGGCTAGGACGGAGGTTCACCTTCCAGCAAGACAATGACCCCAAACACACTGCTAAAGCAACACTTGAGTGGTTTAAGGGAAAACATGTAAATGTGTTGGAATGGCCTAGTCAAAGCCCAGACCTCAATCCAATAGAAAATCTGTGGTCAGACTTAAAGATATTGCTGTTCACAAACCATCCAACTTGAAGGAGCTGGAGCAGTTTTGCACGAAAAATGCCAAGGGGGTGAATACAAGGCACTATATATATATATATATGTATATATATATATATGTATATATATATATATATATATATATATATATATACCGTATTTATCGGCATATAACACACACTTTTTTCCCCTTAAAATCAGGGGAAAGTCGCAGGTGCATGTTATACGCCGATCCCATGCGATTCCGAGCTGCACAACTTCAAAATCGCCGACCACGATTTGAAAATGGCGCCGCCGGCGCCGAAATACACAGAGCCGGTCCTCGGCTCTTTCCAGGGGCTCTCGTTCACTTTCGGCTCCACTCGTAGTCCCGAGCGGAGCTATCCGAACCTACTCGGCTAGGTTCGGATAGCTCCGCTCGGGACTAGGAGTGGAGCCGAAAGTGAACGAGAGCCGCCGGAAAGAGCCGAGGACCGGCTCTGTGTATTTCGGCGCTGGCGGCGCCATTTTCAAATCGCGGTCGGCGATTTTGAAGACAGGGGATCGAAGGCTGCACTGGGGCAAGGCTGCACTGGGGAAGGCTGCACTGACAAGGCTGCACTGGGGAAGGCTGCACTGGGGAAGGCTGCACTGACAAGGCTGCACTGGGGAAGGCTGCACTGGGGAAGGCTGCACTGGGGAAGGCTGCACTGACATGGCTGCACTGACAAGGCTGCACTGACAAGGCTGCACTGACATGGCTGCACTGACATGGCTGCACTGACAAGGCTGCACTGGGGAAGGCTGCACTGACAAGGCTGCACTGGGGAAGGCTGCACTGACAAGGCTGCACTGACAAGGCTGCACTGGGGAAGGCTGCACTGGGGAAGGCTGCACTGACAAGGCTGCACTGACATGGCTGCACTGACATGGCTGCACTGACATGGCTGCACTGACAAGGCTGCACTGGGG
This sequence comes from Lithobates septentrionalis, assembly GCA_037952835.1. Lineage (NCBI taxonomy): Eukaryota > Metazoa > Chordata > Amphibia > Anura > Ranidae > Lithobates > Lithobates septentrionalis. The sequence goes on from JBBDGP010002256.1 coordinate 180,046, forward strand.
AAGGCTGCACTGACATGGCTGCACTGGGGCAAGGCTGCACTGAGAAGGCTGCAATGATGGGCATTTAAATGTAAGTTTTTTTCCCTTCAACTTCCCTCCTAAAAGTTTTTTTTCCTTAAAATTCCCTCCTAAATTGGGGTGCGTGTTATACGCCGGTGCGTGTTATACGCCGATAAATACGGTATATATATATATATATATATATATATATATATATATATATATATATATATATATATATGTATTTATATATATATATATATGTATATGTATATATATATATATATATATATGTATATGTATATATATATATATATATACAGGCATACCCCACTTTTAGGTACACAATGGGGTTTATTTACTAAAGCTGGAAAGTGCAAAATCAGGCTCACTTCTGCATAGAAACCAATGAGCTTCCAGGTTTTATTATCACAGCTTAATTGAACAAGCTGGGGTTAGAAGCTTATTGGTTTCTATGTAGAAGTGAGCCTGATTTTGCACTTTCTAGCTTTAGTAAATAAACCCCATTGTGTACCTAAAAGTGGGGTATGCCTGTATATATATATATATATATATTTCCATATATAGTTATTCACAATTAAATATACACACATTCACACCAGTCAGCTTCCAAGAATTTAGCCCGATTAACACCTATGTATTTTTAGTGCTTTTTGCATTTTGCAGATTTGCACTACAGTCCATTTAACATGGTTTCCTATGGAAAACGTTCTGTAGTGCAAATCTGCAAAATGCAAAAAGCACTAAAAATGCATAGGTGTGAATCAGGCTTTATTGCCAGAGCTTAAACAAGCTAAAGTTAGAAGCTGATTGGCCATCATGTACAGTGCTCCAGTTTAAGTAAATCTCCCCCTTTAACCCTTATGCCGCGTACACACGATCGGAAATGCCGCCAGCAAAACTCTGATGAGAGCTTTTTGTCGGAAAATGCGACCGTGTGTATGCTCCATCGGTCTTTTGCTGGCGGAATTCCAGCCAGCATAAGATTGAGAGCATGTTCCTTATTTTTCGGTTGGGAAAAGTTCCTATCCGAAAATGCGTTCGTCTGTATGCAATTCAGACGCGCAAAAAATCACACGTGCTCAGAAACAATTCAACGCATGCTAGGAAGCATTGAACTTCATTTTCTCGGCTCGTCGTAGTGTTGTACGTCACCGCGTTCTTGACGGTCGAAAGTTTCAGAGAACTTTTGTGTGACTGTGTGTATGCAAGGCAAACTTGAGCGGAATTCAGTCGGAAAAACCATCCAAGTTTTTCCTGACGGAAATTCCGATCGTGTGTACGCGGCATTAGAAAGAAATTGGTGTCACCCTCCGGATAGTGCTATCTCAAGGAGATGTATGAACCACAGAAGTGGCCGGGCAGAATTATAAATCATTTGGCAGATAAGACAAATCCCCCTATATGTATCTCGACTGCGTGTTTAGCTGTTGGCCCCGGAGTTCAGCTTTAATATGCACACTCGAGAAATATTATAATAATAATACGATTTCACTGATACCATTGTGTATAAACAAACACGGGACTCGCCTCTATTTTTAATATCCTTTTATTGAAGGAAAATATTACCTTACAAGTCACGAGCGGCGGTAATCTTTGGTTATATCACTTTCTCTCCGAGGAGTGGTAAATTGCTCAATCTGTTTATTTTATGGATATTGCAATTTCACATGTAAATGCGATCTCCCCGTACTATTCCTAATGTTTCTGAAATGGAAGATTTCACCATTAGTTTGTATTTATGTTTTTGATACGGGCTCGCCATTGTGCGGGTGTTATTTACTGATCAATAATTATATGGTAAATCACAATTAAAGTTCTGTTGTTTCTTTATTTTTATTTTTTCACATGCAATGCGTTGCAGAACGGCATCCCAGCCCACTGGTAAAAGAAGCATGCAAGATGCAAGCTTGCAGCGCACCACAGCACACGTTATGTGATCTGTTAGAAAAAAAAAAAAGTGCATGTTTGATGTTTGCATTAAAGCAGACCTTCTCCCTTTTTGTAAAAAAAAAATGTTGCTCTCCTACCTCCTCCCCCATCCCTGTAACCAGGTCCCTTAGACCTGGAAAAGATCCCTGCGGCGTGCCTGCACATGACCCGGGTATTAATTCAAGATGGCGGTGTCGGGCAGGAGCAGTAACTGTTTGAAGAGTTAATATCTTTTCCTGTTCTCTGTTCTGTGGGCCATGGGACAGGATGCATGACTTATGACTCATAACCAGATGGCCTGTTCACCCGTGTTAACTCATGATAATGTATCTTAAAGAGTCACTGACTTGTATAACCATATATAAGCTGAAACACACCTAATAAAGGCAGACATTTTACGAGTGCACAACCTGCCTCTCGTTTCTTTCGGTATCTCCAGATATCTGAGGGCCCTGTTGGTGTAACTATAGACGGGTGGTTGTTCAGAATACCTACTATTTGCTTTCACTTATCTGATAGCAATTTTTTTTTAGACTGTATACTGCCTGTGGCACATGCACAGTATAGTAAATGTGAAGGTACAGAGGAACCTAACCCTAATGGTAACCCTTATCATTTGTTTATAAACAAAGCTCTTAGATAGCCATGTCAGTACAAGGATTACATGATTTGATTAGGGTTAGGATATGTACCACTTCCTCCCTCACTTTCTGGATCTGTACCACTTCCTTTTCCATTTATTTGATCTGTACTACTTCTTCCCCCCGTTAATTGAGTCAATAACAATTCCTCCCTCCCCCCATTTATTGGATCTATACCACTTCCTTCCCCATTTATTGGATCCATACCACTTCCTTCCCCATTTATTGGATCTATACCACTCCCTTACCCATTTACTGGATCAATACTACTTCCTTTGCCATTTACTGATTCCATACCACTTCCTTCCCCATTTATTGGATCTATACCACTTCCTTCTCCATTTATTGGATCTATACCACTCCCTTACCCATTTACTGGATCCATACTACTTCCTTCCCCATTTATTGGATCCATACCACTTCCTTCCCCATTTATTGGATCTATACCACTCCCTTACCCATTTACTGGATCCATACTACTTCCTTTGCCATTTACTGAAGCCATACCACTTCCTTCCCCATTTATTGGATCTATACCACTTCCTTCTCCATTTATTGGATCTATACCACTCCCTTACCCATTTACTGGATCCATACTACTTCCTTTGCCATTTACTGAATCCATACCACTTCCTTCCCCATTTATTGGATCCATACTACTTCCTTTGCCATTTATTGGATCCATACCACTTCCTTACCCGTTTATTGGATCTATACCACTTCCTTCCCAATTTATTGGATCTGTATCACTTTCACTCACATTTATTAGAACTGAACAACCTACTGCCCCTCTTACTGGATCTATTTTCTTTTCCCCTCCATTTATTGGATCTGTACCACTTCCTTTTCCATTTATTGGAACGGTAATACTTCCCCTACCATTTATTGGATCTATTTCCCTTCCTCCCCCATGTATTGGTTCTATAACACTTTTTTCCCATTTATTGGATCTATTACACTTCTAGCTCCTTTAATTGAATATGCACCACTTCCTCCCCCACTTACTGGATCTGTACCACTTTCTCCCCCATTTATTGAATATACTTCCCTTCCTCTTCCATTTATTGGATCTGTATCGCTTTTGCCCACATTTATTACAACTGTACTATTCACTGTCCCATTTACTAGATCTATTTCCCTCCCACCTTCATTCATTGGATTGGTACCACTTCTTTCTCCATTTATTGAATTGGTACCACTTTCTCTCCCATTGATTGGATCTATTTCCTTTCCTCCCCCATTTATTGAATCTGTATCACTTTCACACACATTTATTAGATCTGTAGCAGTCCTTGCCCCATTTGTTGGATCTGTACCATTTTCTACCCCATTTATTGGATCTATATCTCTTCCTTCCGCATTTATTGGATCTGTACTACTTCTTGCACCATTTATTGGTTTTATACCGTTGACTTACCTATTTATTGGATCTGTATCACTTCCTTTCCCATTTATTGGATCTGCACAACTTTGTATCCCATTTATTAGATCTATACCCCCCATTTATTGAATCTGTACCAATTCCAGATCTGTTTATTGGATCTAGACCATTTCCTCCTCCATTTATTGGGTCCAGACTACTTCCTCACCCATTTATTGGACCTATGTTACTTCCTGCTAAAAATAATAGACCTATATTACTTCCTACTAAATGTATTGGACCCATACCATATCTTCCCCCATTTATTAGATCTATACCATTACTTGTCTTATATTTGTATCCAGGGCTGCTGTTAGAAATTATGGGGCCCAATACAGCCTAGCTGACAGGAACAGTGAACCAAGCCCAACAAGCGGCTCCAGCCGCATGAACAAATTACTTATTCATGCAATCAGAATACCTGAGAGAATGAGCCCTTAATTATGTTTTTTTAATTATTTTTTACAATTTTAGTTTTTACATTTTTGACATTTTTAACAGCGCTTCAGGGGAGGGTTGGTGAAATATCAGGGGTCTAAACAGATACCCAACGTCTCAATTTTGAGACAGAGAAAAAGAGAGAGAGGACACAGATATATTCTGTGATTCCTCTGAACACAGATGCCTCAGCTGCAGCGTGAATGAACAGGAAACTCTCTGTACAGGGGCTCCCTGTTCAATCACAAACTGAAGTTCTGTAAACACAGGGAGGCCAAGGGGGGGATTGGTTTCAGTAATTGCACCCACTCCTGTTTCTCTGCACCCCCCTGTTGAACTTATGGGGTCTGGGCCTCGCACAGGAGGGCAGGTACTACCCCCTTATCAGCGGCCCTGTTTGTATCTATTCTACTTTAGTGCTGTATTGTGGTAGTCTTTTTTCTTTCTTTCTTTTTTATATTCTTCCTTCCTTTCTCTCTTTCTTTCTTTCACAACCCTTTGGTGGATGGTCAACCACTAAGTATGATGTATTGCTCACACCCATGTTGACTTAAGCGTCAATATTTTGGGGGGGTGGCAAACAAACCTGCCCCCCCCTGCAGGAGAAGGATGGCGGCAATCAGTGGCGTCCCCCACGGAAGACGGACAGCGGCTATCAGTGCCCCCCCCCCCGTGGGAGATGGACGGCGGTGATGAGTGGCCGTACCTTAGGAGGCTGATGCTGCTCCTGCTCCAGCTGGCCGAGGGAAGAGCAGGGGTCGTTGCTTTTCTTCCCGGCCGAACAGGCATTGCTTCTCCTCCTGGCTGAACAGAAAGTGGGTCCTGAGACCCGACTGGCAGGGAGTCCTAAGACTCCCTGGCCAATCGGGTTTGAGGACCTGCTTCCCGACTGGCCAGGTCGAAGAAGCTGGAAGACATTAGCGAATATTAATTTGCTTAATTTGTCACACAAGTGGGTGGGTTCGGTGTGCAATGCTCTGCGCCCTGAGCCCACCCTTTTTTAAGTCAATTAGAGCCACAGGCTTTAATGATTTGCTTAAAAAAAACCCTATTGAAATCCATCTGTCCGGTGCCCCTGCGCCCCTGATGGATGGTAGGTCCTAAGACTCCCTGGCCAATCGGGTTTGATCCGATTGGTCCTCAAACCCGAATGGCCACAAAGTCTTAGGACTCCCGACCAATCGGGTCTCAGGACCCACCATCCATTAGGGGCGCAGGGGCACTGCCCCCAATTCATGCCCCTAGCCCCTAATCTACATGCAGGGCACCAGACGCATGGATTTCAATAGGGTTTTCTGATTGGCCAGGTCAGAGAAGCTGGAAGACATTAACAAATATTAATTTGCCTAATTTGTCACACAAGTGGGTGGGTTTGGGGGCGCAGTGCTCTGTGCCCTGAGCCCACCCTTTTTTGAAGCCAATTAGAGCCTCAGGCTCTAATCATGTGCTTAATAAAAAAAAAAAAACCCTATTGAAATCCATGCGTCCGGTGCCCTGCATGTAGATTAGGGGCCAGGGGCATGCATTAGGGGCAGTGCCCCTGCGCCCCAATGGATGGGCCCTGCCACTTAGCCACACCAACATTATGTATATAATCAATGTATCTTCATTGCACAAATGCACAAACACAAAGTAGCAACAGGCAGAAGATGTTATTTTAGACCTTATTATACAACTCGTTTTCTGTTCTAGTGAATACGCCTTTTTTTTTTCTTTTTTTTTTCCATAAAATCGTTTTGCACTGCTTCCCCGCAGGATACTTAAATAGAGGTGTTCAGGAAAAAAGACTATTTTGAGTAATACCTTCGACCATTATTAGTATCACCATGGAAACAGGATGCCAGGTCGAAGATTGTCTGTCGTTGCGCACGCCGGAGAACAGGGATGCGGCTGGTAGGTGATAAGAGCTACCAGAGACCAAGATAACTTCACAGAGGCGAGCAGACTTGTCTTCTTCTAATAACTTATCTCCATCTGTATTTAGAGGGAGCGGCTCGCTCAGAGAAGGTCAAAAATAAAACTTTCCCTAAAGTAATCCCATCATAAGAGAATATGGAAACTGCCATCCTTCACCTGTCCTTCTGAAAGCGTTCATTGCCTGGCTGGTATGATGTAAAGCTTTCCAATAATATTCCACATTCAACACGATCCCCTGTCACCCTATAGAACTGTCGTCCTCCACAGCTGAATGGACAGCAGGGTTGCACTGTATGATACAAATATTTCTTAAAAAATAGTTAAAGGAAGAAGAAGAAGAGCTAATTTGGGCTGATTAGGGTGAATTAAAGGTAATATAAGTTTAGAAAACTTGTGAGGTTGCTTTAACCACTTAAGGACCGAAAGATTTGCCTCCTTAATGACCAGGCCATTTTTTTGCGATACGGCACTGCGTCGCTTTAACTGACAATTGCGCAGTCGTGCGATGCTGTACCCAAACAAAATTGACGTCTTTTTTTTTCCTCACAAATAAAGCTTTCTTTTGGTGGTATTTGAACACCTCTGTGGGGTTTTTTCCCCGCTATAAACAAAAAGAGCGACAATTTTGAAAAAAAAAAAAACAATATTTGTTTATTTTTTACTTTTTGCTATAATAAATATAAGTATAAGGAGAGGCAGGGGGTAGGGGACGGCCGCAGTTGGCTGCTCCTGTCGGACAGTATCCCAACCCCCCACAAGGGGAAAAGAGGGGACTATTGCGGTACTCGATATAACTAGACTAAATGTTCAGTAAGAAAAGGTAGAGGGAGAGATAACAATTTGATAAAAATTCAATTTTAATGGGAACAATATTAAAAAATGTTACAGTGTCACATATAGTTGCGATTCAAAGCAGAGGCAGTATATACAACCATATGGATTACACCCAATAGAGATGGTAGATACATATATAGCTTCAGTCCTCGACCGGTTTCGCGGTTTTCACCGCTTCCTCAGGAGAGCCATATCTATAGTGCAACATAGAATAGATTGTAATAAATACAAATAAATCACAATGTATAGGCAAGTTGTTATTGCAGCAAAATCATTAATAATACATTGAACAATTACATACAAATTATATACAGTAAGGATGAGCTCACCCATTCAGGTATTCTCTGTGGGTATGCATAAAAAAAATATAAAAAATAAAAATAAAAAAAAATGTCTTCATCGGTTTAGGCCAATATACATTCTTCTACATATTTTTGGTAAAAAAAAAAAAAAAAAATCGAAATAGGTGTACTCGTATTACCTAATAAGTATTACCTATGAAGATTGGTTTGCACAAAAGTTATAGCGTCTTCAAAATAGGGGATAGATTTATGGCATTTAAATTATAAATGTATATTATAAATTTTATAATATTATCAATTTATATTATTAATTAATTATTAATTATTTTATATATATATATATATATATATATATATATTTTTATTAGTAATGGTGGTGATCAGTGATTTTTAGCAGGTAGGGACATTGGGGCGGACAGATCGGACACTTTTGACACTTTTTTGGGACCATTGACATTTATACAGTGATCAGTGCTATAAAAATGCACTGATTAGTGTATAAATGACACTGGCAAGGATGGGGTTAACAATAGGGGGCGATCAAGGGGTTAAATTTGTTCCCTGGGAGGTGTTTCTAACTGTGGAGGGAAGGGACTGACTGGAGGAGGAGAGAGATCGTTGTTCCTAATCACTAGGAACAGCAGATCTCTGCCTACTCCCCTGTCAGAACGGGGATCTGTCTGACAGATCTCCATTCTGGCTCTCTGTGGAGCGATCGCAGGTGGCCAGCGGACATCATGGCCACCGGCCACGCGCATCCGCTCCCCCGCCGTGCAGCGGGCACGTGCACGCACCTGCTATAGCTGTTTAAAGGGCCGACCTACAGCTACGGCGATTTGCAGGAATGAGCTGTATAATGATGGCGGCTGGTCAGCAAGTGGTTAAAATGTTACGTTCGCCTTTAGAAAAATAAAAACAAACAATGAATGTACATGATTTTGCAGGGGAAAAAAAGTGTGCATTTATTGTTTTTTACATTGCGCCCGCAATCACTGCATGGTCAGGCACCTCAAGACAACTCAGTACAGCTGTCTGTCTGTGTCTTCATAAAGGCAGACAGTTACTAGGTGTAGGTAGTGTCAGTGAACTACAGAGGGCGCTGAAAGTGCACTTGGAAGAGCAGTCGCTGTAGATCTGAGGGGAAGATCTGAAATGAGGGGAAGCTCTGCTGATGTTATCATCCAATCATGTGCAAGCTAAAATGCTGTTTTTTATCATCCTTGCATGTCCCTCTCGGATCTACAGCAACTGCACTTCCAAGTGCACTTGTAGTGCAAAGTGGATTTGCCTTTCTTAAAAAAAAAAAAAAACTGTATCTCTCTATTTCCAGACTGATCAATGTTTATAAACAATGTTACTTTGTATCTTTCTATTTCCAGACTGATCAAGGTTTATAAACAATGTTACTTTGTATTTTTCTATTTCTTTTCTCTTTTTTTTTTTCCAAACAAGATTTTTTGAAAACATTTTGGAACATACAGTACAAGGATATGTCAATGATGTAGTTACACACAAGAAATGTGTTGCAGTAAGCAGTAGTAGGAGTAAGACAGGTAAATCAAGCTGCCCGTTCAGAGGACATCGTTGCACGAAACCGAGAAAAGAAACACGTGTCTATCATCTGACAATGAACATCAAATAACTGGGCAAAGCCCAAACAAGTGGATAAGTATGTGAAGTGCAAACCATGTTTAGTTAAGGTAAGAGGGCTTGAAAGGGGTATAAAGAGTGCAAAAAAGGATACAAAATACAATGGCTAATGGAATGTTCTTAGCTGAAACTAAATCGGAAACCGAAAAGGGGGAGGAGGAAAAAAAAAGGGGGGGGGGGGGGTGGTACTTTGGCACTGTTCTTTTTTTAAAGAAAATACAGTGTAGCTCTAAAAGCAATAGAATGACTAGAACTGTCATATGCTTAACCCATGACTAAATGTGATACTCAAACAGAAATCCCATGTTCACTGTGGGGAACTAGTGAGAAAAAGATTGGAAGTTCACAAAAAGTGTCCATCAAATACACAGTGGTGAATCTTCAATCAGAATGATGGTGTAAACAACATGCGATTAGCAGTGAAGCTGTAAAGATGAACACGATCCTCTGTCTTAAGGAAATAGATGGATACTCTTACCGGATGTGGTGGACCCACTTACCAACGGTAGTGGGTCAATCGAGCTTATGTGGGCTGAATGCCTTGCGGTAATAAAGTAGGCAGGAGAGGGATCACTCCAAGCAGGATACGACCGGGCTTCAATGATGATAGTCCAGGCAGGATTTCTGAATCCTTGTGATTCTCCAATGGTGACAACAAAACCTCCACTCAATAGGCTGACCCTCAGAAGGTCAGAGTGTCTATAAAGAGGCTCAACCAAACCAGGAAGAAAATGGAGAAAAAGGAAAAAGCTCCATATGGTGCAAGTCAAAACCAGAAAGGTTTATTTAAAATTGCGGTACATCAAATTCACTGAGTACATAAAAAAGGTGATCACAAGTATAAAAATAGAACAAAGAGCAATATGGGGAGCAAGTGTAGCGGACCCGACGCGTTTGGTCCAAAGCGTCCTTCAACTGCCCCGGTCGGATCCTGCTTGGAGATATCCCTCACCTGCCTAAATTCATACCGTGGGGCATTTGGCCCACATAAGCTTGATTGACCCACTACCATTGGTAAGTGGGTCCACCACATCCGGTAAGAGTACCCATCTATTTCCTTATGACAGAGGATCGTTTTCATCTTTACAGCTTTACTGCTAATCGAATGTTGTTTACACCATTACTCTGCTTGAAGATTCACCACTGTGTATTTGACGGACACTTTTCGTTGAACTTCCAAGCTTTTTCTCCCTAGTTCACCACAGTGAACATTGGATTTCTGTTTGAGTATCACATTTGGTCATAGGTTAAGCATATAACAGTTCCAGTTATTCTATTGCTTTTAGCGCTACACTGTATTTTCTTTAATCTGTTTGGACTTTGTTTGTTTGTGTGTTAGCTGCCTTTTCACACATATTTTGGTTTAGCGCGGTAATTTCCCACAATTTTGCCATAACTGTTCTTTTTTTGACAGCAGCAGTTTCTAGAGCTGCTGTATTCACACAGATATTTGACTTTTTAAGAGCCGAGCCTTTGCCGAGAATTGCAGGCAAGTGAGAGAGAAGGGCGCAGCATGGGGGGGGGGGGCAGAATGACTGGCTGTAATACACACACCCTGAGAACATTTTTTTTTGGTCGTGTGTAGCATGTCCAGTGTCCTCAACTAGTTATACAGTCTCAAAAAAAGCTCTACAGTGGTCACTGCAACAGGAAGTGAGGAAGAATCACCGCAAAGGGGACATACACAGCAAACCTAACCCTTTTCTACACTACCGAGAATGCACAGGCCAACTGTTTTGGCACTTTAGGCAGATGCAGAGGATGGGGGGGGGGGGGGTTGGGGTCATTGACAGGATAAATGAGAATAATATTTTAGAGGCCGTCACTGACCTATTTAATTACCTGAAAACACATTTTTTCTTTCTTGCCGTCCGCTCCAGTTCTGGTTCCGCTTTAATTCAATTACTTCCGCATGATCTGTTCATTTGTAAGGGCATCAGCCACAGCTCCCAGTATAATGAATCTCATTTATTGAATAGAAATCAATTGTGCTTTTTTTAGGAAACGGATTGTGAGATAATTAAAGAGAGCGGTTCCAAACATTTATCAATAGACTCATTAGATGGAATATTCCTGGGGGTGCGTTTTAGGTTAATAAAAAGGCACCGGCAAGGTTATCGTTGGCTCAGAGCGCCTTTGGTTAGTTTGTGTTACTGGCCGATCACGTGGGCTATGTGCAGAACCACTCGATATACCCTCAACGGAGTCAATGGAGACACAGCAACAAACACCCGACAGAGGTTTTGGCCCTTCTCTACTCCATCAAAAACTGGCACTGGAGCACGACTCGTAGTTGGCAATGCCAACATTCAGGTGTCCATAAGGTAGAACTAAAGGTTCAAATTTTATTTTTATTTTTTTTATTAATATTTTGGATAGAGTAATGCCGCATACACACGATCGGAATTTCGGCCCGCAAAAGACCGATGAGAGTTTTTCGTCGGAAAATTCGACCGTGTTTATGCTCCATCGGACTTTTGCTGGACGAATTCTAGCCAGCAAAAGATTGATCGCATGCTCACAATTTTTCGGTCGGAAAAAGTTCCTATCCGAAAATGCGATCGTCTGCGGCAATTCTGACGCGCAAAATTCCTACGCATGCTCGGAAACAATTCGACGCATGCTCGGAAGCATTGAACTTCATTTTCTTGGCTCGTCATAGTGTTGTACGTCACCGCGTTCTTGATGGTCATAAGTTCAGCCAACTTTTGCGTGACCGGGTGTATGCAAGGCAAACTTGAGCGGAATCCCGTCGGAAAAGCCGCCATATCTTTTTCCAATGAGAAATCCGATCGTGTGTACACGGCATAAGGGTTATAACCCCTTGTCAGTTTTTTTTGCCATCTGTGTCCCATTGGGTAGAATTCTCTTCACTTCCTGACCAATAGCCAAAACAGGAAGTGAGATGAAATCCTTCCAAAGTGAGGAAATACCTGGTTGTCACCAGAACTAGTGTCCCCATTGGAAGATTTCCTCTCTATTCCTTTTCTGGTGACAACCTAAAATTTGGGATTTTTTTTCACTTTCATATTTGATCAACAGAATAAATAGAGAAGGTGAATCTTCTTAGCGGGGGGACGCAGGCAGCAATAAAACCCAGGAGGGGTCCAAAACGAAAAAAAAAATGCCTTTAGTTATACTTCAAGGGGTTGTAAACCCCTGGTGGTAAGAAAAAAAAAAATCCTGCAATGCAATGTTGTAATGTGCTAGTATGCATCGCATACTAGCTCATTATGAGAAACTTACCTTAGAACGAAGCATTCCATTCTGTGATGTCAGCGCTAAGATGGCTGACATCATCCCCCGGTCTTCTGGTTTGCTGCGAGCAATGACATCACTTCCATGCATGCGCGCAGAAGCTGCCGTTTCCTGGACGGTCGCTGAAGGTACGGCACTGTAAGCTGGACCTTCAGAGCGCATGCGCTGATGATGTCATTGTCTGCATGCACTCTGAATATCTCTTACAGGTAAGCCTTATTATAGGCTTGCCTGTAGGTATAAGTGCTGTACCAGAGTTTATTACAACTTTACCAAAGTATCATATACATTCACTTTTGGTGTGTGTGTGGGGGGGGGGGGGGGGGGGGACTAGGCTTTCTTTTGACAATACTATTATAATATCATTTTTGTCTCTATCTAAGCTTTAGAAAGAATGATGCAACAAAATAACAAAATAATCTTTAGAAAGAAAGATGTAACAAAATAAAAAAAAAAATCTAATTTGACAAGTGTATAAAATTTTTTTTTTTTTACTGTAAATAAATAGTACACCCTTTCCTTTATAAAATGGACATAAAATGTTTTTGGGACCATGCATAGTACGTTTTTTTTTTTTTTTTTTGGCATACGCATTACGCCTGGTCCACAGGCTTCTTCAGTATTGAAGAAGCCTGTGGACCAGACGTAACGCGTACAGGAGCGGAGCGGAGCCAGTAAGGTCATGTGGTGGTCATCTTGAGGAGGAGAGCTACCTATTGTACTATGCGATGTATATAGCATTGAATGCGCTCATGCTTGTGAGTGTTTTTATATATTTATTTTAAATAAATTGTCCTTTTATATACAGAGCGCATTATTAGCCTTTAAATGAAATAAAAGACAAAAAAAAAAAAAAATGGCCAGAGAACCACTTCAGATTTAAGCATCACACCATCTAAACTTCTATAAAAAACCTCCAAGCAATGTGGAAGTCTCATTTTCAGGCACAATGTATCAATGTATCATTTTGTAAGGCTACGGTAGCGTTGCAATTTACACCGATGAAGTGGCAGAAGGCATCTGACAGGCCCGCCTGACGGCGCCGAAATTTTAATAACACGTCTCGCAAAACGATGTGACGGATTAACATGATTCAGAAGGGGGCTCCTAAGGGAGGAATCTTCTGAACACGACCCAATTTAACTTACAGATTCATTTCCATTTCCTTTTACAATGTTTCACTTGTCGCGGTGCTCAAACAAATCACGCTTCAATAATATACAGTATATAACGGGAACGTTAATAGCGGATGTTACCTGCCAGAGGGGGGGAGGAAAGGACCGCTGAAGACTTGACACCTTGTCTGACTGCCTCGTTATAAGTATAAAGGTACCTGTCATAAGGGAAATATGAAAGATGCTGCCATTGTTGCCCTCAATGATGTAAGAATGCTAGTTGTTTGGCTTTTCAAAAAACAAAAACGCTATTCACTGCTCCCATGCCCTGTATGTTGGGTCACCCCCCTTGGCTAGTTGGGTTATGAAACCAGGCAGGGGCTCAACCTTACCAAAGCTATCAGTACATCCAGGAGAAAAAGCCATCAGCACACCATATAATCCTTTTTATGTATGCTTTATTGTTTTAGACACATCTGGGACCTCCTCCTCAATGTTAGTTCTTTGAATGGCTGACCTGTGTAGCTGGCCACCTGGGTAGCTGGCCTGTATAGAGATAAAGAACACTGGCTTTTCCACCACTCCTAAACCCTGTGTCTTGGGCCCTCCCTTTGCTAATTGGGTGCCAAAACCAGGCAGGGGCTCGTCCTCACCCTAAGCTATCTGTAGATCCAAGAGAAAAAGCGAGTGGCACCCATAGAGTACTTTGAAAGTAAAACTTAATTGTTCCAGGCAAACAACACACCGGGGGATCTCCTACTCTGAGACTCAATGTCAGTTCTCTTTGAGTGGCTAACCCAGGTAGCTAGCCCATATAGAGATAAAGAATTCTGACGTTTTCACTACTTCCAAACTCTGTATGTTGGGTCACCCCTTTGCTAATAGGGTACTAAAACCAGGCAGGGGCTCATTCTCACCTCAAGCTATCTGTAAATCCAAGAGAAAAAGCCATTGGCACCAGTAGAATCCCTCAAAAGTAAAACGTAGTTGTTCTGGAAAAAAAAAACAGATTTCCACCTCTGAGTCCCGAAGAAACACGAGGAGGATGTCCCAGGCACAAGTTCTTTCTCAGGAACCATAAAGCGTGCTGCCCCCTTCTTTCTGTTGCCAGGTGTTCATGTTGACATTAACATCAATTCTTTTTGAATAGCTGACCCAGGTAGCTGGCCTGTTAGGGATAAATAATTTTGGCTTTTCTACCACTCCTAAACCCTGTATAGTGAGTCACCCCATTGGCTAGTTGGGGGCCAAAACCAAGCAGGGGCTTATCCTTACCCCAAGCTCTTGAAAGACCCAAGAGAAAAATGAACTGGCACACTGTAGAGTCCCTTGTAAGTAAAACTTTATTGTTCAGGAAAACAACACACCTGGGACCTCCTCCTCTGACCTAGGTAGCTGGTCTGTATAAGAATAAAGAATACTGGCTTTTCCACTGCTCTAAACCCTGTATGTTGAGTCACTCCATTGGCTAGTTCGGGGCCAAAACAAGTAGAGGCTGATCCTCAGTCCAAGCTATCTAAGAAAATAAGCAAGCGGCACACCGAAGAGTCCGTTGTAAGTAAAACTTTATTGTTCAGAGCACGCAACACACCTAGGACTTCTTCGAGTCTCTAAAAATAAGCTCTATTTTGCATGAACCGCAAGGAGGAAGGTTCAGGTACGGGTTTGTGTTCTTTATCCAGAACAATAAAATTTTACCTACAAGTGTACCACCGGCATCTTTCTCTTGCCTGGCTTTTACTTTGATGCTTCAATGTTAGTTCTCATTGAATCACTGACCTCATTGATTCATTGGCCATATGAAGACAAAGAATCTGACTTTTCCATTGCCATTCCCAACCCTGTGTGTTTGGTCACCCCCTTGGCTAGTTGGGTGTAAAAAACCTCATGGTCACTCCAAGCTATGTATGGATCTAAGAGAAAAGCCAGAGGTACAACTTGTAAGTAAAACTTTATTGTTCCAGACAAACAACACGCCTGGGACCTCCTCCTATGTGTCTCTAATAAAAAGCCCTATTTTGTGTGAAAAATGAGGAGTAGTGTCCTTGTCTGGAAAAATAAAGTTTTACTTACGAGAGTGTTGACAGTTTCTTTCTCAACATCAATTCTCTTTGAGTCGCTGACTCATGTCACTGACCCATACAGAGATTAAGAATTTAGACTTTTCCCTTGCTCCCCCTTGGCTAATTGGGTGCCGAAAAAAGGCAGGGGCTCGTCCTCACCCTAAACTATCTGTATATCCAAAAGAAAAAGTTGACACCACAATGTAGAATCTCTTGTAGGTAAAACTTTATAGCTCTAGGCTACTTGAGTGTCAAAACCTCATCCTCACTCCAAGCTATGTATGGATCTAAGAGAAAAAGCCAGAGGTACAACTTGTAAGTAAAACTTTATCATTCCAAACAAACAACACTCCTGGTCCTCCTCCTCTAATGCCCTGGACACATGACCGATTTTGCCGTCGGAATAAACTCCGTAGGTTTCTCCGACGGAACTCCCACGGAATTCCATTCAAGCAGTCTTGCCTACACACGGTCAAACCAAAGTCCAACCAAAGTCAGACCATCAACAACGCGGTGACGTACAACACGTACGACGGGACTAGAAAAAGGAAGTTCAATAGCCAGTAGCCAATAGCTTCCGTCTCATACTTGCTTCAGAGCATGCGTCAATTTTGGTCCGTCGGAACAGCATACAGACGAGCGATTTTTCCGATAGGAATTGGTTCCGTTGGAAATATTTAGAACATGTTCTATTTCTAGGTCCGTCAGAATTTTCTAAAAAAAAAGTCCGATGAGGCATACACACGATTGGAATATACGATGAAAAGCTTCCGTCTGACTTTTTCTGTCGGACATTCCGCTCGTGTGTACGCGGCATTAGTCTCTAAGAACAAGCCATATTTTGTGTAAAAAACAAAAAGGAGGTCCAAGGAATGGGTTTGTGTTGTGTATCCATGTTCATTGTCTGGAATAATAAAGTTCTATTTACGCGTATACTGCCAGGTTCTTTCTTACGCTTAGCTTTCACATTGATGCTTCAACATCAATTCTCTTTGGGTCACTCACCCAGGTCACTTGACCCGTACAGAGATAAAGAATCTCGACTTTTCCACCCCTGTTTGTTGGATCACCTCCTTGGCTAATTGGGGGGCGAAAATAGGCAGGGGCTCATCCTCACCCTAAGCTATACTTAGATCCAAAAGTAAAAAAAGCCAGCGGCACATCACAGAATCCTTCATAAGTAAAACGTTTTTGTTCTGGATGCTCTCTAAGAATGAGCTTTATTTTGTGTGATAAACAAAAAGGAGGTCCAAAGAATGGGATTGTGTCCTTTAGCCATGTTCATTGTCTGGAATAATAAAGTTTTACTTAAATGTATGCTGCCAGGTTCTTTTTGCTTCAATTCTCTTTGAGTCACTGAGCCAGGTCACTGGCCTGTACAGAAATAAAGAATTTTGACTTTTCCACCACTCCCAAACCCTGTATGTTGGGTCACCAAATTGGCTAGTTGGGTGGTGAAAACAGGCTTCTCCACACCCCAAAGCTTTCCATAGATCCACAAGAAAATACCACCATAGAATCCCTCATAAGTAAAACTTTATTGTTCTGGACAAACAAGATACCTGGGACCTCCTCATTGGAGTCTCAATGCCAATTTTCTTTGAGTGGCTGAGCCCGGTAGCTGGCCCATATAGAGATCAAGAATTCTGTATTTTCTAATACTCCAAAACCCTGTATGTTAGGTCACCCCCTTGGCTAGTTGGGTGCCAAAACCAAGCAGGGGCTCGCCCTCACTCTAAGCTATCCGTAGATCCAAGAGTAACAGCCAGTGGCGCCCATCTAATCCCTTGAAAGTAAAACT
Organism: Lithobates septentrionalis; assembly: GCA_037952835.1. Classification (NCBI taxonomy): domain Eukaryota; kingdom Metazoa; phylum Chordata; class Amphibia; order Anura; family Ranidae; genus Lithobates; species Lithobates septentrionalis. The sequence continues at coordinate 197,438 of JBBDGP010002256.1, forward strand.
TTATTGTTCCGTCAAACAACAGGCCTGGGATCTCCCCTTCTGAGTCTCTAAGAATAAGCCCTATTTTGTGTGAAACACAAGGAGGAGGTCTCACGCACGAGTTTGTGTTCTTTGTCTGGAACAATAAAGTTGTATTTACAAGTGTGCTGCTGGCCTCTTTCTGCTGCCTGGTTAATGCAGCAAGGTCAATTTTCTTTGAGTCACTGACCCGGGTCACTGGGCCATGCTAAAATAAAGAATTCTTATGTTTCCCCCACTCCCATGGCCTGTATATTGGGTCCCCCCTTTGGCTAGCTGAGTGCCACACAATGGGGCCACACAAAACACTTCCATTCCCAATCCAAAATCCTAGTAAAGTTTTGGCTTTAGATGTGATTGTACACGGACAAAGCTGCCTGACTGGGGAGAGGAATGCACATAATTCGTCAAGTGGGGTCAGATCATGTGGGAGAAAACAAAGAGAAGTTTGAGGAGGATAAATACCAGAAAAATTGTCGCCTTTCAAGCCTTCAGATTTATCAGTCAGCAGAAATCCCAGGAGTCAAAGAAAAAAATGTTAAATGGGTTAATTGTTTCTTTTGGCGAATCTATTATGTAAACCTCTGCTGTCAAGGCTGTGGGCCGCATTATCAGGTCTCTAAGAAATATAAAAAGCTATATTTAAAGGAACCATTTACAACTGGGCCTGTGCAGGTATCTCGTGTAGGCTTTCAAACGACAGATAGATACCTATTTAGTATTGTTTACTTTGGGTCAGTCTGACTGGTTGGCTTGAGAGTCAAAAGTCAAAGGTCAACTGAAGTCAGACAGTTGTTGGCCTGTCAACAGCTTTTATGCGTTGTCTCCCAGCTCCTGTGTATAGCTATAGCAGTAGGGAGGCTCCCACCGACCAGCTTGATAAGTACATAAGCAGGTCACCCTAGCGGGTGACACAGGCTCATCCGAGGCGCAATAACCGGTTTTCACCAGAGTTCCTGATGGTGGAGATGGGTTTTGCTGCATGTTAGTACTAGGTCATGGTCCTCGGGATCGCCCCACCAGGAGGTGAGTAAGCCAGGGTTTAGTATAGTAGGTAGGGATCAAGCAGAAGTGTAGTCAGTTACCAAGCCAAGGTTAGTAACAAGTGGTTGCAAGTTGGGATCAAGCAGAAGCATAGTCGAGGAACAAGTCAAAGATCGGTAATGAAAGGTATTGGAGATAGGGACTGCTGCAGGTATGCAAATGAGCAAGATATTGGTTTGAGAGAGAACAATAATCTGGCAAACAGGAAGTGCAAAGGCGTGACTTAAATTGGAAGCTCATGGGAGGAGCAAGGAGTTTAAGGTTCACCAGAAACAAGGTGTGATTGTCCAAGAAATCACCTGGAATGTTGTCCAGCATCTCAGGTGGCTCAGCAAGAAGAGCTAATTCCGAACAAAGCAGTGGTCATGGGTTCAGAGCCCAGTCCTAACATCCTGAGGGTGCATAACACTCTCAAATAACTTTCTTTAAAGGATGGTAGAAAGTAGAAGATAAGTAAAAACACTGATGGGGTTTGCATCCAGAAAACAAGTTTGGGCAGTTGTCACTTTGAAATGGATCACCAGGTCAGAAGCAATATGCAGAGTTGAAATACATATATGGGGACTGTTTTGCCTGCCAAAGGGTTTGCAATTTTGTTCAGCCAGTCTGACCCTCTACAGGTAAACAGTACACTCCGGTAACCAACCTGTCCCCAGCTTATTGGAGAGAAAATGGAGCACCAGCACACTCATAAGTTTATTTACCCCACTGTCCTGTCAATAAGCACCAAATGTACACCTGACAGCACTTCGCCATGGTGAAGTGAGATGGAAGTAGGGCGAGTTCCTGTCAAAACCAGGTACCCGCTTCCCTCTCTCCCCAAAAAGGTGCCAAATGTGGCAGTGGAGGGAGGGAGGAGGCAGACGAGTGGAGCTTCCCTTTTTGGTTGAAGCTCCGCTTTAAGGATTGAAGACTAATGCCCCGTACACACGATCGGACATTCCGACAACAAAATCCATGGATTTTTTCTGACGGATGTTGGCTCAAACTTGTCTTGCATACACACGGTCACACAAATCTTGTCAGAAATTCCGAACGTCAAGAACGCCGTGATGTACAACACGTACGACGAGCCGAGAAAAAGGAAGTTCAATAGCCAGTGCGGCTCTTCTGCTTGATTCCGAGCATGCATGGAACTTTGTGCGTCGGAATTGTGTACACACGATCAGAATTTACGACAGCGGATTTTGTTGTCGGAAAATTTGAAATCCAGATCTCTAATTTTGTGTGACGGAAATTCCGATGGAAAATGTCCGATGGAGCCTACACACGGTCGGAATTTCCGAGAACAAGCTCCTATAGAACATGTGTACACGGCATTAGGGTTCAAAACTATAAGGATTGAACACTTTCAAAATAATGGGCTGATAAAGTAACTAAACTTCACGAAAATCAGACATGTCAAAAAATTTGTAACGCATCGCAACACACTAGGAAGAGTTGCTGTGCATTGGCTTAGTCTAGTGGTCTCCAAACTGCGGCCCGGGGGCCAGATGCGGCCTTTTGCTTGCCTTTATCTGGCCATTGGGGCACTATTCCTTCAACTGACACCAATGATGGGACACCATTCCTCCCACTGACACCATCTATGACTCTATTCTTCCCATTGATACCAACACTGGGGTCTTCTTCTTGCCATTATAACCAATGATGGGGCATTGTTAATGCCCACTGATGCTGGGGCATTTTCTACTCCCACTGGTCCTAGTCTGGTTCCCTCTAAAGCCTGAAGGACAGTAACTGGCCCTTTGCTTAGAAACTTTGGAGACCCCTGGCTTAATGCATTGGAGTGCATTCAAAATAAATGCCATTGCAATGCAGCAACACGTTACCATCAGGGGCGGACTGACAACTCATGGGGCCCCCGGGCAATAGGAGATTATGGGGCCCCCGGGCAATAGGAGAAGATTATGGGGCCCCCGGGCAATAGGACATTATGGGGCCCCCAGGCAATAGGACATTATGGGGCCCCCAGGCAATAGGACATTATGGGGCCCCCAGGCAATAGATTATGGGGCCACACAGTATACACACACACATACAGTATACACACACAGACACACAGTATACACACACAGAATACACATACACACACTGAAAAGGTACTGGAGAGGCGGGGCAGCTATAATCTTGGGATTTTTTTTAAAAACACAGATTTTTACATACTGTCCCTGGTTTTATTGAGGCTGGCAACCCTGATGGGGCCCCTTAGGGCATCGGGCCCTCAGGCAGTGCCCGAGTGCCCGAATGGTCAGTCCGCCCCTGGTTACCATATACATTTCTGCCATGCAAAAGTCTAAATGGGCCCCGAATATGTTCATCAGACATGCCCAGGTGGAGCTGATCTGGAGGGCCCCAGAGGCAATCAAGACAAATAAAAATGCTGTTAAAAACAGCTTTTCATTAAAACTCGACACCATAGTGCACGCCATTGGACATAAAGGTCGCGGCGCCATACATAGCTGGGGTCGCCTTCTATTTTATGTAGAGGAAATCTCATAAACGCTTCCAAAGGCAAAATAATGGCTTTCCGCTAATGAGCGCAGATTAGAGTCCTCTTTGTGGAAGTCGGCGGCGTCTTGTAAAAAGTGAAGACCTGCAGTAAATTCCCGAGGAACGACTGACGTCCGCGGACGCGGACGCTTAATTAGGTAATGTCTGATAACGCTGACAGCTGGCAGCCAGAGAATGGGAGAGCTTTTACTGAAAACTCCGTCCCTGTCCCCTGACTCCGGCTAAATAAATATATAACTAGGAGGAGTACGAGCCTCACTTATCAATGTGTCTGAGAAAAGAACTGACTCCGATTGTCTGCATTGTTCACCGCAGCCAATCAGAATCTCCCGTCTCTTCTCCCTGCGCAGTGTGAGACACGGAAAGGCAAAGAAAGCCAAGCATTGTCTACTAACACGCTGTACTATCATTTCATAAGAAATACAATGTAGAAAATCTCCGATAGAACACCAACCTTCGAAACATCACGCAGCGGGCATTTCTGCTCATGATTTTTGTTGCGTGATTTTTCTGCGTATCATGCATAGGGCACCACATTTACTTCAATGGGTTGCCCTTTGCACGTTTGTCGCCCAAAAACAACCTCCTGCTCCTTTCTGGGCAACAAGCTTAGCGCAATTTTTAAACACTTAAAGTGGGGTTCCACCCAAAAAAACAAAAATACCTGAAAAATTAAAAAAAAAACAAAAAACATTTGGATATTTTTTTTTTTTTTACTTACCTCTAAATGCCTGTTGCTAGGTGGTCCCTCGTAGTCTGCCTGTTCCTTTGCCTGGGCTGGTGACATCACTTCCCCCTCGGCACAGGAAGGGCTCGGCTCTGCTCCCTCCCTCCTGTCAATCATCTGGGACCCATTACAGGTCCCAGGTGATTGAGCGGCCAATCACGGCGCACGGCGCCGCTCGCGCATGCGCAGCGGGTGCCAGGCTGTGAAGCCACAGCCCGGCGCCCACAGTTGCAATGCCGGCGCCGACGAGCGGAGGGGGGGGACGAGTGGGGCTTCGATCCCCCGCATCGCTGGACCCAGGGACAGGTAAGTGTCCAATTAAAAGTCAGCAGCTGCAGTATTTGTAGCTGCTGACTTTTAAATTTTTTTTTTTTTTTAATGGAGCCCCTGGGTGGAACTCCTCTTTAAGGACCGAGCCTCTTTTTGAGATGTTTTGTTTACAAGTTAAAAACATTTTTTTTTTGCTAGAAAATTACTTAGAACCCCCAAACATTATGCTTTTTTTTTCTCTAACACCCTAGAGAATAAAGCGGTCTAACAAGCGCACTTTTTTTTAGAAAAAATACAATTTTTTGAATTAAAAAATAAGACAGCAGTAAAGTTAGCCCAATTTTTTTCTATATTGTGAAAGATAATGTTACTCCGAGTAAATTGATACCCAACATGTCACGCTTCAAAATTGCGCCCGCTTGTGGAATTGCGACAAACTTTTACGCTTAAAAATCTCCATAGGCGACATTTAAAAAAGTCTACAGGTTGCAGTTTTGAGTTACAGAGGAGGTCTAGGGCTAGAATTATTGCTCTCGCTCTACCGGTCGCGGCAATACCTCACATGTGTGGTTTGAACACCGTTTTAATATGCGGGCGCTACTCACGTATGCATTCGCTTCTGCACGCGAGCTTGGCGGGACGGGGCACGTTTAAAAAAATGTTTTTCTTATTTATTTTACCTTTTATGTTTTATTTTTACACTGTTCTTTTAAAAAAAATTGTGTCACTTTTATTCCTATTAAAAGGAATGTAAACATTACTTGTAATAGAAAACAAGCATGACAGGACCTCTTAAATATGAGATCTGGGGTCAAAAAAGACCTCAGATCTCATATTTACACTAAAATGCAATAAAATAAAAAAAATGGCCCTTTAAGAGCTATGGGCGGAAGTGACGTTTTGACGTCGCTTCCGCCCTGCAATGGTATGGAGACGGGTGGGGGCCATCTTCCCCCCACTCCTCTCCATACCCAGCAAGGAAGAGGATACGATCGCCTCCGTTGCTGCCAAAGGCTCCGGTAAGCGGCAGAGGGCACCGAAGCGCGGCGGGAGGGGGGCCCCTCTCCCGCCGGAGATAAAAGTGATCTTGCGGCAAATCCGCCGCAGAGACCACCATTATCGAAAACCGAACCGCCGGCCGAAGAAGAGGATAACGGGGTTATGGCAGCTAGCTGCTGCCATAACAACGATATTCCTCTTGAAAGTTAGGACGTATATCGGCGTGCGGCGGTCCGGAAGTGGTTACACACGTGTTTTGCCACGCAACAATCGCGGCAGAACCGCAGCCCATTTGGGGTGCCATTAAAAATAATGCCATCCAAATGCGCGTTGCACGTCTTACCACGATTTGGAAATGGTGGCGATTCTGCCCGCGATTCCAAATCACGTAATGTGAATCCCTAACTTTTAGGCTTTGTTCAAACGGGCAACCAGTAAAAACAGGTGGTTAGGTTCATGTCATGAAGGTGCAAATGAGCGTGTGTGCGTTTCAGCACATTTTTCATGCCTTTTCTGCACGTTGTGTGTAGGGCAGAGCATTGAACTTTGTTGGCGCCGTCAGAGCGTGTGTGCGGCTTAGTGCCTTTCTGCGCATTTCCACGTGCCTCTTGTAGGTCAACTTTTCCATTTCTGCACCAGAAATGCTCAACGAACGTTCCCACGCGCGTCTGAGGAAAAAACTGACCTGATTTGTCTGCATTGCTCACCGCGGCTAATCAGGATCGCCTGTCTCTTCTTCCTGCGCAGTATGAGACACGTAAAAGCGAAAAAAGCCAAGCATTGTCTACTAACACGCTGTACTATCATTTCATAAGAAATACAATGTAGCAAATCTCTGATAGAAAGCCAGCGTTGACCTTAGTGCTTGGATCCAAAGTGGCATTAAAAGAATTGGGGACCTCTATAACAACTCTCACCTATTTTCTTTTCAAGAGCTTCAGCAAAAGTTCCACATCCACAGCAATGACTTTTTTAAATATCTTCACATCAGAGAAACACTCCAGTGCCTCAAGAAGAACAAAGACAATAAACTTTTCCAGGATATCGTATCTTTCTACAACTCTCCAGCAGCTACAAAAAAAAAGGAATCTCATACATTTATTGATTGCTCTCAACTCACAGAAAAATTCAAGTCTTCGTCCATGGTATACCGGGAACAAATTCTACACTTCTTCATCCCTCTACATTAGGCCTTCTCAACCTTTTAACCCTAGAGGAATCCCAAAAATAATTTTCATGTCTCAAGGAACCCTTACTAAAACCAATTCATCAGGGCACAATAGGAACCTTATATTGGTGGTCAATAGGAAGAATGTCCCCTTTAAAGTGTTGCTCAGCATGCCACCCTTAAAGACAACTAAAACGATATTTGGGTTCATGCTGCTGGCTTTGCTAAGTGGTGCTGAACCTTGAACTCTGTAGGCATCATCAAATAGGTGGTTCATCAGCCAAAGCTCAAGGAACCCCTAGCAACCTCTAGAGGAACCCTGGTTGAGAATGGCTGCTCTACATTAATGGCACACATCCCTCCAACTCCCACTTAAAATCTCCAAATTCATCTCACATTAGGAAACGCTTCATAAGATCTTCCACTACTATCCCCCGAACAAGCTTGCTTCTATCTTTTTGGACCACTCCCCCAACTGCTGGAGACTATGTGGTCACAATGGCTCCCTCTTTCATATTTGGTAGGTCTGCCCAAAGATCTCTGCCTACTGGGCAGAAATTGGAAACTTTATTTCATCTGTCTCGTCCTACACCTCATCACTTATAGGCAGGCATGTGCTGGCCATCGGGACTACCGGGAGATTCCCGGTGGGCCGATGGTTCAGTGGGCCAGTCAGGTGTGGTCCTGGAGCCACTCCTCTCTGACAGTGAGTGATCGCAATTTCACTCCTGTCAGGAGGAGCAGCTTCCATCATATGCTGGAGAGAGCATTAGGCATTCTGCTCCCTCCAGCCTGCAGGGGGAGATAGACCAACGGCAGACTTTCCTTCTTCTCTCCCCTATCACTTGTTATCACATGACTGGAGAGAGGAACGAGAAGCTGCCTTCAAAACTGTGAGTACATGTTGGAGGGGGGGGAGAGGGAGGACACACTGATGTGAAGGGGGCTGCTGGTGGGGACTCTCTGATGTGAAGGGCTTCTGATGGGGACACAATGATGTGAAGGGAGCTGCTGGTGGGGACTCTCTGATGGGGACTCTGATGTGAAGTGGGCTGCTGGTGGGGACTCTGATGTAAGGGGGACGCTGTTGGGGACACTCTGATGTAAGGGGGACGCTGTTGGGGACACTCTGATGTAAGGGGCGCTGTTGGGGACACTCTTATGCAAGGGGGACGCTGTTGGGGACTCTCTGATGTAAGGGGGACGCTGTTGGGGACACTGATGTAAGGGGGACGCTGTTGGGGACACTCTGATGTACGGGGGATGCTATTGGGGACACTCTGATGTAAGGGGGATGCTGTTGGGGACACACTGATGTAAGGGGGATGCTGTTGGGGACACTCTGATGTAAGGGGGACGCTGTTGGGGACACTCTGATGTAAGGGGGACGCTGTTGGGGACACTCTGATGTAAGGGGGATGCTGTTGGGGACACTCTGATGTAAGGAGGACGCTGTTGGGGACACTCTGATGTAAGGGGGATGCTGTTGGGGACACACTGATGTAAGGGGGATGCTGTTGGGGACACTCTGATGTAAGGGGGACGCTGTTGGGGACACTCTGATGTAAGAGGGATGCTGTTGGGGACACTCTGATGTAAGGAGGACGCTGTTGGGGACACTCTGATGTAAGGAGGACGCTGTTGGGGACACTCTGATGTAAGAGGGATGCTGTTGGGGACACTCTGATGTAAGGGGGATGCTGTTGGGGACACTCACATTCGGCGAACAGACGAACACCCGATGTTCGAGTCGAACGCTCATCCCTAATCACTTACTCTCCAAATGGCTCTTCTGGCAATAGGCATCCTAGACCTCCCCTTGCACTTCAGGTCTTTTATCTCCCACGCCTTAATCACAGCCAGACTGGTCCTTGCAGGTCATTGGAAGCAAAAAACTCCTCCCCTATTAGATGAAGTTATCCGCACCCTCAACAACCACTTCATGTTGAAACTTGCATTTGCTAAAGCCAACCTTAGACTTCCTGCCTTTCTGAAAAACTGGGAACTTTGGATCAATGACCGCAGGAGCTCCGCCATTACCTATGCACACCAATATTATACCGCTGGACTCTTCTTGCTCCATCTTTGTAGGCCCTTTTGGGTCCCCCTCATAACACCTGCTAATTCCATACCTCCAATAACAAATCCACATGGGACTTAATTCTGGCTACCTTCTTTGATACCCCTTGACCCTTACACAATATTATAACAAAGCACCCACTAAAAGACCGATTGACACTTCTCCCCCCAGGTATTCTAATGTATCTCCACCAACACTGGCATTTACTAGTTTTGCTGTTCCCAGCCCCTTCCATCACAGCCAGTCATTCGGACAATATCCTCCACCCTAAATCAGGAGTACCAGAAGGTGACACCCACCCTATCTTCATACCCTCCACCCCCCCCCTCCATTTTTTCCCACAAGGATCTTGAACTCCATTAGCTTACTGTTAAGTAATCTCAATTATTGTAAACCGCAACAATGTTTCTTTGTGTACTGAACATATTGCTTGTTCCTGTTTTTGTATTTTTCTTCTGAAAACCAATGACATTTTTTTTAAGTATAAAAAAAAATACAAAAAAAAAAAAAAAAAAGAACACCAACTTTCGAAACATCACACAGCGGGAAAGAGGATTTCCGCTCGTGATTTTTTTTTACGTGATTTTTCTGCATGTCACGCATGGGACAGCCCATGAGCTGCCCTATGCACGTTTGCCACCCAAAAAAAGAAGCTCCTGCTCCTTTTTGGGGAACGAACTTAGCACGATTTTTAAAAGCGTGTTTTGCTGCGTGACGATTGCGACAGAATCGCCGCACAATTGGCGGTGCCATTAAAAATAATGGCACCCAAACGTGCTTTGTGCCATGATGTGCAATCACGGGCAGGTACGGCAGAGTGCGCGCGTGTTTTCCAAGCATTTATGTTGCATGTAGGGCAGCCCGTTCAACCTGGCACACCATCAGAACGCGTGTGCGGCTCCGCGCATTTCTGCGCAATTCCCTGTGTCACATGTAGGTAACTTTATTCATGTTTGCGTCTGAAATGCTCAAAAGAACCCTTTATGAGAAATCTCAACGCACCAAAATGCATGGTGCTGTGGCACTATGCATTTTTGTGCATGCGAAAAAAGGATGCATGGGGGTGCCATTATGAATTAGGCCGCATTCACCCCTAGGTGTATTAAGAATGCGTGCAAGATTGCACCGCGTTTGTGCATGTTCCCGCCCTATTCACCTAGGGCAGCCCATTAGACATGTGCAGAATGAAAACATGTGTTTAGTTAAATTTGTTTCATTTGTTAAATTCGTTTTTTGGAATTCGTTTGGTTTATTTGTTTTCAAATCGATTCGAAAAGTTTTCAAATCAATTTCGAATAGTTTTCAAATTCGAAAAATTTTAGAATTCGAAAACTTTTCGAATTCGAATAGCTTTCCATTTCCAAAAAGAATAAAATAGAATCGAAAATGAAGGAATAGAATAGATTTTTTTTTTTATTATTATATTCCTTTATTTTCTATTCTATTTTATTCTCTTTGGAAATTGGGAAAACTATTTGAATTTGAGAAGTTTTCGAATCAATTTCAAATAGTTTTCGCATTCAAAAAATGTTCGAATTCGAAGAGTTTCCGAATTAGAATAGCTTTCCATTTTCAAAAAGAATAAAATAGAATAGAAAGGAATAAAATATCATTTTTTATTATTATTATTATTATCCTATTCCTTTATTTTCTATTCTATTCTCTTTGGAAATCAGAAAACTATTTGAATTCGAGAAGTTTTCGAATTTGAATTTGAAAATTATTAGAATTCGAAAAGTATTCGAAAACGTTTCGAATTCGAATTTTGTCCAAATTTTTTTTTTTTGTTATTTCGCATTCGTTTAAATTCGGCACTATTCTAATTCAGAAATTCAGATACATCCGAATATCCAAATAACAAAAATTTGTCCGTAATTCGGACCGCACATGTCTACAGCCCATTGGTTTCAACCAGGACAAGTGGTGGGCTGGAGGGACGGCCGCCCTGGGCGCAATTTTTTATTGCAGGGATGGGGGGCGCTCTGATCCTAACCCTAAGGGAAGGGGGGGGGGAGCACTTTGGCATTTTTTGTCCAGGGCACTGGATGATCTTGTCCCGGCACTGGTTTCAATTGTCTATAAGGCGATTTCTCTCATTTTAAAGAGATTTTATCTTACTTCACGTTGTGTCTACGATGTAAGAAATGAAGGGAAACCTTGGTAATGGGACACAGTGATTGTAAACCCAGTGAAGTGAGAGGCTTCAGGTGATACACAGAGAGGAAAACAAATCCTCCTACATAAGCTGTACCTGTTTATCTACAGTCTTCTCTTTTCTACATTCATTTGAAGTGCTGAATTTATAAAGCTTGTCTAAGCTGTCAGAAAAAAGGGGGCGGGGAGCTGAAGTTACAATCTCTAGAGCTCAGTGAGGAGAGCTCTGAGAGCTGATTGGAGGGAAGGGAAACACACCCCTCCACACAGGAAAAGAGCTGTGGCTGTCAATCACAGGCTGTGTGCTGGAGCTCCCTCCCCTGTCACCTTTTTTTCTCTTGGTGTCAGGAAAACTTGTCAGAAGTGACTCATGCTGATAGCAGGGGAAGGATACAGTAGACAGAAATGACACTTCATGCTCTGGATAGAGACAAGTACACACTATAGAGGGATATGCTTTGTTCATATTTCATGTCTGAGGTTTACAACCACTTTAAAATATCTGTTTTCATATGTATAACAGCACAAAGACAAATTTAAATAAACTATGACGGCTGAACTTAAAAATACATATTTTTTAATATTTTGCTCAGAAGCCCCACTTTATTTAGAACAAAGTTCTTTCATACAGCCCCTCCCCCGCCCCAATCATTTGAAGACAAAGGGGCCTATTTGGAGGGGAAAAAAAGCGAAATCACTGTTTTTGCTTTCAGCGCATTCCGTCCCATGTCATCGCAAATGTATTCCTTTCGTTTAAAAAAAAAAAAATCTAGAAATTGGAATCTGAAAAGTGAAGATAAATAAAAATTGTTAAAAAAAATAAAAAAGTAAAAAAAATTAATAAAAAATACACAAATTAAAAGAATATACAGACTACATCTAAGGCTGCACATTTTCACTAGGAATGCATAGGCAGGGTTTAATTGGAAAATCTATGTAGATATAAAAAGATGTAAATAATTGCAGCTCTGTAGTCATTAATACGTCAGTGAATGTATTTTTTAAATAAAAGCAGTGTAAGTACCTGAATGTGACCTGGAACCAGCCTCTTGTACAGCAGAGCTGGAGTGTGAGAGGAAGATGCAGCACAAAGTGCCAGCCAGTTCATGTGCTGATTAGAAGCACGCTGATAGAAGGAAAGAGCAGAGTGACCAGGAAATTAGTTCATCATTGTGCTGCTTCTCCTTTCACTGGTCTGTCACAGCTTGGGGGCTGGTCCGGGATGACCTGAGCAGAATGATGCTGACTATCAGACTGAGGACATCTAGTGGCAGAAAAAAGTACTGGGGGGGAATTCCTGGATTGAAGCTCAATATTGCCATAAAAGCTGATTCTGTGTTCTTTTACCTTTAAATGGGCTATTCGGTTTTATCTTGCTATTTTTGGCTAAAGTTCTACTTTACGGGCCCCAAATAAAAGGAGCTTCCAACTGTAAAATGGTTTCTTTAGACCACTCAGCAGTTCCCTATATGATTCTGTGCTGCAGTTGTAAGAGATGAAACCCCAACCGGTAATATCACATTGCAAGTTGATTTCAATCTTATTTTCTTAATCTGCAGCTTTTAGCAAAATAGCACCTGGTGATCCTGCCATGAAGGTCCTTGTTCAGGCACTTCCTGTTATGGGGCAAAAAAAATGCCTCCTAGTTGTGCTCCTGTGTTGTCACCCTGCCAAATTCTCACCTGGTGGCATTTTAGGGCAGCGCGTTCATTTTTATGAGCTGCCCTATGTTCGTGAAACGTGCCATGCGTTTTTTCGGGCATGAACACCAGAATGGGCAGGATGTTGCGCATTCCCGCGTGTCGTGTTTTAGGGCAGCCCATTCATTTTGATGAGTGTCAACATGAATTTTTAAGTCATGCCACACCAAAACATATAGTACTGCGGTGCCGTGCGTTTTGGTGGGCGCGAATGCACATGCGCTTGCTGGATAGGTGGAGGTGTCATTAAGAATTGATGGCAACCACACGCTTCTGAGAAAGGCAGCGTGATTTTGTAACAAAGTTATTATTTTTGTTATTATTATAATTATTAGTATTATTACTACTACTATAACTTTTATCCAATAAGTTTATAGTATTATTATTAATATTATTATTAATATTACAACTATCATTTGAATCCATTAAATTATAATTAATAGTATTATTGATTCTGCAACTTATTTGTTTATCCAACTTATTTGTTTATATAATAATAATAATAATAATAATAACTTATTGGATAAACAAAAAAGTTGCAGAAGCAATAATAATATTAATTATAATTTAATGGATACAAATTATAGTTGTAATATTAAAACTAATTATAGTTATAATAACAATATCTATTGGATAAAAAAATCTAAAAAGAAATCTATAATAAAAATAATAATATTAATCATCCTCATCATCATATAATAATAAAAGTAATAATAATAACTTATTGGATACAACTTATAGTTGTATTATTATTATTATTATTATAATAATAATAATAATAATACAACTATAAGTTGTATCCAATAAGTTATTATTATTACTTTTATTATCATCATATAATAATAAAAGTAATAATAATAACTTATTGGATACAACTTATAGTTGTATTATTATTATTATTATTATTATTATTATTATTATTATTATTATTATAATAATAATAATAATAATACAACTATAAGTTGTATCCAATAAGTTATTATTATTACTTTTATTATTATATGATGATGAGGATGATTAATATTATTATTTTTATTATAGATTTCTTTTTAGATTTTTTTATCCAATAGATATTGTTATTATTATTAGAACTATAATTAGTTTTTATCCAATAAGTTATTAATATCATTGTTTTTTATTATTAATATTATTATTATTATTATTATTATTATTATTATTATTATTATTATTATTATTATTACTACTTCATCTATAAGTTGTATCCAATAAGTTATTTTTATTACTCATAGGTTGGACTTGATGGACTTGTGTCTTTTTTCAACCTATCCTACTATGTAACTATTATTATTATATGATGATGATGATGATTATTATTATTATATATATATATTTTTTTAAATGTATCCGATAGATTGTTATTATTATATCTATCACTATTATTATTATTTTTATTATTAATAATATTAATATTTCTTACTACTACAACTATAATTTGTATCCAATAAGTTATTATTATTACTTTTATTATATGATGATGATGATTATATTATTATTTTTATTAATACAACCATAATTTTCATCCAAAGCACAGCTCCTTCATTGTGGACTATACTGACGACTCTCCTGTTGCCTTGATTTTGGAATACTTTACGTGACGATCGATGACAAGTTTTGTCACAGTTGACACTGCCGGCCGCTACAAAGAGAGTTATCCTGGGGGGGGGGGCCATCAAAATTTTGCTAGGGGCCCGATGATTCTTGGTCATGCCCCTGGGCAGAAGGAGAGAAATGAACCCATCCACAGATCAGACGGGTGGCCTTATCTACAAGACACAAGAGGGCCGTTGTTGTTGACGAGCTGCACTTCCCATCACGCTGCGATGGCTTCCATCACATGATCCCCTCGATTTACTGCTCCAGCCACAAGCCATTTTCCATTCCGCCTAATTAAATCCGGCGAATTAACCCCTTTACCTCCGCCCCCCCCAGGCTGACAAGCTGACTCAGATCCAGGCTGTCTGGAGCACAGCTTATCGAGTAGGTGTCACTGACTTAAATGGTCCTTATCCACATAAGTCATTACCGAGATAGGCTCCTAAATTACTTAACCAATTAAGATGAACACCGGAGCCCTCGCGGGATGGAAGCGCGCCCTCGGGGACTCTGCGCCGTGTAAGTCGCCGTGCGCAGTGATGACTCCACGTATTATGACCTACATCAACCCAGATGTGGCAGAACATCATTCCCCTGTGTCCCTCGTTTGGAGGAACTGTCGCCTCTTTTAGCTCTAGTGTACAAGTCTGAAACAATAAATGGACAAAAACTGTAAAAATGTATAAAATGATAAGAACAAAGAAAGAAAGAAAGAACGACAGAAGGGACAAAAGGACGAAAGAAAGAAAAAGAAAGAAAGAGAGAAACGATGAAAGAAAGGACAAAAGAAAGGATGAAGGGATGAAAGGACTAAAGAAAGAAAGAAAAAAAGAAAGAAAGAAAGGATGAAATAAAGGCGAAAAAAAAGAAAGGAAGGAAGAAAGAAAGAAAGGATGAAGGGACAAAAGAAGAAAAGAAAGAAAGGATGAAATAAAGGCAGAAAGAAAGAGAGAAAAGACGAAATTAAGGATGAAAAGTTGAAAAAAATAAAAAAAAAGGAGAGAAAGAAAGGAAGGATGAAAAAAAAAGAAAGGAAGAAAGAAAGGATGAAAGGATGACAGAAGGGACGACAGGACGAAAGAGAGAAAAGACGAATTAAAGGATGAAAGAAAGAGAGAAAAGACGAAAGGATGAAAGAAAGAAAGAAAGAAAGAAAGAAAGAAAGAAAGAAAGAAAGAAAGAAAGAAAGAAAGAAAGAAAGAACAATAGAAAAAAAAAAGAAAGAAAGGACTAGGATGAAAGAAATAAAGAAAAGACGAAAGAAAAAGAAAGAAAGAGAGGAAGAAAGAAAGGGCAAAACAAAGGAAGAAAGAAAGAGAGAAAAGACGAAAGAAAGGATGAAGGGACGAAAGGACAAAAGAAAGCAAAAAAGAAGGAAAGAAAGAGGATGAAAAAAAGAAAGAGAAAAGATGAAAGAAAGGACAAAAGAAAGGATGAAAGTACGACAGAAGGGACGACAGGACCAAAGAAAAAAAAAGAACAAAAGGTCGAAAGAAAGAGAAAAGAAGAAAGAAAGAAAGAAAGAAAGAAAGAAAGAAAGAAAGAAAGAAAGAAAGAAAGAAAGAAAGAAAAAAAAAAAAGAAAGAAAGAAAGAAAGAAAGAAAGAAAGAAAGAAAGAAAGAAAGAAAGAAAAGAGAAAAGATGAAAGGGCAAAAGAAAGGATGAAAGGACGATAGAAAAAAATAAAGAAAGGACTAGGATGAAAGAAAGAAAGAAAGAAAGAAAGAAAGAAAGAAAGAAAGAAAGGAAGAAAGGACGAAAGGACGAAAGAAAGAAAGAAAGAAAGAAAGAAAGAAAGAAAGAAAGAAAGAAAGAAAGAAAGAAAGAAAGAAAAGAGAAAAGATGACAGGGCAAAAGAAAGGATGAAAGGACGATAGAAAAAAATAAAGAAAGGACTAGGATGAAAGAAAGAAAGAAAGAAAGAAAGAAAGAAAGAAAGAAAGAAAGAAAGAAAGAAAAGAGAAAGGATGAAAGAAAGGATGGAAGTAAGGACGAAAGAAAGAGAGAAAAAAAGAAGCAAAGAAAAAAAGGATGAAAAAAGAAAGGATACAATAAAGGACGAAATAAAGAAAGAAAGAAGGAATGAAAGGACAATAGAAAAAAAGAAAGAAAGAAAGGACTAGGATGAAAGAAAAAAAGAAAAGACTAAAGAAAGAGAGGAAGAAAAAAAGCATGAAACGAAGAAAGAAAGAAAGAAAGAAAGAAAGAAAGAAAGAAAGAAAGAAAGAAAGAAAAGAAACTCAGTGGGTCCTAAGTAGACCTAACATCAGATATTTACCATCTACTTCCTGGACTGAGATGCCGGTTCAGAGAATGCACATTCATGGAATTCTTGGTACATGTCCTAGTTCTTGGTTGTTTGACACAGATCAGCCCCTGCTGCAGCCTCTTTCTCTCCAGAAGGAGCCATCTTTCTTCAGGAATCATACAGAATCATGATATACTGGTCAGGCTGGGGAGAAGGTGGGGTGCGGCTGCTTTTGCCTTTCGGTAGCATGCTGCAAAGCGGAGTCAGCTGTCCATCAGACAGCTGGGTGGATCCTGACAATATTGTTGGGATCCCTGCTGAACATTGACATGGCTCTGCCCTGTCAGCTGATAAAGGCCAAAATGTGCCCCAGTGAGCTGTGAACTATT
Source organism: Lithobates septentrionalis (assembly GCA_037952835.1). Lineage (NCBI taxonomy): Eukaryota > Metazoa > Chordata > Amphibia > Anura > Ranidae > Lithobates > Lithobates septentrionalis. The sequence goes on from JBBDGP010002256.1 coordinate 214,363, forward strand.
TCAACAGCATAGGTTGCTCAAGGCGTCCACCTCTTTTGCCTGTCCCTGAACTTCACTAACCCAGCAGGTAAAGAAGGGAGGAATGCAAGGAGGTGAGCGCTTCTCTGTTCACATGTGTCCACCAAAGTGTAAAATCATCATACGATCCAGAGCAGACCTTCTCAACCTTTTTAGCTCAGAAAAAGTTTGCAGGTTTCAGGGAACACCTGGGAGGACGAATATATCTACAGCTTATGGTACAATATACATGAAAAAATATTTTAAGTACTAACCATGAAAAAACAAAAAATAATAATGATCAAAACAAAGAAAACTAACGATAATTATAGTGTCCTTGTCTACTAATGGTCACTGTATTGTCCTCTTACATTGACCACCAATCTAAGGGGGCCATTTCCACCGACCATCAATGTACAGGGGCAATACACTGACCATCAATGTATAGGGGCAATACACTGACCATCAATGTATAGGGGCAATACACTGACCATCAATGTATAGGGGCAATACACTGACCATCAATGTATAGGGGCAATACACTGACCATCAATGTACAGGGGCAATACACTGACCATCAATGTACAGGGGCAATACACTGACCATCAATGTACAGGGGTAATACACTGACCATCAATGTACAGGGGCAATACACTGACCATCAATGTACAGGGGCAATACACTGACCATCAATGTACACGGGTAATACACTGACCATCAATGTACAGGGGTAATACACTGACCATCAATGTACAGGGGTAATACACTGACCATCAATGTATAGGGGCAATACACTGACCATCAATGTATAGGGGCAATACACTGACCATCAATGTATAGGGGTAATACACTGACCATCAATGTATAGGGGCAATACACTGACCATCAATGTATAGGGGCAATACACTGACCATCAATGTATAGGGGCAATACACTGACCATCAATGTATAGGGGCAATACACTGACCATCAATGTATAGGGGCAATACACTGACCATCAATGTATAGGGGTAATACACTGACCATCAATGTACAGGGGTAATACACTGACCATCAATGTACAGGGGTAATACACTGACCATCAATGTATAGGGGCAATACACTGACCATCAATGTACAGGGGCAATACACTGACCATCAATGTACAGGGGCAATACACTGACCATCAATGTACACGGGTAATACACTGACCATCAATGTACAGGGGTAATACACTGACCAACAATGTACAGGGGCAATACACTGACCATCAATGTACACGGGTAATTCACTGACCATCAATGTACAGGGGCAATACACTGACCATCAATGTACAGGGGCAATACACTGACCATCAATGTACAGGGGCAATACACTGACCATCAATGTACAGGGGCAATACACTGACCATCAATGTACAGGGGCAATACACTGACCATCAATGTACAGGGGTAATACACTGACCATCAATGTACAGGGGCAATACACTGACCATCAATGTACACGGGCAATCCCCCAATCTTCAGTATAATGGGGCAATACACTGGCCAACAATGTAAGGGCGCAATACACAGATCATTAGGTTAGTTCACTTTTTCAGGAAAAAATTAGTGAACCCCCTACACCCTCCCCCCGCCCTCGGTCTCTGCTGTATGTACCACCTTACCTAAGTATAGCAGGTGGCCAGGGGGGGTTGGGAAGGTTGTATCTGTGTCAGGGCCAAAACAAAGAATCGATTAATCGACAACTAATTGATTTTTAAAATAGTTGTCAACTATTTTCATAATCAATTCATACAGAGTGCATTATTTGCTTACATATCAGAAAATACAGTGCAGCACACATACAGCTCAGTACGCCGTCCATACATGTCAATAAATGCCTGAGAACTTGTGAATGTATGAGGAGCAATGCCTCGTGGGACATGTAGTCCTGGGCAGGAAGTGAGTGGTTCTAAAGGTAGAAGTTTTTTTTTTTTTTTTTACCTTGCTATAGCAGCGCTCTATATTACATTTTGCAGCTTGCTATTGGGGTGCTCTGAAGGCAGGAGGAGCCAGAAGCGTCGGTGGGGGACCCCAGAAGGGGAGGATTAGGGCTGCTCCATTATGCAAAACCATTACACAGAGCAGGTAAGTATCACATGTTTGTTGTTTTAAAAAAATCACTTTAACCACTTCAGCCCCGGAAGATTTGGCTGCTGAATGACCAGGCCATTTTTTGCAATACGGCACTGCGTCGCTTTAGCTGACAATTGCGCGTTGTAACAAAAAAAAATTGACGTCCTTTTTTTCCCACAGATAGAGCTTTATTTTGGTGTTATTTGATCACCTCTGCGGCTTTTATTTTTCACGCTATAAACAAAAGAAGAGCGACAATTTTGAAAAAAACACAATGGGGGTTATTTACGAAAGTCAAATCCACTTTGCACTGCAAGTGCAAACTACAAGTGCAAAGTGCACTTGAAATTGCACTGAAAGTGCACTTGGAAGTGCAGTTGCTGTAAATCTGAGGGGTAGATCTGAAATGAGGGGAAGCTCTGCTGATTTTATCATCCAATCATGTGCAAGCTAAAACGCTGTTTTTTATTTTCCTTGCATGTCCCCCTCAGATCTACAGCAACTGCACTTCCAAGTGCACTTTCAGTGTAATTTCAAGTGCACTTTGCAATTGTAGTTTGCACTTGTAGTGCAAAGTGGATTTGCCTTTCGTAAATAACCCCCAATATCTTTAACTTTTTGCTATAATAAATATCCCACATTTTTTTTTTCAAAAAAAAATAATTTTTTTCCTCAGTTTAGGCCGATACGTATTCTTCTACATGTTTTTGGTAAAAAAAAAATCGCAATAAGCGTTTATTGATTGGTTTGCGCAAAATTTATAACATCTACAAAAGAGGGGATAGATTTATGGCATTTTTTATTATTGTTTTTATTTTATTTTTTACTAGAAGTGGTGATCTGCGATTTTTATCGGGACTGCGATGTTGCGGCGGAAAAATTGGACACTTTTGACACATTTTTAGGACCATTGAAAATTATACAGCGATCGGTGCTATAAAAATGCACTGATTACTGTATTAATGTCACTGGCAGGGAAGGGGTTGACACTAGGGGGCGATCAAGGGGTTAAATGTGTTCCCTCAACATGTTCTGACTGTAGGGGGGTGGCACTGACTAGGAGGACAGAGAGATCGGTGTTCATACTTAGTAGGAACACATGATCTGTCTCTGCTCCCCTGAAAGAACCGGGATCTGTGTGTGTTTACACACACAGATCCCGGTTCTCGCTCTGTCACGAGCGTTCGCGGGTGCCCGGCGGTCATTGCGCCTGCCGGGCACTCGCATCGGCTCCGGGCACACGCTGCTAACCATATACAGGAGGTCTCCAGTTACAAACATCCAACTTACAAACGAAGAAGGACAACAGGAAGTGAGAGCAAATCTCCCCCTAGGAAGGGAAATTCACTCCTGTAAGAGTTATTATGGGGAAGAGGTGTCTCCACTGATGCTTTATCACCAAGGCTTGTTTCCACATCAACCCAAATTTTTCAAAATCCAATTGTCATTGGGACAAAAATGAGGTGAAATCTTCTGAACAGTGGTGTCTGGTGCTCAAAATTTTTTGGGGGGGCGCAAACTAACTGTAAAATACTGAACCCCCCCCCCTCATCAATTGCAGCCTCACTGTGCCCATCAAATGCAGCCACTGTGCCCATCAAATGCAGCCACTGTGCCCATCAATTTCAGCCATTTGTGCCCATCATATGCAGCCACTGTGCCCACCGACCCCCCCCCCCCCACTCGCGGGCAATGCGGCTCTGGCAGAACCCCCAACACCCTCCCACCCCCACGCGCGCAGCTCTGACATTGTGGCACTTACCGCGACCTCCTCACCAGCGTGTGTCTCCGAGTCCTCCGCTCCTCTTCCTAAGCGTCAGGCATACAATAGGGTGGCCCGGCGCTTTGGCCAATCAGGAAACAGGTCTGACACCCTGCCTCCTGATTGGCCGGGAGGAAGGTTAGTGTGAAAAAAGCAAAAATTAATTCGCTATCATCACACAATTGGGTGGGATCAAGGCGCACTCTCTGCGCCCCGAGCCCACCCTATTTTGAAGCCTATTAGAGCCTCTGGCTTTAATCAGGTGTTTCAAAAAGTTACTCCCCTTTCCACCCCCGCCCTAGGAATCCATGTGTCCGGCGTCCTGAAAGGGGCCCGGCGCATGGATGGGGGGGGGCGCTGGGCCTTACATTTAATTTTTTTTCTGAAAAAAGGTGACCTAACACTTTCAATCAATGGTCAGTGCATTTTGCCCTCATATTGATGGTCAGTGGAAATGGCCCCCTTAGACTGGTGGTCAGTGTATTGCCCTATAATTTTGTTGTGTACTGTATGTTGTGTTCCACTTTTATATTGAGGGTGAGTGTAATGCCCCCTTACATTGATGGTCAGTGAAAATTGCCCCTTTACATCAGTGGTCAATGGAAACTAGCCCCCTTATAGTGATGGTCTGTGGAAATTGCCCCTATATAGTGATGGTCAGTGTAGTGCCCCCTTACATTGCTGGTCAGTGTATTTCCCCCTTATATTGATGATTGGGGTATTGCCCCTGTACAGTGATGGTAAGTGTATCCCTCCGTTTTATTGAGGGTGAGTGTATTGCCCCCTTACATTGATACTCAGTGGAAAATTGCTCCTTTCTATTGATGGTCAATGGAAAACTGCCCTCTTATATTGATGGTCAGTGGAAAAGTGCCCCTTTAACTCAGTGGTGAATGTAAAATTGCCCCCTTATATTGAAGGTCAGAGGAAAATTTCCCCTTTACATCAGTGGTCAATGGAAAATTGCCCCCTTTATATTGATGGTCAGTGGAAAATTGCCCCTTATATTGATGGTAAGTGGAAAATTGCCCCTTTACATCAGTGGTCAATGAAAAATTGCCCTCTTATATTGATGGTCAGTGGAAAAATCCCCCTTTACATCACTGGTCAATGGAAAATTGCCCCATTATATTGATGGGCAGTGGAAAATTGCCCCTTTATATCAGTGGACAATGGAAAATTGCCCCCTTATATTGATGGTCAGTAGAAAAAAACACCTTTACATCAGTGGTCAATGGAAAATTGCCCCCTTATATTAATGGTCAGTGGAAAAACCCCCCTTTACATCACTGGTCAATGGAAAATTGCCCCCTTATTCTGATGGTCAATGGAAAATTCCCCCTTATATTGATGGTCAGTAGAAAAAAACCCCTTTACATCAGTGGTCAATGGAAAATTGCCCCCTTATATTAATGGTCAGTGGAAAAACCCCGCTTTACATCAGTGGTCAATGGAAAATTGCCCCCTTATATTGATGGTCAGTGGAAAATTGCCCCTTTACATCAGTGGGTCAATGGAAAATTGCCCCCTTATTCTGATGGTCAATGGAAAATTCCCCCTTATATTGATGGTCGGTGGAAAATTGCCCCTTTAGATCAGGGTTCAATGGAAAATTCCCCCCTTATATTGATGGTTGGTGGATATTGCCCCTTTACATTGGTGGTCAGCGTAGTGCCCCCTTTACAGTCAATTGAAAATTCCCCCCTTTCATTGATGCTCAGTGTAAAATTGCCCCTAAAGGCTAAGTCCACACTACTGGCAGCCCTTGTTGCCCCTCTGAAAATCAATCTGTGGTGGATCGCTTTTCAGAAGCATTTGACAGGCAGTGAGGAGGCGATATGTCATCTCCTCACTTCCTGTTTTAACCCCGTAAACACTGCACCACCACGCTGCAACCATGTGTAGCGCGGCCCTGTTCACTTCGGTGGCGGTAGTGCCCTACAAGGGTCGGGGGGGGGGGGGGCATTTTTGCGTACAGCTATTTGGCTGCCCTTGAAGCTTAAGAGGAGCGGTTGGGGGTCAATAAAATGGTGGCTCCCCCCCCCCCCCCGAGTGTAAAGAAGCTGGTGGTCAGTGTAGGCAGGAGATCAGTCCATCAACGTTGGCTTGCAAGGAACCCCTGGCTGGATGAGAAGGGCTTAGGAGGCACAGCGGGATTGCAGCCTTGTAGCAAATTAATAGATAGATTAATAGATAGAGTATCCCGAAGTCGGATAAACACAGAATGTAAGCAGCAACAATCTCCGACTATATATAGTAAAATCATCTTTCATGCAACATGAGATTGGAATTCTGTAGGACAAGCAATTCATTTCCTCTAATTATTGATCGCCTTTCCCATACTGTACAATGAGCTCTGAAAGCTGCAGTGTCAGGAGGTCCTAGGTGGGACTGTGGTGATGTTTAATAGCCGATAATCCAATATTCTGTCATTTCCTGACTCCTGCATAATTTATCAGTCCTGCCTGATGTACATTTTACTCGGCTCTATCAATCCACAATCACTCCCGACACACAGGCAACTTAGGACACCATTATCTCCAGGAACACTTTACAACGGATCCTTCACCTTCACACTGAAATGTTACATTAAAAAAGAACAAAATAACATTTAATTGTTACATAAATAATGTTATAACCTTTTGGTATTTAAACAACCTTTCAGCTTTGTGTGTGCTCGTTAACAGCCAAATAAAAAACCTTGAAAAGTCCATTCCTTTCCTTGCAATACACTTGGTTTTTAGACAGGTTGTTCTGAGGTCGTTGTCTTCCCCCTGCTCCTGTAGTTGGTACAATGCTAATATCTAAGGTGGCCTTTCTCAATCTTGTGTTGCAATTGAATACATTATATATATACCCTGTTTCCCCTAAAATAAGACCTAGCGTGATTGTCGGTGATGGCTGCAATATAAGCCCTACCCCCCCAAATAAGCCCTACCCTGTTTCCCCGAAAATAAGCCCTACCCTGTTTCCCCGAAAATAAGCCCTACCCTGAAAATAAGACCTACAAGGACTTTAACTAGGGCTTATTTGGGGGGTAGGGCTTATATTGAAGCCATCGCCGACAATCACGCTAGGTCTTATTTTAGGGGAAACGGTATATATATATTTTTTTTATTTGCTATTTTTTCCCCCGCAAAAGTAGAGTTACCCTTTAAGGCACTCTTTTTCAACCTTTTTACCCCAGAGGAACACTTGAAATCTTTTTCAAGGTCTTGAGGAACCCTTACTAAAACCGATTCATTGGTGGTCATTGAACAAAAACATGCCCTTTACATTTGTGCTCATTCAGCAGCCCTTACAGTGGTTGTCAAAATGGAACCCCTAGCTACCCTTGGAGGAACCCTGGTTGAGAAATGCTGATTTAAGGATTTAGAGAAGATCTGTAAAGAAGAGTTGACCAAAATCCCTCCTGAGATGTGTGCAAACCCTTATGCCCCGTACACACGGTCGGATTTTCCGACGGAAAATGTGTGATAGGACCTTGTTGTCGGAAATTCCGACCGTGTGTAGGCTCCATCACACATTTTCCATCGGAATTTCCGACACACAAAGTTTGAGAGCAGGATAAAAAAATTTCCGACAACAAAATCCGTTGTCGGAATTTCCGAACGTGTGTACACAAATCCGACGCACAAAGTGCCACGCATGCTCAGAATAAATAAAGAGATGAAAGCTATTGGCTACTGCCCCGTTTATAGTCCCGACGTACGTGTTTTACGTCACCGCGTTCAGAATGATCGGATTTTCCGACAACTTTGTGTGACCATGTGTATGCAAGACAAGTTTGAGCCAACATCCGTCGGGAAAAATCCTAGGACTTTGTTGTAGGAATGTCCGAACAAAGTCCGACCGTGTGTACGGGGCATTACAGTGGTTGTCAAAAATGCAATCCCTACGGATGGCTTAAAAGATTGTTAACTTCATGCAACTGGCTCTACCAAGAGGTGTTGACCCCAGAACTATGCAGACATCTTAAGATAGGAGGTCAATCAGCCACAGCTCAAGGAACCCCATAGCAACCCTTGGAGGAACCCTGGTTGAGAATGGCTGATTTGAGGATTTAGAGAAGATCTGTAAAGAAGAGTGGACCAAAATCCCTCCTGAGATGTGTGCAAACCCTTACAGTGGTTGTCAAAATGCAATCCCTATGGATGGCTTAAAAGACTGTTAGCTTCATGCAACTGGCTCTACCAAGTGGTGTTGACCCCAGAACTATGCAGACATCTTAAGATAGGAGGTCAATCAGCCACAGCTCAAGGAACCCCATAGCAACCCTTGGAGGAACCCTAGTTGAGAATACTGATTTAGAGAAGATCTGTAAAGAAGAGTGGACCAAAATCCCTCCTGAGATGTGTGCAAACCTGGTCACCAACTACAAGAAACGTCTGACCTCTATGCTTGCCAACAAGGGTTTCTCCACCAAGTACTAAGGCTACTTTCACACCGAGGCGGGCGGGCGCTGGTGGTAAAGCGGCGCTATATTTAGCGGCGCTTTACCACCATTTAAGCGGCGCTATTCGGCCGCTAGCAGGGCAGTTTTAACCCCCGCTAGCGGCCGAAAAAGGGTTAAAACCGCGCGCAAAGCGCCGCTGCATCGGCGCTTTGCCGGCAGGTTTGCAGCGCTGCCCCATTGTTTTCAATGGGAAGGTGCGCTTTAGGAGCGGTAAATACACCGCTCCTATAGCGCTGCAAAGATGCGGCTTGCAGGGCTTTTTTGACCACCCTGCAAGCGCACCGCTCCAGTGTGAAAGCCCTCGGGGCTTTCACACTGGAGTGAATTGAGCGGCTCTTTCGGGGCGCTTTGCAGGCGCTATTTTTAGCACTTTAGCACCTGCAAAGCGCCTCAGTGTGAAAGCAGCCTAAGTCATGTTTTGCTTGGGGGATCAAATACTTATTTTACTGCATCTTAATTGATAACATTTGTATCATGTGTTTTTTTTTTTCTGGATTTGTCTCTATCATATAAAATACACCTATGATAAAAATGATAGACCCTTCATTTCTTTGTAAGTGGGAAAACTTACAAAATCAGCAGGGGATCAAATAATTATTTTCCCCACTTTATATCTATTAGAGCATGAAAGAAGATACAGAAGGTTGAAGAGCTTACACTCTATTAGGGTATAAAGGTGGAATACGGAAGGTGGAAGATCTTTTAATAAACCTATTAGAGCATGAAAGAAGATACAGAAGGTGTAAGAGTTTAGAAACTATTAGGGAATAAATGAGGGATAAAGCGGGTAGAAGAGCTTACAATCTATTATGGTATAAAGCAGCGTGTTCAAACATTTTATTAGATAATGTCTGATATAATGAAAGTAGACATTGGTCCAAGAATGGACTACATACAGGTGTGAAACATAAAGGTATCCAAAATCAATTAAGAATGACTATGCATATGTGGACAAGTGGAGGAGGTATTTATAACCGGTCGCATAGAGAAGTGCCTACACCATACACCATGATACACCATACTAAGTGAGTTAATCTCAGATATAAAAATCAATCAATAAAAAAAATATTTCAAACAAATCATAAACACCAAAAATTATTAGAAGCAAAAAAATTATTGAAAAATGCACATAAAGTGCCATTCCAGAGAAAATCAGTGCAAGGAATAACACAATGTAAAAGTCCATGAAGGGTGTAAAGGTAGTGATCCAAGAGAGGATATATGAGACCAGATCCAATAGCCAAGATGGCAACACACCCAAGTGAGTATAGAGGCTCCTTACCAACTACAGATGACCACCAAAAGTGATCTCACCAGGAACAGGGAATGTTAAGGTCTCCCAGGAACCTATAAACGGCATCTGTAAAAACAGCTTGGTCTTTTTTTTTTTTTTAGTAAAAAATATAAAACCCAGCAGTGAATAAATACCACCTTCCTGGCCTGGGTAGGAAGGGGGTGAAAGTGCCTGGTAGGCAAGTGGTTAAAGTCAGAAGAGCTTCTGTTAATTTACTAAGGTCTGGAGCCACTGCACTTTGCAAGGTGCACAGTCTATTTGCCTTTAGTAAATCAACCCCCGAGTGTCTAGTTAAAGCTTGTAGGAGGAGTTTTCCTTTTCCCACGATTGTCCTATGAGGCTGCAGGACCCCTGACCATCTGTGTGGACAGTGCTGATTGGCCCTGTGCTGATCACATGCACCCTCCCAAGAAAAAAAAAAAAAACTCTAGAGCAATACACACCGAACTGAGCATGTGCAGAGTGCCCCCAAGGCTCTGTACTATCAGGAGATGAATTGGGGACAGTGGAAATAGAGAAGGATCAGAGAAGACAGGATCAAACAGCATTTTTACACAATGCGGAGGATTATCCCCTTAGGTTCCATAGTTAGTATACCAAGCATGCTTTACTGCGTATACAGACTGATTTTACTGTTGTGGGTTTAGTAACAATTTAAGACCACTGTGAGACATTTTTTGTCTCTTCTTGTATTTATAAGGAGTAAGTACATCATTTTGCCCCCCTGTACAAACCATTAGTAAGACCTCATCTGGAATTTGCAGTTCGGTTTTGGGCTCCAGTTCACAAGAAGGATATTGAAGTGCAGAGAGATGGGCAACCAAGTTCAGCTATTAGGAGAAATAAAAGGAGAACTTCGGGCTCATTTTTTTTCTTCCCATGCAGGGTCTATACAAACACTGCATTGGGTTACTTGCTTCTTTTTGTCTAGGGGGTGAGGAGAATGGAGAAATACTTACCTAATCCTCCGAGCACAAGACCGATCCCTGCCGCTCCTGTCTCCCCCCAGCCCTCTAGCGGTTTTGTGCATGGACTGTTCCTGACATCATCACACCCATAGACCGGCTCTGGACGTGAGGACGGCAGGAACAGTCCACTGCTGGACATGGGGGGAGCGCTGTTTTCTGAAGGATCGGGTAAGTATAGCTTTTCCTTGAGCCCCTGGATAAAACGAACAGTTCACCCACCCAGTGCAGGCACAGCCCCACTACATGGGAGAATACAAATTTTGCCTGGAGTTCTTCTTTAAACAGAACTTAAAGTGTGTGTTACCTCAACACTTCATATTCCTGATATGTGGCTGCTGTACCATGTACTTGTATGAGGAAGTCTCCTGTTCTCTTTGTATTGCTTCCTTTGTGTGAAATCTCTCGTGATCCTGCCAGTCCCTCTGCTTTCCTATTAAAAACTGACCACAAGAAGCAGGAGAACACACCGTGGTCAGTTCTCTAGCTATGCTGGGAATTCAGCTTGCTCTCCTCCAATGATCAGACTTGTCCTGACACGCGCCCGCTGCTCAGTGTGCTGCTGCTTCTCTTCTCCCCCCCCCCCCCCCCCCCAGCTCTTACGCGGCTGAGAACAGAGGGAATGTGATCATTTATTAAAAAATCGCTATTGTCTTCCTGCTTTTCCTCCGGGCCAATCAGGAAGTGGGTCCTGAGACCTGATTGTCCGAGAAGAAAAGCAACCGTATTGGCCGCCGAGGAGGAAACGAAAGGGGGAAGCCGCTTAAGCTGCCCACGACTTAGATGGAGTAAGTGCGGGGCTGGTGGGCGGATGGGTGAGCGACTGGAGGGGGCGGGTGTATTGGTGGTTTGTCGATCGACCAAGCAACGGGGGGGGGGGGAGTAGTGGGTATTTGACTGATGGGCCGACCAAACGGCCAATCGAACGGGGAGAGGGGGGGTTTGACTGACAGACCGACCGACTGGGGGGTGGCGGGTTGTTTGTTTTCCGCACCCCCCCCCACCCAAAAACATTGAGCTGCCACTGAGGACAAGGGTGGCACCTGGAAAAAAAGAAGTTTAACTTTAATATACAGAAAGGCTTCCTCCCTCGTTCGGTCGGACGTTTGGTCGACCCGTCAGTCAAATACATCCCACTAGCCCCCGCCCCCCCCATCGCTCAGTCGATCTTCTCACTGTAAAAGCTGTAAAAATGTGGAATAAATCCCCATATAAAAAATTGTTAAAAAAAAAAAAAAAAAAAAGCAGGATGCGTTCCTAAAGACAGAATATAAATGTTAGTATCTAAAATCTAGCTGGATATTAACATTAATAAATAATAACGCAGGTGATTGTTAATTAAGGGAATATCCACGCATTGGTGCTCAACCTGTGGCCCTCCAGCTGCTGTGGAACTACAAGTCCCATCATGCCTCTGCCTTTGGGAGCCATGCTTGTACCTGGTCAGTGGCTTGCAATGCCTCATGGGACTTGTAGTTCTGCAACTGCTGGAGGGCCACAGGTTGAGCACCAGAAAAGATTTATTTTTCAACTGTTGGAACAAATTTGGCCGTGCCTTATATAAGCTTTTTGCCTTCCTCTGGATCAGCTGTGAGTATAGAGTTCTGTATATGACGTTTTTGTTTAAGGACTCGTTCACACCTGAGATTTAAAAATGCTTCTTTTACAGGCGTTTAAGCTTTTTCTTCTTTGCCTCTCATGTTAGCCTTTGAGGTGGATTTACTAAAGGCAAAAAAAAATTAGACATGTGCGGTTTGTTTCATTCCGAATTGATATTCGGACACATTTTTGGTTATTCGGATATATCCGAAATACCCGAATAAGGGCACATTTACACTTGCTTCGGCTTCAACAAGGCTTCGGACATGTTAAAGCTCTCTGGGTGCTAGTCAAAGCTCCTGTCACTAAATAAGATGGTTAGCTTACAGTCCTGTTTACACCTTGCTTTTGGTTTGCTTTGCTTTGGCTTTGCTTCAAAAATTATACCCCATGTGGCTTCAGTGGTGCTTCAAAGCGTCTTCAAAGCCTCCATAGAAATGTATGGCAAAGCTCGCTGGAAGAGACCCACTGAAGTCTCACCGAAGCCCATCGAAGCCCCACGTAGTCTTACCAAAGCCCCACTAAAGCCTCACCGAAGCCCCACTGAAGCCTCACCGAAGCCTCACTGAAGCCTCATCGAAGCTCCACGAAGCCTCACCGAAGCCCCATTGAAGCCCCAACGAAGCTCCACCGAAGCCTCATTGAAGCCACACAAAGTCTCCCTGAAGCCCCACAAAGTCTCACGAAGCCCCACAAAACCTCACCGAAGCCCCATCAAAGCCTCATCAAAGCCCCACTGAAGCCTCATCGAAGCCCCATGAAGCCTCACCCAAGACCCACCAAAGCTCCACTGTAGCCTCTTCGAAGCCCCACGAAGTCTCACCGAAGCCCCACCAAAGCCTCATCAAAGCCCCACTGAAGCCTCATCGAAGCCCCACGAAGCCTCATCGAAGCCCCACGAAGTCTCACCGAAACCCCATCGAAGCCCCACAAAGTCTCACGGAAGCCCCACAAAGCCTCACCGAAGCCCCACCAAATTCTCATCGAAGCCCCACCAAGCCTCACTGAGGCCCCACCGAAGCCTCATTGAAGCCCCACGAAGTCTCACCGAAGCCCCATAAAAGCCCCACAAAGTCTCACGGAAGCCCCACAAAGCCTCACCGAAGCCCCACCAAATTCTCATCGAAGCCCCACCAAGCCTCACTGAGGCCCCACCGAAGCCTCATTGAAGCCCCACGAAGTCTCACCGAAGCCCCATAAAAGCCCCACAAAGTCTCACGGAAGCCCCACAAAGCCTCACCGAAGCCCCACCAAAGCCTCATCGAAGCCCCACGAAGTCTCACTGAAGCCCCACTGAAGCCTCATCGAAGCCCCATTGAAGCCCCACCAAAGCTCCACCGAAGCCTCATCAAAGCCCCACAAAGTCTCACAGAAGCTCCATCGAAGCCCCATAAAGTCTCACTGAAGCCTCACAAATTCTCACCGAAGCCCCAGAAAGCCTCATCAAAGCCCCACAAAGCCTAACCGAAGCCCCACTGAAGCCTCATCGAAGCCCCGCGAAGCCTCACCGAAGCCCCACCAAAGCTCCACCGAAGCCTCATCGAAGCCCCAGAAAGCCTCACCGAAGCCCCACCAAAGCTCCACCGAAGCCTCATCGAAGCACCATGAAGTCTCACCGAAGCCCCATCGAAGCCCCACTGAAGCACCAAGCAAAAGCAAGGTGTAGACAGGACTGTAGGCTAACCATTTTATTTAGTGACAGGAGCTTTGACTGACGTTCAGAGAGCTTTAACAAAGCCTGACTGAAGCCTTGTTTTAAAGCAAGTGTAAACTAGCCCTTACAATATAAAAAATGTTACGGAATGCCCCGAATAACGAAATTCAGACTGACATTTTAATCAAATTTTACACCGAACTCCAGTCCATATCTAACTGTACACATATTGCTGAAATCAAAGACATTGGGGGGCTGATTTACTAAAGACAAATAGACTTTGCACTTTGCAGTTGCTCCAGAGCTTAGTAAATGAGGCACAGCTTCGCTTTGCAAGGAGTACCCAATCACATGCAAGGAAAATAAAAATAAAAAGATTTTTGCTTGCACATGCTTGGATGACGGAAGTCAGTAGAGCTTCTGCTCTTTTTTCTAAGCTCTGGAGCAACTGCTCTTTGCAAAGTGCACAGTCTGTTTGTCTTTAGTAAATGAACCCCAGAGTGTCAGCAGCAGAGGGTCCCTGGAAACGATCCCAAACAGCTGACACTTGTGACACCGTCACTGCAGCATTGGAAGTGTTGCATGAGGACTCAAGGAGACAGACAGCCTGAGAAGGCTAATAAAGAAGCTTAGAAGCTTTGCCCTGACAAGTACACACTGCCACAATAAGTATATGCTTACATACATAAATAACTAGTGCTATAGGAAATACTGACGAGGTGCGGAAAATGCAACATATAAAGCGATACACCGTACAAACATACTGAGCTTCCTAGCAGGTCGAAATCTTTTGATTTACCAATTAAAGGGAAAACATTGTAAGAATTCCTATGCATAACTGATACAATAATGACGCCTAAACTGCTCAAGCTGTAGAGGAACTGCCACATCGGGTATGGTGGCATTTGTAGTGCCTCAAGATGTCAAGTTATTAAAAAGGACATTATTAAGGAACAGCACCACTTAAACGTCAGTGCTCAATGCAAGAACCCTTTGGATAGTGCCCATATGCCATGAAGCAGGTACATGCTTGTCCAGCAGATAGGTAACATCCCTTAAAATTGGGTACCAAGTGCAAGAACTCTTTGGATGGTGCTCCCCTGCCATGAAGCAGGTACATGTTTGTGGAGCAGATAGGCAACATCCCTTAAGATGAAGTACCCAGTGCAAGAGCCCACTGGGCATTGCCCATACGCCATGTAGTAGGTACATGCTTGTGCGGCAGATAGGCAACATCCCTTAAAATTGGGTACCCAATGCAAGAACTCATTGGGTAGTGTCAGTATGCCATGAAGAAGTTACATACTTGTGGAGCAGATAGGCAACAACTCCTAAAATTGGGTACCCAGTGCAAGAACCACTGGGCATTGCCCATATGCCATGTAGTAGGTACATGCTTGTGCAGCAGATAGGCAGGATCCCCTAAAACTTGCTACGCAGAGCAAGAACTATTTGGGTGGTGCCCCTATTCCATGTAGCAGGAACATCCATGTAGAGCAGATAGGCATCATACCTTAAAATTGGGTACCTAGTACAAGAGCCCACTGGGCATTGCCCATATGCCATGTAGTTGGCACATACTTATGCAGCAGATAGGCAGCATCCACCAAAACTGGGTACTAAGTGCAAGAACTCTTTGGGTAGTGTCCATATGCCATGTAGCAGGTACATGCTTCTGGAGCAGATTGGCAACATCCCTTAAAATTGGGTACCCAGTGCAAGAGTCTACTGGGCATTGCCCATGTTCCATGTGGTAGGTACATGTCTGTGCAGCAGATAGGCAGAATCCCCTAAAACTGGGTACTCAGTGCCAGAATTCTTTGGGTGGTGCCCCTCTGCCATGAAGTAGGTACATGCTTGTGGAGCAGATAGGCAACAACCCCTCAAATTGGGTACCCAGTGCAAGAGCTCACTGGGCATTCCCCATCCATATGCCATGTAGTAGGTGCATGCTTGTGCAGCAGATAGGCAGCATCCCCTATAACTGGGTACTCAGTGCAAGAGCTCTTTGGGTGGTGCCCCTATGCCATGTAGCAGGTACATGCGTGTGGAGCAAATAGACGTAATACCTTAAAATTGGGTACCCAGTGCAGGAGCCCACTGGGCATTGCCCATATGCAATGTAGCAAGCACATACTTATGGTGCAGATAGGAAATGCCCCAATTTATAATGTTAACATCCCCCTCATGGGTAGTACTCATATGCCATGTAGTAGGCACATGTTAGTGCAGTGGATAAACAATTCCCAGCCTCAAATAGCAATCAATGAGCTGATGGAACATTACCCCTTGCAAAGTGGGTACCAAATGCAAGAGCCTACTGGGTAGTGCCCATGTGCCATACAGCAGGCACATGCTAGTGGATCAGATAGGCAGCACCCCTAAAAACTGGGTACCCAATTCAAGAGCCCACTGGGTAGTGCCCATATGCTATCTAGCAGGCACATGTTTATGGAGAAGATTGGAAATGCTCAGCCTCAAAGAACTATCAAGGAGCTGATGGAACCTCATCCCTTAAAAGTGGGTAACCAATGCAAAAAAACCCTCTGGGTAGTGCCCATATGCCTTGAAGCAGGTACTGTACATACTAGGGGAGCAGATAAGCAGTGGCCCTTAAACCTACGTACACAATGCAAGAGCCCACTGGATAGTGTCCATATGCCCATTGGGTACCCACTTTTAATGGGTGATGTTCCACTAGCTCCTTGGTAGCTCTCTTAGGCTGGGCATTGCCTATCTGCTCCCCAAGCATGTGCCTTCTACATTCTAGGGCAGCAGATAGGCAATGCCAACTTAACAGAGCTATCAAGGAGCTAATAGAGCTTCGTCCCTTAAAAGTGGCTACCCAATGCAAGAGCCAACTGTGCAGTGCCCATATCCAATGTAGAAGGCCAATGCTTGTGGGAAAGATACAATATCCAGCCTCATGGAGCCCTCTATTATTACCCCTTAAAAATGGGTACCCAATGCAAGAGTGTACTGAGTATTGCCCATATGCCATGTATCAAGCATAAGCTAGCAGAGATGCAATGCCCAGCCTCATGGAACCATCAAGGATCACAGTGATGTAACAGCACTCCCTAGGAATGGGTACCCAATGCAAGAGCCCATATGCCATGTA
Source organism: Lithobates septentrionalis (assembly GCA_037952835.1). Lineage (NCBI taxonomy): Eukaryota > Metazoa > Chordata > Amphibia > Anura > Ranidae > Lithobates > Lithobates septentrionalis. The sequence goes on from JBBDGP010002256.1 coordinate 231,307, forward strand.
GTATAGACATTGCCCAGCCCCGTGGAGCTATCAAGGGGCATAGTGATGTAACAGCACACACCCCTTAAAAGTAGGTAACTAATGCAAGAGCCCATATGCCATGTAGCATAGACATTGACAAGCCTCATGGAACCATTAAGGAGCACTTTGATGTAACAGCCACTCTTAAAAGTGGGTACCCAATGCAAGAACCCATATATCATGTAATATAGACAATGCCAAGCCTCATGGAACCATCAAGGAGCACAGTGATGTAACATCAACCCTTAAAAGTGGGTACCCAATGCAAAAGCCTACTGAGTAGTGCCCATATGCCATGTATCAAGCATAAGCTAGTTGAGCAGAGAGGCAATGCCCAGCCTCATTGAACCTGTAAGGAGCACAGTGATGTAACAGCACCCCCTAAGAGTGGGTACCCAATGCAAGAGCCCATATGCCATGTAATTTAGACATTGCCCAGGCTTGTGGAGCTACTACTACTGCCTTAAAAGTGGGTACCCAATGCAAAAGCCCCTATATCATGTAATATAGACAATGTCAAGCCTCATGGAACCATCAAGGAGTACAGTGATGTAACAGCACCCCCTAAGAGGGGGTGCCCAATACAAGAGCCCATTTGTCATGGAGTTTAGACATTACCCAGCCTGGTGGAGCTATCAAGAGGCACAGTGATATAACAACACCCCTTAAAAGTGTGTACCTAATGCAAGAGCCCATATGACATATAGTACATATATGGCCCAGCCTCATGGAAACATCAAAGAGCACAATGATATAACAGCACCCCTTAAAAGTGGATACCCAATGCAAGAGCCCATATGCCATGTTTTATAAACAATGCCCAGCCTTGTGGAACTATTAAGGAGCACAAAGATGTAACAGCATACCTTAAAAGTGGGTACCCAATGCAAGAGCCCATATATCATGTAATATAGACAATGTCAAGCCTCATGGAACCATCAAGGAGCTTAGTGATGTAACAGTAGTCCTTAAAAGTGGGTACTCAATGCAAGAGCCCATATGCCATGTAGTATAGACATTGCCCAGCCTTATGGAACCATCAAGGAGCACAGTGATGTAAAGTACCCCTTAAAAGTAAGGTACCCAATGTAAGAGCCCATATGCCATCTAGTATATAGACAATACCCATGCTCATAAAATCATCAAGCCTGATCCAGCATGGGGGTCACCTACCTCTGAGTCCGGTGATAGCTCCCAGGACCAGCCAGATCCCCCAAGATCCCGAACTCCTCATGCTGCAGGGGGCAGCTGTGCCCGGGGTGCTTCTTCCTTCTTCTGCCCCTTCAGTCTCCCAGGTCAGCACAATCCACGGGGCATGAACCAGACAGATCCACCCTACCGATCCACCGGGATCCCGGTAATCCAACCAAGGCGAGAATCCGTCCGCTGTCCCGGTGCCCCTCCTGCACCAACTCCAGGGAGGATGCGCACTGCAAGCACGTGGAGCCAGGCGGGCACTGCGGGCTCCCTACACCCGATCACCCGCTACTACTACACCAGGGGTGGGATCTTCTGCAGGGGATGCAACTGGCAGATCGGAGGCAAGGTGGCACCAGGCTGAGAGGAGCTTCCAAAATAAGAGGATTGAGCCAACAAAGGAGGACAATGACCTGCACTGAGGGGGAACCGAGGATGGTATGAAGCAAAGGGGGGCATCCAAGACAAGATCCAGGAAAAGGTGGCACCAGGGTTGCTGCAACCTGCAAGGCGAGATCCCAGGCACCAGGAGGAGATCAGCTGAGGGAACCAGACTTGCAATCATCTGCAGGACACCCTGGATCACACAATCTCTTCAGGAGGGCACCGGAGATGAAATGCTCTGCAGGAGGATGGTGGGCTCATGGACAAGAAGGGGGAGATCTTCATTAGGGTGAGATCACAGACACCAGGGGTGGAATGGTCTGTAGGACACCCAAGATGAGATCATAGGCTGTGTTGGGGGGACACCAGAGGAAGAATGGTCTTCAGGACACCTAGGATGAAAGCAGGGGCTGTGTTGGGGGGACACCAGAGTAGGAATAGTCTTCAGGACACCCAAGATGAGATTACAGGTACCAAAAGAAGAATGGTCTTCAGGACACCTAGGATGAGATCAGAGGCTGTGTTGGGGGACCACCATAGGAGCAATGGTCTTCAGGACACCCAGGATGAGATTACAGGTACCAGAGGAGAAATGGTCTACAAGACACTTAGGGTGAGCTCATATGCTGTGTTAGGGGCCACCAGAATGAGGTCACAGGCTGTGTTTGGGGTCCACCAGAGGAAGAATTGTCTTCAGGACACCCAGGGTGAGATCACAGGCTGTGCTGGGGGCCTCCATAGTTAAAATGGTCCTCAGGGCACCCAGGATGAGATCACAGGCTGTATTGGGGGTCACCAGAGGAAGAATGGTCTTCAGGACACCTAGGATGAGATCACAGGCTTTGTTTGGGTCACCAGAGGAAGAATAGTCTGCAGGACACCCAGAATGTGATCACTGGCTGTGTTGGGGACCACCAGAGGAAATATGGTCTGCAGGACATCCAGGATGAGATCACAGGTTGTGTTGGGGACCACCAGAGGAAGAATGGTCTGCAGGGCATCCAGGATGAGATCACAGTCTGTGTTGGGGGGCCACTAGAAGAGGAATAGACTTCAGGACAGCTAGGATGATGAGATCACAGTCTGTGTGTGTATGTGGGGAGGGGGGGCAGTAGAAGTGGAATGGTCTTCAGAACAGCCAGTGTTAGCTCATAGGCTGTGTTAGGGGCCCCCAGAGAAGGAATAGTCTTCTGAACATCTAGGATGAGATCACAGGCTGTGTTGGGAAGCCACCAGAGGATAAATAGTCTGCAGGACACTCAGATGAGATCGCAGGTACCAGAGGAGCAATGGGCTTCAGGACGCCCAGACTGTTAGGGGCCACCAGAGGAGGAATAGTCTTCTGGACACCTAGGTTGATATGACAGGATGTGCTGGGTCCACCAGAAGAGGAATAGTATTCTGGATAACCAGGATGAGATGACAGGCTGTGCTGGGGGCCCCAGAGGAAGAAGGGTCTTCTGGACACCCAGGATGAGATGGCAGGTTGTGTTGGGGGCCCCAGAATAGGAAGGGTCTTCTGGACACCCAGGATGAGATGACAGGCTGTGTTGGGGGCCCCAGAGGAAGAATAGTCTTCTGGACACCTAGGATGAGATGACAGGCTGTGCTGGGTCCACCAGAGGAAGAATAGTCTTCTGGACACCTAGGATGAGATGACAGGCTGTGTTGGGGGCCCCAGAGGAAGAATAGTCTTCTGGACACCTAGGATGAGATGACAGGCTGTGTTGGGGGCCCCAGAGGAAGAATAGTCTTCTGGACACCTAGGATGAGATGACAGGCTGTGCTGGGTCCACCAGAGGAAGAATAGTCTTCTGGACACCTAGGATGAGATGACAGGCTGTGTTGGGGGCCCCAGAGGAGGAAGGGTCTTCTGGACACCCAGGATGAGATGACAGGTTGTGTTGGGGGCCCCAGAGGAAGAATAGTCTTCTGGACACCCAGGATGAGATGACAGGCTGTGCTGGGGGCCCCAGAGGAGGAAGGGTCTTCAGATCACCCAAGATGAAATGGGGGGGTCCCAGATTGAGGAATGGTCTTCAGGACTTCCAGGATGAGATGGCAGGCTGTTGTTTGGCCACCAGAGGAGAAATGGTCTGCAGAACACTCAGTAGGAGATCAGAGTGACACCATGGACAGGGCTGACACCCCCAGGGGCATACAGGGCAGCTGTGTACCGGGGCAGGAGCTGCACGGAGTAGTCGGCACGCTGCCCCTGTGCTGTCTCGGCACGTGCTCCCCCCCCCCCTTTTTTTTTCTGTCCATTGACAGCAGCACCGTCTCCGAGCAACCCGAGGACGCCGCCCGGTCTACAGACTGCAGCCTGCTGTGTGTTCCGGCGACACCTAGCGGACAATTGGCTAACTGCAGGCTGGCGCACCGGCGGGATGCGGCAGCGGAGCGCTGGGCAATGGGGCGTCTGGATGGGGGAGTGCTGCTGCTGTGTGATTGGGACTGCAATATGTTGGGGTCACATGGCACGCTGTGTGTGTGTGTGTGTGTGGGGGGGGGGGGGGGGTCTCTAAATAAAGAGAGCATAGGTAAATGTATTGATTTGCATGGTGCATGCTTTGTACAAGGATTGGGAGGTGATTAGCGGTGGCCATTCATGATTGATAAAAATGATCAATTTCTTTTCTGATCTCTTCCAATAAGAACAATCAATCTATAGTCAGCAATCTTACCTTACTGATTGCATCTGTTTTTCCACCATGTAATCTCCTAATCTGATGGGTCAAGAGAGGTGAGATACAAAGCCTTATGGTCCTGCCAATCGATTATAAAAAATAATAATTGATCGTTTTCTGCCCTGGTTGATCATTATCTTAAATCAATTGAAAGTTGTAGCTATTCGATTGTTTGCGAATTTGATAGCCGCGCTGATCGACTCGCACAAACAGGGGGGGGGGGGCGGCGGATCCAGAGTCTAGTCTCGGGGAGGGGCGCTGCCAGAAAATAGAGGTGTTGCTTACAGAACCGCACCCCATTGCGTGCAATAGCCAGCGAAGGCGCGTGCTGATTGGCCAGAGGGGGGGGGGGCCAATCAGCGGGTCCAACGGAAGCGATGTCTCCGCTGGCCACCCGCGATCGCTCCCCATAGAGATCCATCAGATTAGGAGATTACCTGGTGGGAAAAAGATGCAATCAGTAAGGTAAGATTGTTGACTATAGATTGATTATTCTTATTGGAAGAGATTAGAAAAGAAAATTGATCATTTTATCAATCATGAATGGCCACCACTAATCACCTCCCAATCCTTGTACAAGGCATGCACCATGCAAATCTATACATTTACCTATCCTCTCTCTTATTTAGAGACCCCCCCCACACACACACACACACACCGTGCCAAGTGACCCTGAAGCCCCATACACACTATCGGTTTTTCTGCTGAGTTAGTCCTTCAGATTTACCAAAACCATATAATATGAGGTCAAACCTTAGGAGTTTCAATGTGTATGGAATCAGGCAGGCCCTTGCACTACATGGTTTTGGTAAATCTGAAGGACTAAGTCAGCAGAAAAACTGATAGTGTGTATGGGGCTCAACATATTGCAGTCTGATGTAAACAAGGCAGACCGACGTTCGGTCAGAGATGAACAGAGTGATCATGTGTTTCCTGCTAACCAGGAACAGGGATCACTCTGATCAACTAGTGAATCCATCCCCCCCACACAGTTAGCAAGCGGCCCCTAGGGATACAGGAAAGGGGTTAACATAAGGGGCAAGCAAAGGGTTGCTCGCCCCTGATGTTAACCCCTTCCCAGCCACTGTTATTAGTACAGTGACAGTACATATTTTTAGCATTGTATTAGTGTCACTGGTCCCCAAAAAGTGTCAGTTAGGTGTCCGATCTGTTAGCTGAAATGTTGCAGTCCCACTAAAAATCACTGATTGCTGCCATTACTAGTAAGAAATAAATAAATAAATATGCCATAAATCTATTCCCTACTTTGTAGACGCTATAACTTTTGTGCAAGCCAATCAATACGCGCTTATGCCGCATACACACGATCGGACATTCAGACAACAAAATCCATGTTTTTTTTTTTCCGACGGATGTTGGCCCAAACTTGTCTTGCACACACATGGTCACACAGATCTTGTCGGAAATTCCGATCGTCAAGAACGCGGTGACGTACAACACGTACGACGAGCCGAGAAAAAGTAAGTTCAATAGCCAGTGCGGCTCTTCTGCTTGGTTCCGAGCATGCGTGGAACTTTTTGTGCGTCGGAATTGTGTACACATGATCAGAATCGGATTCTGTTGTTGGAAAATTTGAGATCCAGATCTCAAATTTTGTGTGTCGGAAATTCCGATGGAAAATGTCCGATGGAGCCTACGCACGGTCGGAATTTCCGACAACAAGCTCCCATCGAATGTTTTCTGGTGGAAAATCCGACCACGTGTTTGGGGCATTATTGTTTTTTTGTTTTTTTACCAAAAATATGTAGCAGAATACATATTGGCCTAAACTGATGAAGAATTTTTGTTATAGCAAACAGTAAAAAATATTGCTTTTTTTTTTTTTTTTCACAATTGTTGCTCTTTTTTTGTTTATAGCGCAAAAAATAAAAAAATGCAGAGGTGATCAAATACCACCAAAAGAAAGCTCTATTTGTTGGGAAAAAAAGAACATCAATTTTACTTGGGTACAGCGTCGCAAGACCACGCAATTGTCAGTCAGTTAAAGTAACGCACTTACTATTTTTAGTAAAATATTTTGGTGCTCTGTCTGGTGGGGGGGGGGGGCGTCCCATGCAGGAGCAATGGAGATGGATCGGATAATCGCGCTGTCCGCAGGCAGCATTAGATGACTGCTTCTTCCTGTGTTCACGCTGCTCTGCAGTGTGGAGAAGATGGAGGGAGGAGATGGGTGGAGCCAACACTCATTCAGGGGCGGAGAAGGAAGAATGCTGGCGCTCTCGCTCTCCTCATCAGCAGCGGCTCCGACGTGACTCACTGACGTCACTGGTTGCTAGACGTCAGGCGGCCCAGGCTCTAGCAACCAGTGCAGGGAACACAGAGACCAAGCCAGCGGCGCAGCTCCACCCACCTCCTCCTTGTCCAGCACGGTGTAATTATTACAATAACACAGAGTCTCTCTCTCTCTGCGCTGCTGATCGGCTGATATGAGACAGAGAGAGAGACTCGGGAGTTGGGACTGCAGTCAGTATCAGTCAGTGATATTTTGGGGGGGGGGCAAATCAGGAAGCGCGTCCTGAGACCCGTCAACCGATTGGCCGAGAGGAAAAGCGATCCTATTGGCCGAGGAGGGAGGAGATGCACAGTGGAGGCTGCCGTGATGCCGAGGAGGATGAGATGCAGGGGAAGCCGCTGCCCGCGACCTAGATGGGATAAGTGTAAGGCTGGTGACGAACGACTTGGGGGCCATCCCCAAACTGTTCCCACAAATTTGGGAGCATGGCATTGTCCAAAATGTCTCGAGAGAAGCTCCTGATCCTTTTTTTGCTTATAAGCTTAGCACGATATTTAAAAGCACATTTTGTCGTGATTGCCATGCAATTCTGTTTGCACGACAATCACGGCAGATACGCAACACATTTGGGGGCGCCCTTAAGATTAAAGTAAATAAATGTCATCAGCACACCAAGGATTCCTTGAAAGGGTCCAAAGCTTTACTTCGTGGTCACATGTTAAATATACAGCAACATTTCAGAGCCACGCAGGGCCCCTTCGTCAGGCAGGTGACCTTGCCTGACGAAGGGGCCCTGCATGGCTCCAAAATGTTGCTGTATATTTAACATGTGACCACGGAAAAAGCTTTGGACCCTTTCGAGGAATCCTTGGTGTGCTGATGACATTTATTTACTTTGAGTATCCACGGTTTCCAGCCTATGGTCATTACAGCACCCAGCATCACTGAACAGCCGATTATCTTAAACGTGGGGAATATTGCGTGTGCCCTTAAGATTAAAGGCACCCAAGCGTTAGTCGCGCATTTTGCCGCGATTCCAAATTGCGCAGTGTGAGCGGGGCCTTAGGGTTCATGCACACAGACTGTTATAGGCGATTTTTAACGCCTAACGTAAATTCTCTTGCCCTTTCCAATGTTCAGGGAGCTGCATGTGCCGTGTTTACCCAACTGCAAATCTTCCATGTCTGGGAATACATTGGATGCATATGTGCAGGTAAATGCCAATGCAAAGCAGATGTGGCAATGACAACAGTACTGTACTTTCTGATCTCCCCCATCTCTCTACCCTAGCCTTTCCATATACTACCCTAGCCTATCCATATACTACCTTAGCCAGTCCATATACTACCCTAGCCTATTCATATACTACCCTAGCCTATTCATATACTACCCTAGCCTGTCCATATACTACCCTAGCCTGTCCATATACTACCCTAGCCTGTCCATATACTACCCTAGCCTGTCCATATACTACCCTAGCCTATCCATATACTACCCTAGCCTGTCCATATACTACCCTAGCCTGTCCATATACTACCCTAGCTTGTCTATGTACTACCCTAGCCTATCCATACCCTAGCCTATCCATATACTAACCTAGCCTATCCATACCCTAGCCTATCCATATACTACTATAGCCTGTCCATATACTACCCTAGCCTATTCATATACTACTCTAACCTGTCTATATACTACCCTAGCCTGTCTATATACTACCCTAGCCTGTCCATATGCTACCCTAGCCTGTCCATATACTACCCTAGCCTATCCATACCCTAGCCTATCCACATATTACTATAGCCTGTCCATATACTACCTTAGCCTATCCATATACTACCCTAGCCTATTCATATACTACCCTAACCTGTCTATATACTACCTTAGCCTGTCCATATACTACCCTAGCCTGTCTACATACTACCCTAGCCTGTCTATATACTACCTTAGCCTGTCCATATACTACCCTAGCCTGTCTACATACTACCCTAGCCTGTCCATATACTACCCTAGCCTGTCTACATACTACCCTAGCCTGTCCATATACCTGCGAGAAGGTGCCATCACTATTTGTCTTCAGGCCAAGTCCAAAGGCACAGGTGCAGGAGGAGAGGCGCCGCAAAAACCTCCACCCCCGCCACCTCCACCACATACATGGGCAGGACAAAGGGGGTGGAGTCAGGGGAGGAGCCAGGGGGCTGCAAATTTAGGTTTCGTCTAGGGTGTCAAAAATCCTTGCACCAGCCCTGCTAGGCACAAAAAATGGCTAGAACTGTTCATGTGTATGGACTCCCATTACACCAGGTGTAGTGCATGTGTGCAAAATCATGTGTTTTCCTGCACAGTACAAAAACGAGCTGCCCCTTTTGTAGATGTGTGTGGGTGCAATTAATTCTTAGGGCCCTTTTACACTGGGGCGGGGGCGGCGTCGGCGGTAAAGCGGCGCTATTGTAAGCGGCGCTTTACCGTCGGTATGCGGCCGCTAGCGGGGCGGTTTTGCCCCCCGCTAGCGGCTGAGAAAGGGTTAAAAACCACCGCAAAGCGCCTCTGCTGAGGCGCTTTGCCGGCGGTATAGGTATTGATTTTAATGGGCCGGAGCGGTGAAGGAGCGGTATATACACTCCGCTCCTTCACTGCTCCAAAGATGCTGCTAGCATGACTTTTTTTCCCGTCCTGCCAGCACACCGCTCCAGTGTAAAAGTCCTCGGGGCTTTCACACTGGAGACAAAGCAGCTGCACTTTCGGGTCGGTTTGCAGCCGCTATAATTAGTGTGAAAGGGCCCTTTATGGCACCCCCATGCATATAGCAAACACGCATGCCAAAAATGCATGATACTGCATGTTTCTCGCACATAGGGGAGCCCATTGAAAATGAATGGGCTGCCCTTAAAATGCAATGTGTGGGAATACGCAAAAAAAGCGTGCACTCAGACACACCCCCTGGTGTATTTATTACTTATCTGTAAGGCTTTTTTTTTTTTTTTTTTTGCTTTTTTTATTTTACAGATCTAAACATAGCTCTGTGATAGCACATGCGTCCATGCAAATGGTGGCGTTTAGTGTTGTATTCTAGCATTGCATTAAAATCCATTAAAAAAATTTTAGATTTACACGTGTAAATGTAGATGTGGATTATTTGATTCTAGTTGGTAGACTAAATGGTTGTTCTATTCACTAGAATTCATTTATGTGCGTATGCATTCAAATGAATAAACGCATGTACACACTATTGTTACACTTCGGGCAGCAAGATCCTGTTTCAACTAGTGTCATTTAAAGAGGTTGTGACCACCTACATGACTTCGGTGTGTACATGCCCTTTATGTCGGTAGACATTCGCGGGGGTGGCTGGTGTCAGCCCTTCACACTGTAATGTGCAGGGACACTGTGATATAAAGGGGACTGCACTGTAAAGGGGCACTCTAATGATTACACTCCCCCTTTACAGTGCAGTCCCCTTTATATTACAATTACAATTACTGCAATCATGCCCCCCCCTTTTACCGTCTGCTTACTGTGCAGATCTCCAGCTCCTCCCGCCCCCTGCTCCCGCACAGGCCCCCCTTACATCAGAGTCTGCACAGGCCCCCCTTACATCAGAGCCCACACAGACCCCCTTAAATCAGAGTCCACACAGTCCCCCCTTACATCAGAGTCCGCACAGGCCCCCCTTACATCAGAGTCCGCACAGACCTCCTTACATCAGAGTCTGCACAGACCTCCCTTACATCAGAGTCCACACAGACCTCCCTTACATCAGAGTCCACACAGACCTCCCTTACATCAGAGTCCGCACAGACCTCCCTTACATCAGAGTCTGCACAGATCCCCCTTACATCAGAGTCCACACAGACCCCCCTTACATCAGAGTCCGCACAGACCCCTCTTACATCAGAGTCCACACAGACCCCCTTACATCAGAGTCCACACAGACCTCCCTTACATCAGAGTCCACACAGACCTCCCTTACATCAGAGTCCACACAGACCTCCCTTACATCAGAGTCTGCACAGATCCCCCTTACATCAGAGTCCACACAGACCCCCCTTACATCAGAGTCCGCACAGACCCCTCTTACATCAGAGTCCACACAGACCCCCTTACATCAGAGTCCACACAGACCTCTCTAACATCAGAGTCCGCACAGACCTCCCTTACATCAGAGTTTGCACAGACCCCCCTTACATCAGAGTCCTCAGAGCCCCCCTTACATCAGAGTCCGCAGAGCCCCCCTTACATCAGAGTCCACAGAGCTGGGAGGCAGGAGAGAGGGTGAGCTTACTCACCCCAGGATGGAGGCTCAGGACAGGCTGTCTGCAGCTTTTATCCTCTGTGTTCAATCTTCCTGGACGGGGCAGACACAGGAGTAGAAGGGCTGGAGGAAGAGAAGCAGTCCGTCTGTGTGTGAGAGAGACACACAGCTCAGGCCATGCAGCCGCTAACCTCATTCGTAGTTCCGCCGGAGAAGACACAGGCATGGCCGCATAGCGGTAGGCGAGCGGCGGTCGCGGGCTGTGTTAACCCGGTCCAGGCCGCGGTCGCCGCTTACCTCCCGCTGTGCGGCCTGATCATCAACAGGCCACAGAGCGGGCGGCCCCAGTGCATCGGGCAGTCCGGGCCTGGTGGAGTATATATACTATAGTTCAGAGTTTATAGTGCAGTCCGTGCAGTATATATAATGCAGTTCAGAGTATATAAAATGCAATCCGTGTAGTGTATATAATGCAGTTCAGAGTATATAGTGCAGTCAGTGTAGTATATATAATACAGTGGAGATTATATAGTGCAGTCAGTGTAGTATATATAATACAGTGGAGATTATATAGTGCAGTCAGTGTGGTATATATAATACAGTTCAGAGTATATAGTGCAGTCAGTGTTGTATATATAATACAGTTCAGAGTATATAGTGCAGTCAGTGTAGTATATATAATACAGTAGAGATTATATAGTGCAGTCTGTGTAATATATATAATGCAGTTCAGAGTATATAGTGCAGTCAGTGTAGTATATATAATACAGTGGAGATTATATAGTGCCAACAGTATAGTATATATAATACATTGCAGAGTATATAGTGCAGTCACTGTATTATATATAATACACTAGTGGAGAATATATAGTGCAGTCAGTGAGGTATACAGTATATAATACAGTGCAGGGTATATAGTGCAGTGCAGAGTATATAATAAAATACAGTGTATTGAAGTGGTTAAAGGGAACCCTATGACAGAATTAAGAAATAAAACTGTGTGAAATCCCCCTCAAAATTCATACCAGGCCCGAAGGGCATGTGGCCTGTTATGGTTGGGGGGGACGCTCGCTGCCCCCCCCCCCCCCATCCTGACCAGGCTGTATGCTCAGATAAGGGTCCGGTTTGGACTTTGGGGGGGCCCGCGCCAATTTGTTTTAAAATTTTGGCGTGGAGTTCCCCTTAAAATCCATACCAGACCTGAAGGGAGAGGAGATGAGGACAGTAACGGGGCGCTGTGGCGAAGGAACTGTGGACAGTAATGGGACACTGTGGGGGAGGAGCTGAGGACAGTAATGGGACACTGTGGGGGAGGAGCTGAGGACAGAAATAGGACACTGTAGGGGAGGAGCCGAGGACAGTAATGGGAAACTGTGGGGGAGGAGCTGAGGACAGTAATGGGACACTGTGGGGGAGGAGCTGAGGACAGTAATGGGACACTGTGGGGGAGGAGCTGAGGACAGTAATGGGACACTGTGGGGGAGGAGCTGAGGACAGTAATGGGACACTGTGGGGGAGGAGCTGAGGACAGTAATGGGACACTGTGGGGGAGGAGCTGAGGGCAGTAATGGGACACTGTGGGGGAGAAAGCTAAGGACAGTAATGGGGCGCTGTGGGGGAGGAGCTGAGGACAGTAATGGGGCGCTGTGGGGGAGAAGCTGAGGACAGTAATGGGACACTGTGGGGGAGGAGCTGAGGACAGTAATGGGACACTGTGGGGGAAGAGCCGAGGAGAGTAATGAGGCGCTGTGGGGGAGGAGCTGAGGACAGTAATGGGACACTGTGGGGGAGGAGCTGAGGAGAGTAATGGGGAGCTGTGGGGAAGGAGCTGAGGACAGTAATGGGACACTGTGGGGGAGGAGCTGAGGACAGTAATGGGATGCTGTGGGGGAGGAGCTAAGGACAATAATGGGGAGCTGTGGGGGAGGAGCTGAGGACAGTAATGGGACACTGTGGGGGAGGAGCCAAGGAGAGTAATGGGGCGCTGTGGGGGAGGAGCTGAGGACAGTAATGGGACACTGTGGGGGAGGAGCTGAGGAGAGTAATGGGGAGCTGTGGGGAAGGAGCTGAGGACAGTAATGGGACACTGTGGGGGAGGAGCTAAGGACAGTAATGGAATGCTGTGGGGGAGGAGCTAAGGACAATAATAGGGAGCTGTGGGGGAGCAGCTAAGGACAGTAATGGGACACTGGGGCAGGAGCTGAGGACAGTAATGGGGCACTGTGGGGGAGGAGCTGAGGACAGTAATGGGGCGCTGTGGGGGAGGAGCTGAGGACAGTAATGGGATGCTGTGGGGGAGGAGCTAAGGACAATATAGGGGAGCTGTGGGGGAGGAGCTGAGTACAGTAATGGGACACTGTGGGGGAGGAGCCGAGGAGAGTAATGGGGAGCTGTGGGAAAGGAGCTGAGGACAGTAATGGGACACTGTGGGGGAGGAGCTGAGGACAGTAATGGGATGCTGTGGGGGTGGAGCTAAGGACAATAATTGGGAGCTGTGCGGGAGGAGCTGAGGACAGTAATGGGACACTGGGGGAGGAGCTGAGGACAGTAATGGGGCACTGTGGGGGAGGAGCTGAGGACAGTAATGGGGCGCTGTGGGGGAGGAGCTGAGGACAGTAATGGGACACTGTGGAGGAGGAGCTGAGGACAGTAATGGGACACTGTGGAGGAGGAGCTGAGGACAGTAATGGGACGATGTGGAGGAGGAGCTGAGGACAGTAATGGGATGCTGTGGGGGAGGAGCTGAGGACAGTAATGGGACACTGTGGGGGAGGAGCCAAGGAGAGTAATGGGGCGCTGTGGGGGAGGAGCTGAGGACAATAATGGGGAGCTGTGGGGGAGAAGCTGAGGACAGTAATGGGACACTGGGGGAGGAGCTGAGGACAGTAATGGGACGCTGTAGGAAAGGAGCTGAGGACAGTAATGGGACACTGTGGGGCAGGAGCTGATGAGAGTAATGGGGCGCTGTGGGAGAGGAGCTGAGGACACTAATGGGACACTGTGGGGGAGGAGCTGAGGACAGTAATGGGATGCTGTGGGGGAGGAGCTAAGGACAATAATGGGGAGCTGTGGGGGAGGAGCTGAGGAAAGTAATGGGACACTGGAGGAGGAACTGAGGACAGTAATGGGTCGCTGTGGGGGAGGAGCTGAGGACAGTAATGGGACACTGTGGGGGAGGAGCTGAGGAGAGTAATGGAGCGCTGTGGGAGAGGAGCTGAGGACAGTAATGGGGTGCTGTGGGGGAGGAGCTGAGGACAGTAATGGGACACTGTGGAGGAGAAGCTGAGGACAGTAATGGGACACTGTGGAGGAGGAGCTGAGGACAGTAATGAGACGCTGTGGGGGAGGAGCTGAAGACAGTAATGGGACGATGTGGAGGAGGAGCTGAGGACAGTAATGGGACACTGTGGAGGAGAAGCTGAGGACAGTAACGGGACACTGTGGAGGAGGAGCTGAAGACAGTAATGGGATGATGTGGAGGAGGAGCTGAGGACAGTAATGGGACGATGTGGAGGAGGAGCTGAGGACAGTAATGGGACACTGTGGAGGAGGAGCTGAGGACAGTAATGGGGTGCTGTGGGAGAGGAGCTGAAGACAGTAATGGGACACTGTGGGGGAGGAGCTGAGAACAGTAATGGGACACTGTGGGGGAGGAGCTGAGGAAAGTAATGGGACACTGTGGGGGAGGAGCTGAGGACAGTAATGGGACGCTGAGGGGGAGGAGCTGAGGACATTAATGGGGCGCTGTGGGGGAGGAGCTGAGGACAGTAATGGGACACTGTGGGGGAGGAGTTATGGACGGTAATGGGACACTGTGGGGGAGGAGTTATGGACAGTAATGGGACACTGTGGGGGAGGAGCTGAGGCGCTGTGGGAGAGGATATATGGTATATAAAAACCCAAAAGAGGGTAAAAGCTGCACTCAGAAACCAAAAAACAAAATAGTGAAGGTAAATAAAAAAAGAAGGGAGCTGCTAGCACTCAAGAGTCCAGTATCCAACTCCAAACGTACAGTGTAAACATATACAGTGCAGCGCTAAAGGTATATGGGAAATATTTGGGACCACTTCCTACACAGGTCCACCTGGCCAATCCCCAGACGACGTTCTATTGTGACGAAACGCGTAGGGAGGAGCCTATGACAGTGACGTCATCACGCTTTTGGATAGGCTTACGAGTGTAGGAAGTGAATCGCGGCACACGGAGACACCGCTACTTTATGATATCCCTTACGCTTCATGTTATCTACAACATTGTAAGTGCGATTCTTTTTATTGCAATAAATCCTCTTTGTTATACGTTTTTACACTATGGGAGCATTTTGTTTTATATTTCCGGAAACGATCCACCGCTAAAGCCGTCGTTCCTGTACTGTGTCCTTTGGTTTTGGAAGACCCTAATCCCTATGCTGGGCGAGACTGCCGTAATAGCAGTCATCGCCATCTGGTAAGCAGAATCTACATACTCACTTCAGGGTGGACAACCTATTGGCGTTTATTCTTTACATCTCTCACGGATGGGTGCTTCTTTGTATCTACCTATGGATTGAATATTCCTGTATGGACGTTTTTTCAGATTCCTCTTCTTTTTTCAGATGTATTTGCAACATATGCTGATTTTATTGTTGGATATCTGTTCACTGTACATTTATGTTAATTCACTCTATAGGATCCTGTTTTTCAAATAGGTCCCAAATATTTCACATATACCTTTAGCGCTGCACTTTATATGTTTACGCTGTGGGAGAGGAGCTGAGAACAATAATGGAGCACTGTGGGGAGGAGCTGAGGATAGTAATGGGGCGCTGTGGGGAGGAGCTGAGGATAGTAATGGGGCGCTGTGGGGAGGAGCTGAGGATAGTAATGGGGCGCTGTGGGGAGGAGCTGAGGACAAAAATGGAGCACTGTGGGGGACGAGCTGAAGACAGTAATTGGGTGCTGTGGGGAGGAGCTGAGGACAGTAATGGGGGGACTGAGGGCAGAAGTGGGGGGTCACTGAGGACATTAATGGGGGGGGGGATTAATGACAGTAATGGGAGGACTGAGGACATTAATGTGGGGGCCTAAAGGACAGTAATGGGGGTCACTGAGGACATGAATGAGGTTTTTTTCATGCAAATTCACTCACAATCACCTCAGGGTAATAAAAGCTCAACAACACCACACTGCGGTACACACTGCAGGTGTGATGACATCATAGGCAGATCGCCCCGACCTATGCGTTTCATCCATGCAAAGGACATCCTTAGCAGACTCCCTGTGAGTTTTATGGTCAGAAGTTTTGCGCACTCTTTTTTGTTTATTATAGTATTTTACTATTGCCCATAATAAAATAACATTCGCTCAGGAGAAAAATTAGCCTAAAGAACATTTGTTTTTGCCCAACTCACACAGAACAAATGTGCATGCAAATTCCCTGGACGAATAGCTTTCTAATTTCTTTTTTCTTTTCTTTTTTTTTTTACATATAAATAGACCCCTCCGCGTTATAGCTCTTGTTGTGGCATTTTGAGGATGGAGGGGAGAGTTTGTTCTGCTGACATTTCACATAAAATGATTATGGTAATTATACAATGCAATCCTGGTACAGTATTGATGATAAACTCTCCAGAGCTGGATAACAAGGCCGGCCAAGTGTACTTTCTATACATTGTAGGCACACGGTGTACAGTAATCACTTCATATACAAGGCAGTGATGGTCGGTTTATAGCTGAAAGAAGACTTCTTGACCTCCGGAAAATCCCCCCCCCCCCTTCATGACCAGGCCATTGCTTTGTGATACAGCACTGCGTTACTTTAACTGACAATTGCGCGGTTGTGCAATGCTGTACCCAAATTAAATTTATGTCACGCTTTTTCCACAAATAGAGCTTTCTTTTGATGGTGTTTGATTACCACTGCATTTTTTATTTTTTGCGCTATAAACAAAGAAAAAAACCTAAATTTTGAAAAAAATATACTTTCCATAAAACATATCCAATAAAAAAATAAATAAATCAAATGTTTTCATCAATTTAGGCCAATATGTATTCTGCTACATGTTTTTTGGCAAAAAAATCCAAATAAAGGTATATTTATTGCTTAACGCGAATGTTATAGCATCTACAAACTATGGTAAATATTTATGGCATTTTTTTTTAATTCTAATAATGGCGGCGATCAGCGAATTATAGTGGGATTACGATATTGCGGCGGACAATCGGACATTAAATGACGCTTTTGACGCTTTGCGGGAACCAGTGACACCAATACAGTGATCAGTGCTAAAAATATGCACTTTCACTGTATTAATGACACTGGCTGGGAAGGGGTTAAACATCTAGGGGCAATCTAGGGGTTAAATGCGTGCCTAACCAGTGTTTTTGTGACCTGTGTGTGCTGCTTTTACTAGGGGAAGAGATGGATTTTATTCCCTGCTTTTACTAGGGGAAGAGATGGATTTTATTCCCTGCTTTTACTAGGGGAAGAGATGGATTTTACTCCCTGCTTTTACTAGGGGAAGAGATGGATTTTAGTTTGTTTACATAGGCAGATCTCCCTTCTGTGTGTTTTTCTGACAATCGGTGGGTGCCAGCGGACATCCAGTGCCTGGCACTTGCAGATCTGCTTCTGCTGTGGTTAATCACAGCAGAAGTGGCCTGCTGGCGGCGTGTGCACCCCCTGCAGGCGGGAGTGCAGAATCACATATATATACGTGATCCTGTGCAGGAGGGCAGCCCTGTAGCAGTAAATCTGGTATAGGGCAATCTGGAAATGGTTAAATACATTGTGTGCCCCCTATTGCTTGTGTCATATTAATAAACTCATTCTCAGCTATCCCTGTAGTCATACATTTGGAAAATATCACGTCTTGGCCTCTCTGCTCATCTTTATCCCAATGTCTCCAGAAACCTACATGGAGGTAACAGAACGTTGTTTAATGTATTTGTTTATTTATTTTATGATGGGACTGATCGAGGTGTTTAGGTGCACCCCCATTACAACCCCCCCCCAAAAAAAAAAAAAAAATTCCCCCTCCTGGCACAAATCTTCTACACCTCAAATTTCCTCTCTCCGAGCTCAAACCCCCCCCCCCCCCCCCACTCTAAATCTCCCCTTCCAGCACAAACTCCCTTGCCCCAATGCCACAGCCTAGCACAAATCTCTCAAACAAATTTGCCTCCTAGAAAATTTCTTACCCCTTCCTGCCCCCCAAATTACCCTTATCAACAAACTCCCCTCCCCTCCTCCTCACATAATACCACAGTGCCCAGGGCGGCAGCCCCTCCTGCCCACACCCTTGTCCCGGTGTTCTGTCAAAAACTTGAACTCGCCAAAATCTCCAACCATGTCACTTCCGGTGACTCTCCAGAAGCAATAATTGTAGATTTGGAACGAGTTACCTGTTTTGACAGAACACCGGGTAAAGGAGGAAAAAAGTTGCCGCCGCCTGGGAGGCGGCCATGTTGTTGGTTACTAGCGGGCGGACTAACAATGTCCACCCATTATATTGTGTACCTTAGTGCAGTGTTTCTCAACTGCAGTCCTCAAGACGCCCCAACAGGTCATGTTTTCAGGATTTCCCTCAGATGGAACGGCTGTGGTAATTGCTAAGGCAGTGAAACTGATAAAATCACCTGTGCAAAATAATGGTAAGTCTGAAAACATGACCTGTTATGCCGCATACACACGGCCGGACTTGCCAACGGGCCAAACTCCGTCAGCATTTCCGATGGAGAGATTTAGAACATGTTATATATCTGAGTCCGTTGGAAATGCCGACAGAAAAAGTCTAATGGGGCATGCACACAGTCGGAATGTCCAACCGAAAGCTCCCATCGGACTCTTTCTGTCGGGAAGTCCGGCCGTGTGTACGCGGCATTAGGGCGCCTTGAGGGTTGAAACTGAGAAACAATGATAGGCTGTTGGCAGAAAATCTGACCCTCTGTACGCTCCATGGAACAAATGTTGTTGGATTTTCCGCAGACAAATGTTGGATGGCAGGCTTTAAAATTTTCCGCGGACAAATGTCTGTTGTCGGATTTTCCGAGCGTGTGTACACAAGTCCGTCGGACAAAAGTCCAAAGTACAAACACGCATACTCAGAAGCAAGGACGAGCCGGAAGCGGTCGTTCTTGTAAACTAGCGTTCGTAATGGAGAATTAACATTCGTGACGCGGCAAATTATGAAATCTCTAAATGCAGCGCACAATTCTCTTCTTCTTTAATTGGATAATAATGAAGCTGCTTTGCTGGTGATACTGATGGAGTTATTGCAAATTTTCAAAGACTTTTTTTTTCTAGTGATATCAAGAATAATATTATTATGCAACTCGTCCAAATCTACAATTACTGATGCTGGAGAGTCACCGGAAGTGCCGTGGTTGGAGATTTTGGCGAGCTGGGGTTTTCGGAAGCCATGTGCAATTAGTTTCATTCTGAATTTGTTTTTTCAACAAATTTAGACAAATTCGTTAATTCTCAAATATCCGAATGAACAAAAACTCGTTTAACAAATTTTCCAGAATATTCGTAAATTCAAATATTCGAAAATTCGTCCTTTCAGCCAATCAGGGGATGGGTATCAGACCCGCTTCCCGATTATCCAGGAGGAAGATCAGTGTTGCAACAGCGAATGTTGATTCGCTGTTGCAACACACCTGGGTGGGTTCCAGATGCAATGCTCTGCGCCCCGAGACCATCCTATTTTGAAGCCTGTTAGAGCCTCTGGCTCTAAACAATGCTTCAAAAAACACCCCCCTCACCCCCGCCATAGGAATTCATGGATAGGGAGGGCGGCGGCACGGAAGGGGGGGGCGACGCCCGTGTGGCAACAAAGGACGGGCCGCCCCTGGTTACAATACAATTTAATACAGGAGGAATTAAAGGGCCCTGATTGTTACAATCCAAAAACATTTTCTAATCAGATTCAAATGGGAACATTTAAAAATCCTGGGTGAAAGTTGTGTGAATCCTGTGTGAAAAACACTTTTAAGTGCTTCCCGCCCGCGCCATTGTAAAATGACGGTGGGGCGGGAACACTATTGTTCTGGGAGGAAGTTATATATATATATATATATATATATATATATATATATATATATACCGTATTTATCGGCGTATAACACGCACTTTTATCCCCTTAAAATCAGGGGAAAGTCGCAGGTGCGTGTTGTACGCCGATCCCCTGCGATCCCGAGCTGTCAAAACTTCAAAATCGCCGACCGCGATTTGAAAATGGCACCGCCGGCGCCGAAATACACAGAGCTGGTCCTCGGCTCTTTCCGGCGGCTCTCGTTTACTTTCGGCTCCACTCGTAGTCCCGAGCGGAGCTATCCGAACCTACTCGGATAGCTCCGCTCGGGACTACGAGTGGAGCCGAAAGTGAACGAGAGCCGCCGGAAAGAGCCGAGGACCGACTTTGTGTATTTCGGCGCCAGCGGCGCCATTTTTAAATCGCGTCGGCGATTTTGAAGCCCAGGATGGCAGGGACAGGGGATCGAAGGCTGCACTGGGGCAAGGCTGCACTGGGGAAGGCTGCACTGGGGAAGGCTGCACGGGCAAGGCTGCACTGGGGAAGGCTGCACTGGGGAAGGCTGCACTGACAAGGCTGCACTGACATGGCTGCACTGACATGGTTGCACTGACAAGGCTGCACTGACATGGCTGCACTGACATGGCTGCACTGGGGAAGTCTGCACTGGGGAAGGCTGCACTGACAAGGCTGCACTGACATGGCTGCACTGACAAGGCTGCACTGACAAGGCTGCACTGACATGGCTGCACTGACATGGCTGCACTGACATGGCTGCACTGGGGCAAGGCTGCACTGAGAAGGCTGCAATGATGGGCATTTAAATGTAAGTTTTTTTTCCCTTCAACTTCCCTCCTAAAAGTTTTTTTTTCCTTAAAATTCCCTCCTAAATTGGGGTGCGTGTTATACGCCGGTGCGTGTTATACGCCGATATACATACATATATGAAATATATATGAAATACATATATAAACAAAGAAAAACTTTTTTTTTTTAAATGTTTGGCCTTTTTCTTAATTTTTTTTTAGCAAAAAATAAATAAAAAATAAAAAACCCCAGTGGTGATTAAATACCACTAAAAGAAAGCTCTATTTGTGTGAAGAAAAAAAAAAGATACAAATCTCATATGGGGTACAGTGTTGCATGACCGCACAATTGTCATTCAAAATGTGAGAGCGCTGAAAGGTGAAAATGGGCCTGGGCAGGAAGGGGGTAAAGGTGCCCGGTATTGAAGTGGTTAAATAGACTGCTTAGTGTATAGCTAAAACCCTATTCACACTGTTGCGCTGTGCACATGTACGGTAAGGTGTGTTGCATTAACGCTGATTATTTATTTGAATAGGCTGCCTAATGCACCAAAATGTGCCTAAAAAAGGTGCAGGCAAAGAAGGTGTATTGGGGTGCCATTCAGAAGTAGAACAGTGACTGCCCCCCCCCCCCCCCACCACCCCACCCACCTTCACTCTCTCTCACTGCCTTGTGTAAAGAATTCTAATTAGAGAGAGAGAGTCTGAAAGAAGACAGCTTCTTCTGTGTATTTTCTATAGAAAACCCATAATGCTTTGTGACAA
Source organism: Lithobates septentrionalis (assembly GCA_037952835.1). NCBI lineage: Eukaryota > Metazoa > Chordata > Amphibia > Anura > Ranidae > Lithobates > Lithobates septentrionalis. Next base: position 252,683 of record JBBDGP010002256.1, read on the forward strand.
AACGGCATAGATGTACTCTGTACTTCACGTGTATATGTAAAATAAAACTTTACAATAAAAAGTAAAGAAAATTCAGATAAAACATCAGAATATTTTTTGGTTTATATACTTTTTTTTTATACGTTTTTTTTTATTTTATTTTTTTTTAAATTTTAATTGATTTACATATAACCAGTTAATGCACAAGGCGGGATTCCCGCAGGATAAGAATACATAATATTCATCAAATATTTATACAAACAAATGGGACTTTAAAAGTACACCAATTCCAATCTTGTAAATCAATCATTTATTATTTCTCTTCCAAAAAAAACCCCATAAAAAACATCTATGCACATTATAAGGCTGGTAAGGTTTGTCACATAAAGAGATATCTTACATATAATTTACCACATTTTTGATGTTTTACATATTCTTTACATATTAATAACATATTTGAACTGCATATAGTGCAACATCCTGTACTGGAAATGTCACAGCTCTCTACTTGTTTCATGAATAACGTTCGCTTCTTCAGGAGAGTGCAAATACATGGCGGATATATGGATAAAACAGCCTTAATGGTAACAATTTACATATAAAACTTGTTCAGCAGATGAACTACACAGCCAAATAGAGGTCACAAGGGGATATTTCTGAGTGCCCTTCCTTAGGCCAGCCATAGACGGTTCAAATCTCGGTCGGTTCCTGGTTCAAACTGTGTATGGGCAGGTGGAATGTACCAAGTTGATCAATCGATCAACTTGGGTACAACCCACCTGCATAGCTCCCAACTGTCCCTGATTTCGAGGGACTGTCCTTGATTTGGAACAAAGTCCCTCTGTCCCTCCTTCCTTCTCATTTGTCCTTCATTTTGGTCTGATCTATATAGTTGTATATAAAATGCACTTTTTATCTATCAAAAAGTGTTTTCCAGCGCTAAACCTTTCATCTGATTTCTAAATTGCTGCATTTGTAAATTCCAAAAGCCAATACCCATTCAATGTTATCCTATGTGTCCATGTACACAGTCTCGTTTTTTTGGTGTTTTTAGGCAGTTGCGTTTAACCTTGTTTTTCCAGAAGCAAAAAAATGGGTTCAGATGCAAAAGTATACCACGTTTCAGACGCCAAACGCGGCTAAACGCCGGTACCGCGTTTAGCCGCGTTTGCGTTTATAAGTGTTTTTAAAGGAACATTTTACGACCCAAATTTGAAGCCTGATATCTCGGGGCCACTTGGTGCTAGGAACCCCACATTTTGTGTGCAAACACAGTGAAACTAGCACTACAACATATGCAAATTTGGGGTTCCTAGCACCAAGCGGTCCCGAGATATGGGGCTCCAAATTCGGGTCGGAAAATGTCATTCTGCTGCAGAAGTGCTTGACATTTTGCGACCCGAATTTGGGGCCCCGTTTCTGGAGGCCACTTGGTGCTAGGAACCCCTAATTTGAATATGTTTAGTGCTAGTTCCACTGTGTTAGCACACCAAATTTGGAGTTCCTAGCACCAAGTGGCCCCGAGATATCAGGCTCCAAATTTGGGCCGCAAAATGTCATTCTCTGCTCTGCAGACACTTCTAGACGCAAACGCGGTAAAACGCGACTAAACGTGTCATGCAAACGCGGCAAAACGGGCGTTTCTAAAGCTTTTAAAAACATGTGTTCAGCAGAGTTTGCACGGGCGTCTCGTGTGCATGAGGCCTAAAACTAAATCGAAATTTGCTGCCAAAATTAACACTGGCTACAAAGTTACAATGTTGCATTCTGATTACTGTTGGGGAAAAGAGAGTGAGCAAATGCTTCCTCCTGCCTGCAGCAGATTGATGATGTCATCTAAGCCTAGGCAAAGTCACTGCACTGGAGGTCAGAGATGGCTTTTTAATGCTAAAAGCTGGACTTTTTTTTATTTTTTATTGTGGCATGTCTATAATTTATCCATGCAGATCCACTTTAAATCACCACGTACACATAATCCGCTCTCAGGTATGTTAGAACGCACATCTGTCCTTGTCTCTGGATAGGAATAAACTTTGCCGGAGTTGTAGAAGTCTCATCTCCCGTGTAATGATATTACCGTCACCGAGATGAATGCTCATGGCGGATAGCGGCGTGAAATCGGGTTATACGGCCGCCTGTTCGCAGACGGAGACTCCACATCCCTGAAAGAAACACATAAATATCTCATTTGATTCACCACTCGGCTGATTTTCGGTTATTTTTACCTGAACTTTATGAGATTTGCTGGAAGATACAGACGGATGAGGGGGAGAAAATGGCAATTTGGAGAAAAATATAGAAAAAAAAAAAAAAATCGAAGGAACCAGTTTTTTTTTTTTTTTTTCTACAGGCGTGTTGTAGATCATAGCGATGGGGCGCAGGGAATTAGAGAAGCATTGGGAAGGAGGCGGTCAGCTTCATCCAAGAAAGAAAACTGCGTTTTTTTCCCCTCCGTGGTGCTAGACTTTTCTTTCTCCGCGCTTCACCCCGGAATAAAAATAAATAAATATTAAAGCTTGAAGTTTCAGATTAAATCAACAAAATACATTCCAGATGCTTAGGTGTGCGAAAGGCTTACACTTCATTTTCCTTAGAAGGCAGCCACCGCCAGAGAAGAAAAGCCGGCCTCCTGCCTGTATTTATTGATCGTGTTGCATCGATCGGCAGCACTGAGATACTTTGGTCATGAATTGGATCAGATTTTGATTGATCAGATATAATCATTGACATGGTGGAAACAGAGATGCGATCGAAAAAAACGTGCGATCATATCTTGTAACTATCAATGAAAATCCACTTCTCAGGGCCTCTAATAAGGAGGTACAGCCAACCCTCCTTATACGGGGGCCCGGGCACTATTTGTTTAACCACTTCAGCCCCGGACCATTTGGCTGGCAAAAGACCAGAGCACTTTCTGCGCCGCTTTAACTGACAATTGCGCGGTCGTGCGACATGGCTCCCAAACAAAATTGACGTCCTTTTTTCCCCCACAAATAGAGCTTTCTTTTGGTGGTATTTGATCACCTCTTTTTTTATTTTTTGCGCTATAAACAAAAAAATAGCGAAATTTTGAAAAAAACGCAATATTTTTTACTTTTTTCTACAATAAATATCCCCAAAAAAATATATATAAAAAAAATATTTATTTATTTATTTATTTATTAATTTAGGCCGATACGTATTCTTCTACATATTTTTGGTACAAAAAAATCGCAGTAAGCGTATATTGATTGGTTTGCGCAAAAGTTATAGCGTCTACAAAATAGGGGATAGTTTTATGGCATTTTTATTAATAATTTTTTTTACTAGTAATGGCGGCGATCAGCGATATTTTATCGTGACTGCGATACAAACAGTAACGATCAGTAAAATACAGTACTATTGCACTTACAAACATAATGTTAAAAAGGGCATTCAAGTAGATAATGCACTGTGTATGGGTTACAGTTCCGATGTCCTCACCACCTCAATGGACATAAAAATCGCCCGCGGTGGTTCCCGGGAAGAACTCGCAGCCGATCACCAATGCGGCAAGCCCTGTGGTCATGCCTAGACGCGTTTCGTCATTCCGTCTTTGTCAATAGGCGTGACCACGCGGCTAGCTGCATTGGTGATCGGCTCTGAGTTCTTCCCGGGAACCACTGAAAACGATTTTATCTCCATTGAGGTGGTGAGAACATTGGAACTGTAACCCCTACACCAGGGGTCTTCAAACTACGGCCCTCCAGTTGTTCAGGAACTACAATTCCCATCATGCCTAGTCATGTCTGTGAATGTCAGAGCTTTGCAATGCCTCATGGGACGTGTAGTTCTGCAACAGCTGGAGGGCCGTAGTTTGAGGATCCCTGCCATACACAGTACATTATCTACTTGAATGCTTTTTTTAACATTATGTTTGTAAGTGCAATAGTTTAAGGGTCGGGTTGATTTGGTGAATAAAAGTTTTACAGTTTTACACTATGAGGGTCCCTTTCCTTTCATATGCCCAAGTTGTATAAAAGGAGCTTTGGCATGTCCAGTCTGGAGATTTGCAGGATCAGGACGTTCTCTATCTTTCAGGTGAATCGATATTGAATTCCCATGCTGATGTCCTTCTGATGCTGATTAAAAAGCTGAATATATTATACTAAGGCGATTTTTTATTAGGAATCTGGTGAGTGCAATTCCTATACGGAGCGGAATCACATGGTGTGGTGATGGATGAACGTTTCTTTAGCAGATGACCTCGATATGGACTGTCACACTAATGCGCTAAATCATTCAGCACCTGGACTTACACACTATTTATATATTTTTAATGAGTTCTTTTTTATTTTGTATGTTTTTATTTAAAATTCTAAAGTGCTGCTTAAGTTGGAAAGGACCTCATTTTGGGAACTTTTTTGCCTCCTTTATAAATGTTGTGTATGATTATAGCAGCTGCTTAGTTTTATTAGGTATAGTTTACACCTCAGCGCTGGATAAGTGACCCCGTTTACTTCCATTTGTTTTGGACCCTCACTAACTCCAAATCCTGTGAGCTCCTCAAGGCCTTTGCGGTGGTATCTCCCTCAAGCGTCACCCATCCTTCCTTGCTGGGTCCCTGGGCACTTCGGATACCTTCAAGCTTCACCCCTGCTGACTGGCTCGGTCCCTGGCTTGACAAACAAGGCTGCTCTGCAAGCATCACCTCCGCTGGTTGGGTCCCTGACTTGATCACCGCCTGAAGTTTCCCGATTTACCACCGTTGCCCGTTCGGTGAGAATACTGCTCTGGTACTTGCTTCAGTTACTCACTGTGGTCCCTGGTAAAGGCGAATGGTCCCTTTGTGGAAACAACTTCCCTTCTACCTCCGACCAGGTTCTCTGGCCGGCAGAACCATCAATTTTGGTTGGACTGCAAGCCACAATCCCAACGCTGTGCTTGTTCTGTCTCTAGGACAGCTAGCTAAACCTTCTTATCCCAATAACTGTAGATACCATATTTCTTTGATCTCAGTTTTATTAGAACAAGCCAGGTGAAACTACAAAATAACAGAAATAGACCTCAATGAGTATAATATTGCATACAATACAGCATACATTGCATAAACAACGATATACAATACAAGATGAGATAATAAAAACTTACTTTTTAAGTTCTCTAAGGGGTGATGACGATAGATTGAGAAAGACATGACTTGCTTCCTGCAATGTGTTGAAAAGAATGGTGACTGGTTCACTTCCTGTTAAGATTCTACCCAGAATTCCCTGCTTGCTGACAACTTCCTTAATTACACATAAAATAAAACAGAACTGCAGCAATACCAAAAAGGAACTCTAAATGGAGCCTGCACACCACATATGATTGTCTTAAGTAAATTACACATTTTGCATGTAAATTTAACAACACGGGTACAAATAAGGTATAAATAATCAGGAAGACATCTGGTGGACAGAACAGTGCTGCCCTCTTACTCTGGATAGGCCCTCACACAGCCTGGCAGCCTGATGCCCCCGGGTGAGGCCCAATCTTCAGACTAGCAGCCCAGGGCAGACGACACCCGTCCACCAAGACAGTGGTCTGGGTGGCACATAAGAAGAAACTGGATCACCTGACCTCACCCGAATATATAGGCTCTCCCAGCAGGCAAAGGGATTCAACAAAATCCCTGCCCATTGGCTAAGATATCCCGTATACCCATAACCTGACCTTGAGTTGTCCTTCTCAATCCAATACCTCCAAGTGCCCGGCCACCTGGTGGTAGAAGAGGAAAGTACAACTAGGCCAAACTTAGGGAGAAGTCAATGGATCCCTAATAATTAACTACAGTAGCTACTTCTGACAAGGATTTTGGGGAGGAGCTCCCTGACTAAACCCCAGGGTGCTATAAGTCATTCAGTTGAGTCCTCATGTGCAAACAAAGAACATGCTGATAGCATCGGAAAGCGGAGTGACAGACAGTTGCGCTCATCATTCTTCTGCTTTTTTCTTTCACAGGGTGAGGGTGAGTTTGGGATGACTTGGGCTCAAAGGAAGTGGTCTGAATGTTGCTAGCCGTCATTCAGTCTGGAGGCCAGAAGAAGTGCTGCAAAGGACAGCTCTGGATTGAAGGTGAGTATTGTAGCAAAACCTGTTTTTTGTTTTTTTTTCTGTCCAGTCTGGGCAGCATAAAAAAAAATTCTCCAGCCAAATCAAACTGTGCTGTGTGGCAGAGCTGTGCAAATCTCATGAATGTATGGAGAGAAATACATACCTGTATACGGTAAATCATCTCCCATATAGTCATTTGATCTGTTTTTCCTGGTTTTCCTGGAGTTCAGCTTTAAGCGTCCGGGTCCTTCAACAGAGGAGACGAGGAAGAGTGACATTGCTCCGCCGACAGATAAAAAAGGCGTCCAAAATTCACGGACATTGCCGAAGCTAGACCCGCAAGAGGATTAAAATTCATCCTTTGTGTCCCCTATTGTATTCCGCTCAGGTCACGTCTTATCGAGGCTCTCCAGAGATTTCATGTCATTTTCTCATGTATTTTCTCCTTCCTCCGCTAACAAGAAAACTCCAGTCCTAATGTATTTTCCTTCTGCTGATACACTCCAGTATTAAATTGCTGCTTCACTGACCACTTCAGAGATATTACCGCGACTGCGGCTCAGTTATAAGCTTCATTTAAATGCTAATTCCGGGGACCTTCAAACAGTTAATTAGGACTGATTGTAACTTTCTCTTCAACACTGTGCTTAAACGACACATTATTAATGTGAGTGTTGTACTGTGACCCCCGGGTGATACCGCCATGGGAATGAAGTCTTTAGTATATTGGTGCTCCCTTAAAGGAACCCTCTAGTCAAACATGAGGAAATTCATGGAAATCTGTCCCGAATTACTTCTGAAAATGCCAACTGCCTGGTTGTCATGCTGATCCATTGGATTGGAGGGGAAGCAATAAAGTTATTACTCTTAGCAAATCTGAATCTCGTTCGATATACGAAATGCAATCCTTTGCCCCCCCCCCAGGTCTTAATCTGTATCTGTAGTTGAGTGGATCTTGCGATTTCATAAAAGGGATGTGAAGAGTGTTTTATATATATATATATATATATATATATATACATACATATATATATATATATATATATATATATATATGTATGGCATTTTTTGGCTCTTCATTCCTTGTGTTTTACCTGTATAGATTAAATTTCCTTATGGTTAATAGATCTCTGATTCCTTTTAAATGCCATTGTTCCGCCTATGGGATCAGATCAGTGAGAACCAAGCAAACTGATTCCATTGAGTCAATTTTTGGTCTCTCTGCTCTCTATCCTGTTGGCTCATTTGCATATGCAAAGCCCTTACTCATTGATATGCTGTTTCCACGATCACCACTAGTATATTACCTTATCTTCGTCACCCAGTATCCATACCCTTGAAAAAGTGATGTGTGGTGTGACGCAACGCGTCGGGAGGAGCCGGGTGACGACACTTCCAGGGTTACGGACGTGACCGGAAGTCCCTGTGTTTGACACATTTTTTTGCTGTTGGCGTTTTTTGCCATTTTAAACTGTCATGTTACTTTATATTTTTAAATAAATCAAACCATTTTTTCAACTACTACACTATGGAGGCTCTTCTCTTCTACCCTGTAGTCTTGGAGACAATATTTTAGATGAGCTGGTCGTGGAACTTGGATTCTATGGAGAAACATACTCCAGTGATCATTTGTCCAGGATATATCTACGGAGGAGGAAAAGAACATATTGGTGTTATAGGTTCGTTGATGCACGACTAGACCCATTTGGGGTCCATCTTTAAGGTGAGAGGCTAGCACACACTGGGTGCGGATTGGATAAGGATATCTACAGGCTATCACATTCCATCTGCAATTGGACTCTCTTTCCTCTCCTTTTCCCCCTTTTTTTCATTTTTTTGCACATATTTTTTTGTATTTATACACTCAAAGATCCACCAAACTCGCTCATCCAGGTCTTTATGGACCTTGCTTTGTGCACTGGTGTGCAGTCATGTTGAAACAGTAAGGGGCCATCCCCAAACTGTTCCCACAAAGTTGAACTTAGCTAGGCTTTCTCGCCTGAAATCAGTGCCTGACCTCACAACTGCGCTTCTGGAAGAATGGTCAGACATTCCCATAGACACACTCCTAAACCTTGTGGACAACCTTCCCAGAAGAGTTGAAGCTGTTAAGACTGGGATGCCATTAAAGTTCATGTGCGTGTAAAGGCAGATGTCACAATACTTTTGGTAATATAGTGTAGGCGAGAAGACATTGATGTTTGATTATATTGGGTTGAGTTCAGGACTCTGTGCAGGCTAGTCAAGTTCCTCTACTCCAAACTTGCTCATCCATGTCTTTATGGATCTTGCTTTGTGCACTGGTCCAAATCAAGATATCCAAAGCCTTGAATATGCCAGTCAGTACTGTTCAATCAGTTATTAAGAAGTGGAAGATTCCGGGATCTCTTGATAGCAAGTCAAGGTCAGGTAGACAGGTTATCAAGTTCCTCCACTCCAAACTCGCTCATCCATGTCTTTATGGACCTTGCTTTGTGCACTGGTCCAAATCATTTGGTGGAAAGGGGAGCATGGTGTGGGGTTGTTTTTCAGGGGTTGGGCTTGGCCCCTTAGTTCCAGTGAAGGGAACTTTTAAAGCGTCAGCATACCAAGACATTTTAGACAATTTCATGCTCCCAACTTTGTGGGAACAGTTTGGGGATGACCCCTTCCTGTTCCAACATGACTGCGCACCAGTGAACAAAGCAAGGTCCATAAAGACATGGATGAGAGAGTTTGGGGTGGAGGAACTTGACTGGCCTGCACAAAGTCCTGACCTCAACTCCACAAAACACCTGTGGGATGAATTAGAGCAGAGATTGCGAGCCAGGCCTCCTCGTCCACATCAGTGCCTGACCTCACAAATGCGCTTCTGGAAGAATGATCAAACATTCCCATAGACACACTCCTAAACCTTGTGGACGGCTTTCTCAGAAGAGTTGAAGCTGTTATAACTGCAAAGGGTGGGCCAACTCAATATTGAACCCTACAGATTAAGACTGGAATGCAATTAAAGTTCATGTGCGTGTAAAGGCAGGCGACCCAATACTTTTGGCAATATAGTGTATATCTGACCCTGCCATCACATGTCCCTATGTTCTGTTTAAAATGCATTGACATGCCTCCTTAGACCCAGTCTGTCTGGACAGTATGGTCGCCTGATGACCTGGCATCATCCACTGACAGCTTAACTCTTCAATAAGCCCATACGTTTGTAGGCAGGTGCAGTCTGCATTCCCCACAGTAGGTGGCACTCAACCGAAGCTGCAGTTTAGAAGGGGAAGGCAGTTGTGGGGAACATGGTTGCTCTATGAAGGAATATGTGAAAGGGAATGGGATTTTAAAGGTGCCAAACACAGATTAGTATACAATTATCAAAATGTTATTATAAACAATCAAAATCTCATATATAAAAGAACAAACATGATATTGATATCCATACAACAGAGAAAGGATGCAGTAGGCTTCAGCTCGACATGTTTCGCCAAACCTATGGCTTCTTCAGGAGACTTTTTACGAATACTGCATACATCATCACTATTCATTAAGAGAAAATATATTGATTGAAGGGAAAGAAAGACATCCAAACAAATATTTATGCAAACTATTATTATAAACACATGTATTATTTATTTATTTGTTTTCTTGAATATGGAGTTAATACTCATTCTCCTTAAGGCAGGCTAAGTCTGGGTGTCTGGGTTCTTATTTCCCCTCTATGGTCCACAGGTCTCCCTAAAGCCTGTCTGCTGGTGCGTGACTAATAGTATTGATATCTACAAACGTTTTTGAACAACAACGCAGGTGAGAGAGTACTCCAGATAGCTTATTAATATGTGCATCATTGAAGATTTATATACATGCACATATAAATACATACATGTGTTTAGAAATGATTGTTTGTATAAATATTTGTTTGGATGTCTTTCTTTCCCTTTAATTAATGTGTTGCCTCTTATTTAATATTGATGATGTATGCAGTATTTGTAAAAAGTCTCCTGAAGAAGCCATAGGTGTGGCGAAACATGTTGAGCTGAAGCTTAGTGCATCCTTATCTTTTGTATTGATATTAATATCATGTTTGTTCTTTTAGATATGAAATTTGAATTGTTTATAATAACATTTTGATAATTTTATACTAATCTGTGTTTGGCACCTTTAAAATCCAATTCCCTTTCACATAGTCCTTCAAATGATTTGATAAGGATGTGGTGCCTGTGACTCTCAGACACCAAGCTGTCTTTCTTGGTTGCTCTATGTTCTTCCTGCATTTACAGGCAGACAGCTGTCTGAATGGATGCTGGCGCCCCATGGGACTCCAGCAGCCATATTGGGTCAGGCAGAGTCTATTTAAGATTCTGGCTCCTGGGTTTGGTGCTGTTTATGTGAGTGGCTAGCATAGGGACAGGATCCCAGTCTGGCAGGGACAGCGCTTGGAGGTAGGGAAAGGTTCCAGGAGAGTAGGGACAGTGCAGGGACTATGTCTACCTTTAGGAAGCCTCCCTGTTGGGTGTGGACCAGCCTGGCCGCATTCAGCTCCTTGTTGCCGACCCTGTCGGCATCTTCAAGTCTTCAGACCACTGCGAAAATTCATAAGTGGCTCTGGGCATGTGTGCCTACCCGCCGGGTCTGAATATGTTGAACCTTCCTGAAATATAACTTCATTGCCTGACTTGGACTCTTGGTGTGTTTACTGCCCACCACGCCGCGCTGCACAGCGCTCACAAGTTGAATCCAACACAATTATACGTCGGCTATTGCAGTACAGAGGATGTTTTTCCAGTCTTTTGAAGTGCAAGAAGACAATGACTTTCCTAAGCCCTGTCTCTGTGAATAACCAACACTGACTGTGGGAACATGGAAGAAGTGGGGAGGCTCTAGCCAGGACTGAACTAACTAGTCCTAAACAGGGGAGCAGGGCAGAGGAAGATACCAAAATTTTTAATTTTTACAGGTACAGTGCCATCAATTTACGCAGCACTTTACATAAATATTGTACTTTTACATCAGTCCCTGCCCTCAAGGAGCTTACAATCTATGGTCCATAACTATGGCCCCCAACTCACATTCATACATACACACACAGGCCAATTTAGACAGAAGCCAATTAAATTGCCAGTATGTCTTTGGAGTGTGTGACTAAACCGGAGTACCCGGAGTAAACCCAAGCAGGCACAGCGACAACATGCAAACCCCAGACAGGTAGTGTCATCGTTGGGATTCAAACCTAACCACTTAGCCACTGACATTAGTAAACAAGTTGCAATGGTCCAAAACTGCCACTAGATGTCAGCATACTGCAGAAAAATGATAACCTCTTGCAGTTCAAAACAAGACATAAAAAATACATGAGTGGGGCAAAACACCCTTGCTGGCGCCTCTTGACAGAGCTGCAGTTTGGGAGATGACCAATGAGGTAATTGCACCTCTGTTGGAGTCTTTAGGACCTGTGATGACTTGATGAACTGTGATGTCTTGTGTAAACCAGTCCATTCATTTCAAAAGGCTTCCCTAAATGCAAGAAACATGGGAAAAGAAGTCCCCAACCCATTTCCAAAAATGACCACACCGAAAAGCATAGCGATGCAGACATGAGCAAAAACACACATGTTAGGAGATACTGGGGGGGGGGGGGGGGGGGGGGGTTCAAATTATATTTAATGGAACCTCCACTTCTGCTAAAGGGCAATGGGTTTCTGTGTGTGTTGGGAAAGTGTGTGTTTTTGCGCACGTTCCTGACACGTAGTGTGAACCTAGCCAGTGACAAACAAATGGCCCCTGCCTCCACCTATAACCGGCCTTCACAGCAAGGAGTACATGGAAGGGCAAATGCATTAAAGACAAAAACAGAACATTCCATAGGTCAACTCACCAACCAGTCTGCCAACCAACCAAATTAACCTGTAAAACAGTCTGCGTTAAAAAAGGGGTTTGGTTAGCACTCATTTGCAAACGCATGCGTAAGCTGCAAGGCCTCTTCAAGGCACCCTGTGTATTGCTTGCAGTCCTAACGCTACTGAATTTATAAGCATCTCCACAGTGGAAGCACATTTTAATGCAGACTGTTGGATAGGTTAATTTGGTTGGTTGGCAGACTGGTTGGTGAGTTGAGCTATGGAATGTTCTGTTTTTTTCTTTGTGCACCTAGCCTAAGGTCTCTAAAAATATTGCTGCATGGACTAGTTAAAAAAGGTTAGGGGATATATACTGTATTTTGTTATTATTTTTAGCTTCAGAGTATAGCAGGGGGACTAGCTGTCTCATCCCCAGAAGAACGCTGTTGGGGGAATGGATAATCTGCCGAGCTGGATGGCAGTAGTCTCACTTATTTTTCCCTGACATAAATCCAGCACCAATAGAGTCTCCACTTTCTCCTCTGGCAATAATGTGCACTCTGGGATTAGGCACGCATGCACATTACAGTGACAAGGTCCTATAATATGATCATATGTCAGTTGTAGTGCGCCTTTGTATTTTACCACATTCCTTGGTCCGTTTTTTATAGATTGAGACTTGCATGGTTCTCCGAGCTGTAACGCTGTCCCTGGTCCTGAAAAAGCTTCCAGTCTCAGTTATTGCATCTTATGTATTACTAATGCAAAGAACAAAATGTTATCATTTGTTGCAATTAATAATACAGTACAATATAAAGTATATCAATTTTATAATATAGTTTTCTTGAGAATCCTACCCTACCTCTAGTTCTGGAAAAAGCTGAACAGAACATCCCACCACCAGCACACACATTGGTATTTTCCCTGTATCCCATCCCCAGCACATATTAGTATTTTCCCTTATTTCCCGTATCCTGTATCCTGCCCCCAGCACACACATTGGCTTCCCTCTGCATCACACCCCAAGTACAAACATTGGTCTCTCTTCTGTATTCCACCCCCTGCACACACATTGATCTCTCCCTTGTATCCTACCCTTTATATACACATTAGTCTTTCCTGAGATTTTCCCTCCAGCACACACATTAGCCTCTCTCCTGTATCCCAATGTCAGCATTGGTCTTTCCCTGGTCCTCCATCTACAGCATACACATTGGACTCTTCCTTGTATAATGCTCCCAGCACACACATTGATTTTCCCCTGTATCCCACCACCAGCAAACACATTGGTTTTCTCCTGTATCCCACCACCAACACACACATTGGTTTTCCCTGTATCCCACCACCAGCACACACATTGGTTTTCCCTGTATCCTACCACCAGCAAACACATGGGTTTTCTACTGTATCCCACCACCAGCACACAAATTGGTTTTCCCCTGTATCCCACCACCAGCACACACATTGGTTTTCCCCTGTATCCCACCACCAGCACACACGTTGGTTTTCCCTGTATCCCACCACCAGCACACACGTTGGTTTTCCCTGTATCCCACCACCAGCACACACATTGGTTTTCCCCTGTATCCCACCACCAGCACACACGTTGGTTTTCCCTGTATCCCACCACCAGCACACACATTGGTTTTCTTATGTATGCCACCACAAGCACACACATTGGTCTCGTCAACATATCCTCCCCCCACTAGCACACACAGTGGTCTCATCCCTGTATTCCACCACAATTCACACATTGGTCTCTACCTTGTATTCTGCCCTTTATACACACATTGGTCTTTCCTGAGATTTTCCCCCCAGTACACACATCAGCCTCTCCCCTGCATCCCAATGCCAGCACATTCCAAAAGCCATTGGTCTTTCTCTTGTCCCCCATCTACAGCATACACATTGGACTCTTCCTTGTATTCTGCTCCCAGCACACACATTGATTTTGCCCTGTATCGCACAACCAGCAAACACATTGGTTTCCCCCTGTATCCCACCACCAGCACACACATTGGTTTCCCCCTGTATCCCACCACCAGCACACACATTAGTTTCCCCCTGTATCCCACCACCAGCACACCCATTGATTTTCTCGTGTATCCCACCACCAGCACACACGTTGGTTTTCCCTGTATCGCACCACCAGCACACACATTTGTTTTCCTCTGTATCCCACCACAAGCACACACTTTGGTTTTTCCCTGTATCCCACCTCCAGCACACACATTGGTTTTCCCCTGTATCTCACCACCAGCACACACTATGATTTTCCCCTGTATCCCACCACCAGCACACACATTGATTTTCCCCTGTATCCCACCACCAGCATGCACAATGGTCTCTTCAACATATCCTCCCCCCACTAGCACACACAATTGTCTCTCCCCTGTATTCCACCAGAATACACACATTGGTCTCTCCCTAGTATCATGCCTTTTATATAAACAATAGTCTTTCCTGAGATTTTCCCCCCAGCACACACATTAGCCTCTCCCCTATATCCCAATGCCAGCACATTCCAAAAGCCATTGGTCTTTCCCTTGTCCCCCATCTACAGCATACACATTGGACTCTTCCTTGTATTCTGCTCCCAGCACACACATTGATTTTCCCCTGTATTCCACCACTAGCAAACACATTGGTTTCTCCCTGTATCCCACCACCAGCACACATATTGATTTTCCCCTGTATCCCACCACCAGCAAACACATTGGATTCTCCCCGTATCCCACCATCAGCACATACATTGGTTTTCCCTGTATCCCACCACCAGAAAACAAATTGGTTTTCTCCTGTATCCCACCACCAGCACACACATTGGTTTTCCCCTGCTTGTATCCCACCACCCGCACACATGTTGGTTTATCCCCTGTATCCCACCACCAGCACACATGTTGGTTTTCCCTGTATCCCACCACCAGCACACATGTTGGTTTTCCCCTGTATCCCACCACCAGCACACACATTGGTTTTCCCCTGCCTGTATCCCACCACCAGCACACACATTGGTTTTCCCCTGCCTGTATCCCACCACCAGCACACACGTTGGTTTATCCCCTGTATCCCACCACCAGTACACATGTTGGTTTTCCCTGTATCCCACCACCAGCACACATGTTGGTTTTCCCCCGTATCCCACCACCAGCACACACATTGATTCTCCCCTGTATCCCACCACCAGCACACACCTTGGTTTCTTCAGTGTATCCTCCCCCAGAGCACACATGGGTCTCTTCAACATATCCCCCCCCCCCCCACTAGCACACACAATGGTATCTCCCCTGTATTCCACCACAATACACACATTCGTCTTTCCCTTTTATCGTTCTCCCAGCACTCAGCTTGTTTTTTTCTCTTGTTTCCCACCCTGGCATACAATTTGGTCTCCTTCATTGTATCCTACCCCCAGTTCAAATATCAGTCTTTCCCCTGCATCCCTTGTCCCTGCACACACATTGGTCTCTCCCATATATCCTCCCCAAGCATACAAACTGGTATATTCCCTGTATCCCACCCCCAGCACACACATTAGTCTCTCTCCCTTATGTCTTGCCCCCTGAACACACATTGGTCTCTCCGCTATATCCCACCCCTAGAGCACACATTGATCCCTTCTCTGTAGCCCACCTCCAGCACACACCATTGGTCTCTGCCCTATATTCTGCCCCTATTACATTCATTGGACTTCCCCTGTATCCCACCCCCAGCACACACATTAGTCTCCCTTCTGTATCCCACCGCTAGAACACACATTGGTATCTCCTCTGTATCCCGCCATACACACTCATATTGGTTTCTCCCCTGTATCTCACCCCCAACACCCACATTAGTCTCTCCCTTATGTTCTGCCCACAGCACGCATATTGTTTTTTCCCTTGTACTTTACCTACGGCATACATATTAGTCTCTCCCGTGTATCTTATCCCCTGCACACACATTCGTTTCTCCCCAGTACCTCAGTATTCCACCACCAGCTCATATTAGTCTCTTCCTAGTCATCTACCCCCAGCACACACAGTGCTCCCCAGTATCCCACCACCAGCACACTCTGCCCTGCATCCCACCCCTAGCAAACCCATTGGCCTCTCCCCCTTATCCCACCCCCAACACACCCATGTATCCCACTCCCAGCACATACATTAGTCTCTCTCCTATGTCCTGCCCCCTGCATGCACATTGTTCTTTTCCTTGTACTCTACCTACAGCACACATATTAGTCTCTCCCGTGTGTCCTATCTCCAGTACACACACATTAGTCTCCCCCAATATTCCATCACCAGCACACATTAGTCTCTTCCCAGTATCCCACCACGAGCACACATTAGTTTCCCCCCTATATCCCACCCTCAGCACACACATTGGTCTCTCCCCAGTATTCCACCCCTGGCACACACATTGGTCTCTTCCCAGTATCCCACCACCAGCACACATTCGTCTCTCCCTGGTCTTCTGCCCCCAACGCACACATTTGTCTCTCCCTGGTCTTCTACCCCAACACACACATTTGTCTCTCTCCAGTATCCCACCACCAGCAGACATTCGTCTCTCCCTGGTCTTCTACCCCCAGCACACACATTGGCCTCTGCCCTGTATCCCACCCCAAGCCCACACATTGGTTTCTCCCCAGTATCCCACCACCAGCACTCACATTGGTTTCTCCCCTGTATCCCACCGCTCACACACACATTGGTATTTCCAATGTATACTACCCCCCAGTACACACATTGGTCTTTCCCCTGTATCCCACCCCTAGCACACCCATTGGCATCTCACCTTTATCCCACCCCCAGCACACACATTGGCTTTTCCCATGTATCCCTCCCCCAGCACACACACATTAGTCTCTCCCCTATGTCCTGCCCCCAGCATGCACATTGTTCTTTCTCTTGTACTTTACCCACAACACACATATTAGTCTCTCCCTTGTGTCCTACCCCCAGTACACACACACACTAGTCTCTCCCCAGTATCCCACCACCAGCACACATTAGTTTCTCCCCATTATCCCACCACCAGCACACATTAGTATATCAACCTAGTCTTCTATCCCCAGCACACACATTGTGCATTGATTGTATCAGTACCAGTGACTCTATTCTCCTGCCTCTTGCAGAACTAATAACACAGTGGAATTTCCACAATTGAAGCTTCCAGGTGTGTTGGACACCTGTGTTCTCCTCTGTGCACTGTTCCACCCACCAACCCCTATGTCACTTTAGTGTTCCCGAAAATTCCAGGGAAAGCAATGCTCAGTACATAATTTCCATAATTTTTTTCTATATTATTTTTTCAAAAGTGGAATTTTCCTTTAAGAATAGGATGGAACCTCAGCAGCGATCACCTTTTCATTCTACTTCCTGAAGCAGCTGTATCATTTATATTTGAAGCTATAGAATACCTAATGATCCCGTCCCCTACCTGCCTCCTGATGGGGATATTTCCAGTCCCTGCCAGCAAAAGACACAACGGTGAAAGCCATAATAATAGCCAGGTCAGCATTTTCTTGCACACATCGCCAGGATGCTGCCCAGGTGGTTTTTGATGTCCTGTATAAGTAAAATGTAAATTTTTGCTGACAATCTCGATTTGAAAAATTTCATTTATTCTCCAGGTTTCGAAGTGATAGAGATGTATATTAATGCGTCAGATGAGCCATCATTTTATGTTATGTCCGTTGACGTAACTTTGTTCAGAGCTCAGACCTTTCAAGCCCTCCCTTGTGAATTATTATTACATAACTATACAGAAAACCTGTACTGAAGAACCACGGAGGCTGATATATGCTGACCTCTACATAAAATAACTGTCATGATGATCTATCTATAGGTTCCATCACCCTCTGAGTCACGGAACAAATATGCAGATCTAGGTGGATCTTTTTTTTTTAAATCCCCATCTCTATCCAGCAAAAATTATTGTAAGCAATATTCACAGAATCTAAAATAATCAAATATTAATAATGGGCAGAAAGTAGGAGAGACGCCCTTAATGCTCCCTTAGCCTAGGTTCACACTGATGCGATGCGATTCAAACACCGGTTCCCGCATCGCATCCTCCTCCAGGCAGTTCACACTGCCTTCTGCGAACCGCTGCGGGTGTCGTTACATTGTTAATAACACCTCCAGATCGGTTCACAGGTCGCAGTGCAAATACAGGAATTGGATCGCATAGGTGAGAACACCCGTGCAATCCGATTTCGGTGCGGGGAAATAAAAAGTCCCTGTTCCATTGTTGTGTCATAACCACCGCACACCATGCAGCGCCGTTCATAAGGTAATGGCAGCCTCAGCCTGCTCCATCTGAGCCACAGCCACTGACGCATTTCATCTCTGACTGCATTTTGCCCCTCCCCTGGGGCTTATTCATAGGGAAATCTGCCTTGCTTGTATTTCCAAATCAGCCTGCACCTTCAGCGGGACCCTACCGGATACCACAACAGCAGCCTGAGCAGAGATGCACAGTCTTTCAACTGTTGCGCATTGCGTTATGTGAGCCCATTGAAATTAATGCACTACCAATGCACCAAAACATTGGACACACTACAATTTTGGCATGCTGCAACGCATGTCCATTTCTTTGGGGTGCCATTCAAAATGAGTGGCACTGCGACGCATATACATTGCCTTGAAAAAGTATTCCTACCCCTTGAAATTTTTCACATTTTGTCATGTTACAACCAAAAACGTAAATGTATTTTATTGGAAATTTTTGTGATAGACCAACACAAAGTGGCACATAATTGTGAAGTGGAATGAAAATGATAAATGGTTTTCAACATTTTTTACAAATAAATATGTGAAAAATGTGGAGGGCATTTGTATAGCGCCCCCCGGAATCAATACTTTGTAGAACCGCCTTTCACTGCAATTACAGCTGCAAGTCTTTTTTGGGGATGTCTCTACCAGCTTTGCACATCTAGAGAGGGACATTTTTGCCCATTCTTCTTTGCAAAATATCTCAAGCTCTGTCAGATTGGATGGAGAGCATCTGTGAACAGCAATTTTCAAGTCTTGCCACAGATTTTCAATTTGATTTAGGTCTGGACTTTGAAAGGGTCATTCTAATGCCTGAATATGCTTTGATCTAAACCATTCCATTGTAGCTCTGGCTGTATGTTTAGGGTCGTTGTCCTGCTGGAAGGTGAACCTCTGCCACAGTCTCAAGTCTTTTGCAGACTCTAATGCCGCGTACACACGGTCCTACTTTTCGTCTACAAAAGTCCAACGGACGCTGATGGACTAAAGCTGGCTGGTAATCCGATCGTGTGTGGGCTTCTCCGGACTTTCAACTGACTTTTTTAGCCTCAAATCCGACGTACTTTAGATTTGAAACATGCTTTAAAACTTTACTTCGTAACTACGACGGACCCCGAAATCCGCTCGTCTGTGTGCTAGTCCGACGGACAAAAAGCCACGCTAGGGCACCTATTGGCTACTGGCTATGAACTTCCTTATTTTAGTCCGGTGTACGTCATCACGTACGAATCCGTTAGACTTTTGTGTGGTCGTGTGTAGGCAAGTCCGTTCGTTAGAAAGTAGCCCGCAAGTCCGCCGCAAGTCCACCGAAAGTCTGCCGGAAGTCTGTCGGACAGGCTGTCCGACTTTTGTAGACGAAAAGTACGACCGTGTGTACGCGGCATTACAGGTTTTCTTCTAGGATAGCCCTGTATTTGGCTCCATCCATCTTCCCATCAACTCTGACCAACTTCCCTGTCCCTGCTGAAGAAAATCATCCCCACAACATGATGCTGCCACCACCATGTTTCACGGTGGGGATGGTGTGTTCAGGGTGATGTGCAGTGTTAGTTTCCCGCCACACATAGCGTTTTGTTTTTATGCCAAAAAGTTCAATTTTGGTCTCATCTGACCAGAGCACCTTCTTCCACATGCTTGCTGTGTCCTCCACGTGGCTTCTCACAAACTGCAAATGGGACTTTTTATAGCTTTCTTTCAACAATGGTGTCAGGGAAGACAGGTCCGCAGTAAACTTAGAGGTTCTTGGCCTACGCGCATGCGCACTAGCACATTGGCACATCGTCGTACGCACATGCGCATCGGCGTGCAACCATACGCCAGGCAGGCTTTTTAAACTTAGCTCCTGCATAGACTCATTGCTGTTTGGTCTGCAGCTTCTGTGTGTCCTGACCTATTACCTGTGCTGACCTCTGATCTTGATCCGGCTTGTTCTCACTAACGCTGTCTGCTTGATACCCCGACCCTGGCTTGTTTTGGACTCCTCTTCTGCCTGCTGCTCTGTTTATCTGCCTGAACATTACCGACCCGGCTTGCCTGACCCTGCACCTGCTCATCCAGCCTGTCACGCCTTTGCTCTGCAATCCACATCTGGATCCCGCTCTAGCTGCAATCCCAGCCTGCCACGGCCCTGGTCTGCCTAACCACCACCTGCCTGCCTGCTACACATCCATCCACAGACAACCAGCCATACAGACTACAGGACTGATCTCAGGCACTCCTACGCCACCGTGCTTCTGTGGCTGCTGTCTCACCTTCAGTAACACACAAGTCGGTGTGGTACGAAAGGCCCTCCTCTACTCGTCAGGCTCACAAACCAGGTACATGACAAATGTCTTTCTTCTTCCCACTCTTCCATAAAGGTCAGATTTGTGGAGAACACGACTAATAGTTGTCCTGTGGACAGATTCTCCCACCTGGGCTGTGGATCTCTGCAGCTCCTCCAGAGTTACCATGGACCTCTTGGCTCTTCTCTGATGAATGCTCTCCTTGCCCGGCCTGTCAGTTTAGGCGGACGGCCATGTCTTGGTAGGTTTGCAGTGGTGCCCATACTCTTTCCATTTTCGGATGGTGGATTGAACAGTGCTCCGTGAGATGTTCAAAGCTAAGGATATTTTTTATAACCGAACCCTGCTTTATACTTCTCCACAACTTTATCCCTGACCTGTCTGGTGTGTTCCTTGGCCTTCGTGATGCTGTTTGTTCACAACGGTTCTCTAACAAACCTCTGAAGGCTTCATGGAACAGCTGTATTTATGCTGAAATTAAATTACACACAGGTGGACTCTATTTACTAATTAGGTGAATTCTGAAGGCAATTGGTTCCACTAGATTTTGGTTAGGGGTAACAAAGTAAAGAGGGCTGAATACCAATGCATGCCACACTTTTCAGATATTTATTTGTAACAAATTTAATTTTCGTTCAACTTCATAATTATGTGCCACTTTGTGTTGGTCTATCACATAAAATCCCAGTAAAATACATTCAGGTTTTTTTGGTTGTAACATGACAAAATTAGAAAAATTTTAGGGGGTAGGAATACTTTTTCAAGGCACTGTAACATGCATTGCTGCGTGTTGCGGTAACACGCATGTTACCATATTGCAAAGATGTAAATGGGCCCCTAGTGTTTCATACTAACAAACATCAATGCCTTATCACCTACACTATATTACCAAAAGTATTGGGACACCTGA
The DNA here is from genome assembly GCA_037952835.1 of Lithobates septentrionalis. Classification (NCBI taxonomy): domain Eukaryota; kingdom Metazoa; phylum Chordata; class Amphibia; order Anura; family Ranidae; genus Lithobates; species Lithobates septentrionalis. Next base: position 273,981 of record JBBDGP010002256.1, read on the forward strand.
CTTTACAGGCACATGAACTTTAATGACATCCCAGTCTTAGTCCGTAGGGTTCAATATTGCATTGGTCCACCCTTTGCAGCTATAACAGCTTCAACTCTTCTGGGAAGGCCGTCCACAAGGTTTAGGAATGTTTGACCATTCTTCCAGAAGCGCAGTTGTGAGGTCAGGCACTGATGTTGAACGAGAAAGCCTAGCTTGCAGTCTTTGCTCTAATTCATCCCAAGGGTGTCCTATTAGGTTGGGGGTCAGGGCTCTGTGCAGGCCAGTCAAGTTCCTCCACCCCAAACTCACTTATCCATGTCTTTATGGACCTTGCTTTGTGCACTGGTCTAAATCATTTGGTGGAGGGGGGATTATGGTGTTGGGGGTTGTTTTTCAGGGGTTGGGCTTGGCTCCTTGGCTCCAGTGAAGGGAACTCTTAAGGCGTCAGCATACCAAGACATTTTGGACAATTTCATACTCCCAAGTTCAACTTTGTGGGAACAGTTTGGGGATGGCCCCTTCCTGTTCCAACATGACTGTGCACCAGTGCACAAAGCAAGGTCCATAAAGACATGGATGAGCGAGTTTGGGGTGGAGGACCTTGACTGTCCTGACCTCAACCCGATAGAACACCTTTGGGATGAATTAGAGCGGAAACTGCGAGCCAGGCCTTCTCGTCCACATCAGTGCCGGACCTCACAAATGCACTTCTAGGACAATGGTCAAACATTCCCATAGACACACTCCTAAACCTTGTGGACAACCTTGGCAGAAGAGTTGAAGCTGTTATAGCTGCAAAGGGTGGGCCGACTCAATTTTGAACCCTACGGACTAAGACTGGGATGCCATTAAAGTTCATGTGTGTGTACAGGCAGGCGTCCCAATACTTTTGGTAATATAGCGTATATACACTATATAACACATCCTGATTTAAGGGACGCCGTCGATAGCGCTCTTAGAACTAAAAGCGATTGCTCCATCTCCCATGTGTCGGAAAGCCTTTCCATGGGATCTCCTTGGCGGGGCAGACTGCTTGTATCTGGCCCAGTGCCGCAGCTGCTAGACTGTGATAACGAGCCGTTCTCGGCCCCTGTTTGATGTTCAGCTATCAGTACAACTCAAAGCTCAAGGTAGCCCTGCCAAGCATCCTGCGATGTATAGCTTATAGATTGTACTCTTCCATCTGGAATTATCCTCTAATTATCTAGAAATCTGGAAAAACAAAGCAACTTCTATCGAGCGTATAGGAACCCATGTACAAAGTCACCTGCCCCCATCTTGGCTTCATACTAGGAAGGTTAGTTAGTGGTAAGTTCCTCACAGCTGTGTAAAGCTTCAAAGGATGTGGACGGATTCCAGATGTTCCCAAATCCTATTCTGAGCCGGTCCTTGGCCATCTCACAACTCTCTCGCTCCATCAAAAACTTGGACAGACTTTAAACAGAGCATTTATGGTGAAAAAAAGTAACAAATTATTAATGGTTGAGAATCAACACGGTTTAATCCTATTTAGCTGCCGTCCCAATAAAAAGATTTGGGTGCAATTTAGCCAGAATGAGGGTGATATTTTTATTTGAATCGGCGAGAGTAAGTGTAATGCCGCGTACACACGAGCGGACTTTACGGCGGACTTTGCCCGGCGGATTTTTCGACGTACTTTCCGACGGACTTTCTGAATGAACGGACTTGCCTGCACACAATCCACCAAAGTCCGTCGAATTCGTACGTGATGACGTACGACCGGACTAAAACAAGGAAGTTCATAGCCAGTAGCCAATAGCTGCCCTAGCGTGGCTTTTTAGTCCGTCGAACTAGCATACAGACGAGCGGACTTTTCGACCGGACTCGATTTCAACGGATACATTTTAAACAAGTTTCAAATCTAAGTCCGTCCAACTTTTGAGAAAACAAAGTCCGCTGGAGCCCACACACATCGAATTGTCCGACGAAATCCAGTCCGCCGGGCAAAGTCCGCCGTAAAGTCCGCTCGTGTGTACGCGGCATTAAAGCTTAACTCAAAGCTGAACTCCAGACAGGAGTAAAAATACGTATTAATGCAGCTCTGTAATCATTAATTCAACATTTATACCAGCAAGTACCTGAATTTGATCTGGGATCAGCCTCTTACAATCTACAATGTACAGTCTATACAGCAGAGCTCATAAAGGGGGAGGGAGAAGCCACACAAGGAGCCAGTCAGGTGTGATGAAGTGCTAGGAACACGATGATAACAGCAGAGAACAGTGTGACAGAGAGATGAGCCTAACAGTGTGGCATTACATTGGTGGTCAGTGTAGAAGTGAACCCTCCCATTGGTGACATGAAACTTCCCATTAGTGGTCATTGCAAATATGACCTCTTTCATTTGTGGTCAGTGGAAAAGTGTTCCCTTACATTTGTGGTCTGTATAGAAGTGGTTCCTTAATGGTCATTGTAGATGTAACTCCTTACATTGGTGGTCAGTATAGAACTGAGTCTGTTCATTGGTGGTCAGTGTAAAAATGATCCCTTCCATTGGTGGTCAGTGTAAAAGTGACCCCTTACATTGGTGTTTTGCATAGAAATTACCCTTCACAATGGTGGCTGGTGTAGAAATGATTGTCACACTGGTGCTCAGTATGGAAGTGATCCCTTACATTGGTGATTTGCATAGGAGTGACTCCTTACGTTGATGGTCAGTGTAGAAATGACCCCTCAAGTTTGTGGTCCATTGCATTGGTGGTCCGAGTAGAAATTACTCTCACAATGTCGGTCAGTGAAGAAGAGACCCCATACATTGGTGATCGGTGTAGGAGTGACTCCTTACATTGGTAGTCATTATAGAAATAACCCTTCACATTTGTGGTCAGTGTATAAGTGACCCCCTTCCATTAGTGGTCTGTGTAGGAATGATTTGTTACAAGGGTGGTCACTGTAGAAGTGTACCCTCCCAATGGTGATCAGTGTAGAAGTGACCACTTTCATTGGTGGTCAATGTAGAAGTGTCCCTTTCCATGGCCGGTCAGTGTAGAAGTAATCCTTTCCATTGGTGGTCAGTGTAAAAGTGATACAATTCATTGGTGGTCTGTGTAGGAATTATTTCTTCTATTGGAGGTCTGTGTAGGAATAATCCCTTACATTGATGGTCAGTGTAGAAGTGACCTTGTTCATTAGTGGTCTATGTAGGGGTAATCCCTTCCATTGGTAGTAAGTATAGAAGTGATCCCTTCTATTGGTGATCTGCGTAGGAGTGATCCCTTCCACTGGTGGTTAGTATAGGAATGATCCCTTCCATTGGTGGTCTATGTAGGAGTGATCCCTTCCATTGGTTGTCTATGTAGAAGTGATCCCTTCCATTGGTAGTCAGTATAGAAGTGATCCCTTCTATTGGTGAACTGTGTAGGAGTGATACCTTCCACTGGTGGTCTGTGTAGGAATGATGCCTACCATTGGTGGACTGTGTAGGAGTGATCCCTTCCATTGGTGGTCTATGTAGGTGTGATCCCTTCCATTGGTGGTCTGTGTAGGAATGATGCCTTCCATTGGTGGACTGTGTAGGAGTAATCCCTTCCATTGGTGGTCTATGTAGGAGTGATCCCTTCCATTGGTGGTCTTTGTAGGAGTGATCCCTTCCATTGGTGATCTTTGTAGGAGCGATCCCTTCCATTGGTGGTCTATTTAGGAGTGATCCCTTCCATTGGTGGACTGTGTAGGAGTGATCCCTTCCATTGGTGGACTGTGTAGGAGTGACCCCCTTCCATTGGTTGACTATGTAGGAGTGATCCCTTCCATTGGTTGACTGTGTAAGAGTGATCCCTTCCATTGGTGGTCAATATAAGCAGGTTATCAACCCCACAGCTTCTTCCCATCAGTGGTTCTATGTGGCCATCCTTCTCTTGATCTACACCCCATTTCTGGCCCCTCTGGAGTTAATATTTTCATGATTACAGTACAGACATCACACGGGCCCGCACCCCCCCCCCCCCCCCAGACTGCTGCACCTAGCAGGGAACATTTACTTCATTCTTTTTGTTGTTAATCCCTGATTTGTAGCCATGGAAACGCAAATAAACATTTTTTTTTAAGTTTCAAGTTATATTCCATGTGAATCAAATCAAAATGAACAAAGACGTCTTTATTCTACAAGTAAAGTGACACTAGAGGCCACATTTAAAAAAAAAAAAAAAAAAAGAGGTCATACTTAACTGCTCTGTGCAATGACATTCACTTTCCTTCTCTTCTGGCAGTCCCTGATGGCGCTGTCTGCTCCTAAAGGTGCCTTCAGCAGCAAGCAGCAAGGTGCTAAGGATTCACCCGCGCATGCACACTTGTGGGAAGGTGGTGGTGTGTGATGCGGCGGCAGAGTCCAAATGCAGCAGCAGGAATATATGGTATTATAACAGATGTCCAGTAATACAAACAGCCCCAGTGGAAGGCAACCCAACCAGGAACACTCACAAGTTGTAACAGTACAACGGCAGTAGAGTGATGGACCAGAGGTGCCGTCAGCGTCTGTCTCGAGGGCGGAATGCGGCCTGACTCGTCTGCACCTGAATGGGAAGGCTGCAGGAAGGATAATGTCCCTGAACTTTCCCTTCTCCTCTAGAACTTTTCCCTGATGCCAAGCACTGTCCCTAACTGATGGATGACCTGTCCCTACACTAGCCACTTGCAAAATGATGCACACCGAACCCCCGAACCAGAATCTTGAATAGACTCTGCCTAACCTAAGATGGCCACCCAAGTCACATGGGGTGCCAGCATAGCTGCCTCTCTGTGACCAAGCAAACCATAGAGCACATGTGTCAAACACAAGGCCCGTGGGCCTAATCCAGCCCTCCAAGTCATTTCATGTGGCCATCACACCTCTCCTGCAGCTGTGGCCACCCCCTTCTCTCTGCCCCACCTTGACTCAGCAGTTTGCAAAAGAGAGCATGACCGAACTCCTTGTACAGATCTTGCTCCTCTCTGTGCAGCTGTGGCTCCCCGTTGTCTCTGCCCCCACCTTGTCTCAGCAGCTGGCAGAAGAGAGAGAAGGACAGAACTCCTCGTGCAGATCCTGCTCCTCTCTGTGCAGCTGTGGCTGCCCCTCGTCTCCACCCCCCACCTTGTCTTAGCTATTGGCAGAGGAGAGGAGTACAGAACTCCTCGTACAGATCCTGCTCCTCTCTATGCAGCTGTGGCTCCCCCTCATCTCTTGCCCCACCTTGTGTCAGCAGTTAGCAGAAGAGAGGAGGACAAAACTTCTCATACAGATCCTGCTCCTCTCTGTGCAGCTGTGGCTCCCCCTCGTCTCCGCCCCCACCTTGTGTCAGCAGTTAGCAGAACAGAGGAGGACAGAACTCCTCATACAAATCCTGCTCCTCTTTGTGCAACCGCAGCACCCCCTCGTCTCCACCTCCTCTGGTCTCAGCATTCAGCAAACTCCGGCAGCTGACTCCAGCCCTCCTCTGGTCCTCCTCCAGACCCCTTGCTTTCTGCTTCCCAGCTCCGCCTCGTGCTTCTTCCCAGCAGTAGCAAATTTGGGGTGCACTGCAATGTAAGGGAGGGTGGGAGACTTGACTTTTGATGGCGGGGGTTCTCTGGACATCTAGAGTTACAGATGCAAGTAGCCCCCTGAGAGGGACCATAATGCTGATGCGGACCGCAATGAGAATGAGTTTGACACCCCCTGCCATAGAGGAACTAGATTCCTCTCGTCTTCCTCCTCCACCTGCAGTGGAGAAAATAGGATTGCACCTGTCTATATGTTCTCAAGCTGAGCGGTGTGTGTCCATAGACACACACAGCACCGATTAGCCACAGAAGTCTATAGCTCCGCTGCTCTTAGTGTCTCCTGTGAAAGCAAGAAGTGAAAGGAGCGGTGCTGGAACAGCGCTCGAGCGGTGACAGGAAAAAGGTAAGTGGATAGGGATAGGGGTGGGTAGGACAGGTAGTGGGGCATTTTTTACCTTAATACAGACAATGCATTACGGTAAAAAAACATTTAGACTTTAGAACTACTTTAGTTCCCTCCTGAGCAGAGCCTATACCTAGTCATTTTGAAAGTTTTTTTTTTGGTTCCTGGTGTTTTCCAAGCTTTGCCGGTGTTTCATGTACCTGTATCAAGCGTTAGGTGTTTGTTTGCTGGGCTGGGCAAGGAGAGAAGATCAGTTCTATATGAGGCGAGAAGTTTTTCAGGCAAAAAATGTCCACAAACATGTGTGACGCATTTTTACTGGGGCGCCCTTTGATGTGTGTGGGGGGGCATATGCGCCTGAACATGCTACAAAGAACGCTCCTGTACTTTTTTGTGGGTGTAGAGCATACAAGTGTGAACCGGAACAATTAGAAAGAATGGAATTCTGTATACTAAGTGTAGTCAGGTGTAGTGTAGATAAAGGGAGAGAGGGAAAGAAAGAAAAGAGAGGAAAAGAAGTAAGGAAGGAAAGAAGGAAGGAAAAGAGGAAAAGAAGGAAGGATGAGTAAGAAAGGAGGTAAAGCAGGGAAGGAAGGAAGGAAGGAAGGAAGGAAGGAAAGAAAGAAAAGAAGTATGTAAAGAGGAAAGGAAGGATAGCAAAAAATGTAAGAAAAGTAGAAAGGAAGATAAGAAAAGATGTATTGGAAGGAAGAGAAAGAAAGGAAGAAAGGAAGAGAGGAAAAGAAAAAAGAAAGTAAAAGAAGTATGGAAGGAAGTAAAGAGGAAAGGGAACGTAGGTAAATAATGAAGGTAGGAGAGAAGAAAAGGAAGAGACGAAATATGTATAGGAAGGAAGAAGGAAAAGAAGGAAGACATGAAGGAAGGAAAAGAAGTATGTAAAGCGGAAAGGAGGGAAAGAAAGAGGGGAGGATAGAAAAAAAGGAAAAGATGTAAGAAAAGAAGAAAGTAAGAGAAGAAAAGATGTATTGGAAGGAAGAGAGGAAAAGAGTAAGAAAGTAAAATAATTATGCAAAGAAGGAAGTAAAGAGGAAAGGGAAAGAAGTAGGTAAATAATGAAAGTAGGAAAGAAGAAAGAGAAGGAAGGAAAGAAGGAAGGAAGAGAGGAAATATGTATAGGGAGGAAGAAGGAAAAGAAGGAAGGCAGGCAAGAAAAGAAGGAAGCAGGAGAAATAATCGAAGGAAAAGAAAGAAGGAAGGAAGACAGGAACGAAGGAAAGGAGGAAAAGAAGTATGTAAAGAGGAAAGGAAGGATAGAAGAAGGGAAGGAAGGATAGCAAAAAATGTAAGAAAAGTAGAAAGGAAGATAAGAAAAGATGTATTGGAAGGAAGAAAAAGAAAGGAAGAGAGGAAAAGAAAAAAAGAAAGTAAAAGAAGTATGGAAGGAAGGAAGTAAAGAGGAAAGGGAATGAAGTAGGTAAATAATGAAGGTAGGAAAGAAGAAAAGGAAGAGACGAAATATGTATAGAAAGGAAGAAGGAAAAGAAGGAAGACAGGAAGGAAGGAAAAGAAGTATGTAAAGAGGAAAGGAAGGAAAGAAAGAGGGGAGGATAGAAAAAAAGGAAAGAAAAAAAGATGTATTGGAAGGAAGAGATAGAAAGGAAGAGAAGAAAAGAGTAAGAAAGTAAAAAAATTATGGAAGGAAGGAAGTAAAGAGGAAAGGGAAAGACGTAGGTAAATAATGAAAGTAGGAAAAAAGAAAGAGAAGGAAGGAAAGAAGAAAGGAAGAGAGGAAATATGTATAGGGAGGAAGAAGGAAAAGAAGAAAGTCAGGCAAGAAAAGAAGGAAGCAGGAGAAATGAACGAAAGAAAAGAAAGAAGGAAGGAAGACAGGAAGGTAGGAAAGAAGGAAAATAAGTATGTAAAGAGCAAAGGAAGGAAAGAAGGAGGAAGAGAAGGATAGAAAAAAGGAAAAGATGTAAGAAAAGAAGAAAGTAATGCCGCGTACACACGGTCGGACTTTTCACCTGCAAAAGTCCGCCGGACAAAGTCCGGCGGAAAGTCCGACCGTGTGTGGTCTCCATCGGACTTCCGACGGACCGTTTCGGTCGGATTTTTGCGGAAATCCGACGTACTTTAGATTTGAAGCCTGCTTCAAATCTTTACGTCGTACCTCCGCCGGACTCAGTTCCTGACGGAAAGCCCGTTCGTCTGTATGCTAGTCCGAAGGACCAGATACGACGGAGGAGCAGGTTACTGCATCTCGCGCTCGCTGCAATAGGAAAAACAAATCTTCCTATTGCGGCGAGCGCGGGGCATACCAGGCCCCTAGGTCTGGTATGGATTATAAAGGGGAACCCCTACGCCGAAAAAACGGCGTGGGGTCCCCCTAAAATCCATACCAGACCCCGATCCGAGCACGCAGCCTGGCCGGTCAGGAAAGGGGGTGGGGACGAGCGAGCGCGCCCCCCCCTCCTGAACCGTACCAGGCCGCATGCCCTCAACATGGGGGGGTGGGTGCTTTGGGGGAGGGGGGCGCCCTGCGCCCCCCCCCCCCCCCAAAGCACCTTGTCCCCATGTTGATGAGGACAAGGGCCTCTTCCCGACAACCCTGGCCGTTGGTTGTCGGGGTCTGTGGGCGGGGCTTATCGGAATCTGGGAGCCCCCTTTAATAAGGGGGCCCCCAGATCCCGGCCCCCCACCCTATGTAAATGAGTATGGGGTACATGGTACCCCTACCCATTTACCTAGGTAAAAAGTGTCAGTAATAAAACACAACACAGGTTTTTAAAATAATTTATTAAACAGCTCCGGGGGGGTCTTCTTCCGTCTTCGGGGGTCCCTCCGGTTCATCTTCTCCCGGCGTCCGGTTGGTTCTTCTCCGGCCTCTTCTCCCGGTGTCCCAGGTCTTCGGCCGGCCCCTCCGCTTTCTTCAGGTAGCTCTATTGCCAGCGGAGGTCCGGACTTCTGGGCTTCTTGGCTTCTTGTGTTCTCTTCTCTTCTCTTCCCCCAGATGTTGACACGACGCTCTCTCCGGCTGGACTGGTCTCTGAGGGCTGCGTTGTGACTTATATAGGCGGAGACCCCGCCCCCATATGATGTCACAGTCCCTGGGCATGCTGGGACTGTGACGTTTTAGGGGGCGTGGTCGACCACGCCCCCTAAAACGTCACAGTCCCAGCATGCCCAGGGACTGTGACATCATATGGGGGCGGGGTCTCCGCCTATATAAGTCACAACGCAGCCCTCAGAGACCAGTCCAGCCGGAGAGAGCGTCGTGTCAACATCTGGGGGAAGAGAAGAGAAGAGAACACAAGAAGCCAAGAAGCCCAGAAGTCCGGACCTCCGCTGGCAATAGAGCTACCTGAAGAAAGCGGAGGGGCCGGCCGAAGACCTGGGACACCGGGAGAAGAGGCCGGAGAAGAACCAACCGGACGCCGGGAGAAGATGAACCGGAGGGACCCCCGAAGACGGAAGAAGACCCCCCCGGAGCTGTTTAATAAATTATTTTAAAAACCTGTGTTGTGTTTTATTACTGACACTTTTTACCTAGGTAAATGGGTAGGGGTACCATGTACCCCATACTCATTTACATAGGGTGGGGGGCCGGGATCTGGGGGCCCCCTTATTAAAGGGGGCTCCCAGATTCCGATAAGCCCCCGCCCGCAGACCCCGACAACCAACGGCCAGGGTTGTCGGGAAGAGGCCCTTGTCCTCATCAACATGGGGACAAGGTGCTTTGGGGGGGGGGGCGCAGGGCGCCCCCCTCCCCCAAAGCACCCACCCCCCCATGTTGAGGGCATGCGGCCTGGTACGGTTCAGGAGGGGGGGGGGCGCTCGCTCGTCCCCACCCCCTTTCCTGACCGGCCAGGCTGCGTGCTCGGATCGGGGTCTGGTATGGATTTTAGGGGGACCCCACGCCGTTTTTTCGGCGTAGGGGTTCCCCTTTATAATCCATACCAGACCTAAGGGCCTGCGACGGGGCTCGCAAGGTTTCAATCTCGCCAAAAAAAGCGGCGAGATTGAATTCCTTTTCTAGTCCCGTCATACCAAAGTCACGTTCAAAATGAACGGACTTGTCCGTGTGTGGGAAAGTCCGTTCGTTCTGAAAGTCCGTCGGGAAGACCGGATTCCGGAAAGTCCGGCCGTGTGTAGGCAAGTCCGGCCGTTCAGAAAGTCCGGCGGTAGTCCGCCGGAAGTCTGGCGGCAAGTACGTCGGACCTAGCTTTCTAGAAAGTCCGACCGTGTGTACGCGGCATAAGAGAAGAAAATATGTTTTGGAAGGAAGAGAAAGAAAGGAAGAGAGGAAAGGAAAAATACATGAAAAGAAGTATGGAAGGAAAGGAAAGAGGAAAAGGAAAGAAGCAGGCAAAGAAGGATGGTAGGAAAGAAGAAAGGATGGGAGAAAATTATGTATTAGGAGGAAGAAGGAGGGAAGGAAAAATAGAAGGAAGGAAAGGAAGTAAGGAAAGGTAGGAAGAGTAAGGAAGGAGGTAAGGAAGTAAAAAAGGAAAAGAAGTATGGTAAGAAATAAAGGAAGAAAAGAAAGAAGAAAGGAATAGACATATGTAAAGGAGGAAAGGAAGAAAGGAAAACATGTATAGCAAGGAAGAGAGGAAAGGAAGGAAGGAAAAGAAGTATGTAAACAAGGAAGGAAGGGATGAAAGAAGAAGGGGAAAGAAGTAAGAAGAAAAGAAGAGAGGGGAAGATGTATAGGAAGGAAGAAGGAAAAGGAGAGGAAAAGAAGATAAGAGAAAGGAAAAGAAGTATAGGAAGGAAGAAGGAAAGAAGACAGGCAGGAAAAGAAGGAAGGAGGAGAAAGGAATGGAGGAAAAGAAAGAAAGGAAAAGAAAGAAGGAAAAGAAGTATATAAAGCGAAAAGGGAGTTAAGAAGGAGGGAAGGATCGATAGAAAAAAAGGAAAAGATGTAAGAAAATATGAAAGGAAGAGAAGAAAAGATCTATTGGAAGGAAGAGAAAGAAAGAAAGAAAGAAAGAAAGAAAGAAAGAAAGAAAGAAAGAAAGAAAGAAAGAAAGAAAGAAAGAAAGAAAGAAAGGAAGGAAGAGAGGAAAATAAAAAAAGAAATGAAAAGACGTATAGAAGGAAGGAAGTAAAGAGGAAAGGGAAAGAAGTAGGCAAAGAAGGATGGTGGGAAAGAAGAAAGGAAAAGAAGGAAGGAAGGGAGAAAAGTATTTCTAGGGCAGAAGAAGATGGGAGGGAAAGATAGAAGGAAGGAAAGAGTAAGGAAGGAGGTAAGAAAGTAAAAGAGGAAAAGACGTATGGGAAGAAAGAAAGAGAAGAAAAGAAAGAATGAAGGAAGGAATAGACGTATGCCAAGAAGGAAAGGAAAGGATATATAGGAAGGACGAGAAAATAAAGGAAGGAAAAGTAAATGTAGAGAAGGAAGGAAGGAATGAAGGAAGAAGGGAATAGAACTAAGGTAAGAAGAAAAAAAGAGAGGGGAAGATGAATTAGGAGGAAGAAGGAAAGAGAGAGGAAAAGAAGGAAAGAGAAAGGTAAAGAAGTATAGAAAGGAAGAGAGACGGAAGAAAGAAAGGCAGGAAGAAAGGATGGTAGAGAAAGAAAGAATGCCATCAAAGCCTGTCAGCTATAAACTGTGAAATCCTATAGACTGTCTGACCATGGCTGGTGCCATTGTGTGTAAAGGAAAACATTTCTTTTAGTCATATGGTATCATAGATTCTCATTTGCAAAGTTCAGCTTGGTTATGTGTGTTTCCATGGCGACCACACATCAAAAGTATTCCTTGATAACCATCCTTGGTTTCAAAGATAATTAAGTGCGTTCATTTTTACCGTAGCACCGCAAACCTGTTTTATTTGAATGCACGAGACAGCTTTATCCTCCAGTCACAGTGGAAATCGTTCAATTATTTTTAACTCTGATAAAATGGTAATGATTTTTCCTTTGTCTCCCCCTATGAGATCCTTCCTCTCCAGCCTGTGTATGTATGCACATCCTCTGCACCGCTGCAAATTACACATGAAGCTGTTATTGTTCCATTTCCCGGGGTTCCTGGATCACAGGTTTGTAGAATGGAAGGCTACTATGGCTTACAGCTTCTGCGTACAGAATAGGGTGTGCCAGACTGTCTACCAGTGTGTCCATTATTCATCACTTCCCATTGACTCCGCCATTACTATATGACTTGTAGATTGTAGTTTAAAGTGAACCTGTGTTTTGCCCATACTGAGTTGATCTAAAGCAGAACTGAAATCCACAAATGCTCACCCCCTTAGCAATGGTCCCACATCTGAGAGGTCCATCACAGGTACTGGCATCTTCTTCCTGGGTTATTATTCTGGAGGCTGGGTCTTCAGACTTTTTTAGTTAGATGACTTAACTTCTGGCACCGCCCTGAGAACATATCCTAAGCTGCACATGAACCCCCTTCCCTAGAACCCCAAATACACTAAGTTTAAGCATCCTACCCCCAGGTCCTCTCCTAACTTCCCAGTACCCATGCTGCAGGAACAGCCTCATTTCAAGTCTACTGGACATGCATAGGTATGGGCAGTAGCACAGCCCTAGAGTTTTACCATCAGGGTGTAGACAATATGGGAGGTCTCCACTTTCAAGCAAGATACGTAAGGGATGGTTTAGTGTCATGCATTTAGAGGGCTATGGAGGAGGTTGTGTTAAGATGCAATACTTACCTTTCCACTTACAGACCCCCGTTGTCTGGTTAGGTCTCTCTCTCCTCCCAGTGGCATCACGAATCCCGCTTTCCAGGCAACAGGACGCAGGTTTGCTCATCCTCTTCCTCTAGCTGGGCAAGGGGACGCAGCACCTTGACACGGCCATGTTTGGTCAATGATGTCACCACTGTCCCCAACCTTTTACTTACATAACTGGTGAGGAGTAGCATCAAGATTGGTTGCGTGCACTGTCTGTTTTTTTTTTTTTTCTTTTGGCGAGTTGTGATTGAGGATGGATTTACAACATAGGACTTTTTTGGGGATTTTTTTTTTCTTAATAAAGGACTTGTCAAATGTTCAGCTGTCTTTATTTCTAGGTACTATGTGACCCTTACTGATGCACGGGGTGAGGGGCCAGTATCTGAGGTTCTACTTATTTTTAAAGAAGGCTTTCAGATTTCCCCCACCCACAAATGTTATTTTTTGTACACCCCCTTGCCTATTAGCCCAGAAAATTAACATTTTTGATTTGGCAGATTCCATTCCCATTGATTTCAGTGGGGTTTGGGTTATGCCGCGTACACACGAGCGGACTTTACGGCAGACTTTGCCCGGCTGACTTTTCGACGGACTTTACGACGGACTTTCTAAATGAACGGACTTGCCTACACACAATCAACCAAAGTCCGTCGAATTCGTACGTGATGACGTACGACCGGACTAAAATAAGGAAGTTCATAGCCAGTAGCCAATAGCTGCCCTAGCGTGGCTTTTTGTCCGTCGAACTAGCATACAGACGAGCGGATTTTTCGACCGGTCTCGAGTCCGTCGGATAGATTTGAAACATGTTTCAAATCTAAGTCCGTCCAACTTTTGAGAAAACAAAGTCCGCTGGAGCCCACACACGATCGAATTGTCCGACGAAATCCCGTTCGCCGGGCAAAGTCTGCCCTAAAGTCCTCTCGTGTGTACGCGGCATTAGGCGTCCAAACCTCTTTGAAGTTCCTCAAACCTTACTCAACCGAGCACAAGGCAGTTCAGCTAATCCCTCTTGTGATCGCTGTGAACCAATCACAGCCGTCACAAGTGTAAACAATGGCAGTGCTTACAAACATTCTGCCCATTCACAAAGGAGGAGAGGAGGGAAGGGTAACAATGAATGTTTGTAAACATGGCAGGAAAGAGGATTCCAGCAGATTGAATGTGATGAGGATGTTGGGCAATGACCTTCAATAATTTGGGGATTTTTAAAAGGAGTGGGTGACCAACAATATTTGTGGAATCATTTTTTGGGGGGAGGGGGTTTAAGGTACCACTGACCAGCCACGATTGTGGAATTTTTATATTTTTATGTAAAGGTGGGGGGGGGTCAAAGTGCCACTGACCACCAATATATGTGAAATCATTTACTTAAGGGAGATGGTTCGAAGTGACACTAATGACCAATGATTGTGGGATATTGTTTGGGTGGGGGAGTGAAAGTGCCACTTACCACCAATGGCTGTGGCATTGATTATTTAAAGGAGGAGGGGTCAAAGTGCCACTGGCCACAAATAATTGTGTGATCATGTTTTAAAGGAAGAGGGAGGGAGTGTCAATGTGCCATTGACCACCAATTTTTGTGGGACTTTTTTTTTTAAAGGGGAGTGGGGAGTGAAATGCCGCGTACACACGATCGGACTTCTCGTCTGAAAAAGATATGACGGCTTTTCCGACGGGATTCCACTCAAGTTTGCCTTGCATACACAGGGTCATGCAAAAGTTCACTGAAATTACGACCGTCAAGAACGCGGTGACGTACAACACTACGATGAGCCGAGAAAATGAAGTTCAATGCTTCCGAGCATGCGTCAAATTGTTTCTGAGCATGTGTAGGAATTTTGCGTGTTGGAATTGCCACAGACGTCCCACAGACGATCGCATTTTCGGATAGGAACTTTTTCCGACCGAAAAATTAAGAACATGCTCTCAATCTTTTGCTGGCTGGAATTCGGCCAGCAAAAGTCCGATGGAGCATTACACACGGTCACATTTTCCGACTAAAAGCTCTCATCGGTCTTTTGCGGGCCGAAATTCCGATCGCGTGTACGCGGCAAAAGTGTAATTACCACCAATGACTGTGGAATTGCTTATTTAAAGGAGGGGTGTCAAAGTGCCACTGGCCACCAATGATAGTGGAATAATTATTTTAAAGTAGGGCGGTCAAAGTTCCACTGACCACCAAAGATTGTGGGATCATGTTTTAAAGGAGGAGGGAGTGTCAATGTGCCATTGACCACCAATTGTTGTGGGACTGTTTTATTAAAGGGGGGTGTCAGGAGAATATGGCCCCCAGCCGTCAAAACCGTGTTCCTGCGCGCATGCGCAGCGGAAAAGCGCTCTGGCGCATGTGCATTCGCGGGCCGGCAATCCGGCACACACGCATGCGCAATAGCGCACGCCCTACGTGATCCTTGGGCTGGCCTATAAAAGGGACTCTGGCACACAGATCAATTGCTGGTTTGTCCTCAGCTTCCTGTGATATCTCTGCTTCCTGTTGTTGTGACCCGATTACCCGCTTTTGACCCGGATTCACCTAGACTATTCCGCTTGTCTCCTGAACCCGACCCTTGGCTTGTTACACGGACTTCCGCTCTTCTCCAGTGTTTGACCCTCTGCCTGTGACCCGGATTTGCCTGCTGTCTTCTTGCCCTTGAACCTCTGCCTGTATCCTGGACTATCCTTGTGTCTTCCTGCCATATACCTCAGCCTGCTGTGATTATACTTTATCCTGTGTGTGTTTGACCCTCAGCCTGGTTCTGGACTTTCTCTTGTACCCGCTTCAGCAAATCATCCAGATGCCAGTGGCTGCACAGCTGCCTCCCTCTAATAAGGACTTCACGTCAGCAACCTCCTGCTCCCTGAGGTAGCCGTTGCCTCTTCGTGCATCCACTCCCTGTTTCATCTCCAGGGGCGGACTGCGCTTAGTCGCAAGGGTGAACCGCTCTCGGCATTTCGGCCTCGGTAAGTACTTTCCTGATGGGGGGGGGGGAGTCAAAGTGCCAGTTACCACCAATGACTGTGAGATCATTTCTTTAAAGGAGGGGGTCTACCACTGACCACCACTGATTGTAGGATAATTATTTTAAAGGAGGGTGGTCAAAGCACCACTGACCACCAATGATCGTGGGTTCATTTTTTTTTTTAAAGGAAGGGGGACTCAATGTGCCACTGACCACTAATTATTGTGGGATTGTTTTTTTTTTTAAAAGGTGGGGAGTCGAAGTGCCACTAAACACCAATATTATGGTTTTTATTTTTTACTCGGTGGGGCAAGTTAAAGTTGCACTGACCACCAATGAGCGTTCTATTTTTTTTTCTAAGGTAAAGAAATAAAAGGTAAATGTAAACAATCCCAATTATATATATATATATATCCCTGGGAATGAACGGATATATAAAGAGTACTCAAGTAGTTAATCTCATTCCGCTCTCCCAGCCACAGAAAAAAAGACCACCCACAAGTCTATTTCCTTGATTTGTAATCATCTGTCTAGTACAGGCAGGAAGACGAAACATCTCCAGAGAGCGGTTCTTGAAAACAGGATTCAAATTAGTAATAAGAACAATTGTTTGTTTGTTTTTTTTTGTTTTTTTTAAGCTGTTATTCACCTAATAAGAAATATGACATAGAGAAGCACAGAAACATTACAGAACAGGTAAATAAGTATATCTGGTGATTCATTCCGAAAACTGGCGACACAAACTCAATTACCTTAATAACAATTAGGGCGCTGTCTGACATTTTTATATAGTGCTTGCAGACATCCTTCTGTTCCCCAGAGGGCTGTAAAATTAAATAAACATATGCAAAAAGCAGTCTGATGTTAGACCGTATAGCCGATTAATTATTTAGGATTAAATTCTTTCGGAATGCAGAGCAGACATCATAAATATTCTTTTTATGTTTGACACAGTTCAACAAGTCAAATGCTAGACAGCAGCCATAAATGGGGAATCGGTGATGAACTATGTGCAATAGAAAGAGAATATTTCTCTCTGTGTGCTTGCTTGGCTTCGTCTTCCTTCCAGGCTGGGTACAGAATGCTGACAATAATGAATGTTTTACTGTAAAACAGAAGAATGTTGCAGAGGGTGCACATCCATGGGAAAGCACGGAGCTGCAGAATTCAACAGGCAGCAACGGAGATCCTATAGAAAGAAACAATGGAAGAAAGAGGGAAGGGGAGAAAATAGATAGGGAAGGTAGAAATAGTTTCAAAATATCAAAGGGTTAGGGCTGGATCACCTACAAGGTTAAAGCGGTAGTAAACCCAGCCATAAAACAGTTTCATTTCCGGCACGTGCCAGAAATGCAGCACTCCCATTGGTTGTGCTCTCAACCAAACTGTCAAACCATCCAATGGCTGGTGTCATAATTGATCACATGTGCAGCATCATGGCAGTTGTAGATTAAACAGAGGCAAAGATGGCAGCTTCCTTGGATGAAAACAACAGGAGGGTTTACTTACACTTGAGCAGGTCCTTAGGGTCAAATAGTGATCTAGAGACCTGGTTGTAACACCAGGGACTTCCCCTGTGCAGAGTAGAGTTGCCACCTCATCCCTTTAAACTCGAACACATATGAATTACACGGGTTCTGAGGCTAATTTAATGAAGATAAGGCACCAAGTGAGTTTAATTACCACCTTAATCAGCCACAGAACCTGTGTAATTAATATGTGTTCAGTTTTAAAAGGGATAAGGTGGCAACCCTAGTGCAGAGCCATGTCATGGTGTGAAAGTGATGTGGTGATGTGGTGTGATGGGATTTTGCGGTACCTAGTGCTTTAACATACAAGGCAAACATTCCAGAATGCATGTCTAACAGAATGGAAATGGGACTTTTAGGTTCCTCCAGGAGTCATGAATCCTGGATTGGGTTCTGGAGCCCAAAGGCTTTGTAGAGTATTGGGTAGGATGAAGCCTCCAACCCTGGGTTCACAGTTTAATTAAGACCAGCACACCCTGATTATACAGATGTGCACAGCCCTCATATTAGGGGTACTGACTAGTGTTCAGGCATTTATAAACCCTGAAATGGGTTCTGGAGCCTGCAGGCTTTGTGAAGTATTGGGTGGATGAAGTCTCCAACTCTGAGTGCACAGTTTAATGATGATCAGCACACCCTGATTATGTAGGTGTGCACAGCCCTCAAATGACGGGAACTAACTAGTGATCAAGGATTTATAAATCCTGGATTGGATTCCGGAGCCTGGAGGCTTTGTAGAGTATTGGGTGGGATGAAGTCTCCAACCCTTGGTCCTCAGTTTATTGATAACCAGCACACTCTAACTATGCAGGTGTGCACAGCCCTCATATTATGGTCTACTGATTAGTGTTCAGGGATTTAGAAAATCCTAGAATGGGTTCTGGAGCCTGCAGGCTTAGTGAAGTATTGGGTGGATGAAGCCTCCAACCCTGGTTCCACAGTTTAATGATGACCAGCACACTCTGATTATACAGATGTGCACAGCCCTTATATTAGGGGTACTGACTAGTGTTCAGGCATTTATAAACCCTGGAATGGGTTCTGGAGCCACAGGCTTTGTGAAGTATTGGGAGGGTTGAAGCCTACAATCCTGAGTCCACAGTTTAATGATGACCAGCACACCTTGATTATGCAGGTGTGGACAGTCCTCATATTATGGGTACTGACTAGTCTTCAGGGATTTATAATCCTGGAATGGATTCTGAAGACTTTGTAGAGTATTGGATGGGATGAACCCTCCAACCCTGGTTCCATAGTTTAATGATGACCAACACACCATGATTATGTAGGTGTGCACAGCCCTCATATCACGGTACTGATTAGTGTTCAAAGATTTATAAATCCTCGATTGGGTGTAGGAGCCTGGAGGCTTTGTAGAGTATTGGGTGGGATGAAGCCTCCAACCCTGGGTTCACAGTTTAATGGAGACCAGCACACACTTTTCAGAGGGTTCCAGCTCCCACTTCCTTCTGGCGCACCCTCAGCGCCGGAAAGAAGGTCACCTCTCCAGTGCATCAGGAACCTGTTAGGTGTATGCTCACAGCTTGTGTGGGTAGACTGTCTGGAGGATCAGACAAGCATACCTCCCAAATTTTGAGATGGGAATGAGGGACACTTATTAGCAAAAGTATGTAGCCATAGAAAACACCTTCTGTAATGCCCCCTTAAAAGAGAATTATACAAAAAAATTATTAGTTAAACCCACAAGTGCTTTTTTTACCATTAATATTCCTTTATACTGGCTTTTAAAATCTACAAATGCAACAATTTAGCATTTGGCTGAAAGGTTTAGCACTGGGAAACACTTTTTGAAAGATAAAACGTGCTTTTTTTATACAACTATATAGATCAGACCAAAATGAGGGACAAATGAGGAGGAATGAGGGACAGAGGGACATTGCTCCAAATTAGGGACAGTCCCTCGAAATCATGGACAGTTGGGAGCTATGGACAAGGACCTGAGGTTTGAGGCCAGAGGAGCTACACTGCAAGTGAAAACCAGTAGGCTACAGGGGCGGCCCATCCTTTAAGAGTGAACGGGCGCGGCCCCCTTTATACACGCCACCCCCTATATGTATAATGGATAGAATCATGCATAGCATGAATCTATTAACAGCTGCCGCTGCCACCCCCTATTCAGGCGACTGACCCCTTTAAGGACGCCGGGCACCTGAATTGCGGCGGTGGGGGTATTTTTTTAAGCACCTGATTAGAGCCATAGGCTCTAATAGGCTTCAAAATAGGGTGGACTCGGACCGCAGAGCATTGCACTCGGAGCCCACCCAGGTGTTTTAGAAAAGCAAATGAATGAATCGCCTTTCCGCCAATCAGGAAGCACGGGTCTGTTACCCGTTGGCTGAAAGGTCAGGTGATCCTATTGAACCCTAAGAGGAGGGGAGGAGACGCACGGCGGAAGCCGTCGTGATCTCAGAAGAGAAGAGGACACAGGTGACGCTGCCAAATGCCTTCCACGGCCTGTCCCCTGCCCGATCTGCCCGCCCAACCCTGATGTGCCCGCCCATCCACGCCGTAAGGGTAAGTGCCAGTGGACCGGCAGACAGTGGGGGGGCAGGGGGGTTTGAGGTGCCACGGGGGGGGTGGTTATTTGCCAATAAGCATTCATTTTGTGGCAGAGAAATGCTGAAGACCCCCTTTGAGGGTAACTCATGTGTGTGCCATTTGAAGGTAGCTCCCATATTGGAATCTCAGAAATTCTGGCCTAGGCTCTGCTAAGTTTTGATGCCAGCATCACTGTCATTAGATAAAGCTTTAAAGGATAAGTGAATTTTAAAACAAATTTCACATACACCTTTTGCCCCTTTCACCTGGCCTAACCTAAACCATCCCTACCCCCCCTCCAGAAGCATTTTTAGCCCCATTGAATGGTCATGGTTACGCTATATGTTTACACTGCATATGTCTTCACTGTCCTTGTCACGCTTCCACATTAGTGCCCTATAGAATTCTATGGGGCTGTGTCCCAAGGTCAGAAACAATTGGAGACGGTCCGATAGAAATCTGTGCTGCACTAATATGTAGGCTCGACCAGGACATTGAAGATTTGTGGCACTGGATGTTAAGAAACTGCAGATATTTGAACATTGGATGTTGCAAAGTAGGCATATATAGTGGGGAAGGGGGCAAAATGAATAACTTTGTTCTGCACTTATCATGTATCAATGTCTTGGTGGTGACATCTGGTGGCAATTCATTATAACCACAAACTTGTTATTTTCATATCTTTAAATGGTATAATCATGTTTACCTGTATGTTGGGGCTAGTTGGTTTAGTCCTTAGATAGAAAAACCTGCTTCTTCGTGTTTCTTTAGTAAGTTAGCAGCCTTGATAATGGGCACAAGGCTTACAAGATTATTGTCTCTTTACACTTCAAATGACCAGAGAACATTCCAAGTAAAACTATGTTGGATTAAACTACTGCGTGCAATGAGATCTGGTCTTCAAAGAAATGCAAGACCTCGTATTACGCTTTGAAAACAAACACGATAAGTATTGCAACACTTTAACTGGAGTGAGTTAATTTTCGCAGCTGAAAGCAAGGCCTTGAATCACAAGGATTCTGTACCTTATACTGCCACTCGGAGGGGAACCTATACCCACTCCACTCACCCCTCTAGGCCCCTCATTCCCTACTCAACCTGTTCCTGTCCTGTCCCTTAGGCATGTGCAATTCGTTTCGTTCCGAATTCGTTTTTTAACCAATTTCGACAAATTCGTTATTTCGGAAAAATCCAAGTTAATGAAAACCCGTTTAACGAATTTTTTCCAAATATTCGTAAATTGGAAAATTTTGTAAATTCGTAAATTCGTACATTCGTAAATTAGTGAATTTGTAAATTTGTAAATGCGAAAATCTGATATAATAATTAGCTAATAATAACTTAACTACTATTGCTAGTAACTATTAAATTATAGGTATTGTAGTTTCCTTTCAAATTTAGCTGTGAACCGTCCTGTAAATAAATTCTTATTTATTTACATTGTATTTTATTATTACATTTTAATAATTTCAAATGTGGCTGTTAGGACGAATGATCCGAAATAATGAATGCCGTATCCAAACGAATGGAACGTAATAAATTAATAATAATAAATAATAATAATAATAATAAAAACGTTTTATTATTATTATTGATTATTAATTTGTTCCGTTCCATTTGTTTAGATGCGGCATTTGTTATTTCAGATAATGCGTAACTTCAGATAAATCCGTATTTGTTACGTTCACTGACAGCCAAATTTGAAAGGAAATTACAATACCTATAGTTTAATAGTTAGTTACTATTTCAGATTTTCGGGTTTTTGGATTTTCAAATTTCGAATTTACAAATGTACGAATTTACGAATGAACGAATGTACGAATGAACGAATTTACGAATGTACAAATGAACGAATGTACGAATGAACGAATGTACGAATGAACGAATTTACGAATGTACAAATGAACGAACTTACGAATTGCGATCATAACGAATGACCTGAAAAACGAAAAAAAAATATATAAACGAATGGAACGAAAATGAACGAATTTTTTTGGCTGTGCACATGTCTACCTTCTCTCTCTCCTCTAACCCTTCCTTCAAACACTTTGGGCCCTAGAGCGATTTCATTTTCTCAGAAGAAGGCAAGGCCCTGATGCATGAAGATTCTTATACCTGGTCTCCTCCTTGTAGTTCAAATTAAAGGGGAATCCATACCTACTTCTTTCACACCGCCAGATTCCCCATTTCCTACCCAACACATTCCTGTACTCCTCTTCCTCCTTCAGCCTTTCCTTTATTCCCTCTACAATCCCTTTGTCCGTTTTTCAAAGGGCCTTTCCCTCATCCAGCAATCCTACCCAGACATCTCCCACCCACCATCGCTCTTTACTTCCTAGTTCCTACCCCAAAAGATAGATATCAGAATCATTATACATATCTTCTAAAAAGCCATAATATAGAGGCTTCTCCCTGTTATATTTTATGTTTTTTTTTCTGCTCATTTACCTCCACAACTTTAGTAAATGCTGTCCAAAGTGCTACATGATCGAAGTTCTGGGTACCAGTCTACCCTCTGCTTTTTTATTCCTGATGCAAAAAAAAATCTTGTACCTGGTCTCCTCCTTGTACCACCACTCAGAGGGGAACTCATTCCTACTCCCTTCAGGTTCCCCCTTCCCCTACCCAACCTATTCTTGTCCCCATCTCTTTCCTCTAACCCTTCCTTCATCCACGGTGTTCTCTTTGGTCCTTTTGTTCTTCTACCTTTAACTAGCCCTCATCCTTCTTTCCATTCTTTGGCTGTTCCCCCATCCCACAAACCTTTTACATTTACATTTCCCTTTCAAAAGGGCCTCTTACACGCTACCCCAAAAAAGGGTATCAGGGTCATTATACCTTCTGCTAAGCCATAATTCAGAGGCTTCTCCCTGATATATCTTCCAAAGACATACTGGCAGGTCAATTGGCCATAGAATGTATATGTACGAATATGAGTTAGGGGCCCTAGACTGTAAGCTTCTTGAGGACAAGAACTGATGTAAATCTACAATATATACACTCACCGGCCACTTCATTGGGTACACCCGTTCAAGTACTTGGTAACACAAATTGCTAATCAGCCAACCACTTGGCAGAAACTCATTTAGGCATCTAGATTTGGTAAAGACGACTTGCTGAAGTTCAAACCGAGCATCAGAATGGAGAAGAAATGGGATTTAAGTGACTTTGAACGTGGCATGGTTGTTGGTGCCAGACGGGCTGGTCTGAGTATTTAAAAAACTGCTGATTTCCATGCACAACTATCTCTCAGGTTAATAGAGAATGGTCTGGAAAAAAAAAGAGAAAATATCCAGTGAGCAGCAGTTGTGTGGAGGAAAATCCCTTGTTGATGTCTGAGGTCAGAGGAGAATGGGCAGACTGATTCCAGATGATGAAAAGGCAACAGTAACTCAAATAACCACTCGTTACAACCAAGGTATTCAGAATACCATCTCTAAACACAGCACATCAAACCTTGAAGCAGATGGGCTACAGCAGCAGAAGACCACACCGGGTGCCACTCCTGTCAGCAAAGAACAGGAAACTGAGGCTACAATTTGCACAGGATCACCAAAACTGGACAATATAAGAGAGGAAAAACCTTGCCTAGTCTGATGAGTCTCGAATTTAGGTGCGACATTCAGATGGTCGGGTCAGAATTTGGTGTAAACAACATGAAAGCATGAATCCATCCTCCCTTGTATCACCGGTTCAGGCTGGTGGTGTAATGGTGTGGGAGATATTTTCTCGGCACACTTTGGGCCCCTTAGTACCAATTAAGCATCGTTTAAACACCACTGTACTCCAAAGGCTCCACACTCACCAGATCTCATCCAATAGAGCACCACACTCACCAGATCTCATCCAATAGAGCACCACACTCACCAGATCTCATCCAATAGAGCACCTTTGGGATGTGGTGTAAGCAGCAACTGTGTGATGCTATCATGTCAATATGGACCAAAATCTCTGAAGAACGTTTCCAACACCTTGTTGATTCTATGCCATGAAGAATTAAGGCACTTCTGAAGGCAAAAGGGGGTCCAATCCGGTACTAGCAAGGTCTCCAGGGAGTATATATGTAAAGTGCTACGTAGATTGTCGGCGCTATATAAATACCAATAATAAATAAAATGCACACCAACTTATGACAAACTGAGCCGTGGTTATCAGTATTGTATATGCCCCTGAACCCTGATATTTTAAGAATTTTCAAATAAAAAAAAACATACTTGATCATTTTCCCAGAATGGACCTGCATCGGATCTTCAGCCGATGACCAGCAGGAAAGAAATAATAAGGATTTTTTTT
Organism: Lithobates septentrionalis; assembly: GCA_037952835.1. Classification (NCBI taxonomy): domain Eukaryota; kingdom Metazoa; phylum Chordata; class Amphibia; order Anura; family Ranidae; genus Lithobates; species Lithobates septentrionalis. The sequence continues at coordinate 297,841 of JBBDGP010002256.1, forward strand.
TTTGGTTGAACACACGGGAGACACAAGAGACGAACAGCGATGGTGCTGACAATTCTTACAAGTCCATGTCACTAATCGATCGTGTCTGCGTTTCTTCCTGTCTTCACCATCGCCCGGTAAAGAGATAAATTCACTGTTCATTGCTGGCGAGTCTCTTAGCAACCTCACCCTGAGAAACTGTTTTTTTATCAGCAACTGGTCCGGCCGCTTACTGCCCCCCGATGAATACCCCGCGGCCCCCGCGAGGACAGCGGATCTCACATTCTTCAAGTAAACATTAAGCATGTACATGAATGTCATTATTGATGTGACTCGCGTTCAGCATCCGTAATTATATAAAAGACAAATCCATCACGCCTACGAGACGGATCTCAGCAAAGTAAACTGCTCTTAAATGGACAATTACTGCAGAAAAGAAGGTTCATTTACTTAAAGTTGACTTCTGGGCAGGAAAACTTTCATTGAAATATATTCCTCAACAGCCACAAAGGATATAAATCCACTTTATGTGCACCAAATGTCTTTACAAATCCACTAATTACCTTGGAAAAATAGCGGTGACGTCATTGTTGTGTTGCTACGGCTATTTTAGTGATTTTATGCAGCAAATATCACTTCTACTGAAACACCGACTCCCTAGGGCGGCGGTTTTTTAAACTTTTTCAGTCAAGGCACCCTTTAAAACGGGGCACAGCTCCGCGGCACACCAGTCTGAGGGTTTGTTCACACCAGGAGGTGCGTCCAAATATGCGCTTTTTTTTTTTTTGGCGTTTGCGCATGTTGTATTTTTTTAATGAGCACAAACGTATGTACATTTGCTAAATGCGTGAGGTGTCAATAAGAAATAATGGCACCCACAGGAAACTGCACGTGCGGTACAGGAAAGCGTGCGATTTCGCATGTGTTACCTCGCTGCACCTGGTGTGCAGAAGCCCTAAAATGTAGTCTGTGTGGCAGAGTTCAGGGATCTTGGATTGTTACTTTTCTCCCTCCAAATTCCCCCTTCTAGAACAAATCCCCCCTCCTAGCACACCCCTTTCCAAATCCCCTCTCTAGCACCCCCCCCCCCCCCCCAGATCCCTCCTTTTAGCACAAATCCCCCTCCTAGCACCCCCCTCCCACATCCCCCCTTCTAGCACAAATCTCCCCCTAGCACACCCCTCCCAAATCCCCCTTCTAGCACAAATCCCCCACCAATTTCCCCCTTCTAGAACCCTCTCCCCTCCAATCCCCCCTCCTAGCACAAACCTCCCTGCTCCCAAATACCCACTCCTAGCACAAATCCTGCTCCAACCCTCCCAATCCCCTCTCCCAGCACAATCCCCTCAAATTCCCCCTCCTAGCGCAAACCTCCAGGTTCCCAAATCCCCACTTCTAGCACAAGCCCTGCTCCAATCCCCCCCCCCCCCAATCCCCTCTGCTAACACAATCCCCCAATCCCCCCTCCTAACACAAACCTCCCTGTTCCCAAATACCCACTCCTAGCACAAATCCTGCTCCAACCCCCCCCCCCCCCCCCAAATCCCCTCTCCTAGCACAATCCCCCAAGCCCCCCTCCTAGCACAAACTTCCCTTCTCCCAAATCCTCACTCCTAGCACAAATCCCACTGCAACCCCCCCAATCCCCTCTCCTAGCACAATCCCTTCAAATCCCCACTTCTAGCACAAGCCCTGCTCCAACCTCCCCCCACCCCCCAAATCCCCTCTCCTAGCACAATCCCCCTTCCTAGCACAAACCTCCCTGCTCCCACATCCCCATTCCTACCACAAATCCCGCTCCACCCCCCCCCCCCCCAAATCCCCCCCTCCTAGCACAAATATGGGCTGTGCTCTCTCCTCAAACCCCCCCCCCCCTTCCCAACTCCTCTCTCTCCGCCCCCACCCACAATTTCTGCTGCCTGTAGTCAAACCCTGTACATTGGTAGGAGAGTGCTACTTTGTGTTCATTCCTGTGCACTGCGACTCTGCGAGGAGAGAGAGAGCCCAGCCGGTGTTCTTCCGAGAAAGTTCCTCTCAGCGGATAAGGACCCCCCTCTACTGCGCAGGTGCAACGCTTGCGCAGTAGGAGCCGGCGGAAATAGCCGAATAGAATAGAAATCAGCTGTACACGGCGCCTGTAAGAGGGCCCCTTGCGGGCTCGCTTCGCTCGCCACGCTTCGGGCACGGCCTCTTTGCGCTCGGCACTTTTTTATTCCCCCTCTAGGTCCACTTGGATGGTGGGGCTTGAACCTGGACCCAGGGCGCAGGCGTCGTGTACAGCTGATTGAAGTTTTTCAGCTTCGGCTATTTTTGGCGGCTCCTAGTCATTCGTACTGTGCAAGCGCAGCGCCTGCGCAGTACAGGGGGGTCCTTATCCGCCGGGGGAACTTTCTTGGCAAGACACCGGCTTTCTCCTCCTCCTCCCTGCAGCTATGTCTACTATTGCAGCAGAAAGCTATAGTGCCATCCGACGTGTCCTTAACACCACTACCCTCCAGGGCGCTCTGATGCCTGGATGTTACCTGTTTAACAACACAAGCTGTCTGATGGCAGTCCTGGGAGCTTATTAGATAGCTCCTTGCTGGGATAGGATCAGAGCTCTATTGCAGCCATGTCAGTCAAGATCTATTTTGTACCAGGTTTACAAGCAAGTAGCTGATTGATGCTGTTTACAAGACCTGCTCACCTGTCTTACCCTACAAGATTACAGTCTCTGGATTACCCTATGCACCTTGGTTATTGGAGGCTGTGTCTCTGAATGCATGGCTTCTCAATTATCCATAACCTCTACCTGATCTGAAGACGGATTCAGTTACTCTGGCTGGTAACCCAAACAAGCTCCTGAAGAAGCATTCAAATTTGCGAAACATGTAGAGCCATACCGAGCTATATCAGTTTGAGGTTATTCAATGGAAACGGAAGGGGTTTATCCCTCCCTCTGGTATAGGGGCTATTCCTCGATCCGTTCTCATACATTTATGTAGTGACATTTAATACCAATTTCCGCAATGTACTGCGTTTTTTAAAAAAAGTTTACGTTTTTGTGATTCTTTTTAAATTTGTGTATAAATAAAAGTTTACATTGATTTTTATGATTGGTGCCTACAAAGTCCATCTGTTTCGTTCTCCTGGGTAATTAAAAAACCCCCCCTTCCCCCTTTTTTCTGGGGCTTGAACCTGGACCCAGGGCGCAGGCGTCGTGTACAGCTGATTGAAGTTTTTCAGCTTCGGCTATTTTTGGCGGCTCCTAGTCATTCGTACTGCGCAAGCGCAGCGCCTGCGCAGTACAGGGGGGTCCTTATCCGCCGGGGGAACTTTCTTGGCAAGACACCGGCTTTCTCCTCCTCCTCCCTGCAGCTATGTCTACTATTGCAGCAGAAAGCTATAGTGCCATCCGACGTGTCCTTAACAACCGACGACGTCACTGGGTGCTAGGACGCGGGCGGCACTACAGCTTTCTGCTTTGCTGCTAATAGTACACATAGCTGCAGGGAGGAGGAGGAAGAGAGCCGGCTGTACTCTCTCTCCTCGCAGAGTCGCAGTGCACAGGAGTTGACACACGGGAGTAGTGCTCAGACCGGGATTGAAAAACCCTGCCCTAGGGAGCTGCTGAGATCTTGTGTCCTCATGCCACTCCAGGTAGGGACCCCCCCCAGGAATCCCCCCAGAACTGAACCCAAATACAGACATCTCAAGTTTCCCGCAAAGTGCCCCCCCCTTCTGTTATTCTTCGGCTCCCTGTCCTCCTCCTCCCTCGTCCCCCACAGCCGGCTTCCCTCCTCTCCTCTCCTGTCGGCTGTCTGTGGGAATCTTTTAGGATGGCGAGCGGAAAAAGGGACTGGTCATTTACTGGCCCCTTCCTTTTTCTGAATTGGACGCAGTGAGTGAGATCGCTCCTGTGTCCTGTGAGCAGAGTAACCTGTGTGTTCAGTTTATGAATGGATGGGAGCCGCTGTCTCCTGTCCATTCATCTTCAATGCTGAGAAAGGGACTGGGGAATCTGTGTCCTCAGTCCTTCCTCTGTCTCAAAGGGGAGATGTCAGGGTTCTATTTAGACCCCTGATATCTTACCAAAGCCCCCCCCCCCAATAGGGTTGATTAAAACTACTGACACCATCCACTGCCCTACTGACACCATCACCGCCACATACTCCCCACCCCTTCCCCAGAAGCACTGTGAAAACAATATTTAAAAAAAAATATTTAAAGAAAATAATAAGCAACAAAATTGTAAAAAATAATAGAGAAAATAATAAAAATAAAAAACTACTGACACCCTGCTCTACTGACACTGTCCATTACCCAGACCCCCAATCATTGTGAAAAGCAAAAAATAAAAAAAATAAATTGTAAAAAAAGCAATTAAAAAAATTATATTGGAAAAAAATAATAATAGAAATAAAGAACTACTGACACCGTCCACTGCCCTACTGACACCATCTGCACATACCACTCACCGCTGTACACTCCATACTCCTCTCCTGCACATACTACCCATCGCCATACACTCCTCTCCTGCACATACTACCCACCGCCATACACTCCACACTCCTCTCCTGCACATACTACTCAACGACATACACTCCACACTCCTCTCCTGCACATCGTACTCACTGCCATACACTCCATACTCCTCTCCTGCACATACTACCCACCGCCATACACTCCGCACTCCTCTCCTGCACATACTACCCACCGCCATACACTCCGCACTCCTCTCCTGCACATACTACTCACCGCCATACACTCCACACTCCTCTCCTGCACATAGTACTCACCGCCATACACTCCGCACTCCTCTCCTGCACATACTACCCACCGCCATACACTCCACACTCCTCTCCTGCACATTATACCCACCACCATACACTTTGCACTCCTCTCCTGCACATACTACCCGCCGCCATACACTCCACATTCCTCTCCTGCACATACTACTCACCGCTGTACACTCCACACTCCTCTCCTGCACATACTACCCACCGCCATACATTCTGCACTCCTCTCCTGCACATACTACTCACCGCCATACACTCCACACTCCTCTCCTGCACATAGTACTCACCGCCATACACTCCGCACTCCTCTCCTGCACATACTACCCACCGCCATACACTCCACACTCCTCTCCTGCACATTATACCCACCGCCGTACACTCCGCACTCCTCTCCTGCACATACTACTCACCGCCATACACTCCGCACTCCTCTCCTGCACATACTACCCACCGCCATACACTTCACACTCCTCTCCTGCACATACTACTCACCGCTGTACACTCCACACTCCTCTCCTGCACATACTACCCATCGCCATACACTCCGCACTCCTCTCCTTCACATACTACCCACCGCCATACACTTCACACTCCTCTCCTGCACATACTACTCACCGCTGTACACTCCACACTCCTCTCCTGCACATACTACCCATCGCCATACACTCCGCACTCCTCTCCTGCACATACTACCCACCGCCATACACTCCGCACTCCTCTCCTTCACATACTACCCACCGCCATACACTCTGCGTTGTACATTCCCTATTTAATATTACTACATTCTGCACCATGTAAGTCATCTCAGACTCTATAAAACCACACCCCATTTAAGCCACGCCCAATATGTAGAAAGGTTTAAGCCACGCCCACCGCCTTGAAATTCGTTTTTGCAGGTTGGGATGTCTGCAAATATCACTGACACACCAGTAACTATGCAAAGGGACTTATTAGGGCCAGGACAGGAACTGAAAATGGAAGTGCATTTAAACAGTATGGCAATAACAAAGTTAACACAACATCAACCACTATCACCAAAAGCAGGTACAAGCAATTTCAAGGCATTCGGGATAAGAACATAGTAATTAAATAGCTCCAAAAGAGAACTCAATAGAGGAAACAAACATTATGGCATACCTGCTGCTTTAAAGCTCTAACTAAACTACTGGCCAGTAGAAACAGTTATAGCGTCTGCTGGTGGTGGGGCCCCTAAAGTGATATTAAAGGTTTGTTTGTTTTTTGTTTTTTGATTTTTTGGAGGTTTAAACCACTTGCTGACCAGGCCTTTTTCTGACATTTGTTGTTTACAAGTTTTTTACATAGTTACATAGTAGTTGAGGTCGGAAAAAAACACAAGTCCATCAAGTCCAACCCATGTGTGTGATTATATGTCAGTATTACATTGTATATCCCTGTATGTTGCGGTCATTCAGGTGATTATCTAATAGTTTCTTGAAACTATCGATGCTCCCCACTGAGACCACCGCCTGTGGAAGGGAATTCCACATCCTTGCCGCTCTTACAGCAAAGAACCCTCTACGTAGTTTAAGGTTAAACCTCTTTTCTTCTAATTTTAATGAGTATAACAGTTTTTTTTTTCTGCTAGACAATTACTTAGAACCCCAAAACATTATATGTTTTTTTTTTAGCAGAGACCCTAGAGAATAAAATGGCGGTCATTTAAATCTTTTGTCACATGGTTTTTCAAACGTAATTTGTTTGGAAAAAACACACTTTAAAGAATTAAAAAAAGCAAAACATAACATAGTCCTCAAATTTTTTTGTACAATATGAAAAATGATGTTACGCCGAGTAAACAGATATCTAACACGTCATGCTTTAAAATTTACACAAGCTCGTGGAATGGCGCCAAAGTACGGTACTTGAAAATCTCCATAGGCAACGCTTTAAAAATCTCTACAGGTTACCAGTTTAGAGTTACAGGAGGAGGTCTAGTGCTAGAATTATTGCTCTCTCAGACGGTTTGCGGCGATACCTCACATGTGTGGTGCAAACACCGTTTATATATGTGGACGTGACCTACGTATGCATTCACTACTGCGCACGAGCATGCGGGGATGGGGACACTTCAATACAGGGCATTTTCACCCCCCTCCTGCCCAGGCCAATTTTCAGTTTGCAGCGCTGTAACATTTTGAATGACAATTGCGCGGTCATACAACACTGTACCCACAAATAGAGCTTTCTTTTGGTGGTATTTGATCACCTCTGCGGTTTTGATTTTTTGCGCTATAAACAAAAAAAGACCAACAACTTTGAAAAAAAAACACAATATTTTTAACTTTTTGCTATAATAAATATCCCCAATTTAAAAAAAAAATGTTTTTTGCTCAGTTTAGGCCGATATGTATTCTTCTAAATATTTTTGGTAGAAAAAATCACAATTAGCGTATATTGATTGGTTTGCGCAAAAGTTATAGCGCCTAAAAAATAGGGGATAGATTTATGGCATTTTTATTATTATTTTTTTTTTTTTACTAGTAATGGTGGCGATCTGCGATTTTTGGAAATCCAAATGAAGCGAAGAAAACTCCACCGCTCAGGTAGATCTAGACCAGTAGACAAATGGATGGATTCTTGACCTCCAAGAGAGAAGAGCCCCAGGTGCTGGCTAATGCTGAGACAGGCAGGAATGAACGAAGTAATCTGGATGGCCGCACACCGGACGAAAAAGGCTGCTGCTAGCTATGAGTAAGCACTTAGCATAAGTGTGAAACGCGTCAGCTGCTATCCTGTACGTTCCTGCTACAATGTCCTGTGTACTCTATGATCCAGTTTTATTAATAAAGGCACATGGTATTTCGTCTGGTGTGCGGCCATCCAGATTACTTCGTTCATTCCGATCTGCGCTTTTTATCGTGACTGCGACATTGCGGCGGATACATCGGACATTTTTGACACTATTTCTTGACCTGTGACATTTATACAGCGTTCAGTGCTAAAAATATGCACTGATTACTATGTAAATGTCACTGGCAGGGAAGGAGTTAATACTAGGGGGCGATCAAGGGGTTAACTGTGTTACCTAGGGAGTGATTCTAACTATGGGGGGAGGGGACTGACAAGGGATGGTGTTCATATATAGTAGGAACACACAATCTGTCTCTTCTTCCCTGACAGGACGTGGATCTGTGTGTTTTCACACACAGATCCACGTTCCTGTTCTGTCACCAGCAATTGCGGGAGCCCGGCGGACATCGCGGCCGCCGGGCACGCGCATTGGCTCCCGAGTGACGCGGCGGCCCCCCTATACCGCGGGGAAGCCAAGGATGTCATATGACAATGGGCGGTAGGGAAGTGGTTTAAAAAAAAAATTACATTTATTTTATTATATATATATATTTTTTTTTTACACTGTCCCTATAGAAAAAAAATTTTTTTGATCACTTTTATTGCTTTCGCAAGGAATGTAAACATCTCTTACAATAACAATACAGCATGACAGGTCCTCTTTATGGAGAGATATGGGGTCTTAAGGACCCCAAATCTCTCCTCCACCCTTAAAGGGTTACTAAACCCTTGCGTTTTTTTTAAAAATAACAAACATGTCATACTTACCTCTACTGCAGTTCGTTCTGGCCCCGATCCTCTTCTTCTGGGGTCCCTCATCGGTGCTAGTAGCTCCTCCCGCACCGGGAAACCACCTAGGAGAAGCGTTCTCCTTGGGAATACCTGTGCGGGCGCGCTCCCGAGTCCTGCTTTTGCATCCGTAGACACAGTATGCCGGACTCGGCCCCGCCCCCCGGCGCCCGCGTCATTGGATTTGATTGACAGCAGCGGGAGCCAAAGGCTGCGCTGCTATCAATCTATCCAATCAAGAGCCGAGGCAACAGGCAGAGGAAGAGCACGTCTCTGGAGCGGGAAACTAACGGGCTCAGGTGAGTAAAACGGGGGGGCTGCTTAGTGACAGAAGTTTTTTCACCTTAATGCATAGGATGCATTAAGGTGAAAAAACACGAGGGTTTACAACCTCTTTGAAGTGGTTGTATGCCCTTACAGAAAAAAAAACAAAACACCTGTAAGGCAAAGGAATAATGAGCTAGTATGCATCGCATACTAGCTCATTATAAAATACTTACCTTAGAAAAAAGCACCCGTACCGCCTCCAGGTCGCGGATCCGTAACGTTAGCCCGGGAACCACCAGGAAGCAAATACCGCTTCTAAGATTGATCTTGCGGCGAATCCGCCGCTGGGATCACTTTTATCAGATAGCTCGCTGCCTAATGTAAAAATAAAAATACCAGGGTTATGGCAGCTAGCTGCAGACATAACCCTGGGATTTAACATGAAAATGACGACATATAATTACATTTAGGCAGTCGGCAAGTTGGAATACTTACCTGCTCTGTGAAATGGTTTTGCACAGAGCAAACAGGATCCTCCACTTCTCAGGTAACTCGCCGGCTCTCCTGGTCCCTCCCTCCTGCCTAGTGCCCCCCACAGCAAGCAGCTTGCTATGGGGGCATCCGAGCAGGCTTGTTCCCGAGCAGCTGCTCCGTGTGTCCATTCAGACTTGGCGTCACCCCCCACTCTCTCCTGATTTGCTCGCTGGCTATGAGTGACAGTATCAGGAGCCAATGGCTACCTCTGCCACTCAGCCAAAAAGGAGAGAGAAACTCAGGAGTGCTGAGGCTGTGGTGTACATCGCTGGATTGGGACGACGGGGCTCAGGTAAGCCTCCTCCTGAGGGGGTCAGTGTGTAAGGGTCCCACCCTCCTGAGGGGGTCATTGTGTGAGGGGCCCACCCTCCTGAGGGGGTCATTGTGTGAGGGGCCCACCCTCCTGAGGGGGCCATTGTGTGAGGGGCCCACCCTCCTGACGGGCCATTGTGTGAGGGTCCCATCCTCCCGAGGGGGTCATTGTGTGAGGGGCCCACCCTCCTGACGGGCCATTGTGTGAGGGTCCCATCCTCCCGAGGGGGTTATTGTGTGAGGGTCCCACCCTCCTGAGGGGGTCAGTTTGTAAGGGTCCCCTCCCAAGAGGGTCATTGTGTGAGTGGCCCACCCTCCCGAGGGGGTCATTGAGTGAGTGGCCCACCCTCCCGAGGGGGTCATTGAGTGAGTGGCCCACCCTCCCGAGGGGGTCATTGTGTGAGGGTCCCATCCTCCCGAGTGGGTTATTGTGTGAGGGTTCCACCCTCCCGAGGGGGTCATTGTGTGAGGGTCCCATCCTCCCGAGTGGGTTATTGTGTGAGGGTTCCACCCTCCTGAGGGGGTCAGTTTGTAAGGGTCCCCCCTTCCTGAGGGGGTCATTGTGTTTGGGTCCCCCCCTCCTGAGGGGGTCATTGTGTGAGGGGCCCACCCTCCCGAGGGGGTCAATGTGTGAGGGTCCCCCCCTCCTGAGGGGGTCATTGTGTGAGGGGCCCCCCTCCTGAGGGGGTCATTGTGTGAGGGTCCCCCCTCCTGAGGGGGTTATTGTGTGAGGGTTCCACCCTCCTCAGGGGGTCAGTTTGTAAGGGTCCCCTCCCAAGGGGGTCATTGTGTGAAGGGAGCTGTAAGAGGTGCACGTTGCACCACATTGTCCAGGACAGGATAGATTGAGGCTCGAGCTTGTGAGAGAGATAAATTCTGGGACAGTCCTTCAAAATCAGGGACAGTTGGGAGCTATGGGACTGGAGGTGGTTAAATGCAACACCGAATAAAAAAGGTCCCCTGGCCTACCAGACAGGGCTATGCTGTGTGGCAGAGCTATGCAAATCTCAGGACTGGATGGACAGAAATACTAATGCTGGCAGGTAAGACATTTCTTCTGTGTATTTAGCTGTATGACTGGAGTTCGGCTTTAATCTAATTTGGTTTCTTCTCTTCTTTCGCCTCCTCCGCTTTCCCCTCATTGTCTGCAGCAATCTGAATCTTCAGCAGAAGCTTTCCCTTAATGTAAACATCAGGCGTACCAATTACTGTAAAGCGGCAGAGAAAGAGCTATTTATCAAGGACCTATAAAGTTATCTCGGCTTTTGCGATTACATTAAATAAATGAAACTGGAAAAAATATGTCATCAGCAGTCGTACCTCGAAGGTAATGTATGGCGGAGCGGCGGAATGTACATTAGCCAAATTAATCAGCCGGCGTGGACGTGATGCAGCAAGATGTGCTAAGGAGGCATTTATGTGATGGAGGAGCTTCCTGGTTCTCACTGTCACTTTTCCATCGGTTCCCTTCCTAGGACTACTTGCTAAAAAAAAAAAAGAAAAAAGAAACTAATGTAAAATATAATCAGAGCCAAAAATATAAATGCAGAATTATCTGCTGCAAAGCCTAGTAAGAAACGTTACATTGATTCCAGCACTATTCTATTCCTACTCAAAAAATTGTTGATCCAGAAAAAAGAGAAAACAAAAATGGCGGTGCGGCAGCTGGTGAATTGTCCCCAGAGCGGGGATTAGGGTCCCTCCGGGGCCCCACCGATGGCTCTCAGATGTATTCCCCGGATCAATAACACCACCGATGAATCTTTTTTATTATCGCAAGAGCTGCAATGCATCGCGCTTACATTCCTCGATACCATTGGCCATGACCGCCGCATCCGAAGCCGAACCACGCTACATCTGTGTATGTCCTCTGAGGATCGGGGAGGTTGGTTCAGGATTGGAGGACTCAGTGCTGGAGGAATTGCACATGTGTTTTATAAGTATTAGTAAAGACAATGCTGAGGAGGGACTAAAGGAAAAGTAAAAAGTAAGTGACCCCAGTGCTCCCTATGTACTCCACTGACCCCAGTGTTCTCTATATACTCCAGTGACCCCAGTGCTCCCTATGTACTCCAGTGACCCCAGTGCTCCCTATGTACTCCAGTGACCCCAGTGCTCCCTATGTACTCCAGTGACCCCAGTGCTCCCTATGTACTCCAGTGACCCCAGTGCTCCCTATGTACTCCAGTGACCCCAGTGCTCCCTATGTACTCCAGTGACCCCAGTGCTCCCTATGTACTCCAGTGACCCCAGTGCTCCCTATGTACTCCAGTGACCCCAGTGCTCCCTATGTACTCCAGTGACCCCAGTACTCCCTATGTACTGCAGTGACCCCAGTGCTCCCTATGTACTCCAGTGCTCCCTATGTACTCTGATGACTCCATTGCTCTCTGTGTACTCCAGTGACCCCAGTGACCCCTATGTACTCCAGTGACCCCAGTGCTCTCTGTGTACTCCAGTGACCCCAGTGCTCCCTATATACTCCAGTGACCCCAGTGCTCCCTATGTACTCCAGTGACCCCAGTGACCCCTATATACTCCAGTGACCCCAGTGTTCCCTATATACTCCAGTGACCCCAGTGCTCCCTATGTACTCCAGTGACCCCAGTGCTCCCTATGTACTCCAGTGACCCCAGTGCTCTCTGTGTACTCCAGTGACCCCAGTGCTCCCTATATACTCCAGTGACCCCAGTGCTCCCTATGTACTCCAGTGACCCCAGTGACCCCTATATACTCCAGTGACCCCAGTGTTCCCTATATACTCCAGTGACCCCAGTGCTCTCTGTGTACTCCAGTGACCCCAGTGCTCCCTATGTACTCCAGTGACCCCAGTGCTCCCTATGTTCTCCAGTGACCCCAGTGCTCCCTATGTACTCCAGTGCTCCCTATGTACTCCAGTGACCCCAGTGCTCCCTATGTACTCCACTGACCCCAGTGCTCCCTATGTACTTCAGTGACCTCAGTGCTCCCTATGGACTCCAGTGACCCCTGTGCTCCCTATGTACTCTAGTGACCCCAGTGCTCCCTATGTACTCCAGTGACCCCAGTTCTCCCTATGTACTCCAGTGCTTCCTTTGTACTCCAGTGACCCCAGTGCTCTCTGTGTACTCCGGTGACCCCAGTGCTCCCTGTGTACTCCACTGACCCCAGTGCTCCCTATGTACTCCACTGACCCCAGTGCTTCCTATGTACTCCACTCACCCCAGTGCTTCCTAAGTACTCCACTGACCCCTGTGTACACCAGTGACCCCAGTGCTCCTTATGTACTCCAGTGACCCCAGTGCTCCCTATGTACTTCAGTGACCCCAGTGCTTCCTATGTACTCCAGTGACCCCAGTGTTCTCTGTGTACTCCAGTGACCCCAGTGCTCTCTGTGTACTTCAGTGACCCCAGTGCTCCCTGTGTATGCCAGTGACCCCAGTGCTCCCTGTGTACTCCAGTGACCCCACTGCTCTCTGTGTACTCCAGTGACCCCAGTGCTCCCTGTGTACTCCAGTGACCCCATTGCTCTCTGTGTACTCCAGTGACCCCAGTGCTCCCTATGTACTCCAGTGACCCCAGTGCTCCCTATGTACTTCAGTGACCTCAGTGCTCCCTATGGACTCCAGTGACCCCTGTGCTCCCTATGTACTCTAGTGACCCCAGTGCTCCCTATGTACTCCAGTGACCCCAGTTCTCCCTATGTACTCCAGTGCTTCCTTTGTACTCCAGTGACCCCAGTGCTCTCTGTGTACTCCGGTGACCCCAGTGCTCCCTGTGTACTCCACTGACCCCAGTGCTCCCTATGTACTCCACTGACCCCAGTGCTTCCTATGTACTCCACTGACCCCAGTGCTTCCTAAGTACTCCACTGACCCCTGTGTACACCAGTGACCCCAGTGCTCCTTATGTACTCCAGTGACCCCAGTGCTCCCTATGTACTTCAGTGACCCCAGTGCTTCCTATGTACTCCAGTGACCCCAGTGTTCTCTGTGTACTCCAGTGACCCCAGTGCTCTCTGTGTACTTCAGTGACCCCAGTGCTCCCTGTGTATGCCAGTGACCCCAGTGCTCCCTGTGTACTCCAGTGACCCCACTGCTCTCTGTGTACTCCAGTGACCCCAGTGCTCCCTGTGTACTCCAGTGACCCCATTGCTCTCTGTGTACTCCAGTGACCCCAGTGCTCCCTATGTACTCCAGTGACCCCAGTGCTCCCTATGTACTCCAGTGACCCCAGTACTCCCTATGTACTGCAGTGACCCCAGTGCTCCCTATGTACTCCAATGACTCCATTGCTCTCTGTGTACTCCAGTGACCCCAGTGCTCCCTATGTACTCCAGTGACCCCAGTGCTCCCTATGTACTCCAGTGACCCCAGTGCTCTCTGTGTACTCCAGTGACCCCAGTGCTCCCTATATACTCCAGTGACCCCAGTGCTCCCTATGTACTCCAGTGACCCCAGTGCTCCCTATGTACTCCAGTGACCCCAGTGCTCCCTATGTACTCCAGTGACCCCAGTGCTCTCTGTGTACTCCAGTGACCCCAGTGCTCCCTATGTACTCCAGTGACCCCAGTACTCCCTATGTACTGCAGTGACCCCAGTGCTCCCTATGTACTCCAATGACTCCATTGCTCTCTGTGTACTCCAGTGACCCCAGTGCTCCCTATGTACTCCAGTGACCCCAGTGCTCCCTATGTACTCCAGTGACCCCAGTGCTCTCTGTGTACTCCAGTGACCCCAGTGCTCCCTATATACTCCAGTGACCCCAGTGCTCCCTATGTACTCCAGTGACCCCAGTGACCCCTATATACTCCAGTGACCCCAGTGTTCCCTATATACTCCAGTGACCCCAGTGCTCTCTGTGTACTCCAGTGACCCCAGTGCTCCCTATGTACTCCACTGACCCCAGTGCTTCCTATGTACTCCACTGACCCCAGTGCTTCCTAAGTACTCCACTGACCCCTGTGTACACCAGTGACCCCAGTGCTCCTTATGTACTCCAGTGACCCCAGTGCTCCCTATGTACTTCAGTGACCCCAGTGCTTCCTATGTACTCCAGTGACCCCAGTGTTCTCTGTGTACTCCAGTGACCCCAGTGCTCTCTGTGTACTTCAGTGACCCCAGTGCTCCCTGTGTATGCCAGTGACCCCAGTGCTCCCTGTGTACTCCAGTGACCCCACTGCTCTCTGTGTACTCCAGTGACCCCAGTGCTCCCTGTGTACTCCAGTGACCCCATTGCTCTCTGTGTACTCCAGTGACCCCAGTGCTCCCTATGTACTCCAGTGACCCCAGTGCTCCCTATGTACTCCAGTGACCCCAGTACTCCCTATGTACTGCAGTGACCCCAGTGCTCCCTATGTACTCCAATGACTCCATTCCTCTCTGTGTACTCCAGTGACCCCAGTGCTCCCTATGTACTCCAGTGACCCCAGTGCTCCCTATGTACTCCAGTGACCCCAGTGCTCTCTGTGTACTCCAGTGACCCCAGTGCTCCCTATATACTCCAGTGACCCCAGTGCTCCCTATGTACTCCAGTGACCCCAGTGCTCCCTATGTACTCCAGTGACCCCAGTGCTCCCTATGTACTCCAGTGACCCCAGTGCTCTCTGTGTACTCCAGTGACCCCAGTGCTCCCTATGTACTCCAGTGACCCCAGTACTCCCTATGTACTGCAGTGACCCCAGTGCTCCCTATGTACTCCAATGACTCCATTGCTCTCTGTGTACTCCAGTGACCCCAGTGCTCCCTATGTACTCCAGTGACCCCAGTGCTCCCTATGTACTCCAGTGACCCCAGTGCTCTCTGTGTAGTCCAGTGACCCCAGTGCTCCCTATATACTCCAGTGACCCCAGTGCTCCCTATGTACTCCAGTGACCCCAGTGACCCCTATATACTCCAGTGACCCCAGTGTTCCCTATATACTCCAGTGACCCCAGTGCTCTCTGTGTACTCCAGTGACCCCAGTGCTCCCTATGTACTCCAGTGACCCCAGTGCTCCCTATGTACTCCAGTGACCCCAGTACTCCCTATGTTCTCCAGTGACCCCAGTTCTCCCTATGTACTCCAGTGCTTCCTTTGTACTCCAGTGACCCCAGTGCTCTCTGTGTACTCCGGTGACCCCAGTGCTCCCTGTGTACTCCACTGACCCCAGTGCTCCCTATGTACTCCACTGACCCCAGTGCTTCCTATGTACTCCACTGACCCCAGTGCTTCCTAAGTACTCCACTGACCCCTGTGTACACCAGTGACCCCAGTGCTCCTTATGTACTCCAGTGACCCCAGTGCTCCCTATGTACTCCAGTGACCCCAGTGACCCCTATGTACTCCAGTGACCCCAGTGCTCTCTGTGTACTCCAGTGACCCCAGTGCTCCCTATATACTCCAGTGACCCCAGTGCTCCCTATGTACTCCAGTGACCCCAGTGACCCCTATATACTCCAGTGACCCCAGTGTTCCCTATATACTCCAGTGACCCCAGTGCTCCCTATGTACTCCAGTGACCCCAGTGCTCCCTATGTACTCCAGTGACCCCAGTACTCCCTATGTACTGCAGTGACCCCAGTGCTCCCTATGTACTCCAGTACTCCCTATGTACTCCAATGACTCCATTGCTCTCTGTGTACTCCAGTGACCCCAGTGCTCCCTATGTACTCCAGTGACCCCAGTGCTCTCTGTGTACTCCAGTGACCCCAGTGCTCCCTATATACTCCAGTGACCCCAGTGCTCCCTATGTACTCCAGTGACCCCAGTGACCCCTATATACTCCAGTGACCCCAGTGTTCCCTATATACTCCAGTGACCCCAGTGCTCTCTGTGTACTCCAGTGACCCCAGTGCTCCCTATGTACTCCAGTGACCCCAGTGCTCCCTATGTTCTCCAGTGACCCCAGTGCTCCCTATGTACTCCAGTGCTCCCTATGTACTCCACTGACCCCAGTGCTCCCTATGTACTTCAGTGACCTCAGTGCTCCCTATGGACTCCAGTGACCCCTGTGCTCCCTATGTACTCTAGTGACCCCAGTGCTCCCTATGTACTCCAGTGACCCCAGTTCTCCCTATGTACTCCAGTGCTTCCTTTGTACTCCAGTGACCCCAGTGCTCTCTGTGTACTCCGGTGACCCCAGTGCTCCCTGTGTACTCCACTGACCCCAGTGCTCCCTATGTACTCCACTGACCCCAGTGCTTCCTATGTACTCCACTGACCCCAGTGCTTCCTAAGTACTCCACTGACCCCTGTGTACACCAGTGACCCCAGTGCTCCTTATGTACTCCAGTGACCCCAGTGCTCCCTATGTACTTCAGTGACCCCAGTGCTTCCTATGTACTCCAGTGACCCCAGTGTTCTCTGTGTACTCCAGTGACCCCAGTGCTCTCTGTGTACTTCAGTGACCCCAGTGCTCCCTGTGTATGCCAGTGACCCCAGTGCTCCCTGTGTACTCCAGTGACCCCACTGCTCTCTGTGTACTCCAGTGACCCCAGTGCTCCCTGTGTACTCCAGTGACCCCATTGCTCTCTGTGTACTCCAGTGACCCCAGTGCTCCCTATGTACTCCAGTGACCCCAGTGCTCCCTATGTACTCCAGTGACCCCAGTACTCCCTATGTACTGCAGTGACCCCAGTGCTCCCTATGTACTCCAGTGCTCCCTATGTACTCCAATGACTCCATTGCTCTCTGTGTACTCCAGTGACCCCAGTGCTCCCTATGTACTCCAGTGACCCCAGTGCTCCCTATGTACTCCAGTGACCCCAGTGCTCTCTGTGTACTCCAGTGACCCCAGTGCTCCCTATATACTCCAGTGACCCCAGTGCTCCCTATGTACTCCAGTGACCCCAGTGACCCCTATATACTCCAGTGACCCCAGTGTTCCCTATATACTCCAGTGACCCCAGTGCTCTCTGTGTACTCCAGTGACCCCAGTGCTCCCTATGTACTCCAGTGACCCCAGTGCTCCCTATGTACTCCAGTGACCCCAGTACTCCCTATGTTCTCCAGTGACCCCAGTTCTCCCTATGTACTCCAGTGCTTCCTTTGTACTCCAGTGACCCCAGTGCTCTCTGTGTACTCCGGTGACCCCAGTGCTCCCTGTGTACTCCACTGACCCCAGTGCTCCCTATGTACTCCACTGACCCCAGTGCTTCCTATGTACTCCACTGACCCCAGTGCTTCCTAAGTACTCCACTGACCCCTGTGTACACCAGTGACCCCAGTGCTCCTTATGTACTCCAGTGACCCCAGTGCTTCCTATGTACTCCAGTGACCCCAGTGCTCTCTGTGTACTTCAGTGACCCCAGTGCTCCCTGTGTATGCCAGTGACCCCAGTGCTCCCTGTGTACTCCAGTGACCCCACTGCTCTCTGTGTACTCCAGTGACCCCAGTGCTCCCTGTGTACTCCAGTGACCCCATTGCTCTCTGTGTACTCCAGTGACCCCAGTGCTCCCTGTGTAGTCCAGTGACCCCAGTGCTCCCTGTGCACTCCACTGACCCCAGTGCTCCCTATGTACTCCAGTGCTCCTGTGTACTCTAGTGCCCTCAAGGCTCCTTGTGTACTTTAGTGACCACGGTGCTCCGTGTGCACTCCAGTGCTCCCTGTGTACTCCGGTGCTCCCTGTGCACTCCGGTGACCCTAGTGCTCCCTGTGTACTCCGGTGCTCCCTGTGCACTCCAGTGATCCTCGTGCTCCCTGTGTACTCGGTGACCCTAGTGCTCCCTGTGTACTCCGGTGACCCTAGTGCTCCCTATGTACTCCACTGACCCTAGTGCTCCCTATGTACTCCACTGACCCCAGTGCTTCCTATGTACTCCACTGACCCCTGTGTACACCAGTGACCCCAGTGCTCTCTGTGTACTCCAGTGACCCCAGTGCTCCCTATGTACTCCAGTGACCCCAGTGCTCCCTATGTACTCCAGTGACCCCAGTGCTCCTTATGTACTCCAGTGACCCCAGTACTCCCTATGTACTCCAGTGACCCCAGTGCTTCCTATGTACTCCAGTGCTCCCTATGTACTCCAGTGACTCCATTGCTCTCTGTGTACTCCAGTGACCCCAGTGCTCCCTATATACTCCAGTGACCCCAGCGCTCTCTTTGTACTCCAGTGACCTCAGTGCTCCCTGTGTACTTCATTCACACAAGTGCTCCCTATATACTCCAGTGACCCCAGTGCTCCCTATGAAATCCAGTGACCCCAGTGCTCCCTATGTACTCCAGTGCTCCCTTTGTACTCCAGTGACCCCAGTGCTCCCTATGTACTCCAGTGCTCCCTTTGTACTCCAGTGCTCCCTATGTACTCCAATGACTCCATTGCTCTCTGTGTACTCCAGTGACCCCAGTGCTCTCTGTGTACTCCAGTGACCCCAGGGCTCCCTGTGTACTCCAGCGACCCCAGTGTTCCCTATATACTCCAGTGACCCCAGTGCTCCCTATGTACTCCAGTGCTCCCTTTGTACTCCAGTGACCCCAGTGCTCCCCATGTACTCCAGTGCTCCCTTTGTACTCCAGTGCTCCCTATGTACTCCAATGACTCCATTTCTCTCTGTGTACTCCAGTGACCCCAGTGCTCTCTGTGTACTCCGGTGACCCCAGTGCTTCCTATGTACTCCACTGACCCCAGTGCTTCCTATGTACTCCACTGACCCCAGTGCTCCCTATGTACTCCACTGACCCCAGTGCTTCCTATGTACTCCACTGACCCCAGTGCTTCCTATGTACTCCACTGACCCCTGTGTACACCAGTGACCCCAGTGCTCTCTGTGTATTCCAGTGACCCCAGTGCTCCCTATGTACTCCAGTGACCCCAGTGCTCCCTAAGTACTCCAGTGACCCCAGTGCTTCCTGTGTACTCCAGGGACCCCAGTGCTCTCTGTGTACTCCAGTGGCCCCAGTACTCCCTGTGTACTTCAGTGACCCCAGTGCTTCCTGTGTACTCCAGGGACCCCAGTGCTCTCTGTGTACTCCAGTGACCCCAGTGCTCCCTTTGTACTCCAGTGACCCCAGTGCTCTCTGTGTACTCCAGTGACCCCAGTGCTCCTTATGTACTCCAGTGACCCCAGTGCTCCCTATGTACTCCACTGACCCCAGTGCTCCCTATGTACTCCAGTGACCCCAGTGCTCCCTATGTACTCCAGTGACCCCAGTGCTCTCTGTGTACTCTAGTGACCCCTGTGTACTTCAGTGACCCCAGTGCTCCCTGTGTACTCCGGCGACCCCAGTGTTCTCTATATACTCCAGTGACCCCAGTGCTCCCTATGTACTCCAGTGCTTCCTTTGTACTCCAGTGACCCCAGTGCTCTCTGTGTACTCCGGTGACCCCAGTGCTCCCTGTGTACTCCACTGACCCCAGTGCTTCCTATGTACTCCACTGACCCCAGTGCTTCCTATGTACTCCACTGACCCCTGTGTACACCAGTGACCCCAGTGCTCTCTGTGTACTCCAGTGACCCCAGTGCTCCCTATGTACTCCAGCGACCCCAGTGCTCTCTGTGTACTCCAGTGACCCCAGTGCTCCCTATGTACTCCAGTGACCCCAGTGCCCCCTGTGTACTCCAGCGACCCCAGTGTTCCCTATATACTCCAGTGACCCCAGTGCTCCCTATGTACTCCAGTGCTCCCTTTGTACTCCAGTGACCCCAGTACTCCCTATGTACTCCAGTGCTCCCTATGTACTCCAATGACTCCATTGCTCTCTGTGTACTCCAGTGACCCCAGTGCTCCCTATGTACTCCAGTGACCCCAGTGTTCCCTATATACTCCAGTGACCCCAGTGCTCCCTATGTACTCCAGTGCTCCCTTTGTACTCCAGTGACCCCAGTACTCCCTATGTACTCCAGTGCTCCCTATGTACTCCAATGACTCCATTGCTCTCTGTGTACTCCAGTGACCTCAGTGCTCCCTATGGACTCCAGTGACCCCAGTGCTCCCTATGTACTTCAGTGACCTCAGTGCTCCCTATGGACTCCAGTGACCCCTGTGCTCCCTGTGTACTCTAGTGACCCCAGTGCTCCCTATGTACTCCAGTGGCCCCAGTGCTCCCTATGTACTCCAGTGACCCCAGTGCTCCCTATGTACTCCAGTGACCCCAGTGCTCCCTATGTACTCCAGTGACCCCAGTGCTCCCTATGTACTCCAGTGGCCCCAGTGCTCCCTGTGTACTTCAGTGACCCCAGTGCTTCCTGTGTACTCCAGGGACCCCAGTGCTCTCTGTGTACTCCCGTGACCCCAGTGCTCCCTTTGTACTCCAGTGACCCCAGTGCTCTCTGTGTACTCCAGTGACCCCAGTGCTCCTTATGTACTCCAATGACCCCAGTGCTCCCTATGTACTCCACTGACCCCAGTGCTCCCTATGTACTCCAGTGACCCCAGTGCTCCCTATGTACTCCAGTGACCCCAGTGCTCTCTGTGTACTCTAGTGACCCCTGTGTACTTCAGTGACCCCAGTGCTCCCTATATACTCCAGTGACCCCAGTGCTCCCTGTGTACTCCAGTGACCCCAGTGCTCCCTGTGTACTCCGGCGACCCCAGTGCTCTCTGTGTACTCCGGTGACCCCAGTGCTCCCTGCGTACTCCACTGACCCCAGTGCTTCCTATGTACTCCACTGACCCCAGTGCTTCCTATGTACTCCACTGACCCCTGTGTACACCAATGACCCCAGTGCTCTCTGTGTACTCCAGTGACCCCAGTACTCCCTATGTACTCCAGTGACCCCAGTGCTCCCTATGTACTCCAGTGACCCCAGTGCTCTCTGTGTACTCCAGTGACCCCAGTGCTCCCTATGTACTCCAGTGACCCCAGTGCCCCCTGTGTACTCCAGCGACCCCAGTGTTCCCTATATACTCCAGTGACCCCAGTGCTCCCTATGTACTCCAGTGCTCCCTTTGTACTCCAGTGACCCCAGTACTCCCTATGTACTCCAGTGCTCCCTATGTACTCCAATGACTCCATTGCTCTGTGTGTACTCCAGTGACCCCAGTGCTCCCTATGTACTCCAGTGACCTCAGTGCTCCCTATGGACTCCAGTGACCCCTGTGCTCCCTGTGTACTCTAGTGACCCCAGTGCTCCCTATGTACTCCAGTGACCCCAGTGCTCCCTGTGTACTTCAGTGACCCCAGTGCTCCCTGTGTATGCCAGTGACCCCAGTGCTCCCTGTGTACTCCAGTGACCCCATTGCTCTCTGTGTACTCCAGTGACCCCAGTGCTCCCTATGTACTCCAGTGACCCCAGTGCTCCCTATGTACTCCAGTGACCCCAGTGCTCCCTGTGTACTTCAGTGACCCCAGTGCTCCCTGTGTATGCCAATGACCCCAGTGCTCCCTGTGTACTCCAGTGACCCCATTGCTCCCTGTGTACTCCAGTGACCCCAGTGCTCCCTATGTACTCCAGTGACCCCAGTGCTCCCTATATACTCCAGTGACCCCAGTGCTCCCTATGTACTCCAGTGACCCCATTGCTCTCTGTGTACTCCAGTGACCCCTGTGTACTCCGATGCTCCCTGTGCACTCAGGTGACCCCAGTGCTCCCTGAGTACTCTGGTGCTCCCTGTGTACTTCGGTGACCTAAATCCCCATCAAAAACTCACCAAAAACGCCTCAAAAACAATGTTCAAAAAATGCTCCTAAAAACCGCATCAAGCTCATAGATGTGAACCTAGGGTTACTGGCTGGATCACCAGATAAAAGAAAGCCTAAAAAAGAAAACCAATGCAGCCATCACATCTAAGAATTGGTAAGCTGCAATTTAAAAAAAATGTTTGCTTCTGGGGGTTTAATATCGCTTAAAAAAAAATTGCAAACATTCGTCCGGAGCGAGCGATGAAAGGGTTACAAGCGCCCTTCGGCTCGCCACAGTCACCTATCCGTTTATATGATGAGGCGAGCTGTCCTTTCTCAGTTTCTATCTCTGCGGCACGAATCCCTGATTCACCCTGACACATCCTTCAGCAGACATAAAACTGCGGCTGCAGAATGAGGTTGGCACGCCGCTTGGCAAGCGTTCAGGGCGCGGCGCTTCTCCTTTACCCACAGCCTGCAAGGATCCAGGAATTACACAACGTTTAATGAAATCTCCCACCATTAGCACAGCCGGGGTTGGATGGGAAGCCCAGGTGCATCTGCTGCAGTATGCATTGCTGGCTGCTGGGACCGGCTGCATTGCAGTGGCTGGAGATTTACACAAACACTTTTTCGGTCGTGCGGAGACACGCTGCTTCCGCCACCTGAAATGTGCGCGTCAAAATGACAAATCGCAACTCCAGCCAAAATATAAAGGAGCGCTTCCCCCTATAGAAGAGATAGGTCATCCTCCGTAGAAGCTGGAAAGCTCTTATGTGGAGTTACCATCAGATTTTTATTTCATGTTAAGTGCATGTGTCAGTGTAACACCTCTCACACTACTCTCCTTCATCATCCTCTCCAGAACGACAGCGCCATCTTTGTACAGGCATCATCCAGGGTCACCATCCACTTCCTGGACTGAGATGTCCGCTCAGGCTGCATTCACACCTGAGCGGACCGTCTTTAACCACTTCAATACCGGGCACTTACACCCCCTTCCTGCCCAGGCCAATTTTCAGCTTTCAGCGCTGTCGCTGTTTAAAAGACAATTGCGCGGTCATGCTACACTGTACCCAAATGAAATTTTTATCATTTTGTTCCCACAAATAGCGCTTTCTTTTGGTGATATTTGATCACCTCTGCGGTTTTTATTTTTTGCTAAACAAATAAAAAAAGACCTAAAATTTTGTAAAAAAAAAAGTTTTTCTTTTGTTTCTGTTATAAAATTTTGCAAATAAGTACGTTTTCTCCTTCACTGATGGGCACTGATAAGGCGGCACTGATGAGGTGGCACCAATGAGGTGGCACTGATGGACACTGACGATAGACACTGATAGGCGGCACTGATGGGCATCTGGTAGGCGGCACTGATGGGTGGCACTGATATGCTGCACTGATGGGCATTGATTGGCGGCACTGATCGTCACTCATGGGTGGCACGGGTGGGCACTGATAGGCGACACTGATGGGCACTGAAAGGCTGCACTGATGGGTACTTACAGTATGGGTGGCACTGATAGGTGGCACTGCTGGGCACTGATATGCAGCACTGATAGATGGCATTGATAGGCATCACTGATGGCACTGGCACGCATTGGGGATGGGCACTGATTGGCAGCTGCCTGGGTACTGATTGGCATTTCCCTGGTGGTCTCCTCTTGAAGAAGCGCACCCAATGCACATAACATGTAGAGCGATTCTCTGAGAGACCTCTGAACACGACTCAACCTCTCCACGTATCCAAAAAATCATTGGATCTATATCACTCTACGTACTTCAAACTTGTTACATGTGGTATATATATATATATATATATATATATATATATATATATATATATATATATATATATATATATATATATATATATATATATATATATATATATATATATATATTAGAGGTGTTATAAAAGTCCTTGAGGTCACTCAATTATATGTTTTTTAATGTGTTTGTATACAATGGTTTTAACTTTATCCTATTAACCACTTGCTTACTGGGCACCTAAACCCCCTTCCTGCCCAGGCCAATTTTCAGCTTTCAGCTTTCATTGATAGACTGCACTGATGGGCACTGATAGGCTGCATTGGTGGGCACTGATAAGGCGGTACTGGTGGGTACTGATGAGGTGGCACTGATGGGCAGCACTGAAGGGCATTGATAGGTGGCACTGAAGGGCACTAATAGGTGGCACTGATAGCTGGCACTGATGGGCACTGATGGGTGGCAGTGATGGGCACTGATCTCCACTGGTAGGTGACACTAATAGGCAGCACTGCTAGGTGGCACTGATGAGGCACTGATTGGCACCACTGGTGGGCATTGATAGGTGGCACTTGTGGGCTTTGATAGGTGGCACTGGTTGCTGACACTTGATTGGTGGGCACTGTGGGCACTGATTTGTGGCACTGGCAGGCAGTACTGGTGGACACATATGAGGCAGCATTGCCTCTTCCTCTTCGGGACTGATATCCCTTCAACAGAAGATGGTGATTGGCTTTTTTTATTCTTCACGCTGTCAACGTGAGAAGAAAAAAAAAAAAGATTACTGATCTTCTGTTTACATCAAGTGATCAGCTGTCTTTGGCTGACAGCTGATCACGTGGCAAGGGGCCGGGATCGACCCCTTACTCCGATCTGTGATCACCCGAGTCTGATTGACACAGGTGATCACAGCGTGCGCCCTTCAGGGGGGCGTGGCGAGCGTGCAACGGGGAGGACACTATTGACGGCCTCCCGGCAAAGCAGATCCGCGCTGTAGCCGTCATTCGGATCTGAGGGGGTTAAAAACTTTCACATTTTTTACCTAAAATACATGTGTGCCTATAAAGTCCATGTTTCTACTCTAATTCTTCCACACTAAGGAAGAGGCCTATTTTCAAACTTGTTGTTTACAAGTTAAAATCAGTTTTTTTTTTTGTTTTGTTTTTTATAGAAAATTACTTAGAACCCCCAAACATTATATATATATATATATATATATATATATTTTTTTTCAAACACCCTAGAGCTAGGGTTGTCACCTTTTCTTCAAGCCGAACCCGAACACTTTTGCAGCACAGGGAATTTTATATATATATATTTTTGCAGTAAACACTATAGGATTATAAAAGACCTTGGATACATTTGCGTGCCCCAAGGAGAGTAGTAATGTAGCGCACAGAGCGCGCCCTGGCAAACAGTGGGTGTGGCCAGATTGCTCTTGCTGACATCATCGCCCGACCCTTCAGTCAAACCAGCCCCCAAACAGCTGCCCGCAGCTCCCGGGACGGCAACAGATTTGTGTATGACTAATCTCGGTTACTTGGGGAGCCACAGCCTGGTCTGAATAATGTGTCCGGGTTTCAGGTGGACTGAAACCCGGACACATGATTCAAAACCCGTACTGTCCGGGTGAATCCTGGACAGGTGGCAACCCTACCTAGAGCAGGGGTAGGCAACCGGGGGGGCCCTCCAGCTGTTGCAGAACTACAAGTCCCATCATGCATCTGGGAGTAATTGTAACTGGCAGCCTTGCAATGCCTCTTGGGAAATGTAGTTTCACAACAGCTGGAGTGCCCCAGGCTGCCTACCCCCTGCCCTAGAGAATAAAATGGCGGTTGTTGCAATACTTTATGTCACACCGTATTTGCACAGCAGTCTTACAAACACCAATTTTTTTGGGGAAAAAATACACTTTTTTGAATTTAAAAATAAGAAAACAGTAGTTAGGCCAATTTTTTCCTATATTGTGAAGGATGATGTTACGTTGAGTAAATTGATACCCAACATGTCACACTTCAGAATTGCGCCCGCTCATGGAATGGCGACAAACTTTTGCACTTAAAAATCTCCATCGGCGTCGTTTAAAAATTTCAACAGGTTACCAGTTTAGAGTTACAGAGGAGGTCTAGTGCTAGAATTATTGCTCTCAGTCTAACGATCGCGGTGATACCTCACATGTGTGGTTTGAACACCGTTTTCATATGCGGTCGCGACTTAGGTATCTGTGTGCAATAAAGAGTAGGGGCGCTTTAAAAAAAAAAATTCTCATTTATTTTACTTGTTATTTTTTTATTTTTACACTGTATATTAAAAAAAAATCGGTCACTTTTATTCCTATTTCAAGGAATGTAAACATCCCTTGTAATAGGAAAAAAAGCATGACAGGACCTCTTTAATGTTAGATCTGGGGTCAAAAAAGACCTCAGATCTCACATTTACACTTAAATGCAATAAAAAATTTTTTTTAAAAAATCATTTTTTTTCAATTAAAAAAAATTTCCCCTTCAAGACCATTGAGCGGAAGTGACATGTGATGTCGCATCTGTCATCCAATGGTATGGAGCCGAGTGGGGGCCATCTTTCCCTCACTCGACTCCATGCCTCACAGGGGAAAAGACCCGATCGTCTCCACCGCTACTGACAGCTCTGGTTATTATTATTATTATTATTGATAATAATTATTATTATTATTTATTTCATATTTTTTAAAGTTAGGGGTTAATTATTATTTACTTATGTAATATTACATATTATTAATGTATTTTATTTATTATGATTTCTAGTTATTTGTGTATTGATTTTACATTTCTTTGTTCTACTACTACTACTACTGCTACTACTACTACTACTACTACTACTACTACTACTACTAATAATAATAACAATAATAATATAAATAATAATAAAAAATGAATACATAAATGTAAAATAAATACAAGAAAAAAATCATAAATAAATAATAAATAAATTCAATAAATTAATACTAAGTAATAATAAATAAATAATTAACCCCTACCTCTAACCCTTAAAAAAATAAATAAATAAATAAATAAATAACTAAACAGGGTGTTTAGTTATTTATTTATTTATTTATTTTTTAAGGGTTAGAGGTAGGGGTTAATTATTTATTTATTATTACTTAGTATTAATTTATTGAATTTATTTATTATTTATTTATGATTTATGATGTCGCGTACACACAGTAGGATTTTCCAACGGGAAATGTTGGATGTGAGCTTGTTGTCGGAAAGTCCGACCGTGTGTATGCTCCATCGAACATTTGCTGTCGGACTTTCCGCCAACAAATGTTTCTTTGCAGGTTCTTAAATTTTCCGCCAACAAAACTTTGTTGTCGGAAAGCCCGATCACGTGTACACAAGTCTGACGCACAAGTTCACACATGCTCGGAATCAAGAAGAAGGAGCCGCACTGGCTATTGAACTTCCTTTTTCTCGGCTTGTCGTACCTCTTGTACGTCACCGCGTTCCCACGTTCGTAATTGTTGGCCAACATTTGTGTGACCGTGTGTATGCAAGACAAGTTTGAGCCAACAACCTTCGAACAAAAATCCACGGTTTTGTTGGCGGAAAGTCCCATCGTGTGTACAGGGCATTAAAGTAAAATAAATAAATACATTACTAATATTATTATTATTATTTATAATTCATTTAGTTTTTTTTGTTCCGGTTTGGGTGTTTATTATTATTATTTATAATAATAATTTAATATTTTTTTAAGGTTGGGGCTAATTATTATTTATTTATGTATTATTACATATTATAATTTTTTTTTATTTGTATTTATGATGATTTTTAATTATTTATGCATTTATTTTACATTTATCTGTTCATATATTATTACAATTTTATTTATTTTTTTCATTTTTTTATTTGCGAAAAAAATTGCGCAAAAATGTGAGACAAAACGTGTGAACACACACAAAAACGCGTAAATGTAAAATAAATACATGAAAATAATCATAAATAAATAATAAATAAACTGATACTAAGTAATATTAAATAAATAATTAACCCCTACCTCTAACCCTCAAAAAAAAGAAAAGAAAAATAATAATAATAAATAACTAAACACCCTAACCCATAATAAATAAATACATTACTATTATTATTTATAATTCTATTTATTTTTTTGTTCCAGTTTGGGTGTTTATTATTATTATTTATAATAATAATTGAATATTTTTTAAGGTTGGGGCTAATTATTATTTTTTTATGCATTATTACATATTATACATTTTTATTTTTATTTATGATGATTTTTAATTATTTGTGTATTTATTTTACATTTATCTGTTCATATATTATTACTATTTTATTTATTTTTGTCATTTTTTTATTTGGGCAGAAATATGCGCAAAAATGTGAGACAAAATGTGCGAACGTACACAAAAACGCATGAATGGCGCATTTGCATTTATTTTCTATGAGGGAAAAAAAGTGAAATCTGCCCAATTCGAGCTACAAATAAAGCTCCAGAACTTTTTTTAAGCTTCAGGCGTTTGGCTTCGGGTGACTTGAAGTGGAGATGTGAACCGTCTCCGTAGAGAAACATTGATTTTCTTCTCCTCCAGCGTTTTGGAGCTGCGAGCTTAAGCCCGGGTTCACACTTGTGCGAACGCAGACATCGCATGTGATTCGCATTCGCACTGCGAAGCGGATCACATGCGATGTCTGTGCAATGCGAGTTCAGCCATACAGTTGTATGGCTGAACTCGCATTGGATTCGCAAGAAAATAGTGGATCACCCTTGCAATCTGATTCCTGTGCGACTTCACAGTTCACACTGCGATCTGTGAACCGATCTGGGGGGCGCCCTTAACATTGTATTGACACCCGCAGCGGTTCGCAGAGGGCAGTGTGAACTGCCTGCAGGAGAGATGCGATGCAGGAATCGACGCTCTAATCGCACTGGTTCCCGCATCGCTACAGTGTGAACCTGGGCTCAAGATACAAAACGCTGAGGTGTGAAAAGATGACACAATCACTTGCTACACAGTTACAATGTTGCAGTCTGATTGCTGGGAGAGGGGCGGAGTCGGAGGAAGGCTACATTTACAACTGCTTCTAAGGCCACATTCACACGACGGTGACTTGAAAGTCGTGCGATTTTGAAGCGATTTACCGCCATGATTTTGCTGCGATTTCAGGGAACGCCTGTGTGAACTTGAGGTCTATGGATCTCAACTCGCATCAAAGTCACACTAAAGTAGTACAGGAGTAGTCAGGGCTGGTGCAAGGATTTTTGACACCTTAGGCGAAACCTCATTTTGCCGCCCCCTCCGGCTCTACCCCTTTGCTCTACCCATGTATACCCCACCTTTTTAATGAAGCGCCCATCAAATGCTACCTCACCAGCACCCATCAAATGCAGCCTCTCCAGCGCCCATCAAATACTACCTCACCAGCGCCCATCAAATGCTACCTCACCAGCGCCCATCAAATGCAGCCTCTCCAGCGCCCATCAAATACTACCTCACCAGCGCCCATCAAATACTACCTCACCAGCGCCCATCAAATACTACCTCACCAGCGCCCATCAAATGCAGCCTCTCCAGTGCCCATCAAATACAGCCTCTCCAGCGCCCATCAAATACTACCTCACCAGCGCCCATCAAATGCAGCCTCTCCAGCGCCCATCAAATGCAGCCTCTCCAGCGCCCATCAAATGCAGCCTCTCCAGCGCCCATCAAATGCAGCCTCTCCAGTGCCCATCAAATGCAGCCTCTCCAGTGCCCATCAAATGCAGCCTCTCCAGTGCCCATCAAATGCAGCCTCTCGTGCGTCCATCAAATACTACCTCTCCAGCTCCCATCAAATACTACCTCACCAGCGCCCATCAAATACTACCTCATCAACGCCCATCAAATGCAGCCTCTCCAGTGCCCATCAAATACTACCTCACCAGTGCCCATCAAATGCAGCCTCACCAGCCTCCATCACATGCAGCCTCTCCAGTGTCCATCAAATGCAGCCTCTCCAGTGCCCATCAAATACAGCCTCACCAGCACCCATCAAACGCAGCCTCTCCAGCGTCCATCAAATACAGCCTCACCAGCACCCATCAAACTCAGCCTCTCCAGCGCCCATCGAACGCAGCCTCTCCAGTGCCCATCAAATACAGCCTCACCAGCACCCATCAAACTCAGCCTCTCCAGTGCCCATCAAACGCAGCCTCTCCAGTGCCCATCAAATACAGCCTCACCAGCACCCATCAAATACAGCCTCACCAGCACCCATCAAATACTACCTCACCAGCGCCCATCAAATACTACCTCACCAGCACCCATCAAATGCAGCCTCTCCAGCGTCCATCAAATGCAGCCTCTCCAGTGCCCATCAAATGCAGCCTCACCAGCACCCATCAAATACAGCCTCACCAGCGCCCATTAAATGCAGCCTCACCAGAGCCCATCAAATACTATCTCACCAACGCCCATCAAATTCAGCCTCTCCAGCGCCAATCAAATGCAGCCTCTCCAGCACCCATCAAATGCAGCCTCTCCAGCACCCATCAAATGCAGCCTCTCCAGTGCCCATTAAATGCAGCCTCACCAGCGCCTACCAATTGCTACCTCTCCAGCACCTATCAAATGCAGTCTACCAGTGCCCATCAATGAATGTTTGCTTGCTTCCATTCCTCCGCCGCCGCTGTGCCTCAGACACTATGTGTGAAAGGAGCGGCGGCTGCCTGCTGATGCTGAGATTTAGTTGCTTGCTGTAGAGAGAAGAGAGTAGGAACACCAGTGGCCAGGCACCCTGAGAGCAGTGCGCCCTAGGCGGCTGCCTAGTTTGCTTAGTGGTAGCACCGGCCCTGGCAGTAGTACTGCATCCCCTGGCAGAAATCGTGAAATTTTGTTATTGATATTCAGTGCTTTTTATGGGGGGGAGCGGCAAACAACTAACCCTCCCCCCTCCCGCAGCAACTCAAACCCCCCCAATCTCCCGACGCCCCACCCACTGTCTGCCGGTCAGCCCATCCGCACTTACCCCATCTAAGCAGCGGGCATCGGCAGGCATCCGAGGAGCAGCGGTGGGGATCTGGACACCAAGCCTCGGAGGGGACAGGGCTCTTCTTCTCCTCGCTTCTGCCGTGCGTCTCCTCCCCTCCTCCTAGGCGTCCAATAGGATCGCCTGTCCTTTCAGTCAATCGGGTGATGGGTATCAGACCCGCTTCCTGATTGGCCAGGAGCATCAAAAATTCATGCCCACCTGGTTGCAACACAACTGGGTGGGCTCCAGACGCAGTGCTCTGCGCCCCGAGCCCACCCTATTTTGAAGCCTATTAGAGCTTATGGCTCTAATCAGGTGCTTCAAAGAAAAAAACCCCGCCGCTGTAATTCATGCGCCTGGCATCCTGAAAGGGGCCAGGTGCATGGATAGGGAGGGGGCATGGATAGGGGGCAGCGCCCGTGCACCCATAATGGACGGGCCGCCCCTGTTGATATTGAAAATATGACTGATCATGCCAAAAAAAAGTCCCAAAAGTGGAAATTTCGCTTTAAGCACTCCTAACCCCCTGACATTTTGCATGTCATTTTTTTTGGGGGGGGGGCAGGTACCTACTTTTGACAGGTACCCGCTCCCAATTCCGCTTGGGCCGCCTAGGTGACTTGAGTAGAAGTTCTCCTCTTCCCCCTCCCTCCCTGCAGTCTTCTGGGACACGTCACAGGTCCCAGAAAATTGCCCGGCCATTGAGGAGGCGCAGCGCGACTCGTGAATGCTCAGTGCGCACCCGGCCGCGAAGCCGCAAGCTGCCACAGCGGGGTGCCCATACTTGTGATGCCGGATAGAACTGAGGGTTTCAGGCGACATCATCGGTGGATCATGAGACAGGTAGTGTGTTTTTATTAAAAGTCATCAGCTACACTTTTTACTAGCTGCTGACTTTTAATAAACACAAAGCCGAGTGC
Organism: Lithobates septentrionalis; assembly: GCA_037952835.1. Lineage (NCBI taxonomy): Eukaryota > Metazoa > Chordata > Amphibia > Anura > Ranidae > Lithobates > Lithobates septentrionalis. The sequence continues at coordinate 329,529 of JBBDGP010002256.1, forward strand.
AACTCCGCTTGATTTAAGGATAGTGATCAGGGACGGGACGAGGGGTGGGCAGAAGGGACAGCTGCCCCGGGCACAAGGGGCTGCTGCCCTGGGCACAGCGTGTATTGTAAGGATAGTTTCTTCTACTATAAGGCTGACAGGTGTAGTGACAGCGGCATCACTACTTCTGTCAGCCCCTTGCTTGGAAGCAGCAAGCAGAGGAGGAGAGGCGGGAGGAGGTGCGGGCTGTGCTCTCTCTCCCCCTCCTCCTCATAAGCTCGCACATAATGAAGGGGAGGGGTGCAATTTGACATCTTTGCCCTGGGCACTGGATGATCTCCTGGTACTGATAGTGATCACATGAAGCCATTTATTATCACATAGTTATTTGGCTCCTTTTTAAATCATAATAATAACAGAAATCCCCCAAATGGCCCTGATCAAAAGTTTCCACCCCCCGGAAATGTTTGGCCTTGGTACAGACACACAAGGTGACACACACAGGTTAAAATGGCAATTAAAGTGTATTTTCCCAGATATGGGGCTTTTTAAATTGCAATTTAGTGTCTGCGTATAAATAGTCAATGAGTTTGTTAGCTCTCACGTGGATGCACTGAGCAGGCTAGATGCTGACCCATGGGGGGCAGAAAAGAACTGTCAAAAGACCTGTGTAACAAGGTAGGGGAACTTTATATAGATGGAAAAGGATATAAAAAGATGTCCAAAGCCTTGAATATGCCAGCCAGTACTGTTCAATCATTTATTAAGAAGTGGAAGATTCCAGGATCTCTTGATACCAAGCCAAGTTCAGGTAGACAGGTAGTCCTGCACCGCAAACTCGCTCATCCATGTCTTTATGGACCTTGCTTTGTGCACTGGTCCAAATCATTTGGTGGAGGGGGGATTCTGGTGTGGGGTTGTTTTTCAGGGGTTGGGCTTGGCCCCTTACTTCCAGTGAAGGGAACTCTTAAGGCGTCAGCATACCAAGACGTTTTGGACAATTTCATGCTCCCAACTTTGTGTGAACAGTTTGGGGATGGCCCCTTCCTGTTCTAACATGACTGCACACCAGTGCACAAAGCAAAGTCCATAAAGACATGTATGAGCGAGTTTGGGGTGGAGGAACTTGACCGGCCTGCACAGAGACCTGACCTCAAGCCGATAGAACACCTTTGAGCGGAGACTGCGAGCCAGGCCTTCTCGTCCAACATCAGTGCCTGACCTCACAAATGCACTTCTGGAAGAATGGTCAAACATTCCCATAGACACCCTCCTAAACCTTGTGAACCGCCTTCCCAGAAGAGTTGAAGCTGTTATAGCTGCAAAGGGTGGGCCAACTTAATATTGAACCCTACGGACTAAGACTGGAATGCCGTTAAAGTTAATGTGTGTGTAAAGGCAGGTGTCCCAATACTTTTGACAATATAGTGTATATACCAAACCACAATCTATTCCCTTTAATCAGGTGTCCTAATTTTGTCAGGATAAGTATTCATCCTAGCTTTCCAAAGAGTGGTTTAATAGCATATCCTAATGTTCCCGACCTAATTGCCTGTACTAGCATCTTAAGCTTAATTGCCTTTCCTAACTTTCCAGTTTAATTGCTTATCGTAATTACCCTGGCTAATTGCCTGTCCTAACTTTTCCAGCTTAATTCCTTGTCCTAATCTTCCAATCTTAATTGTATATTCCTGATTAACTAGCACCTTCTCGAGATGCCTGAAGACATCAGAGAGTGCTGGCCCCTTACAGTAAAACCTTTGTATGTCAGTAGATCCGACCACAACAGACATCCCCTGTTCTGTTTCAAATGATGGTTTTATGCCTTGACATACCTCCATAGACCTAGTGTGCAAAGACAGTAAGGTTACCTGCTGACTTGGCAATACCCACAGGCAGCTTAACTCTTCAATAAGACACAGAAGATGAATCCAACACAATTTTACGTGAGCTAATTGCAGTACAGATCATGTTTTTCCAGTCTTTTGAAGTGTAAGAAAACAATGACTTTCCTTACCCTGTGCCTATGAAGTACTAACTTTGACTGAGGGGAACATGGAATAATTGGGGTGGGACATCCTGAGCTCACAGGAAACAGGGTAGATGACTCTGGTCAGCCTGAGCTTACAGAAAGCAGGTTCGATGACTTTGGACATCCTGAGCTCACGGGAAGCTGGTTAGATGACACTGGTCATCCAAAAGTCACAGGAAGCGGGTTAGAAGACTCTAGTCAACCTGAACTCATAGGAAGCCAGTTAGATGACTCTGGTCATCCTGAGCTTACAGAAAGTGGGTTAGATGACTCTGGACATCCTGAGCTCACAAGAAACAGGGTAGATGACTCTGGACATCCTGAGCTCACAGGAAGCCAGTTAGATGACTCTGGTCACCCTGAGCTCACAGGAAGTGGGTTAGATGACTCTGGACATCCTGAGCTCACAGGAAGTGGGTTAGATGACTCTGGTCATCCTGAGCTCACAGAAACCGAGTTAGATGACTCTGGACATTCTGAGCTCACAGGAAGTGGGTTAGATGACTCTAGTCACCCTGAGCTCACAGGAAGCAGGTTAGATGACTCTGGACATCCTGAGCTCACAGGAAGCGAGTTACATAGATGACTCTGGACATTCTGAGCTCACAGGAAGCAGGTTAGATGACTCTGGACATCCTGAGCTCATAGGAATTGGGTTGGATGACTCTGGACATCCTGAGCTCACAGGAAGCAGGTTAGATGACTCTGGTCATCCTGAGCTTACAGGAAGCTAGTTAGATGACTCTGGACATCCTGAGCTCACAAGAAGCAGGTTAGATGACTCTAGTCATCTTGAGCTCACAGAAAGTAGGTTGGATGACTCTGGACATCCTAAGCTCACAGGAAGCTATTTAGATCACTCTGGACATCCTGAGCTCACAGGAAGTAGGTTAGATGACTCTGGTCACCCTGAGCTCACAGGAAGCAGGTTAGATGACTCTGGACATCCTGAGCTCACAGGAAGCTAGTTACATAGATGACTCTGGACATTCTGAGCTCACAGGAAGCAGGTTAGATCACTCTGGACATCCTGAGCTCACAGGAAGTGGGTTGAATGACTCTAGTCATCCTGAGCTCATAGGAAGCAGGTTAGATGACTCTGGTCATCCTGAGCTCACAGGAAGCTAGTTAGATCACTCTGGACATCCTGAGCTCACAGGAAGTGGGTTAGATGACTCTAGTCACCCTGAGCTCACAGGAAGCAGGTTAGATGACTCTGGACATCCTGAGCTCACAGGAAGCGAGTTACATAGATGACTCTGGACATTCTGAGCTCACAGGAAGCAGGTTAGATGACTCTGGACATCCTAAGCTCATAGGAATTGGGTTGGATGACTCTGGACATCCTGAGCTCACAGGAAGCAGGTTAGATGACTCTGGTCATCCTGAGCTTACAGGAAGCTAGTTAGATGACTCTGGACATCCTGAGCTCACAAGAAGCAGGTTAGATGATTCTAGTCATCTTGAGCTCACAGAAAGTAGGTTGGATGACTCTGGACATCCTAAGCTCACAGGAAGCTATTTAGATCACTCTGGACATCCTGAGCTCACAGGAAGTAGGTTAGATGACTCTGGTCACCCTGAGCTCACAGGAAGCAGGTTAGATGACTCTGGACATCCTGAGCTCACAGGAAGTAGGTTAGATGACTCTGGTCACCCTGAGCTCACAGGAAGCAGGTTAGATGACTCTGGACATCCTGAGCTCACAGGAAGCTAGTTACATAGATGACTCTGGACATTCTGAGCTCACAGGAAGCAGGTTAGATCACTCTGGACATCCTGAGCTCACAGGAAGTGGGTTGAATGACTCTAGTCATCCTGAGCTCACAGGAAGCAGGTTAGATGACTCTGGTCATCCTGAGCTCACAGGAAGTGGGTTAGATGACTCTGGTCATCCTGAGCTCACAGGAAGCTAGTTAGATCACTCTGGACATCCTGAGCTCACAGGAAGTGGGTTGAATGACTCTGGTCATCCTGAGCTCTCAGGAAGTAGGTTGGATGACTCTGGACATCCTAAGCTCACAGGAAGCTAGTTAGATCACTCTGGACATCCTGAGCTCACAGGAAGCAGGTTAGATGACTCTGGACATCCTGAGCTCACAGGAAGCAGGCTAAAAAACTATAGACATATTTTAACTCAATAGAGAACCATTGCTAGATTGGGCAGCTGTGAGTCTGTGCAGGACAGCAGCAGATAACAGGTGAGTAATAAAAACTATTGTGATATTGGGGGTTTTTAGTTCAGTGGTAGAAGCATTTTACTAAGTCCATGCCATGAACTGTGGTTTAGTGCTTGATGGCCTATATTTTTGTAGCACCCTCACAGTTATTGTTGGTTGCTAGAATAATTTAGTTTAGCTTCTCTAATCATTGGATTGATTGTTCTGGCTTGCACAGTGTTTCACAGGCGTCTGGTCTGATTGCTTCCCCCTGCATTCCAGAGCATTGTAGATTTACAGTGAGAGGAAGAATGGGAGAGCAGCTTGAATATTTATAGGGACCCAGCCAATCCCTTAAAAGGTGTGTCCCGTAGGTGGCTGGAGAACCCACACATAGTCTGAAGCCTGGAGCAGTGATTGTTAGATCCTGGGTTCAGCCCTGCCAGAGAAGTCCCCTGTTGGAGGGGCCCTGCCCCTCTGGGCAGTCTGCTAGGGATGCTGAGTCTTAGCTATAGTCTAAGCTGGAGGGTCTATTTTCCAAAAGTGTGGGCTTTAGTTTCTTATGGTCTGGAGAAGCTCATTGGAGGATACCCGGTGGAGATTGGAGGGAAGATTGTTCAGTGGTCCTGTGGTATCATCTTTGTGTCCCTCACTGAGGCGTGCCCAGTGGATATCAGAAGGAGGCAGCTGAGGATCATGTGGCATTGTAAGCACAGACCTAAACTTTCGTGCCTAGAAACTGTGTTCTCAGTTCTACAAAAGGAGTAAGTTCCAGGCAATTTTTCCAGCACGTAGTGAACTTTGTGGAAGCTTTCTGTCAGGATAGCGAGAAGAGAAGTGTCTTCAGTCAAGTCAGTTCTTGCGGGGTATCCCATGTTTCTTCCCTCTTACCCATCTAAGTTCATATCAACAATAAAATTACAAAAGACACCCCCAGACTTTTCATTTGAGCCAGTGAGAAAGAAGAAAATACTGTGTGCCTGTCTGTGCATGCACTGAATTTGGGGGATCTCTCTGGGTCCGGCTACTATATAAAGGGTTCGTAGCTACCTGAGCCTGCCCACCCCGTGACATACATGGCCATATATCGAGTGCAAGAAGACCTTATTTGGAGGCTCCTGGAGGATCCCTGATGTCAGACTCGGAAGGGGGAAGACTGAGGATGGAACTCTGTCTATTCCTATGGAACAGCGAGTGGACATTGGCAACCCCCGTCCAGGGAGAGCCCTGCACAGGGCCACTGGATAGACTTAGAGGGGTACAGGCCCGGGGTTCCCCGTCACTCGGCACAGAGTTGGGGCTGGGGGGGGGGGGGGTGGCTAGGGCAGCACAAAACCAAAATACACCACTGGGTGGGACTGGTTTAACTCTTTATAATCTGAGGCCTTGAGAGCAGAGGCTAGTGGGAAGGCATAACCTGTGCAAGACACCATTATGTAGGGAATAGCTTGTGTAGTGTGCCCTCTGGGGCTAGGCCAAGTTAGATTTCCCTTCAGACTGAAGGGAACCCCATCAAAGGGGACCTACAGTTACAGGAGTATGGAAGTACTGGATGGTATTGGATCATATCTGAACTTAGACTGTTCAGTTATACTGATGACTGGTTGAAGAAGATGGAGGCATGCTTATGTATGAAAAAGAACTGTGTATCTGTTCTGGTTACAGTTAAATGTTAAAAAGCCCGATCGTGTGGACATTCAATTATTTCTTGAGGTGGTCCTCAGGCCAGGAGCATGTGAGTAATCAAGATGGTGCAGTTCCTCCAACTACAGGTATGAGCTACCCCATACCATTCCTGATGCAGGTGGGTGGTGGGAGGTGCCCTTGTCCACCATGACCATTGCTGGCGGTTTATCATGTTGACCATCGTCACCAAGACTGGAAATGAAGGAAAATCCTTAATTTTGAGTTGCCACCAATGCAGGAATAGAGGGGAAATTTGTCAATGGGGCACTCCCAGTAACAACTGTCTACCCTATAGAGTTGCAACCCTTCCTTTCCTTTTTAGTCTAAAACTAAGAAAAAGTTTTGGCTGGACATACACTTCATTGTCCTCCAGCTGTTCCAGCTTGATGGTACGTTCTAACATTACAGGCTTAATTGATATAGTGGCCGCCAGTGAAAAAGAGAACAGCATTTTATGGGAATAAAATTGTGTCGTGTCTTCGTGTCTTTTGAAATTCACCCCGACTCTTATAAATCCTGGAATCCTGAGAGGAGCCGCTGCTATGTTACAGAACAGAAGGACTGGTTACGATGAGATACAACGCCGTTCTCTCCATCCTGATAATCAGTCATTGGCTGAAACTTAACTGCAATCTTTTTATAACTCACATCTCAGGCCCAGAGGGTTATGTCCCCATAAAGCTGCAGAATCGTTATACTTAGTCTATATATCTTAAATGATGTTCCTCTGTCTCTGAGGTACTAGTAGTGCTCTATATTGGAAGTGGAATGAGGTGGAATAAGGACAATGGTGGTGCTGTGAATATTGTTCTTTTGAGGAGTGTGGCACCAGAGAGATCGGGTACTCTACAAATAAATCTCTTTTATTGGTTGTAGCAGGACGATGGCTGTTCCCCAACATGAAACAGTTCTAGAATGCAGAACAAGAAGGAACTAAATATAGTCAATGCCTTGCTGAAAACAACTTAAAGGGGAACTGCCTCAAAAGGCAGGAAATATCTATTCCCTTTGTGGCCAACATTTTTCTGTCGGCATTCTGTATTCTATGTAGTGCACCCCCATAAGGGCTGCAGGTAAACTGGGATCCCCCACCCTTCACAGCCAGGCACACCAAATTGTCAGTCTCCCAGAGTCAGAGAGCAGTCCGTGACTTTGTTTTTGTTTTTTTTTATTGAGGGTAATTAACCTAAATGGGGATAAGGGTATTATGGGATGCCCATTTGACTTCAGAACAAACTTCAGGGACACTTCTCTTATATACAGTCTATATACAGCCCCAACTTCTTCCTTCAGCACACACTTGCTCGGTTCCCAGCTCTGTCACTCAAGGATTTGTAGCAAAGGCCCATTACAGGCAGAGACTCACAGCCCCTATACTTGAAGAACATTGGAGTGACACAGCTAACACATTTTCAGCACTTCCTCCCATGGTCACTGAGCCCAGCACCACCTCTTCAGGCCCTGCCAGCCCACCTGGCTGTAGCTGCCCCTTTCACAAGCCCTCCTGGCTAACTGCTCCACAGTCATTCAGACTGACACTCTCTCCACGGAGAGTGCTGACCTGCTCCCGCTGTCCTCTCTTTGCTCCTGTGCCTCCAGGAAGGGGTTCCTCCGTGTGTTGTGGGGGATCCTTCCAGCACCCAAGCCCAAGGTCACCCCCCCCCCCCAGACTAGGGGGCACCCTCAAGGGCCACCGACAGCCTCCTTAGCCTCCTATCTCCATCTTCTACCCGCCTGCCCCTGCTGGCATGACTCATGCCTATTTATGGGGTGCCTGCCCCCTGCCAGCTAATTTGCTGGGGATTGGCTAGGGCCCTCATAAATATGCCAAGCAGCTCCTCCTAGCCTCCGCCTACTACATCTGGAAGCTTCTCCAAGGTTCCAGAAACAGGGGGAGGCACCAGAGATGCTGCCTACTGAGTCATCCAGCCTCCCTGAGTCTCTCAACCCTGACCCAGATTCAACCCTGACCTGGCTCTCAGCCAAACCAAGTTACCTACACTAACAAACCTATTTACACCTAGCACACTAGCTAGAGGGTGCTACATCTATATAGCAGCTTTAATCTGTGTTTTCCGCCTTTTCCCTAGTATGCTTCCTAAAATGTATCCCTGTGCATCCCCATGACTGCAGAATGAGACCATTAGAAATAGTGAGTAGGAAGTACACATGGAGATGGCAGATAGGTGTTTGTGTTTCTTATTCCTACTTTCTACTTATTCCTACTGTTTCTTATGTTTCTTATTCCTACTTTCTACGTTCTACTATCCCATTATTTAGCCAAGCACTGTCAATATCGGTGATAATTTTTTCTGGAAAGCACCGTATGAGGCTACCAGCAGGGTTGCCAACCATATGAGGCTACCAGCAGGGTTGCCAACCGTCAGTAAATTTACTGACTGTTTGTAAAAATCAGTGCTTTTTACAGCTGTCAGTAAATTTTAGTTAGAGAAATTTTATGTCAGTAAAAATCTGTCCTTTTTTTTCAAGCAGGTTAGTGTTGGCTCAGCAAGTGTAAGAATGAACCACTTGAGAGCTTAATGCATGACCAGCAGCCACTTATACAGGCAGAGTTTGGAGCCAGTTGGGATAATTTTCAAATAGAAGCAGGCTGGAGCTGGCAGCGGAAGGAGCAGGCGGCCACATTTGCCAATCCTGTTTGTGCACTGGTGTGCAGTCATGTTGGAACAGGATGGGGCCATCCCTAAACTGTTCCCACAAAGTTGGAAGCATCAAATTGTCCAAAATGTCTTGAATGAATGAATGAATGATTTGTAAAGCGCTGCAAATGCGAACTGAATCGCCTCAAGGCGCTAGATGCGTTCTCTGTTGTCAGCTTCTTAGAAAAGGAAGGTCTTTAGTTTTTTCCTGAAGGCCTGATGGTTTTCTTCCATGCGAATGTAAGTCGGAAGAGCAATCCATAGCCGTGGTCCTTGGACTGCGAATCTTCGTTCTCCCTTTGCTTTGTAGCGGTATTTGGGAATGATGAGGAGGTTTTGGTTAGCTGATCGAAGACTGCGATTAGGTGTGTAGTGTTTTATTTTCTCTCGGAGATATAGCAGAGCGTTTCCTTGTATGCATTTGTGGGTGAGGCAGAGGGTCTTGAATGTGATCCGATTCTTTACGGTTAGCCAGTGTAGGCTCCTTAGGGATGGGGAAATGGATTCCCAGGTTTTTTTTCCTGTTAACAGTCTTGTCGCCGTGTTTTGGATGAGTTGTAAGCGCGCAAGCTGATATTGGGGTAATCCTACGTAGAGCAAGTTTGCATAGTCGAGTCGGGAATTGATGATTGTTCCAACAACTGCCGCTTTGTCCTCTTCTGGGATGAAGGGGATGAGTCTACGTAGCAGGCAGAGGAGATGGTGGGATCCGCCAACTACTGATCCTATTTGTGCATCCATTGTCATTTCTGAGTCAAAGATGACTGCAAGACTCTTGGCTTTGGTGCTTGGAGAGATGGTCTGTCCGAAGATGGTGGGAGGTGTCCACGGAGTCTTAGTATGCTGACGCCTTAAGAGTTCCCTTCACTGGAATTAACTGGAATTAGTCCAACTTCTAAAAAAAACACCCCACACCATAATCCCCCCTTCACCAAATGATTTGGACCAGTGCACAAAGCAAGGTCCATAAAGATATGGATGAGAGAGTTTGGGGTGGAGGAACTTGACTGACCTACACAGAGTCCTGACCTCAACCAGATAGGACACCTTTGGGATGAATTAGAGCAGAGACTGCGAGCCAGGCTTTCTCATCCAACATCAGTGCCTGACCACATAAATGTGCTTCTGGAAGAATAGTCAAACATTCCCATAGACACACTCCTAAACCTTGTGGACAGCCTTCCCAGAAGAGTTGAAGCTGTTATAGCTGCAAAAGGTGGGCCAACTCAATATTGACCCCTATGGACTAAGACTAGGATGCCATTAAAGTTCATGTGCGTGTAAAGGCAGGTGTCCCAATACTTTTGGTAATATAGTGGTGTTCAACAGGGGCTGGGTATGGTGGAGGTAAAGTTCTGAGAGGTTATCTACAGCTTGGTGTTGGTAGATCCAAAGTCCTGGTGGACCCATAGAGAACACGGAATGGGTGGCTGTAAATCCTGATAGATCAGCCAGAGCTTGGCTTGAGAGGATCCAAAGTCCTAAATTATTCACCCACAGGTGAAAAAGGGTAGATCAAAAGTCTTGATGGACCCACCTAAAGCTGAGCATGGACAGATACAAACTCTTACTGGATCCAGCCAGAGTTGGTCGTGGGTAAATGCAAAGTCCTGAGAGATTAACCAAGGCTGGGTGTGGGGGAACCCAAAGTTCTGATGTATCCTCCAAAAGCAGGATATGAGTAGATGTAAATCCTGATACAGTAAATCCTCAAACTTATGCTTGAGAAGATCCAAAGTACTAATACATTCACCCAGGGGTAAAAAAGGGGTTAATGCAAAGTCTTGATGGCCCCACCTAGAGCTGAGCATGTTCAGATCCAAACTCTAAATGGATCCACCCAGAGGTGGTCATGGGTGGGTGCAAAGTCGTCAGAGATTACCCAATGCTGGGTGTGGGTGAAACCAAAGTACTGGTCATGGGTGGATGTAAATACTGATAAATTCCCCAGAACTAGACTGGAGAGGATCTGCATGGGCAGATCCAAACTCTTATTGGATCCAGCCAGAGTTAGTCGTGGGTAAGTGCAAAGTCCTGAGAGATTTCCCAGGGCTGGGTGCGGTGTGACCCAAATGTGACGGACCCCCGTACTCAAGATGAGTCTGCCCGTCGTAAATGCTTCCTCTGTCCGGTACCACACGATTCAAGATCCCTCCGAGCACCCAGTCATTAGCCGTAACTCAACATAGAGTGAAAACAATAGATTCTTTATTCAAATACATGTAACAACAGATGTACAACTCAGGGACAATCCCCCCTCCCTTGCATTCAGGGCAGGGTAAACTGTCCAATCAGCAATAAGGAACACAGAGGCATTGAAACATTTGAACAATAGAACAATAGAACACCTTATCAGCAGAGAGGGCTGTTGGAGGGATTCCCCTCCCCTCTCTGCCCTGCCCCCGGTTTACATGCCAGAAACACCAATACAAACATCCATCCCATAATACACTTCTCCTAAGGCAGACAGGTACAACAGAACAATGGGACACAGCCACATCCCAAACGATCCCAGCAGAGTCCAAAAACATGAGACAACACACACACACATATATATATATATATATATATATATATATATATATATATATATATATATATACAGCAAGTCCGACTAGCACAGATCAGACTGGGGTTCTCGTCACCCTGTGCCCCTAATGGACACAGGCTGATTTACACATAGGAGGGGACAGAGGAGCTGGGCATGGAGTTTCCAGAGGTCTCCAAGGTAAGCTGGGTTCCACAAGCCCCCACCCAAAGTGACTCCTGTCACACCAAAGTTCTGGTGGATCCCGCAAAAGCAGGGCATGGCTAGATGTAAATCCTGATAAATCCCCAGAGTTGTGCTTGAAAAGTCCTAATAGAGTCACCCAGGGGTGAAAAGGGGTTAATCAAAAGTCTTGATGGACCCACCTAGAGCTGAGCATGTTCAGATTCAAACTCTTAATGGATGCCCCCAGAGCTGGTTGTGGGTGAATGCAAAGTCCTCAGAGTTTACCCAATGCTAGATGTGGGTGGAACCAAAGTTCTGGTCATGGGTGAATGTAAATCCTGATAAATTCCCCGGAGCTAGACTTGAGAGGATCCAAAATCCTTATAGATTTACCCAGAGCTGGAAATGAATGGATCACAAACCTTTATTGTCCCACCTAGATATAAGAGTTGGCAGATCCAAATCGCTGATGGATCCATCCAGAGCCTGGCGTAGGTAGAAAAGTTCTGATAGGTCTATCCAGAATTGGATGTGGGTAGACCCAAAGTTCTGGTGGATTCACCCAGAGCTGGGCATGGGTGGATGTAAATCCTTTTAAATCCCTCAGCACTAGGTTTGAGAGGATCCAAGGTGCTGATAGATTCACCCAGTGCTGGAAGAGGATGGATCAATAATCTTTATGGACTCACCTAGATCTGAGCATACGCAGATCCAAATTGCTGCTGGACCCATGCAGAACCAGGCGTAGGTGGTTCCAAAGTTTTGATAGGTCCACCCAGAGTTGGTTGTATGCAAATCCAAATGGATCACTCAGACATGGATGTGAGTGTATCAAAGTTTTTATAGATCCACCTAGAGATGTTCATGGATAGATCCAAAGTTCCAATCAACCCATAGCTCGGCAGATTATGGTATATCCTAACTACATTGAGAGGCACTCCAGCCAGCACAGAATATCACCCATTAGCACAATGGATGCGCAGAATTTCTTCTTTTAGGATTGCAATGGCTTCTTTGCTCACATCACAGTGGTGGAGTTCCACTTTAGGAAAAATAACTATTTATGTTTAGTGTTCCTGATTTAAAAGACAACCTCCCTTAGCCTTTACGACTTCAGCTTTCCTGAACTCAATCTATACCGTACATCTTAAATATTCAATGAGAGAAATAATTTATGTCAATGTGATTTCCCATGGTGCACTGCTGATTAAGCACTATTGCACTTAATTGACTAAACCTCTCCGTGTGCTTTATTGCTCAATACTACGCGTACTGCGCACGCCTCGAGACAAGAGCAGAAAATCCTGGGAATAATTTTGCGAAGCTTAGCTGTAGTCTAATGCTTGACATTTAAAAATTACAAGAATAATGATTTTCATTTTTTTTTTTCTTTTTTGGCCAAGTAATGTCATTAAAATCACATCCTCGCTGATGTATAAGCTGGTTGTACTGTGTTTTTTTTTTTTATCTAAATTGCAGATTTTTAGGCAGCATTTTAACATGATTAAAAAAAAAATGAAGAATTAGGGAGCTGCCAAAAAGCTTTCGGTTCTTGAAAATTAAAAGCGCAGAAAGGTTAATGAATTTGCACTATTTGCTTATCAATATTCTAGATATGAACTTTATTGTGGCCAAGAGGGGAGGAGGAATTAAAGCAACCCTGTCATTATGATAAATTAAATCGAGCATATGATTGTTTGCATTAGTTTTCATTTTTCAGGGTTTTTTTTTTTTTTCATTTATTTACACCTGGTAACCCTGTGAATAACACACTGGGTGGCTACACTAGCTACTCCTCTGTATCCATGGAAGGAACCATAGTTGTCACCCAGGCTGGACTTCAAATATGCCTGCCTTTATTAATCTTCATAAATTACAAAAGATATTGGATATTAGCATACATCAAATTGCCTTCGGGGATCAGGCAGGAATTTGTTTCCTCCACTGGAGCAAATTGGTACATGCTTTATAGGGTTTCTTTGCCTTCCTCAGGATCAACTGTGGGTATAGGGTTCTGTATATGGAGGTTTTCTGTTATTTTTCTTCTATTGGTTGAACAAGATTGATTGAATTAATAGGAAAGACACATAATAGAGCTTACCTAATGCTCCTTCTTTATCTTCTCAGAGAGAAGCCATGTGTCAGGGCTGGGCTCAGCCCTTCCTTCCCTATGCTGGCCGCTCAGCTGTCGGCTAATTGCCAGCTCCTATCTCTCCACGGTTACTCAGCTGTTGATGATATCCTCCTCGTCAGTCCTGCCTACTTAGGCCATCCAGTCCAGAGGAGCTCTGCCTTCACCTTGGTCAACATCACAGAAACTATCTCCTGCGATCCTTGTCAAGACTTGCTTTGCTGACATCCCTTCTGGCTCCAGATCCTGCTTTGCTGTTCCATTACATCGATCCCTGACTTTTGGCTTGGCTGACTATCCATTCCGGTTACTGAACTATGTTTAGACTATGTTTGTTCTTTTTACTTTTATTATTAAACAAGTGTGATTTAACTGTACTTCTGTCTCGGCCTGATTTCATGGTTTCTGACACCATGACACATATGCTGGGGTTTGCCTTGGATCTCTTCTTATTGAGGACTTGGGCAAATCTCAACAGATACAAATTAAATTCACACAGGCATGCAAATGTACGTTGCATTTTTTTTTTTTGGGTATATTTGTAGCGCACCCCCGTAAGAGTCAATGGTGAATACAGTCCTTTTTCATACCTTGGAGCACAGACAGCATTTTCATCAGTCTTCCACTGACACAAAAAAGCAGTCTTATGCCGCGTACACACGGTCGTACTTTTCGTCTACAAAAGTCGGACAGCCTGTCGGACAGACTTCCGGCAGACTTTCGGTGGACTTGCCGCGGACTTGCGGCCTACTTTCTAACGACCGGACTTGCCTACACACGACCACACAAAAGTCGGTCGGATTCGTACGTGATGACGTACACCGGACTAAAATAAGGAAGTTCATAGCCAGTAGCCAATAGGTGCCCTAGCGTGGCTTTTTGTCCGTCGGACTAGCACACAGACGAGCGGATTTCGGGGTCCGTCGTAGGTACGAAGTAAAAGTTTTGAAGCATGTTTCAAATCTAAAGTACGTCGTATTTGAGGCTAAAAAAGTCGGTTGAAAGTCCGGAGAAGCCCACACACGATCGGATTACCAGCCAGCTTTAGTCCATCAGCGTCTGTTGGACTTTTGTAGACGAAAAGTACGACCGTGTGTACGCGGCATTAGGGTTTTTGTAGGGAACGATGAACTGGGTTAGGGGGAAGGGAGCACAGGATACCCCGAAAACTGTAGAACTGAATAACTTGAAGACTCCTCAACTTCTAGTTAAATTACACAAAACGTCTGGCTGTACTGAACAACTGCTGAATGTCCGACAGGATCTCTAATATGCTGTTGGTGACCTGTACTCCTTCCAGAGTTAAAAAGCTACACACAGTCACTTTTCCTCAGCACTGGGGTCATCTGTTCACAGGATCATCAGTTACCTCCTGCGGATATCCACCAGGCTCTTCCTATTGTTGGAGATGTAGACTCTCATCACCACCATAGGACAGCTGAGCTCTTGTACACCAACACCCTCCTGGCTCTCTCTAGGGAGCTTCCCCAGACTTAACTTGATCCCTGCACACGGATCTGCTGGATCCTTGGTTTCTTCCTCAAGGCTTCCTCTAAGATCCTGCATCAGGGGGCAGAGACCCCTAACAGAGGTCTCCTGCAGGACTGGACCCAGGAAGACTGGACTAGCTGCTTAGGATTCAGACTATTTAGGGGCTCTCTCGCCACCTGTTGGGTACCCCTCCCCAGGGATTGACTGTAGTTCCATAATCATTCAGGCTGCCTGCTCTGTTCTTCCTCCCACTCATATTCCAATGTAGCATCTTTCAGAGGAACCCTTGCAATTATTTTCAGGTCTCGGGGAACTCCTGCCCCCCTTTAGGCCTCATGTACACTGCTGCTGGTAAACGGACGTTTAGTAGCAGTTGGGCGTTTTTTTCAGCTGGTAAACTTGTAGTCTATTTGGTTGTTTGCGTTTCCTCTAAGTGCAGTGAAGCTGTTGTTCTTCCCTTTTGCCGATGGGTGACACTGGTAACTTTGGCAATACTATCATGAGCTGCAGTGTTATGAATATGCATACTATTCCTAATCAACCAGTGGGAGTTTCCTGGCCACTAGTGCATGCTGGGAGAGAGTATAAATATTAAGGGAAGTCAGGTGATCTGGGTGTCCCCCTGCCCAGTGCCCCGCCCTTGGTCTGGTGTGGGCGTAGGAGGAATGGCAGTGTTGGGTAAGCCTGAAGCCTGAGGCTTAGCCATGTGTTCCAAGCTCTGCAACTAAGGGCTTGTCTACATGCATGGAGGAACCGATGGGGGACCTAAGGTGGAGTACCAGAAGCCACTCTGCCATAGACAGAGAACTGTGGTAGAGACTGAGAAAGCACCAAAGATGGACTCATCCTATTAAGTTCTTCACTTCACTGTGAGTCATAGTTGCTTTTGGAGACAGCTGTCAGGAGGGGGTGCTATATGTACAGAACAAAAGCAGGTAAGGCTGAAATGTTCACAATCTCCGTTGACCAAGAGCAGACTTTGCTTTCCCCACAAAACCGAGCCTTTGCTTTAGCGACAAAGTTTCCTATTCTTATCCTTCTCTGAGAACCCAGCTCAATGAATTTCTGGTTCCAAGACCCTGTCGTTCAGTCAGTACCAGCTGTCGATGGCAAATCCTCGGTTGGCGCTTTTGTAGAAGGTGACCCACCAAACACCCTCTCGGAATCTTAAAATGGAACATGTATTCTTTCACTTGAATAAGACGCAGCAGTTACCAGAGCAACAGAACTGAAAAAAAAAAAAAAAAGCGAAACATCTTTATTTTTTTTTTCTCACCTTGCAGGGAGCCGCTAACGAGTGACTTTCTTTAATTGGGAGAAAAATGTTGCATTAAGTGTCGTCTTGCATAGCGATGCCTTGGTGGGAAAAAAAAACACGTTATCTCGTTAGAATGAGGATTCTCATCGCCGGAGGTGGTTGTAACCTTAATCTCTGTCAGTAAGTGGATTACTAATTAAAAACCGCCGTCGTTGTACTTCCAAATGCGGACAACCTGCGTCAATGTTCTGATTTTTAGCTTAGACAAACAAGGTACAACAAGGAAAAGCTATTCACCATCGACTCCTTCCCACCAACCACTCATTATCCTTAATACTGTGTAGCCCAGTGGTTCCCAACCTCAGTCCTCAAGTACCCCCAACAGGCCACGTTGGCCGGTTTTCCTTTATCTTGCACAGGTGCTTTAAATCAGAGTCAATGGTTTGGTATTTTGGGCAGTTATTTTATCTAAGAGAAATTCCCAAAACATGGCCTGTTGGGGGTATTTGAGGACTTGAGGTTGAGAACCACTGGTGTAGACAACTCTTGCTTTTTTTTTTCCCTGTGGTCTGACACCTGCCTGAACTCTGTGTCCTATCTACACACTTTACATATAGACTGTACACCTAGTAAAAGTGTATCTAAAGCCTGTTTCATACAGGCTTCAGCTTCTATAAGAGCAGTGTGAACAGCAAGGTTTGTTGAAGCTTTTAACCACCTGAAGACCAGGCCGATCCTGACACTTTTTGCTTACAAGTGAAAGTCAGCATTTTTTATTCTTCGCTAACCCCCAAACATTATAATTTTTTTTTTTTTTAGCAGAGGCCCTAGATAATAAAATGGTGGTTGTTGCAATTTTTATTTTTTTTGCCCACAAATATTTTATTAGAATCAATAATACCGGTACAAACAATACAGAGATCAGATTTGGTACAAACAATACAGAGATCACATTTGGTACAAACAATACAGAGATCACATTTGGTACAAACAATACAGAGATCACATTTGGTACAAACAATATGGAGATCACATTTGGTACAAACAATATGGAGATCACATTTGGTCTGTACAAAACCATGACCTACATGAACATTATATAGGACAGGTTGCTATGGAGTCATGGAATTTATTAACCAAAAAACAGTAGAGAACATCTAATTGAAGCTAATGTAAAATTCGAAGACCAGACCGATCCTGACACTTTTTGCTTACAAGTAAAAGTCAGCATTTTATTTTTTATTTTTTTTTATATAAAATTACCTAAAACCCCCAAACATTATATATATATATATATATATATATATATATATATATATATATATATATATATATATATATTTTTTTTTAGCAGAGGCCCTAGAGAATAAAATGGTGGTCGTTGCAATTTTTTTTCCCCACATATATTGTATTAGAAACAATAAATTAAACTAGAAAAGCTACAATTTCTGGAGAAATTGTGTGAAGTGTTCTTGCCTCCACCTACAGTAGTCTTTAAAAATGTTTTTTTTTTTTTCAAAAATGATTTTTTTTTTTCAAAAATGATTTTTTTTTAATTTTTTTTTTTAAATAATGTTTTTTTCAAAAATGATTTTTTTTTCAAAAAAAATTTTTTTCAAAAATTATAATTTTTTTTTTTCAAAAATTTTTATTTTTTTTCAAAAATTATTATTATTTTATTTATTTATTTTTTTTTTCATGGGGTGGTCATAATGTTTTGGCTGATCATGGGGGGGTCATAATGTTTTGGCTGATCATGGGGTGGTCATAATGTTTTGGCTGATCATGGGGGGGTCATAATGTTTTGGCTGATCATGGGGTGGTCATAATGTTTTGGCTGATCATGGGGTTGTCAGCTTTTGTCACCTCCCACTCTAGTTTTGAGCATTTTGCCATTCATTCCCATGGGACCAATTTTGCCGCAAAAACGACGATATTTCGTGAACCAGATGGCGAAACGTTCCACAAAGTAATAGCACACCAATCGGGAACAATCCGCACGTTTCGGTATATTACTGTCTATGTAGTGTAAAAGCTGTGGGAGGAGTTAGGGTGGTAAATTTGGCTATAATAAGAATAATAATATATATGTGCAAGAACACTTAAATAGAGAACATCTGAACATCTAAATGAAGCTAATGTAAAATGTTGTACATAACTCACTATACCTACAGAAAAGAGGAGTTGAGGTGAAGGGTTGTTTCTGTATCAGATAGTATTATCTGTTTGTGCTTATATCAAGAGTTTTATCTTTCTCGTAATGGGGCATAGATGATAAAGAAAACCTGCAAGGAGGAGTAAGAGGGGCAGAAGGGGATGAAAAAACAAAACAAAAAAAGGGGGGGTAAAAAACAGTTTGTAATTTGTAATTTGTTTGTAATTTGTTATGTCACACAGTATTTGCGCAACGTTTTTTCAAAATACTTTAATGAATTTTAATGCAAAAAAACCACAATATATAACCACATTTATTAGTAGGATATAAAAGATGGTGTTACACCAAATAAATAGATACCTTACAATGTCACGATTTAAAATCGCCTGTGCCCATGGAATGGCGACAAACTATAATACTTAAAAATCTCCATAGGTGGCGCTTTAAACATTGTTTACAGGTTACCTGTTCAGAGTTACATTGGAGGTCTAGTGCTAGAATGATTGTTCTCGGTATAACGTTTGTAGCGATACCTCACATGTGTGGTGAGAACACCGTTTACATGTGCGTGCGCCACCTACACATAAGTTCGCTGCTGGGCATGAGCACGGAGGGATGTGGGCGCTTAAAATATATATATATATATATATATATATATATATATATATATATACACTGTCCTTTTTTTTTTTTATCACTTTTTTTTCCTATCACAAGAAGTGTAAACATCCCTTATGATAGAAATAAGGGATGACAGGTCCTCTTTACAGGTAGATCTGGGGTCTTGATCTCATGCCTTGCGAAAAAAAAAAAGGAGTGTTTACATCTGCTTGACCGGAAGTGACGTCATGATGTCGCTTCCAGCCTCCTAGACTATAGAGATGGCCGGGGACCTACTGGTCCCTGGCCAGCTCTATGATAACCTGGGGGCACTGCCAGATCAGGTACCGGGCTCCCCGATCGCACCATAGAGCCTGGAGAAGCGTCAGTGGGCGGCAGGAGGGGGGGCATCCCATCCCTCCCTCCACCTGTAAAAGCAATCCAGTGGCTAAGCAGCCACTAGGATTGCTTTTAGACGAAAAAGCATCACCGGCTGTAGCGATAACCAAGGTATAACCACTTGAAGCCAATCACACACATGTGTTAGGAAAGTACTTACCGAGGCCAAGATGCAGAGTGCGGTTCACCCTTGCAACTAAGCGCAGTCCGCCCCCTGGAGGTGGTATAGGGAGTGAATGGCACAAAGAGGCACAGGCTACCCAGTGGACCGTAGAAGATTTGCGTGGAGGTCCTTGAAGGGAAGAGCCGCTGTGCAGGAACTGGTAATAGGAGTACTTTGCTGGAGGAGAACAAACAGAAAGTCCAGAACCAGGCTGAGGGTCAAACACCAGGATCAGCAATACAACTGCAGGCTGTGGGATGGTGTCAGGAAGACACAAAGCAAGTCCAGGTTACAAGCAGGAGGTCAAGGCAAGGAGACAGGAGACAAATCCGGGCCACAGGCAGAGGGTCAAACACAGGAGATAGCTGGAGATCCGTTTAAACAAGCCGAGGTCAGGTCCAGGAGAGGAGCAGAGTAGCCGGGCAGCAATCCGGGTCACAACGGGTAAACAGGCACAGGAGACAAGATCAAGTTTTAAACGGGAAGCTGAAGACAAACCAGCACTTTGTCTGAGTACTGAAGCCCTTTATATAGGGCAACTAAAGGGTCACGCGCGAACGCCGGACCGCGAATGCGCATGCGCCAGAGCGCTGCTCCGCTGCGCATACGCGCAGGAACACAGCCTCAGCGCCTGGAGGAATTATTCTCCTGACAACATGTGAGCTTTCAGGGAAAAAGGGGCCGGAGAGCTGAAGCTCCATTCTGCAGAGCTCAGTGAGGAGAGCCCTGAGAGCTGATTGGAGGGAAGGGACACACTCCCGTTGCACACAAGAACAGTGCCGAGGCTGTCAATCACAGGCTGTGTGCTGGAGCTCCCTCCCCTGTCACCTTTCTTTCTCTTGGTGTCAGGGAAACTTTTTAGAAGCAATTAATGCTGATAGCAGATGAAGGAAGCAGACAGAAATTGCACATTCACACCTCAGCGTTTTGTAGCTGGAAGCTGAAAGCTACAAAATGCTGGAGGAGAAAAAAAAATCAATGATTCTCTATGAAGACGATTCACATCTCCACTCCAAGTCGCCTGAAGCCAAACGCCTGAAGTTAAAAAAAAATCTGGAACTTTTTCTGTAGCTTGAATTGGGCAGATATGAGCATTTTTTGGCACGTTTTTATTCTCATAGAAATGAATGGAAACATGCCATTTGTGCGTGCCACATCCGTGCATTTTGCCACACGTTTTTGCCCAATTTTTGCTCAAATGAAAAATGTAAAAAATAAAATAGTAATAATATATGAATAAATAAATGTAAAATAAGTACACAAATCATAATGATAATGATAATATCAACAATCAATAATATGTAACAATACATAAATAAATAATAATTAACCCCTAACCCTAAAAAGAATTAAATAATTTTTTATTATTATTATTATTATTATTATTATTAATGATAATAATAATAATAACAATAACAATACATAAACACCCAAACCTGAACAAAAAAAAAATAAGTTACTACTACTAATAATATAAATTTAATAATATGTAACAATACATAAATAAATAATAATTAACTCCTAACCTTAAAAAATATTAAACCTTAAATAAATTATTATTAATAATAATAATACATATTTTTAAGAGACTCTTGGATGTGCACCTTTAAAGAACACAATATATAGAGATATGGGAAATAATTATAGATGCTGACACATGTGTACCTACACAGTTTGAACTGGATGGATTATTGTCTTTATTCAACCTTACCTACTATGTTGCTATGTAATAAACACCCAAACCCGAAAAAAAAAAAAAGTTACTACTACTACTAATAATAATAATACATTTATTTATTTTGTGTTAGGGTGTTCAGTTATTTATTTTTATTTATTTATTTTTAAAGCGTAAGGGGTTAATTATTTATTTATTATTACTTTGTATTAGTTATTTATTATTATTATTTTTTTTTTTTTTTTTGGGGGGGGGGTTAGAGAATATTTATTTATTTATTATTACTTTGTATTAGTTATTTATTAATATTGTTATTTTTTAATTTAATTTTTATTTTTTTTAAGGGTTAGGGGTTAATTATTTATATATTATTCGTTTATTGGTTTTATTTATTATTCATTTATAATTCAGTTTATTTGTGTATTTAGTAACTTGCTGATATCAATTTGTGGAATGAGTTTGCGATTATTGCACTTTCTGGCGGGCGGCAGTGCACATCTGTCAGCGTTCCCATGGCGTGTGACTGACATCCCCTCGTAGGGTCGCGGCACATCTGTGTCTTTAATTGATTTTTTTTTTTGCCCCGAGCGATTCCGACAAGATTTCTGCCGCCTCTTGTGACGATCAGTGGAGTCCGCCGCTCTCTTTAGCATCGCCAGCAAATTAGTTGAACAGGAAAAACACCAGATACCCGTCCATTATCTTATTGTGGTAATTAAAGGTTATCGGCTCTCCACTCATCACATTGTATCTTTTCTTTCTGTGGGAGACCAAGATTGTTACATCTCATTCATATATTCAAGTGGAACTAAACCCACACCGATTTAACCAATCGCTGACCTCCGTTTAGGCCCCTTTCCCACGTGTGCGACTTGTCCTGCAACTTGGGACTGCAAAGTCGCATGACGAGTCGTTTTCCCATGATTTCCAATAACCACCATTCATATATGTGCGACCCAGTGGCGGTGCGTCCATAAGGGCGCACGGGCGCCGCCCCCTCTCTCCTGCCACCCCATCTAGCACCAATAGATAGATTCATGCATAGCATGTATCTATCCATGGTCGCCGCTGCCACCCCCTATTCAGGCTCCCAGGCCCCTTTTCGGGTGCAGGGCGCCTGAATTACAGCGGCGGGGGGTGTTTTTGAAGCACCTGATTAGAGCCATAGGCTCTAATAGGCGTCAAAAAAAGTGACCTGCGAGCGCCATTCTGGGCGCTCGCAGGTCACTCAGCTGTGTTAGAAAAGCGAATGAATATTTGCTTTCCTAACACTAAACCGCCTCTCCGCCAATTAGGTGCTCGGGTCTGTTACCTGTCACATGGTGGGCTGAAACGACAGGCGCCGCTATTGGACGCCTATCAGGAGGAGAGGACGGGAGATGAGGACGGCAGGAGACGCACGAAGGACCCCACTCGTCGCTGTCACCCGCTGCCTCACCAAGACAGGGTAATTGCCGGGCAGACGGCAAGCGGGTGGGGGGGTCACACTGAAGGCATTCAAAGGCACACTGGCAGCATTTAATGGGCACACTGGCAGCATATGATGGGCACACTGGCAGCATTTGATGGCACAGTGGCAGCGTTTGAGGGCACAGTGGCAGGATTTGGGCACAGTGGCAGCGTTTTATGGCACAGTGGCAGCGTTTGATGGGCACAGTGGCAGGATTTGGGCACAGTGGCAGCGTTTTATGGTACGGTGGCAGCGTATGATGGGCACAGTGGCAGCGTTTGATGGCACAGTGGCAGCGTTTGATGGCGCAGTGGCTGCATTTGATGGGCACAGTGGCAGCGTTTGATGGCACAGTGGCAGCGTTTAATGGCACAGTGGCTGCGTTTGATGGGCACAGTGGCAGCGTTTGATGGCACAGTGGCTGCATTTGATGGGCACAGTGGCAGCGTTTGATGGCACAGTGGCAGCGTTTAATGGGCACAGTGGCAGCGTTTGATGGGCACAGTGGCTGCGTTTGATGGGCACAGTGGCTGCGTTTGATGGCACAGTGGCTGCATTTGATGGGCACAGTGGCAGCGTTTGATGGCACAGTGGCAGCGTTTAATGGGCACAGTGGCAGCGTTTGATGGGCACAGTGGCTGCATTTGATGGGCACAGTGGCTGCGTTTGATGGCACAGTAGCAGCATTTGATGGCACAATAGCAGCATTTGATGGCACGGTGGCAGTGTTTGATGGGCACAGTGGCTGCAATTGATGATTTTTTTTCAACATTTTTTAGCACCAAAAAAAAATTTTTTTGGCACCAGCCGCCACTGGTGCGACCTCAAGACGTGCCGACTTCAAAGTAGTCCCTGTACTACTTTGGTCCGACTCTCATGCGAGTTGAGGTCCATAGACCTCAAGAATACACAGGGATTCCCTAAAAATCGCGTCGAAATCGCAGTAAAATCGTGGTTAAATTGCGTGGTTAAATTGCGCAACTTTTAAGTCGTGGCAGCGTGAAAGGGGCCTAAGCAGTTTTTAGGATCGGTATATATACATGGATTCCGGACTTCTGCCTTTAGTGCCGGTGTGATGCGGGAACTCTGCGAATCCACTGCGGGTTCCCCTCATCGCACCCAACTCGCTCGGCAGTTCACACCGCCCTATGCGAACCGTGGGGAGGGCCAATACATTGTTAGTGATACCCCCATTTCAGCTCGCATATCGCACTGTGAACTGTCATGTCGGACATGAATCGGATTGCATAGGTGTGAACACCCGTGCAATCTGATTGTGGTGCGGACCAAAAAAAAAGAGTCCTGTGCGAGTTTAGTCCGAATGCGATTTCAGCCATTCTATCTGTATGGCTGAAATTGCATAGCATGGACATCGCATGTGATTTGCACTGCAGTGCGGTGCGAATCTCATGTGATCTTGCAGAGCGTGCTGGTGTGAAATGGCACTTATTGCCAATGGCCAAGAAATCATAAATTCTGCCAGGGTATGTAAACTTATGAGCACAACTGTACATTACCACCTGGTTATACACCACCTTAAAAAAGCTACTATGCGAAGATAAATGGTACCCGAGCCTCATAAAGAAGATTAAAGGATCAACAATGAGGTTTTGCCTGTAATGCAACCTCCAGGTGCTGGACCCTACGTAGTGGAAATCCTGGGCACTTCAGAACTAAGGATTTCCTGTAGGGTGCTGTACAGGTCCAAGGGAGTGGACTCTCATATTAAAAGGGTACCCAGTCCTTGAAGGCCCGTGGTGACAGAACCCGCCTATGGGTGAAAGCTATATTTCACCGGAATTTACACTCACTGAATTTGACGCCGTGGCTATTGAAGCCAGGGTGCTAGGAGATAGTGGTATCTTAGGAACAGTGATGTCTACATTGGTAAATGCCAGAGAGATGGTCACCAGGAAGGTCTATCACAGGGTTTGGAAGGCCTACATTGCTTGCTGTGAGGCCAGAAGTTGTCATCCTCACAAGTACTTGGTGGGAAAAACTCCTTTCTTCAGTCGCGCTTAGACAAGAAATTAGCCATGGCAACAATTAAGAGGCAGGTTTCGGCCTTATCAGTGTACTTCCAGAAGCCTTTGGCTTCACATTCCCTGATTTGAACTTTTCTTCAAGGAGTGATTCATTTATTGCCTCCCGTGAAGATTCCTCTTTGTCCTTGGGATTTGAACTTGCTTCTGTCGGTGCTACAGGAGCAACCTTTTGAACCGATCAACGAGATTCCTTTAGTTCTTTTGACGTGGAAGTTGGGTAGAAGTGTCTCCGAACTGGCGGTCCTTTCCTGTAAGGAGCCGTATTTAATTTTGCATCATGATAAGGCGGTGCTACATCCTCTTCCGTCCTTTTTGCCTAAGGTAGTTCCTGATTTTCGTTTAAATCAAGACATTGTTCTACCTTCTTTTTTCTCTACGCCTGGCTCCCCAGAAGAGAAGCAGTTGCATCTTTTGGATGTGGTGCACGCAGTCAGAATCTGGAAAGGTCGGCAAGCATCAGAAGTTCTGATGCATTGTTTGTTTTGCCGGAAGGCCCCAAGAAGGGTCAAGCGGCTTCTAAGGCGTCCATTTCACTTTGGATTCGCCAGGTAATTACTCTAGCCTATGGCCTGAAGGGTAAGGCTCCTCCCTTTGGGGTTAAAGTTCATTCTACCAGCGGTGTTGGAATCTCCTGGCCTTTTCGCCATCAGGCGTCAACGGCGCAGATTTGCAAGGCCGCTACTTGGTCTTCGGTACATACGTTCACAAGAATTTATCAGGTGGACGTTAGGGCAGCAGAGAACTCGGCTTTTGGTTTAAATCTGATGGTGTTTTCATACAGTGTGTCTCCCTCCCCTCAAGGTTATTGCTCTGGGACATCCCAGATAGTGATGTATATGGCTGCTCTGTGTCCCGTGATGAACGAGAAAGAAAATTGGATTTTTTCTTCATACAGTACTTACCTGTGAAATCCATTTCTTTGAGTACATCACGGGACACAGAGGTTCCTCCCCTCTCTTTTTGGGCATTCGTTGCTTGCTTCAAAACTGGAGTACTTCCTGTATGGGAGGGGTTATATGGAGGGGGACTTCCTGTTTTGGTTATTCTACCAGTGTCCATTCACCTGAAGGTGGCGTATAACCCAGGTAGTAATGTATATGGCTGCTCTGTGTCCTGTGATGTACTCAAAGAAATGGATTTTACAGGTATGTATGAAGTAAAAATCCAATTATCTGTCTCACAAAAATGATAAAAATGTTATATGGGTACAGTGCTGCATAACCTCCAAATTGGCATTTAAAGTGCGACAGCGCTAAAAGCTGAGAATTGGCCTGGGCAGGAAGGGGGTAAAAGTGCCCAGTATTGAAGTGTTTAAAAAATGCCAAACCTTTAGCCCCCATTCACATTGGGCTGATTTGACATGCGATTTGACATATCAAATCGCATGCCAAATCGGAGCTTATTGCTGGCAATGGCACCTTCCAAATTGGTGTGAGGCCGACTTTGCAGCACCGCACCGATTCCCAAAAGTGGTTCCTGCCCTACTTTTGGCGACTTCGGGGGCGATTCCAATAGACATCTGTGCATGAACCCCCATAGATGTCTTTCAAAAATCGCGAAAGTTCAAACCCACATTCAGTGTGAACCTAGGCTTAATACCACTTTAAAAACGGAGTTCCACCCAAAAAGGGAAATTCCACTTTAAGCACTCCCCCCCCATTCCCCTGTCACATTTGGCATGCTATTTTTTTTTGGGGGGGGGGGGACTGGTACCTAGTTTTCACAGGTACCCGCTTCAACTTCTCCAGAAGTTCTTCTCTCCCTCCCTGCAGTCTTCTAGGACATGTTGGACCAATTAGCAGGCGCAGCGCGATTTGCACATGCGCAGTGTGCACACGGCTGTGAATCCGCAAGCTGGGTGCCCACAGTTGAAATGCCAGCTCTGGGGAGAGGAGAGGGAGAGAAATCACGGTTCGGGTGAGCACATCGCTGGATTCTGGGACAGTTGAGTGTGTGTTTATTAAAATCACACTTTTTGTAGCTGCTGACTTTTAATAAACACAAAAACGATCGGAGCTCCTTTTCAAGCTGAAAGATCTGAACTCTATTTAACCACTTGCTTACTGGGCACTTAAACCCCCCTCCTGCCCAGACCAATTTTGAGCTTTCAGCGCTGTCGCACTTTGAATGACAACCCAAATGAAATTTTTATCATTTTTTTCCCACAAATAGAGCTTTCTTTTGGTGGTATTTAATCACAGCTGGGGTTTTTATTTTTTGCTAAACAAACAAAAAAAGATGGAAAATTTTGAAAAAAAAAAAAAAATCATGTTTAATAGTTTGTTATAAAATTTTGCAAACAGGTAATTTTTCTCCTTCATTGATATGCACTGATGAGGCGGCACTGGTGGGCACTGATAGGCTGCACTGATGGGCACGGATAGGCACAGATAAGGCAGCACTGATAGGCACAGTTAAGGGGGCACTGATAGGCACAGTTAAGGCGGCACTGATGGGGACAGATAAGGCGGTACTGATGGGCACAGATAAGGCGGCACTGATGGCCACGGATGTGTGGCACGGATGGGCGGCACAGATGGGCGGCACGGATAGGTGGCACAGATAGGTGGCACAGATAGGTGGCACGGATGGGGTGCACTGATGGGCGGCACTGATGGGGGGCACTGATGGGCGGCACTGATGGGGGGCACTGATGGGTGGCACTGATGGGTGGCACTGATGGGCAGTGATGGGTGGCACTGATGGGCAGTGATGGGCGGCACTGATGGGCACTTATGGGCACTGGTAGGTGACACTGATGGGCAGTGATAGGTTGCACTGATGTGGGTGCTGATGGGTGGCACTGATGTGGGTGCTGATGGGTGGCACTGATGGGTGGCACTGTGGGCACTGATGGATGGCACTGTGGGCACTGATGGGTGGCACTGTGGGCACTGATGGGTGGCGCTGATTGATGGCACTGTGGGCACTGATGGGTTAATCTGGTGGGCACTGGTAGGCAGCACTGCTGCCTATTGCT
The DNA here is from genome assembly GCA_037952835.1 of Lithobates septentrionalis. NCBI lineage: Eukaryota > Metazoa > Chordata > Amphibia > Anura > Ranidae > Lithobates > Lithobates septentrionalis. The sequence goes on from JBBDGP010002256.1 coordinate 357,105, forward strand.
TTGTGTTATAAGATCGCCGTGATCGGGACTGAAGTCCCGATCATGGCCGCCGGTGATCGGGTTTTTTTTTTCCTCCTCACGCTGTCAGCGCGAGGAGGAAAAATAGCCGATTACCGGCTCTGTTTACATCACATGATCAGCTGTCATTGGCTGACAGCTGATCATGTGGTAAGGGGTCGGGACCGACCCCTTACTCTGATCTGTGATCAGGCGAGTCTCATAGACTCGCTGATCACCGAGCGCGCCGCGCGCGCCCTGCAGGGGGCGCGCAGGCCGCTCGTGCACGGGACGACGTCAATGGACGTAGTCCCGGCAATTTAGATCCGCGCTGTTGCCGTCATTTGGCAATGGCCCGGATCTGAAGCGGTTAAACACTTCTGATTCAGGCCAGGTGTGCAACTCTAGAGTGACCACACTGCAATACTGAATATTGTCCTGCAGATGGCAGAGTCTGCAGGCTGATGATTAACCACTTCCCGGCCAAGGACGTCATATGACTTTGAGTGGGGATATCTGAATGATGGTTGCAGCTACAGGCATCATCCAGAGGTCTTCTTTTAGAGCCAGCGATTCCCTATACCGTGTGAACAATCATAGCGGCTGTTCAGACCCTTGATCGTTCTTACAAGCGGCAGGAGGGGACTCCGCCCCTCCTCCCGCCACCCCGGTGCTTCTCCCGGCTCACCCGTACGATCGGCGAGAGGGAGATAGAATCGGTCCATGCCAGAAGTTTATCATTTTTAACCACTTCAGCCCCAGAAGATTTGGCTGCTCAATGACCAGGCCATTTCTTGCGATTCGGCACTGCGTCGCTTTGACAACTGACAATTGCGCGGTCGTGTGACGCTGTACTTAAGCACAATTGACGTCCATTTTTCCCCACAAATGGAGCTTTCTTTTGGTGGTATTTGATCATCTCTGCGTTTTTTTTTATTTTTTGCGCTATAAACAAAAAATGTTTTCCTCAGTTTAGGCAGATATGTATTCTTCTACATATTTTTGGTAATAAAAATCGCAATAAGTGAATATTGATTGGTTGGCGCAAAAGTTATAGCGTCTACAAAATAGGGGATAGATTTATGGCATTTTTATTATTAATTTTTTTTTACTAGTAATGACGGTGATCTGCGATTTTTATCAGGACTGCGACATTATGGCGAACACATCGGACACTTTTGACACATTTTTGGGACCATTGTCATTTATACAGCGATCAGTGCTATAAAAATGCACTGATTACTGTATTAATGTCACTGGCAGGGAAGGAGTTAACACCAGGGGGCGATCAAGGGGTTAAGTGTGTTCCCTGATTGTGTGTTCTAACTGTGGGGGGGGTGGGAGTGACTAAAGGAGGTGACAGATCGTTATTCCTAGCTAGTAGGAACACACGATCTGCCTCTCCTCTCCTCTCCTCACAGAACAGGGAGGTGTGTGTGTTTACACACACACCTCCCTGTTCTGGCTCTCGTGCCCGCGATCGCGTCTGGCCGGTGGTCATCGCGACCGCCGGCCACGCGCATCGGCACCCCCGCAGTGCAGCAGCGCACGCACGCACCTGCTAACTGGCTTAAAGGGACTGACGTACAGCTACGACTGCTCGCGGGATTGCGCGAGCTGCCACAGTATAATGATGGCGGCTGGTTGGCAAGCAGTTAAAAACACGTTTGATAGATTACTGCGCAAATACCATGTGAGATAAAAAGTGGCAACAACTGCCATTTTATTCCCTAGGGTCTCTGCTAAAAAAAACCCCAAAAAAACCAAAAAAAACCATATACAGTCAGGTCCATAAATATTGGGACATCGACACAATTCTAATCTTTTTGGCTCTATACACCACCACAATGGATTTGAAATGAAATGAACAAGATGTGCTTTAACTGCAGACTTTCAGCTTTAATTTGAGGGTATTTACATCCAAATCAGGTGAACGGTGTAGGAATTACAACAATTTGTAGATGTGCCTCCCACTTTTTAAGGGACCAAAAGTAATGGGACAATTGGCTGCTCAGCTTTTCCATGGCCAGGTGTGTGTTATTAGTTCAGTATCCCATTTACAAGGAGCAGATAAAAGGTCCAGAGTTCATTTCAAGTGTGCTATTTGCATTTGGAATCTGTTGCTGTCAACTCTCAATATGAGATCCAAAGAGCTGTCACTATCAGTGAAGCAAGCCATCATTAGGCTGAAAAAACAAAACAAACCCATCAGAGAGATAGCAAAAACATTAGGTGTGGCCAAATCAACTGTTTGGAACATCCTTAAAAATAAAGAACGCACCGGTGAGCTCAGCAACACCAAAAGACCCGGAAGACCATGGAAAACAACTGTGGTGGATGAACGAAGAATTCTTTCCCTGGTGAAGAAAACACCCTTCACAACAGTTGGCCAGATCAAGAACACTCTCCAGGAGGTAGGTGTATGTGTGTCAAAGTCAACAATCAAGAGAAGACTTCACCAGAGTGAATACAGAGGGTTCACCACAAGATGTAAACCATTGGTGAGCCTCAAAAACAGGAAGGCCAGATTGGAGTTTGACAAACAAGATCTAAAAAAGCCTTCACAGTTCTGGAACAACATCCTATGGACAGATGAGACCAGAGTGATGGGAAGAGAAGAGTATGGAGAAGGGAAGGAACTGCTCATGATCCAAAGCATACCACCTCATCAGTGAAGCATGGTGGTGGTAGTGTCATGGCGTGGGCATTTATGGCTGCCAATGGAACTGGTTCTCTTGTATTTATTGATGATGTGACTGCTGACAAAAGCAGCAGGATGAATTCTGAAGTGTTTCAGGCAATATTATCTGCTCATATTCAGCAAAATGCTTCAGAACTCATTGGACGGCGCTTCACAGTGCAGATGGACAATGACCCGAAGCATACTGCGAAAGCAACCAAAGAGTTTTTTAAGGGAAAGAAGTGGAATGTTATGCAATGGCCAAGTCAATCACCTGACCTGAATCCGATTGAGCATGCATTTCACTTGCTGAAGACAAAACTGAAGGGAAAATGCCCCAAGAACAAGCAGGAACTGAAGGCAGTTGCAGTAGAGGCCTGGCAGAGCATCACCAGGGATAAAACCCAGCGTCTGGTAATGTCTATGTGTTCCAGACTTCAGGCTGTAATTGACTGCAAAGGATTTGCAACCAAGTATAAAAAAGTGAAAGTTTGATGGATGATTGTTAATCTGTCCCATTACTTTTGGCCCCTAAAAAGTGGGAGGCACATATACAAACTGTTGTAATTCCTACACCGTTCACCTGATTTGGATGTAAATACCCTCAAATTAAAGCGGAAAGTCTGCAGTTAAAGCACATCTTGTACGTTTCATTTCAAATCCATTGTGGTGGTGTATAGAGCCAAAAAGATTAGAATTGTGTTGATGTCCCAATATTGTAATATTTTTTTTTGTTTCACAAAATATTGTAATATAATGTTTGGGGATCCTGAGTAATGTTCTAGCAAAAAATAATGATTTTTACATGTAACAGCGAAGTGTCGGAATTGTCCTGGATAGCAAGTGGTTAAAGTACAGGAATAACTGCCAGGGTTCTTGACAAATTTTTTTTTGCCCCGTTAATTTAAAATAAATTGTAACAAAGATGTTGGTGGAATTTGGACCGACTGTACAAGTAAAAATTTTGCTTTTCAAATTTTTGCAGAAATAATAATTAAAAAAAAAAGAAAAAAGCTTAGCATGACAATTCAAAGAAATACAGACGAGGCGAGAGCGGAGCATGCTGACCTTTTCTCCCATATTAGATTACAAAGCTAAAAATAGAACCATTTTTTAAAAATTAATAGCAACTCACAATTCCCAAACAGCAAGAGATCGGTTTATTTCCGGGAGATGAAATCAAGAATATTTCTGACAGATCCTTAAAAGAAATGTAAACATGAATAAAAATATGACTCCATGTGCATGAACCCTTAAAGTGGTATTAAACCCAAAACCACAAATGTAATATATTGCAGCCTACCAATCATTAGATGTGAAATATGCGAATGAACAAAAAAACAGTTTCATGAATTTTTCCGAACATTCCGAAATTCAAAAAAATCGGAAATTCGAACATTTCGAAAGTTCGAAAATTCAGAAATTTGAAAATCCGAGAATTCGAAAAAGCGAAAATAAGAACGAAAATCCAAAAGAATGAATCCAAATATTCAAAAACCCGAAAATGGGAAAATCTGAAATAATAACTAACTAATAATAACTTAACTATTACTAACTATTAAATTACAAAGCTAAAAATGGAACCGTTTTTTTAAAAAAACAGTGACTCACAATTCCAGCAACAGCAAGAGATCGGTTTATTGCCGGGAGATGAAATCTAGAATATTTCTGACAGATCCTTAAAAGAAATGTAAATAAGAATATGACTCCATGTGCATGAACACTTAAAGTGGTATTAAACTCAAAACCAAAAATGTAATATATTGCAGCCTACCAATCATTAGATGTGAATTAACAAAAACCCGTGTAATGAATTTTTCCGAATATTCGTAAATTTGAAAAATCGGAAATTCGAAAATTTCGAAAGTTCGAAAAATCAGACATTTGAAAATTCGTAAATTCAAAATTCAAAAATCCGGGAATTCAAAAATCCGAGAAATTGAAAATGCGAAAATAAGAACGAAAATTCAAAAATTTGAAAACCCGAATATGTGAAAATATGAAATAATAACTAACTAATAATAACTTAACTATTACTAACTATTAAATCATAGCTATTGGAATTTCCCTTCAAATTTGGCTGTTAGCGAAAGTAACAAATACGAATTTATCCAAAGTTACAAATCATCCGAATTAACGAATGCCGTATCTAAATGAATGGAACGTAACAAATTAATAATAAAAAAAACAATAAAAACTTTTGATTATTATTATTAATGTTATTATTATTATTATTATTATTATTATTATTATTATTATTAATAATTCAAAATATAGATGACAGGCAAAACATTTGTGTATAGATATAAAACATATTATGAATACCTCTTTTCTTCCTCTTTTATAATTAATCACATGTTCTCATAAGGAGCTCAGAGAGCCGGGGGAGGAGAAACAGCAGCACACTAATCTTTTAAATGAATGGCTGTGTGTGTGTGTGTGGGGAGGGGGGTTGTCAACGCAAGTCTGAAAAACTGACTATGCTATGCTTTCATGCCTGGTGTGGTCAGTTTTCAATAGAACAACAGAGGGACTGGCAGGAACACCAGGTATTTCACACAAAGAAAGCAATACAAGGAGAAAAGGATACTTTTTCATACAAATATAATGTACAGCAGGCACATATCAATAATATGAAGTGTTGGTTTAATGTATTCTTTAATTAGGCTGAAAGATCTGAACTTTATTAAAGAATTCTGACTTAGGCCAGGTGTGCAGCTGAAAGATGTGAACTCTATTTAATCACTTCAGCCTCGGAAGGATTTACCCCCTTCCTGACCAGGCTATTTTTTGCGATAGGGCGCTGCGTTTACTTTAGCTGACAATTGCGCGGTCGTGCGACGTTGTACCCAAATAATATTGAAGTCCTTTTTTTCCCCCAAATAGAGCTTTCTTTTGGTGGTATTTGATCATCTCTGCAGTTTTGATTTTTTGCGCTATAAACAAAAAAATACCGACAATTTTGAAAAAAAAAAATTTACTTTCTGCTATAATACACATCCAATAAAAAAAACTTATATATATATATATATATATATATATATATATATATATAAACAAATGTATTCATCAATTTAGGCCACTATGTATTCTGCTACATATTTTTGGTAAAAAAAAATTGCAATGATCGTATATTGATTGGTTTGCGCAAAAGTTATCGCATCTACAAACTACGGGATAGATTTAGGGATTTTTTAAAATTATTTTTATAAATAAATCTGACCCTAAATGACACTTTTTGGGGACCAGTGACGTTATTACATTGATCAGTGCTATAAAAATGCACTGATTACTGTATAAATGGCACTGGCAGGGAAAGTGGTTAACACTAGGGGGCGAGCAAGGGGTTAACAGTTCCCTAGGGAGGTGCTTTCTAACTGTCTGGGGGATGGGCTCACTGGGAGTAGAAAGAGATCATTGTTCCTGATCACTAGAAACAGCTGATCTCTCTCTCCTCTTCTGTCAGAACCGGGATCCGCCATGTTTAGGCAGATAAGATCCTTGTTCTGCCTCTCTTTACCGTGATCGCGGGTGGCTGGCGGACATCGAGTACGCCAGAATAGCGCGCGCCCACAAAAGCTGGTACAGTACGGCGCTTCACACGGCCGACTTCTGACTTAGGACAGATGTGCAGCTGAAAGATAGACATGTGCCAAACTGAAATTCCAATGTGTTCAAAATATCGAATCAAAATTTCGGACGAAATTCAGATTTGAATAGTTTTCAAATCGAATTTGAATTTCCGAAGAGATCAAAATAGAATAGTAAATAAAGGAATAGAATAAAAAAGAATAGAAAATAAGAGAATATAATAGAGTAAAACAGGACAGAATAGAAAATAATATTGAAAAAAAAAAGGATAGAATAGAAAATAAAAGAATAGAGTTAAGGAGAATAGAAAATAAAGGAACAGAATAGAATAGAATAAAATAGAATAAAATAAAATAGAAAGAATATAACCATCTTCTGATTTTGATATTCAAATAGAATAAATTTTAATTTGAATAGAACAGAAAAACATAGAATAGAAAATAAAAGAATATAACCATTTCCCAAAATTCAAATACATTTTTCTTAAATTAAATAGAATAGAAAAGAATATATTAGAATAGAATAGAATAGAAAATAATAGAATTTACTAGAAAAGAATAAAATAGAATGAATATAGCCATCTTCCGAAATTCGTATTTCGAATAGAATAAATTTGGATATAATAGAAAATAATAGAATAGAATAGACTAGAAAAGAATAGAAAGAATATAACAATATAACCGTTTTCCTGAAATTTGAATTTTGAATAGAATAAATTTCAATTCAAATAGAATAGAAAAGAATAGATTAGAATAGAAAAGAGAAGAATAGAATTGACTAGAACAGAAAAGAAAAGAATAGAATGAATATAGCCATCTTCTGAAATCCATACTTCGAATAGAATAAATTTAAATATAATAGAAAAGAAAAGATCAGAAAGAATAGAAGAGAAATAATATAACAATATAACTGTTTTCCGAAACTTGAATTTCAAATAGAATAAATTTGAATTCAAATAGAATAGAAAAGAATAGATTAGAATAGAATAGAAAAGAAAAAAAATATAATTGACTAGAATAGAAAAGAAAATAATAAAATAGAATGAATATAGCCATCTTCCGAAATTCATATTTAGAATAGAATAAATGTGAATATAACAGAAAAGAATAGAACAGAAATAATATAACAATATAACCGTTTTCCGAATTTGCATTTCGAATAGAATAAATTTGAATTCAAATAGAATAGAAAAGAATAGATTAGAATAGGATAGAAAAGAAAAGAATGTAATTGACTAGAATAGAAAAGAAAATAATAGAATAGAATGAATATAGCCATCTTCCGAAATTCGTATGTCGAATAGAATAAATTTGAATATAATAGAAAAGAATAGAATAGAACAGAAAAGAATAGAATAGAAATAATATAACAATATAACTGTTTTCCGAAATTTGAATTTCGAATAGAATAAATTCAAATTCAAATAGAATAGAAAGGAATAGATTAGAATAGAATAGAAAAGAAAAGAATATAATTGACTAGAATAGAAAAGAAAATAATAGAATAGAATGAATATAGCCATCTTCCGAAATTCGTATGTCGAATAGAAAAAATTTGAATATAATAGAAAAGAATAGAATAGAACAGAAAAAATAATAGAAAGAATAGAACCATCTTCCAAAAAATGTATTTTGAATAGAATAAATTTTTATTCAATCTCTTTTTACTATAAATAATATCCTGTGTCCCTGACAAAGGACATTTCCTTATATTGGGATCCATCTTCCCTTTCTATATCCTTCCATCTTTCCTTGATCACCTACTAAATTTGAATATAATAGAAAAGAATTGAAAAGAATAGAATAGAAAAGAATAGAATAGAAAGAATATAACAATATAACCATTTTCCGAAATTCGAATAGAATAGAAAAGAATAGAATTGACTGGACTAGAAAAGAAAAGAATAGAATAGAATCAATATAGCCATCTTCCGAAATTCGTATTGTGAATAGAATAAATTTGAATAGAATAGAATAGAACAGAAAAAAATAGAATAGAAAGAATATAACAATATAACCATTTTTCGAAATCTGAATTTCGAATAGAATAAATTCGAATTACGAATGGAATAAATTTGAATTCAAATAATTCAAATAGAATAGAAATGAATAGAATTGAATAGAAAAGAACAGAATAGAAAAAACAATAGAATAGAATGGAATTGAACGAATATAACCCTCTTCCAAAATTAGAATTTCGAAAAGGAATAAATTTGATTTCGAATGCAATTTTAGTGGAATTTGGAAAAATTTGAATCAATTCGAATAAACGAAACAAGTCCTGAAAATGAATTAAACAAATGTAATTAAACATATTTTATGCAGATAATGATTAAACTAAACGAATGTTTTCGTTCTGCACATGTCTATGATCTGAATTCTATTTAAACACTTCTGACTCAGGCCAGGTGTGCAGCTGAAGCCCTGCAATACTAAATATCATCCTGCAGATGGCAGTGTCTGTAAGCCGATGGCAGCACAGCAATGACCACCAGGGGTCCTGATTACATTTTTGTCCCATTATTTTTTAATGCGCTGACCTTTTCTCTTATATTAGATCACAAAGCTAAAAATAGAAACGCTTTTTAAAAATTAATAGAAACAATTCCCAAACCGCGAGGAGTTCATTTATTTCCAGAGGCTGAAATCTAGAACATTTCTGGCAGATCCTTACAGAAATGTAAATATGACAAAAAAAAAAAAAACAAAGCGCCTATTTCTGCGTTCCTCTGACTAATTTTCGCTGAGTAAGTGCCATTGTTCCCCACTTCCACTGGCACCTCGCGCTTGGCGTGCAGAGAAGATGTGTGGGACCCGGTTCTGTGTCGTCGGGTTTGCGAACAGAAGGGGATCTCGCTGACGAGGGCTGCGAAAAAACAATGCAAGTATTTTTAGCCGCGGCGAATTCATTATGGAGATGGTAAAAAAATGATAATTTATTGAAGAACGGAAGCCGGTGGATAAATGGAAATGAATTTGAATGATTCATTAATGTGAATTTTTATAGCACAAAGGAAGCTTTTAACATGTTCGATACTAAGTGGGTTGATTAATTCTGAGTGGTAACAAGACGGTTGTATCACGGCCAATAATGGTTTTTATTTAACTATAAATAGCTCCCGCTGTCTTATTATGCGGGAACGGATCGCTGCCGAGCGACAGGCGTCTTATCGCACACAAATTCTTCATCATTGCTGTGTCTGCTGAGGGTTGCTGTCTTTGTTAAGCTAATTATTATGTGTATATGTGCATCTAGGGGGTGATCATTGGCTGTAATGAACCAATTAGCCGATGATTCCAGTTGGTGATGAAAACCTGTCAGCCTGTTTTAAATTGGCCAGTGAAATCACTGAGAATGCAGCCTATCCAATCACTAGAGACAGATGACATCACTGAGATTGCAGCCTATCCAATCACTAGAGACCGGTGACATCACTGGGAATGTAGCCTATCCATTCACTAGAGACCGGTGAAATCACTGAGAATGTAGCCTATCCATTTACTAGAGACCGGTGAAATCACTGAGAATGTAGCCTATCCATTCACTAGAGACCGGTGACATCACTGAGAATACAGCCTATCCATTCACTATAGACTGGTGACATCACTGAGAATACAGCCTATCCATTCACTAGAGACCGGTGACATCACCGAGAATGCAGCCTATCCATTCACTAGAGACCGGTGACATCACTGAGAATGCAGCCTATCCATTCACTAGAGACTGATAACATCACTGAGAATGCAGCCTATCCATTCACTAGAGACTGATAACATCACTGAGAATACAGCCTATCCATTCACTAGAGACCGGTGACATCACCGAGAATGCAGCCTATCCATTCACTAGAGAGCGGTGACATCACTGAGAATGCAGCCTATCCATTCACTAGAGACCGGTGACATCACTGAGAATGCAGCCTATCCAATCACTAGAGACAGATGACATCACTGAGATTGCAGCCTATCCATTCACTAGAGACCAGTGAAATCACTGAGAATGTAGCTTATCCAATCACTAGAGACAGATGACATCACTGAGAATGCAGCCTATCCATTTACTAGAGACCGGTGACATCACTGAGAATGCAGCCTATCCATTCACTAGAGACCAGTGACATCACCGAGAATGCAGCCAATCCATTCACTAGAGACCGGTAACATCACCGAGAATGCAGCCTATCCATTTACTAGAGACCAGTGACATCACCGAGAATGCAGCCAATCCATTCACTAGAGACCGATGACATCACTGAGAATGCAGCCTATCCATTCACGAGAGACCGGTGACATCACCGAGAATGCAGCCTATCCATTCACTAGAGACTGGTGAAATCACTGAGAATGTAGCCTATCCATTCACTAGAGACCGGTGACATCACTGAGAATGCAGCCTATCCATTCACTAGAGACCGGTGACATCACTGAGAATACAGCCTATCCATTCACTTGAGACCGGTGACATCACTGAGAATGCAGCCTATCCATTCACTAGAGACCGGTGACATCACTGAGAATGCAGCCTATCCATTCACTAGAGACCAGTGACATCACTGAGAATGCAGCCTATCCATTCACTAGAGACCGATGACATCACCAAGAATGCAGCCTATCCATTCACTAGAGACCAGTGACATCACAGAGAATGCAGCCTATCCATTCACTAGAGACCGGTGACATCACCGAGAATGCTGCCTATCCATTCACTAGAGAGCGGTGACATCACTGAGAATGCAGCCTATCCATTCACTAGAGACCGATGACATCACTGAGAATGCAGCCTATCCATTCACTAGAGACCGGTGACATCACTGAGAATGCAGCCTATCCAATCACTAGAGACAGATGACATCACTGAGATTGCAGCCTATCCAATCACTAGAGACCGGTGAAATCACTGAGAATGTAGCCTATCCATTCACTAGAGACCGGTGAAATCACTGAGAATGTAGCCTATCCATTCACTAGAGACCGGTGAAATCACTGAGAATGTAGCCTATCCATTCACTAGAGACCAGTGAAATCACTGAGAATGTAGCCTATCCATTCACTAGAGACCGGTGACATCACTGAGAATACAGCCTATGCATTCACTATAGACTGGTGACATCACTGAGAATACAGCCTATCCATTCACTAGAGACCGGTGACATCACCGAGAATGCAGCCTATCCATTCACTAGAGACCGGTGACATCACTGAGAATGCAGCCTATCCATTCACTAGAGACTGATAACATCACTGAGAATGCAGCCTATCCATTCACTAGAGACTGATAACATCACTGAGAATACAGCCTATCCATTCACTAGAGACTGGTGACATCACCGAGAATGCAGCCTATCCATTCACTAGAAAGCGGTGACATCACTGAGAATGCAGCCTTTCCATTCACTAGAGACCGGTGACATCACTGAGAATGCAGCCTATCCAATCACTAGAGACAGATGACATCACTGAGATTGCAGCCTATCCATTCACTAGAGACCAGTGAAATCACTGAGAATGCAGCCAATCCATTCACTAGAGACCGATGACATCACTGAGAATGCAGCCTATCCATTCACGAGAGACCGGTGACATCACCGAGAATGCAGCCTATCCATTCACTAGAGACTGGTGAAATCACTGAGAATGTAGCCTATCCATTCACTAGAGACCGGTAACATCACTGAGAATACAGCCTATCCATTCACTAGAGACCGGTGACATCACTGAGAATACAGCCTATCCATTCACTAGAGACCGGTGACATCACTGAGAATACAGCCTATCCATTCACTTGAGACCGGTGACATCACTGAGAATGCAGCCTATCCATTCACTAGAGACCGGTGACATCACTGAGAATGCAGCCTATCCATTCACTAGAGACCAGTGACATCACTGAGAATGCAGCCTATCCATTCACTAGAGACCGATGACATCACCAAGAATGCAGCCTATCCATTCACTAGAGACCAGTGACATCACAGAGAATGCAGCCTATCCATTCACTAGAGACCGGTGACATCACCGAGAATGCTGCCTATCCATTCACTAGAGAGCGGTGACATCACTGAGAATGCAGCCTATCCATTCACTAGAGACCGATGACATCACTGAGAATGCAGCCTATCCATTCACTAGAGACCGGTGACATCACTGAGAATGCAGCCTATCCAATCACTAGAGACAGATGACATCACTGAGATTGCAGCCTATCCAATCACTAGAGACCGGTGAAATCACTGAGAATGTAGCCTATCCATTCACTAGAAACCGGTGAAATCACTGAGAATGTAGCCTATCCATTCACTAGAGACCGGTGAAATCACTGAGAATGTAGCCTATCCATTCACTAGAGACCGGTGAAATCACTGAGAATGTAGCCTATCCATTCACTATAGACTGGTGACATCACTGAGAATACAGCCTATCCATTCACTAGAGACCGGTGACATCACCGAGAATGCAGCCTATCCATTCACTAGAGACCGGTGACATCACTGAGAATGCAGCCTATCCATTCACTAGAGACTGATAACATCACTGAGAATGCAGCCTATCCATTCACTAGAGACTGATAACATCACTGAGAATACAGCCTATCCATTCACTAGAGACCGGTGACATCACCGAGAATGCAGCCTATCCATTCACTAGAGAGCGGTGACATCACTGAGAATGCAGCCTATCCATTCACTAGAGACCGGTGACATCACTGAGAATGCAGCCTATCCAATCACTAGAGACAGATGACATCACTGAGATTGCAGCCTATCCATTCACTAGAGACAGATGACATCACTGAGAATGCAGCCTATCCATTCACGAGAGACCGGTGACATCACCGAGAATGCAGCCTATCCATTCACTAGAGACTGGTGAAATCACTGAGAATGTAGCCTATCCATTCACTAGAGACCGGTGACATCACTGAGAATACAGCCTATCCATTCACTAGAGACTGGTGAAATCACTGAGAATGTAGCCTATCCATTCACTAGAGACCGGTGACATCACTGAGAATACAGCCTATCCATTCACTAGAGACCGGTGACATCACTGAGAATACAGCCTATCCATTCACTTGAGACCGGTGACATCACTGAGAATGCAGCCTATCCATTCACTAGAGACCGGTGACATCACTGAGAATGCAGCCTATCCATTCACTAGAGACCAGTGACATCACTGAGAATGCAGCCTATCCATTCACTAGAGACCGATGACATCACCAAGAATGCAGCCTATCCATTCACTAGAGACCAGTGACATCACAGAGAATGCAGCCTATCCATTCACTAGAGACCGGTGACATCACCGAGAATGCTGCCTATCCATTCACTAGAGAGCGGTGACATCACTGAGAATGCAGCCTATCCATTCACTAGAGAGCGGTGACATCACTGAGAATGCAGCCTATCCATTCACTAGAGACCGATGACATCACTGAGCATGCAGCCTATCCATTCACTAGAGACCGGTGACATCACTGAGAATGCAGCCTATCCATTCACTAGAGACTGATGACATCACTGAGAATGCAGCCTATCCATTCACTAGAGACCGGTGACATCACTGAGAATGCAGCCTATCCATTCACTAGAGACCGGTGACATCACTGAGAATGCAGCCTATCCATTTACAGCAGAAGGAAATTGTACATTTGGTTGAATTAAATAGAATGTTTTTGTCAGTGCCAAATATTCATTAAAAACTTATGAAATCAGTCAACCAGTTTATTAGTGCGGGTAGCACAGTGACTTGGTTGATTAGCAGTTCAGCCCTGCAGCATCAGTGTGATTGGTTTGAAACTCAGCCAGGACAATATCTGCATGGAGTTTGCGCAGATTTCCTCCCACGCTCCATAGACAGGCTGGTAGGCGAACTGGCTGCTCTCTGAATTTTCCCCAGTATGTATGCATGTAAGATAGAGACTTTAGATTTTAAGCTCTAAAAAAGACTGATGGTAATCTAACATTTTTTGTTAATTGATGGTGCTGTATTATTAATGCCTTTAGTAAGGGCTCATTTACACTTGCTTCGAAGTGTGGCATTGGACAGGCATTTTTAAAGCACTCTGAATGTTAATCAAAGCGCCTGTCACTAAATAAAATGGTTACCTTACAGTGCTGTTCACAAGTTGTGTTTGCTGTGCTTTCTTGGTTCTTCTACACATCTCCAAAGCACTCGCCTTCAGTTCCTAAAGCTTTTGAGTGGCTTTTATTCAGAGTTAGCTTTGTTTTGGAGGTATTGCAGGTTATGAGATATCCCAGGATGCACTGGGAAACCAAGAAACAAACCAGAAAGACGTCATCAGCAGTCCCTTCCAGTTCATATCTATATATTCTGGAAGTGTCTAGTGCAGACGTCACATCTGGGGTGCAACGTGGAGTAGCAGGAAGGTGAGCGGGGTCCGGACTGAAGCGGAGCAACTAACAGATAGCATACATGGTGTGCAACATGGGAACACTATAGCGGTAAGGACGGAGCAGCAGAGGATCAGCAGAGCTGGGGGACCAGAGCAGGAGAAAGTAGCAGATGTCACATGCAGTGAACAGCATGGGAGCGATATAGCAGGAGGCTATTGGGGACGGGAGAGAGAGGAGGACCAGCAAACCAGAAGATCAGCAGAGCTGGGGGTTACTACTGGGGAGAGGATATGCTGGACGAAGGTACTGGTGGGCTTGGGATGTGCTGAACGAGGATACTAATGAGCTGGGGATCTGCTGAACGAGGATACTAATAAGTTGGGGATCTGCTGAATGAGGGTACGAATAAGCTGGAGATCTTCTGAATGAGGATACTAATAAGCTGGGGATCTGCTAAACGAGGATACTAATGAGCTGGGGATCTTCTGAACGAGGATACTAATGAGCTGGGGATCAGCTGAACGAGGGTACTAATGAGCTGGGGATCAGCTGAACGAGGGTACTAATGAACTCGGAATCTGCTGGACGGGTGTTCTAATGCGCTGGGGATCTCTTGAATGAGGATACGAATGAGTAGGGGAACTGCTGAACGAGGATACTAATGAGCCGGGGATCTGCTGAATGAGGATACTGTTGTAATTATGATGAAGAAATAACTATCTCTCTTAAGTTTAAGATGGGGATATATGTTGCAAAGCGGTTAGGCCTTAACACAGCGGTGAACTAAAGGTCACCACGACTTCATTTTCCCAATTTTAAACAGATCAAAGAAATTTACATGTCTTTGGTGGGTAGATAAAGAGACACAACCCTACAATAAAGGATTACTTGTATACCTGAATAAAAGACTAAGCAAACGCCATTGTTTTTCCAGGTGAGACGAGCCACTATCAAACAATGTCTAATTCCCCGTACACACGATTGGAAATTGCGCCAGCAAAAGTCCGATGTGAGCTTTTGGTCGGAAATTCCGACTGTGTGTATGCTCCATCGGACTTTTGATGGCGGAATTTCCGCCAGCAAAAGATTGAGAGCAGGTTCTCTATTTTTCCGTCGGAAAAAGTTCCTATCTTAAATTCCGTTCGTCTGTATGCAATTCTGACGCGCAAAAAAACACGCATGCTCAGAATCATCGCTTCGTATGGAACTTCCCTTTTCTAGTGCCGTCGTACGTATTGTTCTTTGACGGTCGAAAGTTCAGAGAACTTTTATGTGACCGTGTGTATGCAAGCCAAGCTTGAGCGGAATTCCGTCTGAAAAACCATCCAAGGTTTTTCCAACGAAAATTCCGATCGTGTGTACAGGGCATTATAAGAAAATTGTGGAGGATGTTTACCCAGCTGGACACTTCTAAGAATTGTAAATGAGACAAGAATTAATAGATATCGGGCTTGTCTACTTAAAATCCTAAACTATGTAGGAATCCAAATACATCACCTATATCTATGGACATTCTATAATGAATATCATAATGTGCCTATTATGCCTAATAGGAATTATTACATTTTGGTTGTACGTTTAGGGTAATCGTTTATTGAAAATCATACCATCTATGCAGATATCTAACAGAACCCATATTTAGACTCTAGGAATTGTTTATACAGCTAAAATCTAAATATTCATTGAGTCTGTACAAAGTTCATTTCAAACATTTCCGAGAGACAGAATTCTGTCTACTCAGTGATATTTTAAAATACATATGATTATAAGTCATTCAAATTATATATTATATTCCAGGTCATAAATATAATTATGACTTTAGTGTCTACTGACCCAATGATTATTCTGTCATAAGGTAAAAATATAATATTTTGATGTACAAATTAGAAGTAAGAATTGTTTTAAGATACCAATCATTGTTATGAAAGACATAGAAATCGTGACTACATCTGCATAAAAATACACATATAGCATGTGTTGTTCCAAGATAAATAAGTATTCATAGGATATACAAGAATTATACGTTTATCCATATAGATAATCATTTTATGTGATATTAATTAATCAAAATTATACTGAGTGTATTTTATATTGTACCGGTTACCAGGGTCCCTGACTAATATACATATATTCATCAGCACAAATATACAAACAGATACACATTATGAAAATAGAACATATTATTTAACAGATAGTTCATAACACGTTTTTCTGCCCTCAGACATGCCTAGTGGTTGAAGGTGAGATTACCTGAATTCAGAAAAGGTTAATCATTAGATCTTTTTCCAACCAATGGAAAAGAAGTCACATCTTTTGGGTTGAGCTTATTATAATCTTTATGATCCTATTGTCGGAGATGGTATTTAGGAGCCAGATAGATACCATGGAAGGATGCTCAATCACCCACTCAATCAGACACACACACACACACACTCCACTCATCAACTCATACCTCTCCATTCATGAAGATTCCTGGACACCTTATGCTTTGATACTCGGAGGTCACAAGAAATAATTCCTCTTTAAGAGTAGCCATTTTGAAAGCCACGGCAGCCATTCTAAAATCTCTGGTAACCAGCAATTCAGACCAGTAGCCGTTTTTGGAATGGAGTAATTGTGTCGTGTTGATTTTTACCTTATATTCATTGTTGTTCTCTTAGATATTGATTTATTGAGTATTATACAGTTGATAATTATTCTCTCGAATCAGTAACCGCCTTGTAGATTTTTCTCTAAAGATTCCATTTTCAATATTTTTCATTTGCATAGTCTCCATTTTATTGACATTGACAAACGTCTCATTTTATTTCACATTGTTAACCACTTATTTACCTGCAGTATAGTAACGGTTGAAATTGTGAAAAACAGACGTCGTTCTAGTCTTATTGTCATTTTTACAAGGTTGTTGATTCTACAGGGAATTTTATCATTGCTGTTTCCTTTCAAAAGTACTACACTCCCATTTTGCGAGTGTTTCAATTGATATTCAAGCTTTTATGTAGCACAATCGGTATTTTAATTTTATGTAACGTTTGTTTTTGTCAACCAATATATATATAACTATTTTGTATGATTACATGTCTGGTGAATACATTTCATATTTTTAGACTATGGTCATATTTAATTGATCCAGTATGTTAAAAATATTATCGTTTAAAATGACTCAATCATAAATACCATGCAGGAAAATTATCCTCATAAGCACGACAATACTAATGAGCTGGGGATCTGCTGAATGAGGGTACTAATGAGCTGGCGATCTGCTGAACAAGGGTTCTGATGAGCTGGGGATTTGGTGAATGGAGGGGGGGGGGGGGGTACCACTGAGCTGGGGTTCTACTTGGCCCCTTTAAAGCAAATAGAAAATCAACACACACACATGGCATTTGCCAAGTTTCATTAAAGCATGTTCAAGCAAATGTAAATGAGCCCTAATAATACAAATGATTTTTAAAAGA
Source organism: Lithobates septentrionalis (assembly GCA_037952835.1). Taxonomy (NCBI): domain Eukaryota; kingdom Metazoa; phylum Chordata; class Amphibia; order Anura; family Ranidae; genus Lithobates; species Lithobates septentrionalis. The sequence goes on from JBBDGP010002256.1 coordinate 375,187, forward strand.
TACATAATAGAAAACAGTCATCAGTAACTTTTCTTTGACAGACTGACATGTAAAATATTTCTATCTTTAATCTGTATGTCATCCATCGTATTGCACACATTCCTATTTCAGGACTGTAGAGGTTTTTGCGGTGTCTAAAGGAATGTGGTTATGACATTGCGCTTTAAGTGCATCCAGCTCTCCTCTGATGGTGTCCCTGTATATACACGCTGGAATCTGACACATTCAGCAGTCCGCCCGCTCCCCTCCGCTGCAGTGCTGGTACCTTAGCTCAGCATCAGCACCACATTAACCACCTAGACGTAAAGTGGATGAGACAGTTCCAGCACAAGCAGCATCTGAAGTCTGCACTCAGATAAAACACTGATATCTATATTTATAAGCCTATCACATACACTGCTCCAGAATATATAATGACCAGACGACTTCTGGATCATGTGGTCTTGTACCGCCGTTAGCTGGGGAGACGCCGGTCCCTGGACTCCTTAGAATTTCACTAGAAGGTCAAAATGCAGTTTAACTTCAGTATAGAACAAGACTCGTTCTTTTTCCTGATCTTGTCTTTTTCTTTTCCAATAAATGTTACAATATTGGTGTCTTTTCCTTTCAATACTGACACACAATGCTGTTTAAAGAATTAAAGAAAAACTGTTCTTTTGTAAAAAAATAAAAAATAAAAAAATCGACCGGTAACATCACTGAGAATGCAGCCTATACATTCACTAGAGACCGTTCCCTCTCCCTGAGGAAGTCACGTGGCCAGTGACGCAATGCATCGGGTGGAGCCTTGTAAAGTCACTTCCGATGTCTAGTCTACAGAAGAGCGGCGATGAGGCAATTGTGTTTATTCCAATCTGTACTGCAGATGTGACCAAACTTTACTGTAAGCAGGTATTGAATAAATGTGTTATATTTTCTACTGGCAATATTGCGCTATGGGTATTCTTTGCTCTCTTTGAGTGATTATCGACCAAGACACACGATATTGGAGTGTTCATACAGACGTGTTGACGTTAGGACAACGGGGACCCTAGGAGCTATCCTTTGAGATCTAAAGCTTTGTTTGACCATATGGTCATTCTTTGAGGTGAGTGGCCAATTTATTCATAGTGGTTGCTAGTAGTTCCTTTGCTTCACTGGATTTCTTTCTTTCTTCAATTACAATATGGACTGAGCAGAATATTCTTTGCACTTGGACTTTATATATATTTATATTTTTATTTATATTTTTTTTTATTTGAACCTTTTTTCACTATATTCACCATATTCACTGAGAATGCAGCCTATCCATTCACTAGAGACCAGTGACTTCATTGAGAATGCAGCCTATCCATTCACTAGAGACCAGTGACTTCATTGAGAATGCAGCCTATCCATTCACTAGAGACCAGTGACATCACTGAGAATGTGTTAGAAACCATGAATCAGACCTGAGGCAGAAGTAAACTTAAATCACACTTGTTTAATAATAAAAGTAAATAGAACAAATGTAGTCAAAATTACGGTAACCGGAACAGATAGTCAGACAAGCCAGAATGTCAGGAAGCCAGAGATCAGTGTAGTGGAACAGCAAGCAGGATCTGGAGCCAGAAGGAATGTCAGCCAAGCAAGTCTTTAACAGGAACACAGGGGATAGTCTCTGTGATGTTGACCAAGGTGAAGGCAGAGATCATGTGAGCTGGACGGCTTAAGTAGGCAGGACTAACGAGCAGGATATCATCAACAGGTAAGTCACTGTGGAGAGATAGGAGCTGGCAATTATCTGACAGCTGAGAGGCCATCTCAGAGAAGGAAGGGCTGAGCCCAGCCCTGAAGTACCCCCTCCTCAACGACCCCTCCCCCTCAGAGGACCAGCAGGCTTGAGGGGAAAACATCTATGGAAATCACGGAGGAGGACATGGACATGTAGGTTTGAGGATGAGACCCAAGAGCGTTCCTTTGGACCGTACCCTTTCCAATGCACCAGGTACTGTATGCACTCACGGAACCTACGGGAGTCAACAATGGACTGTACGTCATACTCCTCATGGTTCTAAACCAAAACAGGGTGAGGACGTGGCACCGAGGTGGTAAAGCGGTTGCAGACCAAAGGTTTTAATAAGGAGATATGAAATACATTTGAGATACGCATATTAGAAGGAAGGTGTAACGCTGTCATGAGCACGTGTGACCAGAACCGTGTGATCTGCGACAGAGGACACCAAAACGTATGTAAGTGAAAATATATTAATTTATTAAAGAAAGTGAATAATATAAATACAACCAACCAACTCCAATATGCAAATAACAATAGACAGATAAGTGTAATAAATCGGAAATACCAGGTTCATAAACAATAGCCAGGCCAGGGTCATACACAGCAGATCAGCAGATGGACAAGGGATGTTCCAGAGACATAAACGTAAGCCAGGCCAAGGTCATACACAGGGAGAGCAGCAGATGGGGTAAGGAACACAGGACAGGGAGAGGATGGATGGGTCAGACTGCAGGCAGGGATGCAAGGTAACAGGTGGGACAGGATAGGGTCCGAGACAGGGAGACAGGTTCAGGGCACAGGATCAGATCACAGGTTCAGGGCACAGGTTACAGGATCAGATAGCTTGCGGGTCAGGAGGCAATGACGAAGTCAAGGCAAATATGTAAATGTTTGCCGGGTATTTATAGGCCTGTGATTGGCCTCAAGTGACACCTGATTGTAGGAGGTACTGTCTGCTCCACACTGCCAGGATCCATCCGCTGGTGGACGCCAGTACTGCGGCCCAAAGATGATATACTATTAACAGGGAAAAGCTCTCCTGACAGTTCCAAACTGCCAGGAGACACCTGCTGGTGGACCTCAGTACTGCATGCCAAATAACAGGTCTTACCAGCGGATGGAACATTTCCTGACAGTACCCCCCCTCAAAGGAGCGGCCTCCGGACGCTCCAATTGGTTGTAATTGTCCATAGTCTATGGTATTAAGCAGAACAACAGATGGTGGCACAACAGGCAGAACAGGTGGTGGCACAACAGGCATGGGCACTTCAAGCTGGGCAGCGGGCTCATCAAGCTGGAGGGCAGTCACCGAGACATCAGGCTGGAGGGCAGACACCGGGACATCAGGCTGGACGGCAGCAGGCACCCGGACATCGAGCTGGGCGGCAGCAGGCACCCGGACATCGAGCTGGGCGGCAGCAGGCACCCGGACATCGAGCTGGGCGGCAGCAGGCACCCGGACATCGAGCTGGGCAGCAGGCTCCGGGTCATCGAGCTGGGCAGCAGGCTCCGGGTCATCGAGCTGGGCAGCAGGCTCCGGGTCATCGAGCTGGGCAGCAGGCTCCGGGTCATCGAGCTGGGCAGCAGGCTCCGGGTCATCGAGCTGGGCAGCAGGCTCCGGGTCATCGAGCTGGGCAGCAGGCTCCGGGTCATCGGGCTGGGCAGCAGGCTCCGGGTCATCGGGCTGGGCAGCAGGCTCCGGGTCATCGGGCTGGGCAGCAGGCTCCGGGTCATCGGGCTGGGCAGCAGGCTCCGGGTCATCGGGCTGGGCAGCAGGCTCCGGGTCATCGGGCTGGGCAGCAGGCTCTGGAACATTGGGCCGAACAGCGAGCACCGTAAGGGCAGGCCGGATTACAGGCACCGGCTCAGCAAGCTGGGTAACGGACCCCGGCCCAGTGGGCTGGGTAACAGGCCCTGACTCAGCGAGCTGGACACCGGGCACCGGTTCGGCAAGCCGGATAACGGATACTGGCTTGACAGGCAAAGTGATGGACTTCGGTTTAGCAGACTGGGTAACGGGCACCAGTTCAGCAGACCGGGTAACGGGCACCGAAACTCCAGGCTGAAACACGGGCACCGAAACTTCAGGCTGAGACACGGGCACCGAAACCTCAGGCTGGGATACCAACATCACGACATCAGGCTGGAAGACAGATACCAGGATATCAGGCTGGAGGATGGACACATCAAACCGGAAAGCAGGCTCATCAGGCTGAACAGTGGGCACATCAGGCAGAACAGCAGGTACATCGGACTGGTCAATAGTCGCTGGAGCGTCAGACTGGAACGTGGACACTGGGGTTTCGGGCTGGAAAGCAGGCATATCAGACTGGAGAGCGGGTGCGTCAGACTGCAAAGCTGGAACCTCAGACTGCAAAGCTGGAACCTCAGACTGCAAAGCTGGAACATCAGACTGCAAAGCTGGAACATCAGACTGCAAAGCTGGAACATCAGACTGCAAGGCTGGAACATCAGACTGCAAGGCTGGAACATCAGACTGCAAAGCTGGAACATCAGACTGCAAAGCTGGAACATCAGACTGCAAAGCTGGAACATCAGACTGCAAAGCTGGAACATCAGACTGCAAAGCTGGAACATCAGACTGCAAAGCTGGAACATCAGACTGCAAAGCTGGAACATCAGACTGCAAAGCTGGAACATCAGACTGCAAAGCTGGAACATCAGACTGCAAGGCTGGAACATCAGACTGCAAGGCTGGAACATCAGACTGCAAGGCTGGAACATCAGACTGCAAGGCTGGAACATCAGACTGCAAAGCTGGAACCTCAGACTGGAAGGCTGGAACATCAGACTGGAAGGCTGGAACATCAGACTGGAAGGCTGGACCACCAGACTGCAAGGCTGGAACATCAGACTGCAAAGCTGGAACATCAGACTGCAAAGCTGGAACATCAGACTGCAAGGCTGGAACATCAGACTGCAAGGCTGGAACATCAGACTGAAAAGCTGGAACATCAGACTGGAAGGCTGGAACATCAGACTGCAAAGCTGGAACATCAGACTGCAAGGCTGGAACATCAGACTGCAAGGCTGGAACATCAGACTGCAAGGCTGGAACATCAGACTGCAAAGCTGGAACCTCAGACTGCAAAGCTGGAACCTCAGACTGCAAAGCTGGAACATCAGACTGCAAAGCTGGAACATCAGACTGCAAAGCTGGAACATCAGACTGCAAAGCTGGAACATCAGACTGCAAAGCTGGAACATCAGACTGCAAAGCTGGAACATCAGACTGCAAGGCTGGAACATCAGACTGCAAGGCTGGAACATCAGACTGCAAGGCTGGAACATCAGACTGCAAGGCTGGAACATCAGACTGCAAGGCTGGAACATCAGACTGCAAGGCTGGAACATCAGACTGCAAGGCTGGAACATCAGACTGCAAAGCTGGAACATCAGACTGCAAAGCTGGAACATCAGACTGCAAGGCTGGAACATCAGACTGCAAAGCTGGAACATCAGACTGCAAAGCTGGAACATCAGACTGCAAAGCTGGAACATCAGACTGCAAGGCTGGACCATCAGACTGCAAAGCTGGAACATCAGACTGCAAGGCTGGAACATCAGACTGCAAGGCTGGAACATCAGACTGCAAAGCTGGAACCTCAGACTGCAAAGCTGGAACATCAGACTGCAAAGCTGGAACATCAGACTGCAAATTGGGAGCAGGTTGGGTTACTGGCAGGATTGTGTGAGTGGGGAAGAACTTCCGTTTCTTCTTGGGCTTAACTACTGAAGATCTGTAGGTGAGGGGTGCAGCAGACTGGAGAGGAGGATTGGGATATGGCAGGGAAGAGGTAACAGTGGCTGGAGGAAGTTCGTGTGGGTTTGCAGGCAGCAGGGAAGAGACAGGTGGGTTGAATGCAGGATAGGTACAGGGAGCAGAGACTGGATATGAGTATTTGTTTGGCAGCAGCGTATACTGAGCTGCAACTGTGGTTGACATGGGTGATGGGGAAACATACATTTGGGTAGGCTGGTGTTTGGTGGCAGAGGTGGTTTGTTTAACTGGAGCTGCTTGCATCATGTCAGACCATGCTGAAAGTATAGGTTGTACAAACTGTGCTTTTAAACCTCCCTGTCTAACAAAAGACTGAGCAGACACAATGCACTCAGCAATCACCTGTGAGGGACAGGCTGAATAGTGCTCACAAAAATCGTCTGGATCATCTTCACAAAGCCAAACTAGTGATACAACCTGATTTATATCAAAAGGAGGAGTGAAATCATCACGGCCCTCAGGAATACAGGGCAGGGCCAGCTCAGTACATAGTTTGATCAAAGGCTGCACCTCCCCAAACAAAATATAACCCTGATCGACCAGGGAGTGAGCCAAACGTATAGTGGCAAACAACTGATCACTAGACCATCCTCTCAAAGCCTGGCGGCAATAATCACCACTTTCAGATGCCAGCAGAGAAAGATAAATAACCTCATCGGTATTCATGTTTGCAACCAACTGAATCAAAATGGTTCCCCTGTGCAGCCACTTCTGGTCAGGGATGGCCTTGACTTACTGTCATGAGCAGGTGTGACCAGAACCGTGTGATCTGCGACAGAGGACACCAAAACGTATGTAAGTGAAAATATATTAATTTATTAAAGAAAGTGAATAATATAAATACAACCAACCAACTCCAATATGCAAATAACAATAGACAGATAAGTGTAATAAATCGGAAATACCAGGTTCATAAACAATAGCCAGGCCAGGGTCATACACAGCAGATCAGCAGATGGACAAGGGATGTTCCAGAGACATAAACGTAAGCCAGGCCAAGGTCATACACAGGGAGAGCAGCAGATGGGGTAAGGAACACAGGACAGGGAGAGGATGGATGGGTCAGACTGCAGGCAGGGATGCAAGGTAACAGGTGGGACAGGATAGGGTCCGAGACAGGGAGACAGGTTCAGGGCACAGGATCAGATCACAGGTTCAGGGCACAGGTTACAGGATCAGATAGCTTGCGGGTCAGGAGGCAATGACGAAGTCAAGGCAAACATGTAAATGTTTGCCGGGTATTTATAGGCCTGTGATTGGCCTCAAGTGACACCTGATTGTAGGAGGTACTGTCTGCTCCACACTGCCAGGATCCATCCGCTGGTGGACGCCAGTACTGCGGCCCAAAGATGATATACTATTAACAGGGAAAAGCTCTCCTGACAGTTCCAAACTGCCAGGAGACACCTGCTGGTGGACCTCAGTACTGCATGCCAAATACCAGGTCTTACCAGCGGATGGAACATTTCCTGACAAACGCATTAACCACTGGGTTGATCCTGCGAAGAATACGGAAAGGCCCAATAAACCAAGGTACGAACTTCAGAGAGGGAACACGAAGTCAGAGGTTGCGAGATGACAGCCAGACTTTGTCCCCAACCTGGTAGGAAGGTGCAGGCAGGCGTCTGTGGTCAGCATGGAGTCTGTACTTTAGCATGTCGAAAAGCCTCCTGGACTTGTGCCCAAGTGGAACAAAGACCACGGAGATGCTCCTCTAACGCAGGAACACTCTGCGGAAGAAATGAGTCAGGCAACATGGAGGGTTGGAAACCATAGTTCGCCATAAACGGGGACAATCGGGAAGCAGAATTTAAGGCAATATTATGAGCAGACTCTGCCCACGGTAAGAGGTCTGACCAGCTTTTATGATGGTCAGAAATATAGCAATGTAGGAATTGCTCCAAGGACTGATTGGCTCGTTCTACTTACCCATTAGACTACAGGTGATACGCAGAGGAGAAAGCAAGCTGAATTCCCAACTGTGCAAAAAAGGCTTGCTAGAACTGGGACACAAACTGACTACCCCTGTCCGAGACAATCACCTTGGGTAGCCCATGTAAGTGAAAGATTTCCAGAGCAAAAATGTAAGCCAGTTCCTTAGAATTGGGCAACTTCTTAAGTGGAATACAATGAGACATTGTGTATGGGTTGTAGGAGGCCTACTGGAAGGTGTCGTGGAGTCTTATGCCCCTTACACACGATCAGACTTTCTGACAACAAAACCGTGGATTTTTGTTCGAAGGATGTTGGCTCCAATTTGTCTTGCATACACACAGTCACACCAATGTTGGTCAACAATTACGAACGTAGTGACGTACAAGACGTACGTGGTATTTCCATTACGAGCGCTAGCTATATCTCTGGCTCGTACTTGATTCCGAGCATGCGTGGACTTTTGTCCGACGAACTTGTGTACACACGATCGGAAAGTCCGATAACAAACATTTGTTGGTGGAAAATTTGAAAACCTGCTAGCCAACATTGGCGGAAAGTCCGACAACAAATGTTCGATGGAGCATACACACAGTCGGACTTTACGCCAACAAGCTCACATCAAACATTTGTTGTTGGAAAATCCGATCGTGTGTACGGGGCATCTATGAAGGCGGTTACATCAGCACATAGACTAGGTCACCAGAATTGTTGGGAAAAGAGAAAAAGCCACGAGGGCCTCATTGTTCCAAGCAACCTCTGCTGCCAGAGTGGCGTAATCGGCAACAGTTCTCGTACTCTGCTTGATGGACATGAGGCACTTGGCAGCAGAAGCAGAGCGTTTGGAAACGTCAAATATCCTTTTAAAAGAAGCCACGAACTCAGGGTAACTCAAGACAACAGGTTTTTGTGTCTCCCATAGAGGGTTTGCTCAGGCAAAGGCTCTCTCAGAAAGCAATGATATCACGAAACCTACTTTGCTTCTGTCCATGGGAAACGCCTGAGACAGCATCTCAAAGTATATCTCAACCTGGTTGAGAAACCCTCTGCATTGGACTGAATCGCCCCCAAATTGCTGGGGAAATGGAGCGGAACCAGACATACCTCTTATAGAGGTAATACTCGAGGCGGGTGCCTGCACAGAGATTAGAGCAGCAGCAGGGACGCCTGCAACACAGGTTGTACCTGAGCAGCCACAGTGGGAGATTCCAGGTGAGCTGTGCGACTCAGGAGCATTTGTAATGCCATGGCAAACTGATCCATGCGGTGATCCTGCTCATCCAATCTGGGAAAAAATATTACCAACAAATGGATTGACTGCATCTTCTGAATTCATGGCCTTCGCCCCTACTGTCAGAAACCATGAATCAGACCGAGACAAAAGTACAGTTAAATCACACTTGTTTAATAATAAAAGTAAATAGAGCAAACGTAGTCAAAACATAGCCAAAGTTCGGTAACCGATAGTTAGACAAGGCAGAAAGTCAGGAAGCCAGAGATCAGCGTAGTGGAAAAGCAAGCAGGATCTGTGATGTTGACCAAGGCGAAGGCAGAGATTATCTGGGCTGGACAGCTTAAGTAGGCAGGACTGACAAGCAGGATATCATCAACAGGTGAGTCACTGTGGAGAGATAGGAGCTGGCAATTAGCCCACAGCTGAGCGGCCAGCTCAGAGAAGGAAGGGCTGAGCCCAGCCCTGACAGACTGCAGCCTATCCATTCACTAGAAACCAGTGACATCACTGAGAATGCAGCCTATCCATTCACTAGAGATCGGTGACATCACTGAGAATGCAGCCTATCCATTCACTAGAGACCAGTGACATCACTGAGAATGCAACCTATCCATTCACTAGAGACCAGTGACATCACTGAGAATGCAGCCTATCCATTCACTAGAGATTGGTGACATCACTGAGAATGCAGCCTATCCATTCACTAGAGACCAGTGACATCACTGAGAATGCAGCCTATCCATTCACTAGAGATCGGTGACATCACTGAGAATGCAGCCTATCCATTCACTAGAGACCAGTGACATCACTGAGAATGCAGCCTATCCATTCACTAGAGACCGGTGACATCACTGAGAATGCAGCCTATCCATTCACTAGAGACCGGTGACATCACTGAGAATGCAGCCTATCCATTCACTAGAGACCGGTGACATCACTGAGAATGCAGCCTATCCATTCAATGCAGAAGGAAATTGTACATTTGGTTGAATTAAATAGAGTGTTTTTGTCAGTGCCAAATATTCTTTGAAAATTTATGAAAATCAGTCAACCAGTTTATTAGTGCGGGTAGCACAGTGACTTGGTTGATTAGCAGTTCAGCCCTGCAGCATCAGTGTGGTTGTTCTGAATCTCAGCCAGGACAATATCTGCATGGAGTTTGTGCAGATTTCCTCCCACGCTCCATAGACATGCTGGTAGGCGAACTGGCTGCTCTCTGAATTTTCCCCAGTATGTATGCATGTAAGATAGAGACTTTAGATTGTAAGCTCTTTGAATACAAGGACTGATGGTAATGTAACATTTTTTTGTTAATTGATGGCGCTGTATTAATGCCTCTTAGGGGCTCATTTACACTTGCTTCAAAATGTGGCATTGGACAGGCATTGGCATTAAATGCCAATCAAAGCGCCTGTCACTAAATAAAATGGTTACCTTACAGTCCTGTTCACATGTTGTGTTGGCTGTGCTTAAAAATTTTTCCTCCATGTCGCTTTCTTGGTTCTTCAACGCATCTCCAAATCCTCCATAGAGGTCTATGACAACGCTCGCCTACAGCTCCTAAAGCTTTTGAGAGGCTTTCATCCAGCATTAGCTTGGAGGTATTGCAGGTATGCGATAACCCAGGATGCACTGTGAAACCAAGAAGCAAACCAGAAAGTTCATATGTATATATTCTGGAAGTGTCTGGTGAAGACGTCACGTCTGGTGTGCAGCGTGGAGTATCAGGAAGGTGAGCGGGGTCTGGACTGTAGCGGAGCAACTAGCAGACAGCATACATGGTGTGCAACATGGGAACACTATAGCGGTAGGTGAATGGGACTGGAGATAAAGGTCTGAGCAGCAGAGGATCAGCAGAGCTGAGGGACCAGGCCAGGAGAAAGTAGCATATGTTACATGCTGTAAACAGCATGGGAGCAAGGTAACAACAGGGACTGGCGAGAGAGGAGGACCAGCAAACCAGAAGATCAGTAGAGCTGGGGATTACTACTGAGTGGGGAATCAGCAGAGCTGGGGGTACTACTGAGCAGGGGATCTGCTGAACAAAGGTTCTGAGCTTGGGATTTGCTGAACGAAAATACTAATGAGCTGGGGATCTGCTGAATGAGGATACTAATGAGCCGGGGATCTGCTGAACAAAGGTACTAATAAGCCGGGGATCTGCTGAATGAGTATACTAATGAGCTTGGGATCTACTGGACGGGTGTTCTAATGAGCTTGGGATCTGCTGAACGAGGGTACTAAAGAGCTGGAGATCTGTTGAACAAGGGTTCTGATGAGCTGGGGATCTGCTGAGTGGGGGGGTACTACTGAGCTGGGGTTCTACTGGCCCCCTTAAAAACAAATAGAAAATCAACACACACACATGGCATTTGCCAAGTTTCATTAAAGCATGTTGAAGCGGTAGGTGCTTTAATGTGTGTTAAAGTCGAAGCAAATGTAAATGAGCCCTAATAATGCAAATGATTTTTAAAAGATACATGATAGAAAACAGTCATCAGTAACTTTTTTTTGACAGACTGACATGTAAAATATTTCTAGCTTTAATCTGTATATTATCCATCGTATTGCACGCGTTCCTATTTCAGGACTGTAGACGTTTCGCGGTGTCTAATTGAATGTGGTTATGACATTGCGCTTTATTTAAGTGCATCCAGCTCTTCTCTGATGGTGTCCCTGTATATACACGCTGGAATCTGACACATTCAGCAGTCTGCCCGTTCCCCTCCGCTGCAGTGCTGGTACCTTAGCTCAGCATCAGCACCACATTAACCACCTAGACGTAAAGTGGATGAGACAGTTCCAGCACAAGCAGCATCTAAAGTCTGCACTCAGATAAAACACCGATATGTATATTTATAAGCCTATCACATACACTGCTCCAGAATATATAATGACCAGACGGCTGCCGGATCATGTGGTCTTGTACCGCTGTTAGCTGGGGAGACGCGGGTCCCTGGACTCCTTAGAATTTCACTAGAAGATGAAAATGTTGTTTAACTTCAGTATAGAACAAGACTCGCTCTTTTTCCTGATCTTGTCTTTTTCTTTTCCAATAAATGTTACAACATTGGTGTCTTTTCCTTTCAATACTGACACATTTTATGCTGTGAATTAAAGAAAAACTGTTCTTTTGTGAAAAAAAAAAAAGAGAGAGACCAGTGACATCACTGAGAATGCAGCCTATCCATTTACCAGAGACCGGTCCCGCTCCCTGAGGAAGTCCTGTGACCAGTGACGCAATGCGTCGCATGGAGCCCTGTAACGTCACTTCTGGTATCTACAGTGTACGGTAGTGCGGTGAGGAGGCGATTGTGTTTATCCCTATCTGTACTGCAGATGTGACCAAACTTTACTGTAAGCAGGTATTGAATAAATGTGTTATATTTTCTACTGGCAATATTGCGCTATGGGTATTCTTTGCTCTCTTTGAGTTATTATCGACCAAGAAGCACGATATTGGAGTGTTCATACAGACATGTTGACATTTGCACAGCGGGGACCCTAGCAGTTATCCATTGAGGTCTAAAGCTTTGTTTGACCATATTGTCATTCTTTGAGGTGAGCGGCCAATTTATCCATTGGTGGCGGTGGTTGCTGGTAGTTCCTTTGCTTCACCGGATTTCTTTCTTTCTTCAATTACAATATGGACTGAGCAGTCATCTTTATATTCTTTGCACTTGGATTTTATATATATTTTATTTTTATTTATATTTTTTTATTTGAACCTTTTTTTCACTTGGACTTTTTTGTTATTTATGTGCATTCACTATGTGTTTTAATCTTTGTTTACTTATATTTTATTGATTGAGCAAGGGCACCATTCGATACACATTACCATATTCACTGAGAATGCAGCCTATCCATTCACTAGAGACCGGTGACATCACTGAGAATGAAGCCTATCCATTCACTAGAGACCAATGACATCACAGAGAATGCAGCCTATCCACTCAATAGAGACCGGTGACATCACACAGAATGCAGCCTATCCATTCAATAGAGACCGGTGACATCACAGAGAATGCAGCCTATCCATTCACTAGAGACTGGTGACATCACTGAGAATGCAGCCTATCCATTCACTAGAGACCGGTGACATCACAGAGAATTCAGCCTATCCACTCAATAGAGATCGGTGACATCACTGAGAATGCAGCCTATCCATTCAATAGAGACCGGTGACATCACAGAGAATGCAGCCTATCCATTCACTAGAGATCGATGACATCACAGAGAATGCAGCCTATCCATTCACTAGAGACCGGTGACATCACTGAGAATGCAGCCTATCCATTCACTAGAGACCGGTGATATCACTGAGAATGCAGCCTATCCATTCACTAGAGACCGGTGACATCACTGAGAATGCAGCCTATCCATTCACTAGAGACCGGTGACATCACTAAGAACGCAGCCTATCCATTCACTAGAGACCGGTGACATCACTGAGAATGTAGCCTATCCATTCACTAGAGACCGGTGACATCACTGAGAATGTAGCCTATCCATTCACTAGAGATTGGTGACATTACCAAGAACGCCTGTGTATTTTATAGCCCTCAGCAAACATTCCTTTAAGTCCTCATCATAAACTGTCTGTTTTCCTTTCTTATTGGTCCCCAAGCCCAGTGCAATGGATTCCATATATTGCGTTAAAGATAGCCAACAAGTCTGAAACAGCTGTTTGCTGTCTGGAATAATGAGCTATATAATAGTCGGCCCTCTCTGTGCTATAAATTAGTACTTCTGGATTGACAAAACTGACTTGCCCTATTTATAAACAGTAAAATATATATATATATATTTTTTTTTTTTTTCATTCGACCCATGAATTCCCCATTCCCATTTTATTTTATTTCAGCAATATTGTTCAAAAAATGTAAGTTTACCACTCCCTCGCAAACCAATTGGATATATTCAATTGCCTATATGGGGAGAAAATGATAACTTTCCATTTGAAACCTGCAGAAATGAGAAGCTGTCAATTAATTATGATTTTAATTACAATGTTTCCATTTTTTCTAGAAAAGGATTGCATAAAAGGGAAAAAAATCTATTTATAATTAAAAACACTTTAGGGAAAAGGCTTAATATTTTTATTATATTCACTATATCAGAAATTCATATATTTTTTTAATGGGTAATTAAATAATTCAATATTAAATACATTTTACTTTTTTTAATAAATAAAAAAAGAAAATTTGATTTGGAACTAAAATATTTATTTTTAATTTTAATTTTAAATTAAGGAATTTCACATTTATTTCATGCGATTTACTAACTGCTCAAACCAACCAGTGTATTTCAGTAGATTTTCGTTAATACGACTAAACGAAAATGGCATTTTAGTCAAAAGATTATGACTAAAACTGATCAAAATCTGATATCAAAATTAACACTGGCTACTACTTCATAATCCTACTACTAGACCTTTCTACTGTGTTTAATACTGTTGACCACCCGCTCCTCCTCAATAAACTCTACTCTCTTGGCCTCTAAGATTCTGCTCTTTCCTGGTTCTCATCCTATCTCTCACAGCACTACTTCAGTATTGCCCTAGAACCGTATCTTCCCCTTTCCACTTCCTCTTTCTGTAGGGTTCCCCCAAGGCTCTGTCCTTGGACCTCTTCTCTTCTCTATCTACACCTCCTCCCTTGGTCACTTGATAAAGTCCCACAGCTTCCAATATCATCTCTATGCTGATGGGACCCAAATCTATCTCTCGAATCTTCACCTCACTCCTTCGGTCTCCTCTCACATTGCTAACTTTCTAACTGACAAATCAGCATGGGTCAGCGGCGGCCCTTCCTTAAGGGGCGCTGCCCCCTTATCCATGCACCTAGCCCCCTAATCTACATGCAGGGCTCCGGACGTATGGATTCCAATGGTTTTTCTTTTTTTTTTAAGCATGTGATTAGAGCCAGAGGCTCTAAAAGGCTTCAAAAATGGGTGGGCTTGGGGCGCAGAGCACTGCGCCTCGAGCCCACCCAGTTGGGTGGCAATAGCGAATGAATATTCGCTATAGGCACACTGATTCTCCTCCAGGCCAATCAGGACCCATCACCTGATTGGCTAAAATGGATAGGCAATCCTATTGGACACCTAGGAAGCCACTGTGATGCAGAGGAGGAAGAAAGTGAATGGACCCGTAGAAGCGCTGCTCTCCCACCCATGACCTAGATGGGGTAAGTGCGGGGATGGATGACCGACCAACCAACCGACTTCAGGGTGGAGGGAGGGCTACCGACTGGGGTGGTTGGTTGCCGCCCCCCAAATAAACCCAGTTGGGTGACAATAGCGAATGAATATTCACTATTGTCACACTGATTCTCCTCCCGACCAATCAGGACCCATCACCTGATTGGCTAAAAAGGCAGGCGATCCTATTGGACGCCTAGGAAGCCGCTGTGATGCAGAGGAGGAGCAAACAGAATGGAAGCTGCCACCCCTAGAAGCGCTGCTCTCCCACCCGCGACCTAGATGGGGTAAGTGCGGGGCTGGATGACCGACCGACCAACTGACCGCAGTGGGGGGGGGGGCGACCGACCAGGGTGGTTGTTTGCTGCTCCCCCCCAAAAAAACACCAGATGCCACTGGCATGGATGTCACCCCACCTGCCAATGCCCTCCTCCCTGGCTTTCCTACTGTAGTGCTACCCACCCCCAGGGGAGCCGCGTAATTGTTTCGCAATTTCTCTGCCAACCTGAAGATAATGCAACTCACTCACGAAGCACGGATAAGCATAGCCTAAAAGAAGAGATTAGCAGATTAGCAAGTGTACTTATACAAACAATCAATAAAACAATAACATTACACTGAGAGATGTGGCTAAACACCTGCAGTGTTCTATCAGTAATTAACAGAACTGAACTGCATTTACCTAGCAACAGTATATTAAGACAATCTTAAGTTGCTATACCAGTCCCCGTTTTGTCATACTGGCCAGTGATTGATGAAAAAAAATGTTGTCTATCAAAATTGGGGCCCTTGAAGAAAGCACAACAGCTCCCAGCAGACTTGTACAATGTTACTTTCTTACCAGACCCAGGGCACTTTCCTCTGGGTCTCTGGACACATGCTCTGATTCTGTAAAAGTCCACTTCAAGTCAGTCAGGCATAGGAGTTGCTATGGTCTCTCTCTTTCATTCTTGCTAAGACAGTCCCTCGTTTCCTTCAATACAAGTGGTGGGAATACAGTCTGATCACACCAGACATCCAAATCAGTCTCTCCCAACTGTGGTCAGCTATGGCAGAGTTCTGTTCAGTCAGCAGCTCAGTCATTTTCCCCCACACCTCTGCCTACTTCAAGACAGTCCTTTCCTTGCTTCTTAGCAGCCTGCAGACCCTTCTCCTTGCTCTGTTGCATCAGCCATTCACCATCCTCCAAGGTGATCCAGACCCAGCCAAGACGGCTGCCCCCTGCACTGGGGACACTCCATAGATGAACATTGCAAAGTGGTTTTCTTAAAAAAGGCTGCTGCACTTCTGCATTAATGAATATTCAGTTTAACCCTGCCCACACTGCAGAAGGATAATACTGCAGTAACAACAGTAAACCATCAAGATCAATAATCAACTATTGGTCCAACCCCTCATGCTAGGGTACTAGGTAATATCCTGGGCTCTGACCTCTCCTTTCAGCCCCAAATCCAATCACTGACCTCAATTTGTAGACCTCCCCTGGAACATCTCTAAAAAAATGCCTATTTTTATCCAACCATCGAGCTACGCATTCCCTCACATCTTCTCTATCCCCCCTTAGGTCTATCATGAATGCTGCTGCCAGCTTTATCTACCTTACCAACTGCTCAATGTCCACCACCCCTCTCTGGCAATCCCTCCACTGGCTTTCGATTGCCGGACAAATACAATTCAAATTACTAACAACAACCTATAAAGCCATTCACAACTCTACCCTAAGCTATATCACCAATCTTGTCTCAACATATCGCCCAAACCATCGTTTTTGCTCCTCCCAAGACCTCCTGCTCTGTAGCTCCTTTGGCTCCTCTTCCTATGCTCACCTCCAGGACTTCTGCAGAGCCTCTTGCATCTTCTGGAACTCCCTACCCCAATCCGTCTAACTATCTCCTACTCTATCCCACCTTTAGGTGATCCCTGAAAACTCATTTCTCCAGGGAAGCCTATCCTGTGCACCGTTTAGGAGATGTTCATTCTTTTGGCAGCTGGTGACATCACCGACGCATGAGCTCTGAGTGAGCGGCATACCTGTGCTGTTCCTTCAGAGCGCTGTGCCACGGCCGAGACTCCTGCATGCATGCGGGGGTGTGATGCCATCGTGGCTCAGCCAGTCAATCTCCCACGAACCTGGAAGGAAGACCGGGTAAGGATGGAAGCCCTGTCAGCGGTGACAGCGTGCCGCTGGAGGGCTTTGTTCTAAGGTAAGTATTTCATAATGTGCTAGTATGAATTCTAGCACATTAAGTAATTGCCTTCCAGGGGATTTTTTTTTTCTCCAATATCTACTACAGCTTTAAGTCCCACCACATTTATTACCTTTTGTACCACTTGCCCCACCCTATTAGATTGTAAGCTCCCATGAGCAGGGCCCTCCTAACCCTCTTGTATTGTATTGTCTCCCTTTATATTGTAAAGTAAGTAATGTGTATAGAATTTGTTAATGATAACAAGAAAAGCAGTAAAATAAAACCCCTGCAGCCAGCAACAATAGACCCCCCCCCCCTGGCAATAATAGATGCCATGCAACTAAATACCCCCCAACAACAATAGACCTCCCTCAGCAAAAATAGATCCACCTAAGCAACTAAAGACCCCTGCTGGCAATTTGGATCTCCCAGCAGCCAACATCAATAGACCCCCCATCATCCAGGACAATAGACCCCTCCCTCAACAGTAGATCCCTCTCAGCAACAATAGACCCCCCACCAGCAACAGTAGACCTCCCCAGAAACAATAGATCCCCCCCTCCAGCAGCCAGCATCAATAGACCCTCCAGCACACCCCTGCACCCCCATACATTCAGTACTTGAGGTGCCGGAAATTCTTTCTGCCCTGGCATTAATTATTTTCTTTTATTACACCTCCCATGCTTGGTTATCCACATTGACGCAATGCCCAATGGACATTATTTGCTTGTTCATCGCTTTTCAAAAAAAAATTGAAGATTATTTCCAAGTTCTGATTTACTGCTGTTTGTTTTTACCAAACTTGTATTCGCAGCTTTGTAAACCTTCACAAAATGATTGATGATTGAAAAATCTACCTGAATTTGGCCCCTATAAATAGGGTGACACATTTCATAAAACTTGTATAACTTAAACATGTCAACCACGATATAATGAGTTGTCAGCATGCTGTGTACATGGATATACTGTAACCAATTGTTTCACTTTTTTTTTCATATGTTCAGGTACAGTATATGTAAAAAAAAAAATAAGAAAAAATAGATCCTCAGGTAGGTATCTGTCAAGACCGGGGTCTGAACCTACGCTGGAACTAAGGGGCCAAGCCCAACCCCTGAAAAACAACCACACACCTTAATCCCCCCTCCACCAAATGACAACAAAGAAAGGTCCATAAAGACATGGATGAGCGAGATTGGGGTGGGGGAACTTGACTGGCCTGCACAGAGTCCTGACCTCAACCCGATAGAACACCTTTTGGGATGAATTAGAGCGGAGACTGCGAGCCAGGCCTTCTCATCCAACATCAGTGCCTGACCTCACAAATGCGCTTCTGGAAGAATGGTCAAACGTTTCCATAGACACACTCCTAAACCTTGTGGACAGCCTTCCCAGAAGAGTTGAAGCTGGTATAGCTGCAAAGGGTGGGCCAACTCAATATTGAACCCTACGGACTAAGACTGGGATGCCATTAAAGGTCATGTGCGTGCAAAGGCGTCCCAATACTTTGGAATATATATATATATATATATATATATATATATATATATATATATATACACACATATATATATATATATATATATATATACAGTGGAACCTTGGATTACGAGCATAATTACTGCATGTGGCCAGAGGTGGGCGGGCGCCGGAGAGCCTCAGAAATACTCGGGGACAGCTTAGCTGAACTCGGAAAGGCTCGGAAACACTTCCACGTGTTTCCGAGTATTTCCGGGTGTTAACGAGTATTTCTGAATGGCTCTGAACTGTTCCGAGTGTCCCCGGCGCCCCCGCACCTCTGGCCAAATGTGGTACTGCACACCCCATTAACTTGAATTCTGCTAGTTTTGCGAGACAACACTCGCAAACCGAGTCAGAATTAAAAAAAAAAGTTGCTTGTCTTTTAAAACGCTCATTAACATCGTTACTCGCAAACCAAGGCTCCATTGTATATATATATATATGTGTGTGTGTGTGTGTTTTTATTTTTTTAACTGTCATCATCAGATTCAGCCTGCTGATTGGACAACAAAAGCGCAGTCCCACTATGGTTAGATACGTTCTTTTCTTACTTTGCTCTCTCATCCTGTTGGCTAGCTCCATGTGTTAGATGGTCAGTACCCTGAACCATTTTCCATTCATAAACGCCCTAACAGGATACGTGAGGTACCTGCACTCAACGGGGGGGAAGGTAAGAGTGCAATTAATAAAAGACCCAATGGGACAGTCATCAGGACAAAATTTTGGGTGCAAGCCCTCTCCAATTAATAGAGCCCACTCATCAGGGAACAGGTAAGAGATTAGGTCCCCTATCAGTAATAAAAGGTCAAATCAGGATAGGTGGGGCACTCCTCAGGGAACAGGTCACCTGTCATTAATAAAAGGCCCACTAGGGGCAATTGTCAGGACATAGTTGGGAATTGGGGTCCCTTACTATTATTGAAAAGTCCAGTTAGGATAGGTGGGGCACTCATCAGGGCACAGGTAAGAATTCAGGTCCCCTGCCATTAATAAAAGACCCAGTGGGGCACTCATCAGGCCATTAATAAAAAGTCCAATCTGGATGGGTGGGGCACTCATCAGGGAACAGGTGACTCGCCATTAATAATAGGCCCAATGGGGCATTTTTTAGGACATAGTTAGGAGTTTTGGCCCCCATTATTAATGGAAAACCCCAATTAGGATAGGTAGGGCACTAATCAGGGCACAGGTAAGAATTCAGGTCCCCATCATTACTAATGAAAAACCCGATTAGGATAGGTGGGGCACTCATCAGGGCACAGGTAAGAATTCAGGTCCTCATCATTGATGCAAATCCCAATTAGGATAGGTGGGGCAATCATCAGGGCACATGTAAGAATTCAGGTCCTCACCATTGATGCAAATCCTAGTCAGTATAGGTGGGGCAATCATCAGGAAACTGGTTCAGGTCCTCTGCCATTAATGATAGACCCAGTGGGGCACTCATCATCAGCACACAGACATATGTGCAGATCCCCCACCACTAATAAAATGCCCATAAGGACAGGTGGGCCAGTCATGAAGGCACAGGTAAGAGATTAGGTCCCCTGTCATTAATAAAAGGTCCAATGAGGATAGGTGGGGCACTCCTCAGGGAACAGGTCACCCGTCATTAATAAAAGGCCCACTAGGGGCAATTGTCAGGAAATAGTTGGGAATTGGGGTCCCTTACTATTATTGAAAAGTCCAGTTAGGATAGGTGGGGCACTCATCAGGGCACAGGTAAGAATTCAGGTCCCCTGCCATTAATAAAAGACCCTGTGGGGCACTCATCAGGCCATTAATAAAAAGTGCAATCTGGATGGGTGAGGCACTCATCAGGGAACAGGTCACCCGCCATTAATAAAAGGCCCAATGGGGCATTTTTTAGGACATAGTTAGGAGTTTTGTCCCCCATTATTAATGGAAAACACCAATTAGGATAGGTAGGGCACTCATCAGGGCACAGGTAAGAATTCAGGTCCCCATCATTATTAATGAAAAACCCAATTAGGATAGGTGGGGCACTCATCAGGGCACAGGTAAGAATTCAGGTCCTCATCATTGATGCAAATCCCAATTAGGATAGGTGGGGCAATCATCAGGGCACATGTAAGAATTCAGGTCCTCACCATTGATGCAAATCCCAGTCAGTATAGGTGGGGCAATCATCAGGAAACTGGTTCAGGTCCTCTGCCATTAATGATAGACCCAGTGGGGCACTCATCATCAGCACACAGACATATGTGCAGATCCCCCACCACTAATAAAATGCCCATAAGGACAGGTGGGCCAGTCATGAAGGCACAGGTAAGAGTTTAGGTCCCCTGTCATTAGTAAAAGGCCCAATGGGGCACGCATAAGGACACAGTTGAGAATTTAGGTCCCCAGCCATTAATAAAAAGCCCAATCAGTATAAGTGGGGCACCCATCAGGACACAGGTCCCCCCACCATTATTATAAGGTCCAATGGGGCATTTTTCAGGACACAGTTGGGAGTTTAGGTTCCCACCAATAATAAAAAGCCCAATCAGGATAGGTGGGGCACTCATTGGGGCACAGGTCCCCCCATTAATATAAGGTCCAATGGGGAACTTGTGAGAACATAGTTGGGAGTTCAGGTCACCACCGTTAATGAAAAGCTCATTCAGGATAGCTGGGGCACCCATCAGGGCACAGGTCCCCCCCCCCCCCCAATTAATAAAAAGTCCAATGGGGCACTTGTCAGAACATAGTTGGAAGTTTAGGTCACCACCGGTAATGAAAAGCTCATTCAGGATAGCTGGGGCACCCATCAGGGCACAGGTCCTCCACCATTATTAAAGGGCTAATGGGGCACTTGTCAGGACATAGTAGGAAGTTTAGATGTGAACCATTAATGAAAAGTCCAGTCAGCATAGGTGGGGCACTTATTAGAGAAGAGGTAAGAGTTTAGGTCACCTTCCATCAATAGAAGTCTCAATGGGGCACTCATTAGGACAAAGTTGGCAGGTTAGGTCCGCCACCATTAATGAAAAGCCAAATCAGGATAGGTGTGGCACTCATCAGGGCACAGGTAATAGTCCAGGTCCCCTGCTATGGATAAATGGCCCAATGGGGTACTCATCAGCGCACAGGTAAGAGTGCAAGCAACCCACCATGAATAAAAGGGCCCATCAGAGCCCAGGGGAAGAGGAGGACCTCGCACTGATGCAAGGACTAAGATGCAGAAGTTCAACTCATTCTTCCGGCATTCTGGATTTGCCCATCATTGTGTTAGATGTAAACCCCTTTTGCATCTTTTTTTTTTTTTCAAAGTACTTAAATCAATTCTTTTTTTTTACTACTCTAATTGTAATTTTCCTGATTGATTAAAGCCGGGCGGGATTTGCAGGGTGGTTTTCTCAGATCGCCAACCGCTTGAACCGAAAGCTGAGATTTCCTTTTTCTTGGATCTGATTCAGTTGCGAAGCGTCCAGGGAGGAGGCCTGAAGATAAACACATTGCACGGAGCACAATCCCGCTGTGGCTCTGAGGATGGCTAAAAATAGGCTATGAGGAAGGCAGCAATGCTGGACTTTGCATAAAAGAGTGAGCAGGTGTATGGCTTGTCTTGTGTCACACACCCCCTACTGGTCACAGAGAGAACTGCACCATCCAGTCCTGCGCCCCGTCTGTATCGAGTTAAATATGTTAGAAACTGAACACTAGGAAAACACCCAAAACACAGTAAAAATACTCACCTGTGAACTGTTTTATTTGCCACAGGATTTTTAATTCTTGCAAGCCTTTTTTACACAGTGCAACAATCTCTTAGATTGTAAGCTTGAATGAGCAGGGCCCTCTGATTCCTACTGTATTAAAGTGTATTGTATTTGTACTGTCAACCCTCAAGTTGTAAAGCGATGCATAAACTGTCGGTGCTATATAAATCCTGTATAATAATAATAATGAAGCTGACACCACATTTTCTATTGGAGCTAAAGTGGACCTACATCTTCCTTTCCTATTCTTACAATGGCAAAAAAGAAGATTTTCCTTATTGTGTGGGCCCCTCACTTCTAGAATTCTCACCTAGGCAAGAATGATATACCCCAGCAGAGACAAGATACCCAGTTCATGTAGTTTTTGAGGCAATCTACCAAAAGTGTGCATGCGCTGCATCCAGGGCCGGGACAAGGGGTGGGCAGAAGGGACGGCTGGTTCCTTCTACTATAAGGCTGACGGGAGTAGTGACAGTGGCATCACTACTTCTGTCAGCCCAGTGCTGGAAGCAGCAAGGAGAAAAGGAGAGAGCTGGGAAGAGGTGTAGGCTGTGCTCTCTCCCCCCTCCTTCTCATAAGCTTGCACAGGGGTGGGGGGGGGGGCACAATTTATCATCTCTGCCCTGGGCACTGGGGGATCTTGTCCCAGCACTGGCTGTATCACTGGGGTGCCAGTTTCCTTCTCCTAGTTCTTGCAAGCTGGCCCCCTGACGACGTGCCATTGGGGGGGGGGGGGGTCAGTTGCAAGGACCAGAAAGAGGCAGCTAGCTCCCAGTGACACTGGGGGAAGATGGCAAAAGCTGGACCTGGTGTGGAGCAGCTGAGTGACAGATCACTACAGAACACTGCTGGATTCACTGGATGCCACGGCAAAAAGACAAAAAGGCACCAAGGGCCAATCAGCTGAGTCTGATTGGCCCTTGGAGCTGCCCCTTCTGCTCCTAGGCAGTGGAAAGTTGATCTAATAAAATTGGAGAGTGCAAAATAATTTGGTGCAGCTGTGCACGACAGCCAATCAGCTTCTAACTTCAGCTTGTTCAGGTAAGCGTTAAAAAAGAAAACCAAACTGGAAGCTGATTGGTTTCTATGTAGAGCTGCATCAGATTTTGCACTCTCCAGTTTTAGTAACTCAACCTCCTGTGTTGCTGTGATAACAGCACATATTCTCTAGGTTCTACTCTAGGACTTAGGCCGCGGACACACGGGCGGACTTTTCGACCGGACTGGTCCGACGGACTTTTGACGGACTTTTGAACAAACGGACTTGCCTACATACGATCACACCAATGTCCGACGGATTCGTACGTGATGACGTACACCGGACTAAAATAAGGAAGTTGATAGCCAGTAGCCAATAGCTGCCCTAGCGTGGGTTTTCGTCCGTCGGACTATCATACAGACGAGCCGATTTTTTGACCGGACTGGAGTCAGTCGGAAAGATTTGAAGCAAGTTTCAAATCTAAAGTCCGTCAGATTTTCGACTGTAAAAGTCCGCTGAAGGTCCGATGAAGCCCACACACGATCGGACTGTCCGTCGGACCAGTCCGGTCGAAAAGTCCGCTCGTGTCAACGCTGCATTATTCTAGTGTAGCATCCTCCTAGTTAGGTGCTACCTACAGTGGATATAAAAATTCTACACACCCCTGTTAAAATGTCAACTTTTTCCACCTTTAATGTGACCTATAAACTGTACAACTCAGTTGAACAACAAACGGAAATCTTTTTGGTAGTGAGAAGTAAAAATAAAAAAAAATAAAATAATATGGTTGCATAAGTGTGCATACCCTTAAACTTATACTTTGTTGAAACACCTTATGATTTTTGTTACAGCACTCTGGTATGAGTCTATTAGCATAGCACATCTTAACTTGACAATATTTGCCCGCTCTTCTTTGCAAAAACACTCCAAATCTGACAGATTGGGAGGGCATCTGCTGTGCATAGCCCTCCTCAGATCACCTCACAGATTTTCAATGGGATTCAGGTCTGGGCTCTGGCTGGGCCATTCCAAAACTTTAATCTTCTTCCGGTGAAGCCATTCCTTTGTTGATTTGGATGGATGCTTTGAGTCGTTGTCATGCTGAAAGATGAAGTTCCTCTTCATGTTCAGCTTTCTAGCAGAAGCCTGAAGATTTTGTGCCAATATTGACTGGTATTTGGAACTGTTCATAATTCCATCTATTTTGACTAAGGTCCCTGTTCCAGCTGAAGAAAAACAGCCCCAAAGCATGATGCTGCCATCACCATGCTTCACGGTGGGTATGGTGTTCTTTTGGTGAGGTGCAGTGTTGTTTTTGCACCAAACATATCTTTTGGAATTGTGGCCAAAAAGTTCCACCTTGGTTTCATCAGACCAGAACACATTTTCCCACATGCTTTTGGGAGACTTTAGATGTGTTTCTGCAAAATTTAGCCGGGCTTGGATGTTTTTCTTCGAAAGAAAAGGCTTCCGTCTTGCCACTCTAACCCATAGACCAGACATATGAAGAATACAGGAGATTGTGGTCACATGGACCACACATCCAGTACTTGCCAGATATCCCTGCAGCTCCTTCAATTTTGCTGTAGGTGTCTTGGCAGCCTCCCTGACCAGTTTTCTTCTCGTCTTTTCATCAATTTTGGAGGGACGTCCAGTTCTTGGTCATGTCACTGTTGTGCCATATTTTCTCCACTTGACGATGACTGTCTTCACTGTGTTCCATGGTATATAAAAGGCCTTGGAATTTTTTTTGTTCCCTTCTCCTGACTGATACCTTTTCAAGGAGATCCCTCTGATGCTTTGGAAGCTCTCTGCGTACCATGGCTTTTGCTGTAGGTTGCAACTAAGAAAATGTCAAGAAAGACCTACTAGAACAGCAGAAATTTATTTGGGGTTAATTAGAGACACTTTAAATGATAGCAGGTGTGTACTGACTCCTATTTAACATGAGTTTGAATGTGATTGCTTAATTCTGAACACAGCTACATCCCCAGTTATAAGAGGGTGTGCACACTTATGCAACCACATTTATTTTATTTTTTTATTTTTACTTTGCTCCCCTAAAAAGTTTTCAGTTTGTTTTTCAATTAAGTTGTACAGTTTATAGGTCACATTAAAGGTGGAAAAAGTTATGAAATGATTTATCTTTGTCTGATTTTTTTATATCACAGAAACCTGACATTTTAACAGGGGTGTGTAGACTTTTTATATCCACTGTAGGTTAGGTAAATTTAGTTCTGTAATCAGTGGAGCAGCTTGTGATTGCTTTTACTGGTTGTGAGTTTGACTGCTTCCTCCTGCCTTCTGGAGGGTTCTGGAAAGTAGTGGGTCGGGAGAGTCAAATCTACAGCCTTAATATTGATGTGGTCCATTAAGTGGATGGGAGAGTGCATAGATACACTATATTGCCAAAAGTATTGGGACGCCTGCTTTTACACACACATGAATTTTAATGGAATCCCACTCTTAGTTCGTAGGGTTTAATATTGAGTTGGCCCACCCTTTGTAGCTATAACAGCTTCAACTCTTCTGGGAAGGCTGTCCACAAGGTTTAGGAGTGTGTCTATGGGAATGTTTGACCATTCTTTCAGAAATGCATTTGTGAGGTCAGGCACTGATGTTGGACGAGAAGGCCTGGCTTGCAGTCTGAGGTTGAGGTCAGGACTCTGTGCAGGCCAGTCAAGTTCCTCCACCCCAAACTTGCTCATCCATGTCTTTATGGACCTTGCTTTGTGCACTGGTCCAAATCATTTAGTGGAGGGAGGATTATGGTGTGGGTTTGATTTTCAGGGGTTGGGCTTGGCCCCTTAGTTCCGGTGAAGGGAACTCTTAAGTCGTCAGCATACCAAGACATTTTGGACAATTTCATGCTTCCCACCTTTGTGGGGACAGTTTGGGGATGGCCCCTCCCTGTTCCAAAATGACCAGTGCACAAAGCAAGGTCCATAAAGACATGGATGAGCGAGTTTGGGGTGGGGGAACTTGACTGGCACAGGGTCCTAACTAGGGATGAGCTTCAAGCTCGAGTCAAACCCATGTTCGACTAGAACAACGCATGTTCGACTGTTCACCGAATTTCGAACGTTTTGGGTCGTTCAAACCAAATTCGAGTAGCGCGTCACGGCCCATAATTCACTGCGGCATTGCAGTGCATTACTGGCTGATGATTGGCCGAGCATGCACTATGACCCGCATGCTTGGCCAATCACAGCGCCGTCTGTACAGAGAGCCGTAATTGGCCAAAGCCAGGGTGGCTTTGGCCAATTATTGCTCAGGAGGTTTAGTACACGCCCCACACTATATAATGTCGTAGTGTGTTGCGGCGGTGGCGGGGAGATAGACAGCATAGGCGTGCGCAGCCTATTGCATTAGGGTGTGCACCTGAAAGCTCAAGCACACATACATATATATATATATATATATATATATATATATATATATATATATATATATATATATAGTCAAAAGTATTGGGACGCCTGCCTTTACACGCACATGAACTTTAATGCCGTCTTAGTCCATATGGTTCAATATTGAGTTGGCCCACCCTTTGCAGCTATAAAAGCTTCAACTCTTCTGGGAAGGCTGTCCACAAGGTTTAGGAGTGTGTCTATGGGAATGTTTACCATTCTTCCAGAAGGGCATTTGTGAGGTCAAAAGTATTGGGACGCCTGCCTTTACACGCACATGAACTTTAATGCCGTCTTAGTCCATAGGGTTCAATATTGAGTTGGCCCACCCTTTGCAGCTATAAAAGCTTCAACTCTTCTGGGAAGGCTGTCCACAAGGTTTAGGAGTGTGTCTATGGGAATGTTTGATCATTCTTCCAGAAGGGCATTTGTGAGGTCAGGCGCTGATGTTGGACAAGAAGGCCTGGCTCGCAGTCTCCACTCGAATTCATCCCAAAGGTGTTCTATCGGGTTGAGGTCAGGACTCTTTGCAGGTCAGTCAAGTTCCTCCACCCCAAACTCGCTCATCCATGTCTTTATGGACCTTGCTTTGTGCACTGGTCCAAATCATTTGGTGGAGGGGGGATTATGGTGTGGGGTTGTTTTTCAGGGGTTGGGCTCGGCTCCTTAGTTCCAGTAAAGGGAACTCTTAAGGCGTCAGCATACCAAGACATTTTGGACAATTTCATGCTCTCAACTTTGAGGGAACAGTTTGGGGATGGCCCCTTCCAATATGACTGCGCACCAGTGTACAAAGCAAGGTCCATAAAGACATAGACTTAGCAGGGGTGGTGGGAAATTAACTTTAAGTGCAATAATTCACATTATAACTGTAACTAAAACATATACAATTAAGTGTAACACTCTAAAAAATAAAAAATCCAAAGTGCTATAATGGTGTGAACCTCCCAACTACTCAAAGGTAATCTGTATTGCAATTATCTGTAGAGGGGCTTCCACCATCCCTGCTAAGGCAGCACTGATGGGCACTAGTAGGCTGCACTGATTGGCAGCGTTGATGGGCACTAATTGGTAGCACTGATGTGCACTGATAGGTGGCACTGATAGGCAGCACTGATTGGCACTAATGGGCACTGATAGGTGGCACTGATGGGCACTTATATGCATCACTGATGGGCTCTTATTGGTAGCACGTATGGGCACTGATAGGCTCTGATTCGCAGCACTGATGGACACTGATTAGCACTGATAGGCAGCACTGATTGGAAGCACTGATGGGCACTGATAGGCAGCACTGACTTGCAGCACTGATGGGCACTGGTAGGTGGCACTGATAGGCAGCACTGATGGGCACTAATTGTCAGCACTGATGGGCACTGATAGGCAGCACTGATGGGCACTGATAGGCAGCACTGATGGGCACTGATATGCAGCACTGATGGGCACTGATATGCAGCACTAATTGGCACTGATAGGCAGCACCGATGGGCACTGATATGCAGCACTGATAGGCAGCATTGGTTGAGACTGATAGGCAGCATTGGTTGGCACTGATAGGCAGCATTGGTTGGCACTGATAGGCAGCACTGGTTTGCACTGATAGGCAGCACTGGTTTGCACTGATAGGCAGCACTGGTTGGCACTGATAAGCAGCACTGGCACAGATAGGCAGTACTGGTTGGCACTGATAGGCAGCATTGGTTGGCACTGAAAAGGAGCACTGGCACTGATAGGCAGCATTGGTTGGCACTGATAAGCAGCATTGGTTTGCACTGATAGGCAGCACTGGTTTGCAATGGTTGGCACTGATAGGCAGAATTGGTTGGCACTGATAAGCAGCACTGGCACGGATAGGCAGTACTGGTTGGCACTGATAGGCAGCATTGGTTGGCACTGATAGGCAGCATTGGTTGGCACTGATAGGCAGCATTGGTTGGCACTGATTGGCAGCATTTGTTGGCACTGATTGGCAGCATTTGTTGGCACTGATTGGCAGCATTCATTGGCACTGATTGGCAGCATTCATTGGCACTGATAGGCAGCATTGGTTGGCACTGACTGGCAGCACTGATGGGCACTGACTGGCAGCACTGATGGGCACTGACTGGCAGCACTGATGGGCACTGACTGGCACACTGATTGGCACTGATAGGCAGCACTGATGGGCACTGATATGCAGCACTGATGGGCACTGATTGGCACACTGATGGGTAGCACTTATGGGCACTGATAGGCAGCATTGGTTGGCACTGATTGACAGCATTGGTTGGCACTGATAGGCAGCATTGGTTGGCACTGATAGGCAGCATTGGTTGGCACTGATAGGCAGCACTGGTTGGCACTGATAGGCAGCACTGGTTTGCACTGATAGGCAGCACTGGTTGGCACTGATAGGCAGAATTGGTTGGCACTGATAAGCAGCACTGGTACAGATAGGCAGTACTGGTTGGCATTGATAGGCAACATTGGTTGGCACTGATAAGCAGCACTGGCACTGATAGGCAGCATTGGTTGGCACTGATAAGCAGCACTGGCACTGATAGGCAACATTGGTTGGCACTGATAGGCGGCACTGGTTTGCACTGATAGGCAGCACTGGTATACAATGAAAAATAAATAAAATACCGCGCTTCCCTACACCCCCCAAGCTGCAGTCCTAATCCTCAGGTAAAAGAATCAAGTAAGTAAAGCAATTAGCGCGGTTCTCTTAATTGCTTTACTGGTATACAATGGTTGGCACTGATAGGCAGAATTGGTTGGCACTGATAAGCAGCACTGGCACAGATCGGCAGTACTGGTTGGCACTGATAGGCAGCATTGGTTGGCACTGATTGGCAGCATTGGTTGGCACTGATTGGCAGCATTGGTGTGCACTGATTGGCAGCATTGGTGTGCACTGAATGGCAGCATTGGTGGGCACTGATTGGCAGCATTGGTGGGCACTGATTGGCAGCATTGGTGGGCACTGATAGGCAGCATTGGGTGGCACAGATAGGAGAGAGGGGGAGTTTCACATTCAGGAGATGGTAAGAATTGCCAGAGCTGTTCAGTGTATGAAACTGTCAGATAATGACACTGCATGCAGGGAGAGACGCCAGCTGTTAAAAGTCAGTGGTGATGCTGGTGGTGGGCGGGACTGAACAGTTATCAAACACCAGCCAATAGGATGGGTCTCGGCGGGCCGCTACATTTCTCTGGCTCCGCCCCCTCTCTGAAGCAGCCCAATCATTGGCTGGTGTTGGCGCTTGATCCCGCCCACCCCCGACATCGCGGCTGAGTTGTGATGACTTACAACTCAGCCGCGATGTCGGGAGTGGGCGGGCCCAAGCGCTATAAACACAAGCCAATGTTTGAGCTACTTCAGAGAGGGGGCGGGGCCACATAAATGTAACGGCCCGTCCAGACCCCATCCCATTGGCTGGTGTTTAAAGGCCGTTCTGTCCCGCCCACCCCCGACATCACCCCGACATTTTGACAGCCGGTGTCTCTCCCTGCAAGCAGTGTCATTATCTGACCGTTTCATACACTGAACAGCTCTGGCAATTCTCACGCTCTGCTGCCTGTGAAACAGTTTCACAGGCAGCGCGGGCCACACACTCTCTTGGATGCAGCATTTTGGGGCAAATCTCTGGACACAGCACGGGGTGATTAGGGTGTGCCCAGGCACACCCGGCACACCCCGTGCGCACGCCTATGATAGACAGAGAGACAGTATCATTTGATTTAAGTTAGATAGAGTAGGCAGGCGAGTCAGCTGCACTTACAGTGTATTGTGTATATATATATATGCATCCTAGGTGTTATATATATATATATATATATACACACACTGTATTCAGTTTAGCTAAATCCGTTCCCGTTATTCTCTTCCTACTGACAGGCAGGCAGGTGTTTTTACAGTATTTAAAGCTACCTGAAGAAAATTGCTGGTGTTCTTCTGATCCTATTAGTACTATTAGCTGCAGTAATTACAGTTAGCGTAATGCATTCTCTGCACAGTGTGCACCTAAAGCTACCTGAAGACAATTGCTGTTGTTCTGATCCTATTAATACCACAGGCAGCTACAGTATTTACAGTTAGTGTACTGCGTCCTCTGCACAGTGTGCACCTTAAGCTACCTGAAGACAATTGCTGTTGTTCTGATCCTATTAATACCACAGGCAGGCAGATACAGTATTTACAGTTAGTGTACTGCGTCCTCTGCACAGTGTGCACCTAAAGCTACCTGAAGGCAATTGCTGTTGTTCTGATCCTATTAATACCACAGGCAGGCAGCTACAGTATTTACAGTTAGTGTACTCTGTCCTCTGCACAGTGTCCTCCTAAAGCCACCTGAAGAAAATTGGTGGTGTTCTTCTGATCCTATTAGTACCACAGGCAGGCAGTTGCAATATTTACAGTTAGTGTACTGCGTCCTCTGCACAGTGTGCACCTAAAGCTACCTGAAGACAATTGCTGTTGTTCTGATCCTATTAATACCACAGGCAGGCCTGCTGCAGTATTTACAGTTAGTGTACTGTGTCCTCTGCACAGTGTGCACCTAAAGTTACCTGAAGACAATTGCTGTTGTTCTGATCCTATTAATACCACAGGCAGGCTTCTGCAGTATTTACAGTTAGTGTACTGTGTCCTCTGCACAGTGTGCACCTAAAGTTACCTGAAGACAATTGCTGTTGTTCTGATCCTATTAATACCACAGGCAGGCTTCTGCAGTATTTACAGTTAGTGTACTGTGTCCTCTGCACAGTGTGCACCTAAAGTTACCTGAAGACAATTGCTGTTGTTCTGATCCTATTAATACCACAGGCAGGCTTCTGCAGTATTTACAGTTAGTGTACTGTGTCCTCTGCACAGTGTGCACCTAAAGTTACCTGAAGACAATTGCTGTTGTTCTGATCCTATTAATACCACGGGCAAGCAGCTACAGTATTTACAGTTAGTGTACTGTGTCCTCTGCACAGTGTGCACCTAAAGCTACCTGAAGACAATTGCTGGGGTTCTCATACTAATCATACTACAGGCAGGCAGTTGATTCTGCTAGCTGCAGTATCAGTATATATATACATCCCAGCTTTGTACAGCTACATCTCACTGCAGGCCATTAGTATGTCTGGAAGGCCAACAAGGAGAGGCAGACAGTCACAAGCCAATAAAAGAGGGCAAGCAGGCTCTGTGTCTAGAGGCAACAGTGCTGGTCGTGGAGACGGTGCATCCTCATCAGCACGTGGCCGTGGGACACGCTTGTTCTTTTTTTCGTCAGCTGGCCGTGTTGAGCCGCAACATGAGGAAGACTTGGTAGAGTGGATGACCAAGCCGTCCTCATCCTCCTTATCCTCTCTCACCCAGGCTCAGGGTACTTTGTCTGGCAAAGCAGCTGCCAACGCGGCCTCTTCCCTTGGCTCAATGGCATCAGTCACTCCCTCCCTAGCCCCACCATGTCCTCCTGAGTCCCCCGAACTGTTTGACCACAGTGTTGGGTACATGCTCCAGGAGGATGCCCAGCGTTTTGAAGGCTCAGATGATGGTACCCAGCTAGAGGAAGTCAGTAACGTGAGCCCAGAGAGAGGGGGTGCCCAAGAAGGACAGCAATCTGGCAGTCATGTTCCCCCAGCTGCAGCATACTGCCAGGTTTGCTCCAGTGATGAGGAGGGAGGGGATGATGAGGTCACTGACTCCTCGTGGGTGCCTGATAGGAGAGAGGAGGAGGAGGAGGCACATCTCCAACGAGGCAGGATGCCCCCAGGAGCCAGCTTAAAGGCAGCACACCGACTGCATCACACCGCAGAGCTCCGCATGTGCAGGGCGCTGCTGTCTCTGCGTGTTATTCCAAAAGTTCTTTGGTGTAGGCCTTTTTTGAGACGAGTGAATCAGATCCCACTGCTGCTATTTGCAACATATGTCTCAAGCGTATCTCGCGTGGCCAAAACATCACCCGCTTGGGCACCACATGCTTGACCAGACATATGTTGACCTTCCATGCAGTTCGTTGGCAAGCGTACCTAAAAGACCCACACCAAAGAACAAAGCGGACCTCTCCTTGCTCATCAGCTGGGATCTCCAACCCCACTATACCTTCAGTCCTCTCTGAAACCTGCACTGAGAGGAATGAAGGTGTAGAATTAGGTGTGTCACAGCCAAGTACTTGCGGGCAATCTGCTATCGGTACACCGACGTCAGATTGCACCAGACAAGTTTCCCTGCCCCAGCTGTTGCATCGCCGAAAGAAGTTCTCTTCCAGCCATCTACATGCCCAGCAGTTGAATGCTAGCTTGGCTAAATTGCTAGCACTTCAACTGCTGCCTTTTCAGTTGGTAGACTCTGCCCCCTTCAGTGAGTTTGTGGAATGTGCAGTTCCTCGGTGGCAGGTTCCCAAACGCCACTTTTTCTCACGGAAGGCGATTCCGGCTCTCTACCGGCATGTGGAAGGCAATGTCTTGGCCTCGCTGGACAGGGCAGACAGCGATAAGGTGCATATTACCGCTGACTCATGGTCCAGCAGGCATGGACAGGGACGTTACCTGTCTTTCACCGTGCACTGGATGACTCTTCTGGCAGCTGGGAAGGATGCAGGACAGGGTGCAGTAGTGTTGGAGGTTGTTCCGCCTCCACGCCTCCTAAATTCTGCTAGTGGTGATTCTGCCACACCTCTCTCCTCCACCCCCTCCTCTTCTTCTTCCTCCATGGCCTCTTCCTGTGCTAATTTGTCCTCAGAACCAGCGGTGCTCCATAGGCGTTCAAGGGGCTACGCAAGCACGCAGGCAAAAAGATGCTATGCGGTGCTTGAGCTGGTGTTCTTGGGGGACAGGAGCCACACTGGGGCAGAGATTCTGTCAGCTCTGCAGGGGCAGGTTCAGAGGTGGTTGACGCCACACCAGCTTAAGCCAGGTATGGTGGTTTGCGACAATGGCACCAACCTCCTCTCCGCCCTCGGATAGGGACAACTGACCCATGTGCCCTGTTTGGCTCACATCCTTAACTTGGTGGTGCAGCAGTTCTTGGGCAGGTACCCAGGCTTACAGGATGACCTAAGGCAGGCCAGGAAAGTCTGTGTGCATTTCCGCAGGTCATATAATGCCAGTGCTCAGCTGGCTGACCTCCAAAAGGAATTTAACCTGCCCAAGAACCGCCTAATCTTTCACATGCCCACCAGGTGGAACTCAACCTTGGCCATGCTGCAGCGGCTGCACACACAGCAGAGGGCCATCAATGAGTACCTATGCGACTATGGCACCAGGACAGGGTCAGGGGACCTTGTTTTTTTTTCCCCCACACCAGTGGGCTATGATCAGGGATGCATGCACTGTCCTGTCACCATTTGAGGAGGCCACGAGGATGGTGAGCAGTGACAGTGCATGCATCAGTGACACTGTCTCTCCTGTCCACCTGTTGGAGCACACGCTGCGTGGAATAATGGACAGGGCACTTGAGGCAGAACAGAGACAGGAAGAGGAGGACTTCCTTACCTCTCAAGGCCCCCTTTTTGCAGACAGTGTTCCTGCGTTCCTGCCACAGGAAGAGGAGGAGGATTGAGTCAGCATGGAAGTGGAGCCTGGCACTCAGCATCAGCAGCAGTCTTCAAGGGATCATTTACAGTCTGAAGAAACCCATGGACTTGTACGTGGCTTGGAGGAGGTGGCTGTGGATCATGTCGTCCTTAGTGACCCAGAGGACTCTGGACCGAATGCCTCAGCAAACCTACGCTACATGGCCTCCCTGATCCTGCAAATCCTGTGGAAGGATCCTCGTGGTCGTGGTATCAAGGAGAGGGATGATTACTGGCTAGCAACCCTCCTTAATCCACGTTACAAGGGTAAGGTTGCGGACCTTATCTTGCCGTCACAGAGGGAGCAGAGGATGAAACATCTTCCAGAGGTCTTGCAGAAAGTTTTGTACAACGCATTTCCAGAGCCTGGGAGGTTACAATTTCCTGGTCCTCCTGGACAACGTGTTGCTGAGGCTTCAGTCAGTCACAGAAGGAGCGGTGGAGAAGGTGGCTGTCTGACCGATGCATTCAGACAATTTTTAGTCCGCAGCCCCAAGGTCTGATCGGTTCCAGCAACCATCGCCAGCATCTGATTCACATGGTGCAGGATTACCTAGGGGCAAGATCAGACTTGGACACCATTCCCACCAAAAATCTTCTGGCTGACTGGGTCTTGAGGATGGATCACTGGCCAGAGCTTGCACAGTATGCAATTGAGCTACTGGTCTGTCCTGCATCCAGTGTTCTTTCGGAACGCACATTCAGTGCTGCTGGAGGCTTTGTAACCGATCACAGAGTGCTCCTGTCCACTGAATCGGTTGATTGGCTGACCTTCATAAAAATGAATCAGTCTTGGATCACCAGCTACCAAGCACCTGATGCTGATGTAACCGATTGATTTTTTTTTAAATGTGAGATCCCTTCAAGACTGCCTATGCTGATGCTGAGTGACTATCCTGTTATGCTGAGTCACAATCCTCTTCCTCCTCAATTTTCATGCTGATAGCTTGTAAGAACATTTTTGGTTCTGGGCACCGCCACCAGTGGCCAAGGCCCAATTTTTCTGCCCCTGTTTAACAGGGGCGTATAATTACAATTTTTGATGCAATACTTTGCAGCAGGGCTCATTCCTGCACTCCAACTATAGCATCTGTGAGAGGTTGCAGTGTTGTGGCAATTTTTCTGCCCCTGTTTAACAGGGGCGTGTAATTACAATTTATGATGCAATACTTTGCAGCAGGGCTCATTCCTGCGCTCCAACTAGAGTATCTGTGAGGGGTTGCAGTGTTGCGGCACCATTGCCCAAGGCCCAATTTTTCAGCCCCTTTTAAACAGGGGCATATAATTACAATTTTTGATGCAATACTTTGCAGCAGGGCTCATTCTTGTGCTCCAACTAGAAGATCTGTGAGGGGTTGCAGTGTTGTGGCACCAGCACCAGTGCCCAAGACCCAAATTTTCAGCCCCTGTTTAACAGGGGCGTATAATTAAAATTTTTGATGCAATACTTTGCAGCAGGGCTCATTCCTGCGCTTCAAATACAGCATCTGTGAGGGGTTGCAGTGTTGTTGCACCAGTGCCTAAGGCCCAGTTTTTCTGCCCCTGTTCAACATGGACATGTAATTACAATTCTTGATCTAATATTTCACAGCAGGGCCCGTTCCTGCGCCCACCAAGAGTAACTGCAAGGGCTTACAGTGTTGTGGCAACACCAACACCTAAGACCCCAAATTCTGCAGAGTATATAGGGCAGACCCCTACTTTCAAACATCCAACTTACAGTACAAATGACTCCTACTTGCAAACAGAAGGAGACAACAGGAAGTGAGATGAAATCTACCCCTAGAAAGGGAAATTCTCTCCTGTAATGACCCGTACACACGGTCGGATTTTCCGATGTAAAATGTCCGATCGGAGCGTGTTGTCGGAAATTCCGACCGTGTGTGGGCTCCATCGGACATTTTCCCTCGGATTTTCCGACACACAAAGTTGGAGAGCAGGAGATAAAATTTTCCGACAACAAAATCCGATCGCGTCAATTCCGACCGTGTGTGGCCTGTTCTGACGCACAAAGTGCCACGCATGCTCAGAAGAAATTCCAGGACACAGAACAGCTCGTTCTGGTAAACTTAGCGTTCGCAATGGATACAGCACTTTCATCATGCTGCAATGTCAAAAATGGTTTAATACAGCGCACTCTCTTCTTCTTTATAATGTGACAAGAATTAAGTAGTTTTGCTGCTCATATTCACACACACTTCTCACAAAGTTTTATTTTTGTTTTTTTATTGGGATTCCCTGAATATATTGTTATTAGTTGTCACATCTGACAGAATGTTTTTTTTTTTGGGGGGGATTTTAAGCCTTTTTTTTTTTAGATTTAATGTTTGTATTTTTTCCAAGGCTGATCTTTGTTCAATGTTATTTTTATTTTTACTCCAGAATATTTTTGTGTGTGTTTTGTGTGTCAAGTTACCCCAACACCATTGATATCTTTTATTATTTAATCTCAAGGAGATTGTTTGTTGTTGGTGTCCCTTGTTCATTTCACATTGTATATTTGAAATGTACCTGAATCCTCACAAACAAACTGTCCTTTTTGAAGTAAAACACACATAGGCAAGTATAATTCAAACCAAAAATCCTTTATTAAGGGATCAGAACCAAACAAATAGGAAGGCAACACTGGATCAACAGGAGAAATTAGCGAAGCCTGGGATCCCCACGGCAGACATCAATTCTTGAACATCAAAATTGGTGGCCTGAGGAGTCCATATGTAAGGGAGGGCAGTCTGGTCCAGAATTGGCAGAGATCCGGAAAGCAGTAGATGACATCTGTGTCCCCAGGCTGTGGTACCACAAGAGGCTGCATCTTTTGGCTGACCAGACTGGATCCAGGGTCCTCACTTTCTGGTCTTCCTTGCACGCTTCCTTCCCGGCTGTGGCTGTGCAGTTGGAGATGTGGCAGGAGGAGGAGTAGGACCTGGAGGAGGAGGAGGACTGGGAGGACCTGGAGGAGAAGGAGGAGGAGGACCTGCAGGAGGAGGAGGAGGACCATCGCAAAGGTGTGTCTGAGCTGTAATTTGGCCCCTCATACCTTTCTTAAGAGCCTCCAATATGAGCGCCTCACACATGACTTGTTGGCCCTCCTCCATCCTCTGCATTTTATATGCAATGACAGCAGCAATGTCCTCCTCCACGGTCTGTCTTGCTCCAAGGACCTCTGTAGCCCTCCAAAAGAGTCCTCTGCCAGCCTCCTCTAGGGCACTCCTCCTATTGCCACTTTCTCTTTTCAGGGGGGGTGGAGGGACCTGCATATCAGGCAGCCGACTCGGCCCGGCCACCTCCTGGCTGAGACTTCCCTGTGTATGAAAAAGGGACATGGTTTTAGTTTTTGCATCATCGATCACAATCCTAAATTAGTACTCCCAACTAACATCTAGTTAACATCATTGATTGGACAAGCAGAAATATTTAGAGGAATGCTATACCTGGCTCAATCTGGGCTCCTCCACATATGGCCTGGAAGGCCCAGGTTGGGCGTCAGAAGCCTCAGCCGGTGGGGAAGGAAGCGTGGAAGGAAGACTGGAGAGGGATGGCCTGGGTTCAGTCTGGCCTGCCAGAAAATGCAGCCTGTCGTAGTACCACATCCTGGGGACATAGATGTCATCTGCTGCTCCGGATCTCTGCGAATCCAGGACTTTCTTGCGCTCCCTCAGATATGTGCTCCTCAGGCCACCAATTAAGATCTTCAAATAGGTGATGTCTGCCGTGGGGATCACCTGCTTCACAATTTCACACAATTGCTCCAGTGCTGCCTTCCTCTTTGCTTGGTTCTTGAAATGGGGGTGGTTAATCTCCCACAGACATGGCAGCTCCCTTAACATATCTATGAATAGTGACATGAAGTCATTGTCTTTCATTAGCATATCCATGTTCACTGCAAGACACAACACAAGACAAAGCCTAATGTCAGACAAAACTCTCCTAATCTTGTTACAATATAGGCCTCAATGTAGAAGCAGTATAGGCACAAGTTTGTCTCTTACCTTCGTTGTTACGATCAGCGCGTCCAATGCTCCTTCCTCCGTTCACAGATCGTACGTAATACGCACGTGTGTTACACTTTATATACACTGCGCATGCGTGTAACTCCGCCCGCCCCTGACGTTCTTTCTATTCTATTCCCCGCCCCTTTTCGTTCGGCGCAGTGGGGGAAGAGCACATGGCGGAGTCACAGCAGGTGCGTGATAATTACAGGAACGAGGAGGAGGAGGATGAAAGCCCGGATCCGGACACGTCCCGATCCAGAAGGAGACGTTTTAAGGCCACAAACATGTCCTTTGGGGAGATGTTGGAGATGGTCGACATAATGAAGAAGGCCGACTATGACGGAAAGTATGGGCCTTACCCCAACCCCAATATCAGAAAGGCCAAGATCATGGCGAAAGTGGTCAAAAGTCTTCACAAGAATTACGAGGTACGACGATCGAAAGATCAGCTCAGGAAGCAGTGGTCGGACCTGAAATTAAGAGAGCCAGAGCAGTACAGAATGATCCGGAGCGTGCTGCAAAAAAGTAAGTAGTTGTGCTGTGTTCCTATTCTTTTTGTCTTTATTACGGTCGTGCTGCTCCATGTGCTTTTCTTAATTGTACAGTTTAAAAGGGCAACTTTAATGTTCATGGGCCCATTATTCATTCGTATCAAACATTTTTCTTTCGGCCTCTAAAACACCATTGTTTAGGCCATATGCATTTTCCCACATTTTTAAGTGCCTACTTGGATGCCAAATATTTGTTTGTGTAGATGGGTTTGTTACTAGAATGAAATGCAAACTAGATTGTGTGTAAGGAGAGGACACTCAGCAGCTGTTTTCACATCTGGACGCTGGAGCACTAGTGTGGGACACAAGAACACCATTTTTATTAGGGGGGCCACACAGGTGCTCCAGTGTATACTATAGGGAGGTCTCCATCTCTGAAGCTTGTACCAAACAGGTAAAGTATTGCAGCTTGACAAAGGCCAATAAAAAAACTACATCTTGGAACTCGGCTAAAATTGACAATTGTACCCCACTTCCAAGCAATGTTTCCTATTTATAGTTCTGCCATCAAATATCTGTGTGTTAATTATACCATTTTTGTTTTACATAGGGGAGAAAAGACTCGGAGGACACCCCTCATCCGAGGAGACCACAGACCCCCCACCTATGGAAGAAGGGGAAATACCACCAATCCAAGAAGAGCAGGAGGAAGAAGAAGATGTGGTGGAGATTGGCACCACAACCGGTGAGTGTCTGCGACCACAGACTCAGGTAAGAGATGGATGCCGGCAGATTTTTGATACCTGTTTTTGTTTGGTTTCTCTCTTTTTAGGTGATCGTGATCCAGATCCTTTCACATCAGAAAGTGCCCAGATCCTGATCGGGGAGATCATGGGGTGTAATTTCGAATTGCAAAACATCCAGAAAAAAATAAATGATGTGATTCAAAAAAATAATAACATCATTGATGTTTTGGGGCGAATTTAAAACCCCACAAAATCACTTTTTTTATTGTGGGCCAATCTTTTAAATATTTTTGCAATGTTTTGAAAAGCCAAATTTGGAGAATGCACACAGTGTGCCAACATGTGCTATCTGCCATCACGGGAGATCAATGGACGCGTTTTGGAGGTGCAACCCCTTCCTCAATTATAAAGTAGCGGTGAGGAAGGGCTTGCTCCCCCAAAACACGTCCCTTGATCCCCCGTGATGGCAGATAGCACATGTTGCCATTCGTAAATTGGTGTGCATTTTCCAAATTTGGCTTTTCCAGGGGTGATTTCCCCCCATCTGAATACAATATCAAGCACAGTTCCTAAATACTGATGTCCGATATTGCCTTCAGGTTTTACCATATGGGAACTTTGTAAGTTCAAGTTTTTTGTCTTTCTTGTTGGTTTTACACAGGCCTGTTTTATCGTAAATGGACATTTCCATTTTTGATAATGCCACCCCAAAAATTGTTATACAACAAACATGTTGGTTTGTTTTAAAAACCTTTGGTAAATGCGCATGTGATTGTGCAGGTATAAAAAAGTTGGTTAATCAAGAATGTGTGGATTATTGTCTCAACACTACAACAACACTTTTGGGGTGATGTCATTGCTGTTTTCAAAGGGAAAATCCTCTTTGCACTACAAGTGCAGGTTCAGTGCAGTTGCAAGTGCACTTGT
Organism: Lithobates septentrionalis; assembly: GCA_037952835.1. Taxonomy (NCBI): domain Eukaryota; kingdom Metazoa; phylum Chordata; class Amphibia; order Anura; family Ranidae; genus Lithobates; species Lithobates septentrionalis. The sequence continues at coordinate 415,630 of JBBDGP010002256.1, forward strand.
AGTGAAATGTGTTTTTGCATTTAGTAAATAACAGCCAACAGTGCTTTGTATAAGGTTACACAATCACGACATTTTCTGCACTCAAAACATTTCTGTCAGGGTCAGCTAAAACAAACACAAGCAGTAAATGTCCACAAAGAATTTCTTTTTGTTTTTTATTCTAAAAAGGCTTCACATATTTGCTGGCATATTGATGGCCCCCCTACCCGCAAAGAACTCCAGGTAGCGTAACCGGACATCGCGGGCACTCAGGGAGGGCAAGCCAGGACGGCCGCTTTCAAGCACCGTCAGTGTGGTTTCATGTATCATTCCGGCCTCAGGCCCAACTGAGCCAGCATAGTTGGCCGAATGTTTCCTTAAAAAGTTATGGAGAACACAGCACGCAAGTATAATATGGTTCAGTTTATACTCCGCCATATGGATGGGTGTCATAAATAGGCGGAACCGGCTGGCCAGGATTCCAAATGTGTTCTCCACCACTCTTCGGGCTCTGGCCAGCCGGTAATTAAAAACCCTCTGTTCCGGGGTGAGGGTCCTCATCGGCAATGGCCGCATCAGGTGGTCCCCCAGTGCAAACGCTTCATCAGCAACAAACACGAATGGGAGTCCTTCCACATTGTCCTCTGGAGCTGGCAAGTCCAAGCTGCCATTCTGGAGACGCCTGTAAAACTCCATCTGGGCGATGACTCCACCATCGGACATCCGGCCATTCTTCCCCACGTCCACATATAGGAAGTCGTAATTAGCCGACACCACCGCCAACATCACTATACTATTGAACCCCTTATAGTTGAAATAGTATGACCCCGAGTTGGGTGGTGGGACGATGTGAACGTGTTTCCCATCAATTGCCCCTCCGCAGTTAGGAAAGTCCCACCGCTGGGAAAAGTGGGAGGCCACAGTCTGCCATTCCTGTGGCGTGGAAGGAAACTGTTGAGGAAAAAACAATAAACATTACTATTTTTGATCAGAAACATGGCAAGCAGATTAGGCACAAACATTATGGGGCAACCTCCAGATAGCATTTATTAAGGGGAATTTAACAACGCCAAAGTATAAGGTACACCTATCATATTCCCCCTCCCCCCCTCTCATGGGCCATTTCTAACATTATAGGGGGTGTGTGGAAATCTTGGACAGGTAACCCTCTTCACTTCATTGAGAGATGAATGCCTAAATAATGGGTATTACTTGGAACAGCCCCTCCTTAGTTACACTATTGGCAGACCACTGGACAGGTAAGAAGTGTCATAATACAAAGATATAAATACACATTGTACACATTTGAGCACATTTGGAAATTCTACTATTACCTATCAAGATAATAATAGGATAGAAAAACTTGAAACAGTACCATTTGAAAGTATACAGGCAGGCCGTTGCACTACATGCTTTGGGGAATTCATACATAAATCTGAGCACAAAAGAGGTGGGTATAGTGTGTATGGGTTTGGCAAAGTCAGCAGATAGATGATTGAGGATCGATAGAGAATTGGGATCAGCTGACTTAGCAGTTGGGGGTTGGGAGGGTTACTAAAAATTATTTGGGGACACCACCAAAAAAAAAGCCTCTGGCACTCTGCCTGAATTTAAAGCAAAAATAACATTTCTAAACATTTTAGGGGGTGTTTGGGGTAAAGCACTACTATGGAGCAGAAAAAATACATTGTTAGGTGACTACATGAGGTGAATATAGGCCAGGAGACACCATGCTGGGGAGGTTATTGAAGGGCAAATATGTATGAAGGACCTAAACTAATAATTACATAAAAATCCAGCATGCATGAGGACAAAGGGGACATTCACAGCATATTACAATCATGGTAATTAGGGAATGAGGAAAGAAATACAAGATATTAGCAAACATTCAATACAATAAAATGTGATATAAAAGGATAAAAATCTTACCTTCATATACTCCTTCTGCAGGACCTGGATGATGGCAGAACAGGTCTCTGGGATAATGATCCCCAGAGCCTGGGGGGAGATGCCTGTCGAGAACTTGAGGTCCTGCAGGCTTCTCCCTGTGGCCAAATACCGCAAGGTAGCGACCAACCTCTGCTCCGGAGTGATGGCTTGCCTCATGCAGGTATCCTGCCTGCTAATATAGGGGGTCAGCGAAGCCAACAGACGGTGAAACACGGGGTCCGTCATCCTGAGAAAGTTCCTGAAATCATCAGGATTATTCTCACGGATCTCACAGAGCAAAGGCATATGAGAGAACTGGTCACGCTGAAGCAACCAATTCTTGGTCCATGAACTCCTCCCCACCCTGTTCATGGACTGGACTTGTGTCAAGGTCAGGACCCCAACACCAAGCCCCCCGCACAGCACGAACTCTACGAGGAGTACGCATACGAAACATGGCTAGAAAACGGTCGGCTGCTCAGAACGAAGTAATAGAACGCACTGAAGAACAGCAAGGCCTGTGAAGAGCGACCTGAAAAACAGCAACGAGCGGACAAGAATACAATGACTAAAGTCACGCGGAACTTGCTGCATGCACTGAAGAGCAGATACAAACCCACAAGCACAAACTGAACGGCAGAAAACGATCTGAAAGCCACGAGTCTGAAAAAGCGTAAATCGTCTCTCACCAAACTTTTACTAACACGAGATTAGCAAAAGGAGCCCAAAGGGTGCCGCGCTTGGTTCTGAACTGCCCTTTTCTAGTCTCGTCGTACATGGTGTACGTGACCGCGTGGTTGGCGATCGGAAATTCCGACAACTTTGTGCGACCGTGTGTAGGCAAAACAAGTTTGAGCCAACATCCGTCGGAAAAAATCCTAGGATTTTGTTGTCGGAATGTCCGAACAAAGTCCGACCGTGTGTACACCCTATAAGAGTTAATATGGGAAAAACATTTCTCCTTTCCACTGATGCTTTATCACCAATCCATGTTTCACTAAAAACCCCAAATTTTCAAAAAACATTTGTCATTGGGACAGAAAGTGAGGTGAAATCTTCTGAAGAGGAGCACAGACAGCAAAACAAATGTCACAGGGGTGATAACCCTTCCCTATGTTTTCCAAAAAGCTTAAAAATAGATTTTTTGGCGGGAGCTAAACACTTTAAAAATGTACCCGTTCAAAATTACAAACAGATTCTAATTAACAACAAACCTACAGTCCCTGTCTTGTTTGCACCGCCTGTATACTGCTGTTCTGAGTATATAGGGCCTGGGGGCCCCACGCCTTTCCTTTTTTTAATTTAGGTGCGGGGTTCCCCTTAATGTCTATACAAGACCCAAAGGGCCTGTCAATGGACTGGGGGGTACCCATGGTGTTTGTCTCACTGATTTTCATCCATATTGCCAGGACCCGACATTACATTAAAGCCACAAGCAGTTTTAAATTACTTTTATTCCTTTACAAATGTATTTTTGTGCAGGGACTGTTCTAAGCACGGGAAACACGCGCCACTTTACAGGCATACTATAGACACCCCCCAGGTACGATATTTAAAGGAATATTTCACTTTTTTTTCACTTTAAGTATCATTAAAATCACTGCTCCCGAAAAAACGTCAGTTTTTAAAACTTTTTTTTGCATTGATACATGTCCCCTGGGGCAGGACCCGGGTCCCCAAACCCTTTTTTAGGACAATACCATGCATATAAGCCTTTAAAATTAACACTTTTGATTTTGAATGTTCGAGTCCCATAGACTTTAATGGGGCTGTAAAGTTCGCGCGAACTTTCGGTCTGTTTGCAGGTTCTGGTGCGAACCGAACCGGGGGGGGGGGGGGTGTTCGGCTCATCCCTAGTCCTAACCTCAACCCGATAGAACACCTTTGGGATGAATTAGAGCGGAGACTGCGAGCCAGGCCTTCTCATCCAACATCAGTGCCTGACCTCACAAATGTGCTTCTGGAAGAATGGTCAAATATCCCCATAGACACACTCCTAAACCTTGTGGACAGCCTTCCCAGAAGAGCTGAAGCTGTTATAGCTGCAAAGGGTGGGCGAACTCAATATTGAACCCTACAGACTAAGACTGGGATGTCATTAAAGTTCATGTAAGTGTAAAGGCGGGTGTCCCAACACTTCTGAATATATATATATACACACAGAGTATATATATATATATATATATATATATATATATATATATATATATATATATTTACAATATATATATATATATATATATATATATATATATATATATATATGTGTGTGGGTTTTTTTATGCGTCCCAATACTTTTGGCAGTATAGTGTAGCTTGAGGCCTATAGCAGAGGGGCTTTTTTTCAGGAGGAGAAGTTCCCAGCCTGAAGGGCTTCTGCCCTTCTGGGTATTTCAGCTTTTCAGCTGTGTTTCTTTTCATGTGCTAATCGATGTCATAGCTGGGGGGATATTCTACAGAACTTTGCTAGAGCTGATTGAGGGATTTATCTGGGGATCTGGTCTGAAGAGTCTACAAGGCACATGTCTGACAGATATTGGATGAAGGCATCCAAATATCCAATGACATTTGTGAGTATAGACCAGTGTGTTCAATCCCAGCGACTGTGTGCTGTTACTATCCTATTGCCTCAGCTGTGCATGACTGACGGATACAGATGTCATTATTCCCCTAATACCAAACCACATCCATCTTTACCCCAATAACTCAAACCACACCGAGCTTGGAGTATAAAAGGCCGTAGTGGCCTAATTTATTTAACAAATAATTTTATATATAAAAATATAACATATAAAACATTATCTATCATAAATAGAAAAAACATCAACAACAAACAACAACATCTGTTAAAACAACCTGTTTGATCATCAAGCGTTGGTCTGAGCAATATCTTAAAAAATCCTCCGTGTCCATAACAGGACTAGCACTGCGGTCCCATCAAATCTATCAAAATAGGCCTCAAGCCGACAAGCTGGCTCAGAGACTAGCAATGACCGCAGTGCCCCATTATCACTTCCCGGTTAACCTCCGTTAACCGGGAACCACAATCCTGAGCCATAGCAACGCTGGCTCCCAAAAAAGACTCTTACTTTTACCATCCACCTTCTTTTTGCCCAGACCAACGCCCGCCACAGCACCCAAGAATAATACCTTAATCTTGGGTGCCCCTCTACACCCGAAGTGCTCTCTGTATGCCATCTTGTAGCCCCAAGGCCCACAAATCAATTCCAACCTCGTTCAAATGCACTCCATCCGCTCTTAAATACCGCCATGTCTCAAACTCGAGTTCCAAATGCCTAACCGCCAGCCCACCGTTATTTACTACAAACTTGCTAACTTCCCTATTTATTTTTTTACGTGCCCTGTTGACCCCCTCCACTGATCTAGCCATCCTCCAGGAAGACCGGGCCACCATGTCTGACCAAACAATCACCATTTTCGGAAAGGCTTCTCTCAACCGCAAAACATCCAACTTGATGTCGCGCTTCAGGTCCACCATAGATCTAATACCCAGATCATTACCGCCAGCATGTATTACCAATACATCCGGCGGCCTATCGCGCTGCGCATAACGATGCACCTCCGGCACCAATCTGACCCACAACATGCCAGGGATCCCCAGCCACTTTATGCACGCTTCCCTCCTGCCAAAGCCCAATTGCCTACCCTCATGGCGGGCGTCCCCTCTCCGAGCCCCCCACGCCACATAGGAATGACCCATGATCCAGACCATCCCAGGCAGCGAATCTGAAATAGAAAAAACACAGAAAAACCATACTATAACCAACAACCCTATTAACACTTACCGACCCCATCACCCATATCTCTATTACACATAAAATACTTAACCTACAAACTAACCACCAAATTGGGCCGCACATAAGATTGAAACCTCTTGGATTCCCATCTACCAATCTTTTTCACCATCTCCTCCCCCAATCCATTCCTGGCTGCTTCCGTGGCTGCTCCTATCCTGAAGGAATGTGACGAGAAATCCTTCTCGGTCAGTCCTAAACCCCGGATACATTTTGCAAAAACTGCCCCAAATTGAAATCTGGATAAAAATTCACCACCTGCATGTACCAAAAGGGGGCCCATTCCCACCGGGCGCAAACTCAAAAACTCCCGCACTGCCCCAACTGGGCACAACACCGTACCCATAACCGGATACACCCTCACGATTCTGCCCCTTCCCAGTTGATCGGTCTTTGATTTTCTCAAATACAACTGCAAGACTTCCGTCTCACACTTCACATCCTGATAACTCAGCCCTCCCTGTACCCTCTTAGAAGGGCTAACCAACTCCCCTATTATAAAAGCCCCAAAAAACGCTAATAAAAAGGCTACCTTGAACAACAGCACTTCATAACCTGACGAGCACACCCTCTCCAGTTGCGCTATAACACCCTGCAAAATCTCGAATGTCACCGGCCTTCTCTCATCCTTCCTAACCCAAGCCTTTCTGTAACACTTCATTGCCTGCCGAACCCAGAAGTCTTTCGTAAAATCCATCTGACCTTGCAACTTAAACAGAAAGGCCAACCCAGTTACATTCATATTCACTACAGCTGCAGACACACCCTCCTCCATTTTCCTGGCAATGTAGTATATCAAGAGCAACCGCACCTCTCCACCCACCGGCTCCTCCCCGATTTCTTTCACAAAATCCATCCATTCCTGCCATACCCTGGTGTAAGCCGCCCACGTGGACCCACTTACCGAGTTCTTTATCCATCCGGCGATGAAGCCAATGCTATCCCCCACAGCCAGTCGGGACAAGGAACCCCGTGTTGCTCCGCCTCCGGCGCCAACTCCCGGAACCTTTCCCACTGGAAGCGAGACAACGCATCAGCTATAACATTTTCCACCCCTGGTAAATGGACCGCGTGAATGAAAACATTCAGTTGCAAACAACGTAGTACCAGATTTTGTAATAGCCTAATCACTGGCGGAGATGATGCCGTGTTCCTATTAATTACCTGTACCACACCTAGGTTGTCCCCGTGGAAACGCACCTTCAGGTCCCTGAATGATGCTCCCCATAACTCCACCGCCAGCACCACCGGAAACAACTCCAGCAGCACCAGGTTTTTTGTAAATCCTGCTTCCACCCACGACTGAGGCCAAGGCCCAGCACTCCACTGTCCCTGAAAAAAGGCCCCAAAACCTGTTGAACCTGCGGCGTCAGTGAACAGTTCCAAGACAAAATTGCTGACCGGACCAGCCATCCAGAAAGTCCTCCCGTTAAAAGCTTCCAAAAAGGTGTGCCACACCCTTAAGTCCGCTCTATGTGTTTCTTTTAATCGAACGAAATGCCTTGGCGATTTTACGCCGCTCGTGCTGGCCGACAACCTGCGACAGAAAACCCTCCCCATTGGTAATATGCGGCATGCAAAATTAAGCTTGCCCAATACCGATTGTAGCGTCTTCAGTTGCACTTTCCGCAAACCCATGAGCACCGCAATTTCCCTCTTCAGGTCCTCCAGTTTATTGTCCGGCAACCGGCATTCCATTGCCTCCGTGTCCAGCACAATGCCCAAGAACGTGATGACCGTACTCGGTCCCTCCGTTTTGTCAGCCGCCAATGGAATGCCGAATTTGTCTGCGATATGTTCCAGCGTAGCCAAAAGCACCGCGCAGATCCTTGAATCAGCTGGGCCCATGCAGAGAAAATCATCCACGTAATGAATTATAGAATTCACACCTGACACCTCCCTAACAACCCATTCCACAAACGAGCTGAACTGCTCAAATATCGCGCACGATATGGAGCAGCCCATTGGTAAGCATTGGTCGACATAAAATTCGTTGTTCCAATGACATCCCAATAACCGAAAGCTGTCCGGGTGTACTGGCAGCAGTCGGAAAGCTGATTCCACATCTGCCTTTGCCATGAGAGCCCCCTTTCCATACCGTCGCACCCATCCCACTGCCGCATCGAATGATGTATAGGTCACTCACCCTGGTCTATCGCATCATTGACCGACCCCCCTTTTGGGAATGATAAATGATGGATTAGCCTGAATTTACCTGGCTCCTTCTTTGGGACCACACCCAGAGGTGACACCACCAAGTTATCCAACGGCGACACCGAAAAAGGACCTCCCATCCGACCCAATGCAACCTCCTTCCTTAGTTTCTCAGAAACTACCTCCGGGTGTTGCATAGCTGACTTTAAATTAGGCGACACAGGCGGGATAACCGACAGATTGCACGGTATCCTAAATCCCACTGAGAAACCTTCATCCAACAATTGCGCTGCTTTTTTGTCTGGGTACCTACCTAGAAACGGCCGCATCTTTTCCACTCTCACCGGGGTCCTCCCTTTTGTTTGCAGTTTCTCCTTGCCTACCCTTTCCTTGCTTGAAACACCTTGACCCCGGGTGGGATCCCCCACATCCTGAACACTCGTGCTTATACTTACATGAGGTTCCAAACCTGCAGGTCCCGGTGTTGTATTGCCAACAAACCCCCTTTTTGTTTCCGACCGTATGTCCCTGGGTGGAAGGTCCACCGGTCCCTCCTGGAAAAAACTGGTTGGAGGCCCTCGTCGTCGTCATCATCAGTCTCATCCATAGGCTGATGTCCTTGTGATCCCAACGGAGCGTCGGTCTGATTGCCCTCCGTTGACGGAACTGTTCATCATACCTCAGCCACGCCGTGCCCCCATATACCCTGTACGCCTCTCCTATAGCATCTTGATAGCAAAATAGAGCCGAGCAATGCTCCGGGTGCTTCTCACCTATCACACTTGCCATAATCGCAAAAGCCTGCAACCAGTTTGCAAATGTTCTAGGGATCAGCCTGTACCTCCTCTTCTCCTCGTCCTCCTTCTTCGAATCATCCGGTTTCACCCTATCCAGATTAAATTTCTCTAACGGCAGTAGGGAAAATATCTCAACATATTCACCCTTCCACAGTTTTTCCCGCACTTCTTGCTTCAGGTGCGAGCCCAACGGTCCCTCATAGCACACATACACCTCGCACCTGGCTGCATCTGCCAATCTGGTTATATCCTGCCTGCTTGTGGTCTCAGCTGTCTTGTCCGTCCCCTGCGCCCCTGTGCTCCCGGGCGTTACCGGTGCAGGCGCGGCCACCGCCGCCGTGACCGAAGGTACCGCCGTTGTTCCTCCCGTGTGCACCACCGCCCCGGTGCCTACTGCCGGCGGCGCCCACGCTGTTGCAGGGCCCGAGGGAACCGTCCCTGCTCCCTCAAAGCGCTAAAGTAGCTCCCTAATGCCTGCTAAAAACCCCCCCAATGCTGTAGCCCCCCCACTGCCTGACGCCCCCGACCCACTGCTGCCCTTGCCCCCCACTGCACCCCCCATCCCCCCCACTCTGGCCTGACTGGAATTAAGGAATAAAGCATTGGACTCACCAGGCTGCACAGGCGTAGCCTCATCAGCCGGAACAGGGATCTCCACCGCTGCTGTTCTCCTTTGCTGGGGTACCGATTCTTCCTCCGACCCGGACCATCCACCTGCTCGATCGCCACTTCTCCCTCCTTCTTCCTCTGACGAAGGCCCACCCGGCCTGGCCGCCGGGGTTGCCGCCATGACTGTGGCCGTACTCCCCCGCCTCCGCGTGTCTCTTCCGCCCGCTGACTTGCTGGTTGCCTTGCCCGGACCGGTGTGCCTGACCTCAGTCCTGCCGCCTGGTACCTGCGATGCCCCGCTAGGCCGACCCCTCTCGATCCTCCTGTGTGCCCCTGCCGTGGAACCGGACGGCCCAGGGCTCGCTGCACGTGTCCTCTCCCTTGCTGCTGGCTCACTCCTGCAGGGGGCGGGGCTCTCGCTCCTCACTCTGCCCGCTCTGTTAGGCCGCACCGCCGCTTCCATCCCTTCCAAACGATCGCTCCGCCGGGTCCCGTCGGCGCTCGCTCTCCCGCCATCCGCTCCGGCCATTCTCTTTGGCGGTGGGCCCACCGCGAGACCCGAAAGAGTCCCGGGTTGCCGCTGTCCAGAAACCCGCTGGTCGGGGGAGAACCGCTCAGGCGGCCGGGACCGCCGCGTTCTGGCGCCGCTAGACCTACCCAGCGCCTCAGGCTGACTGTTCTGCAAAGCCGCAGCTATGGTCTCTTGCAGCCATGCTGCCCCACGAACCGCGGCCTCCTCCCTAAGCTGCTCCATAAGTCCATCCAGCTCCATCTTCAGTGAACTTTCTCCAACCACTGTTACTCCCCCCTGGGCGGGGTTAACCTATAAAGCCCTGTTTGATACCTCCCCCTCGGTTACTTTTTTGTACCCACCCCCTAAACTATTAACTCCCCTGTTACCACAGTCATGTATGCCCTCCGCTATGCATTACATGCTGTTGCTGCGGGCTTCTCTTAAAGGTGGACATTCCTCACGGTGTCCTTGGGTGGCTCATTCCATTGTTAGCTGCTGCAAGAACTGTGTTAGGGAGCTCTGAGAAATAGGAAAGTGTCCTCAAGTTGCTACCTTACCTGGAGCTACCCTACACACAGTACCGGGACAGGGTCTTCCAGCGCCCAGGATAAGGATCCAAAATTGCACCCCCTTCCTCACGGTTAATACATGCCATAGAATAGGTGTACCACTCTGCGTCTATTCTTTGCCCTCTTGCTCGTCTGCGCCCAGGGCAGCTCCAACCTCCTGCCCACCCCTTGTCCTGGTCCTACCTACACCACATCCAAGTTCAACTGTAATAAAGCATCAAGAAAAGATACCTTGTCAGTGCCGGGACAAGGTCACCTAGAACCCAGGGTGAACATTAGGCATGTGCAATTCGTTTCGTTCCGAATTCGTTTTTTAACGAATTTCGACAAATTCGTTAATTTGGGAATATCCAAATTAACGAAAACCCGTTTAACTAATTTTTCCGAATATTCGTAAATTCGATAAAATTGGACATTCGTAAATCCGGGCATTCGCACATTCGTACATTAGTAAATTAATGAATTCGTAAATTCGAAAATTCGGAAATCTGAAATAATAGTTAACTAATAATAATTTAACTATTAGTAATTACTAGTAACTATTAAATTATAGGTATTGTAATTTCCTTTCAAATTTGGCTGTTAGTGAACGTAACACATACAAATATATCCGAAGTTATGAATGATCCGAAAAAACGGAATGGAACGTAATGAATTAATAATAATAAATAAAAATAATAATAATAACAACATTTTAATATTATTATTTATTATTAATTTGTTCCGTTCCATTTGTTTAGATGCAGCATTCGTTTTGGATAATTCGTAACTTTGGATAAATTCGTATTTGTTACGTTCACTGACAGTCAAATTTGAAAGGAAATTACAATACCTATAATTTAATAGTTAGTTACTATTTCAGATTTTTGAATTTTCGGGTTTTTGGATTTTCAAACTTCGAATTTACAAATTTCCTAATTTACAAATGTACGATTTTACGAATTTACGAATGTACGAATTTACAAATGTACGATTTTACGAATTTACGAATGTACGAATTTACAAATGTACAAATGTAAAAATGTACGAATGAACGAATGTTCGAATTTACGAATGTACGAATAAACGCATTTACGAATCGTGATCATAACGAATGACCTGAAGAACGGAAAAAATAATAAACGAATGAAACGAAAACGAAAATGAACGAATTTTTTGGCTGTGCACATGTCTAGTGAACATGCCAAACTGCACCCCCCCCCCAAGATGCATGAGCATTATGTGTCAACTAAAATACCCCCCCCCCCCCCCAAAAAAAAAAAAAAAATGGGCACTTATCTGCTCGATTACCCCCATGCATAAATACCCTCTTCTCCCAGTACAAATCCAACCCCACTAAAATCCCCCCTCCCAGCACAAATCTCCAGACTCCATCCCCACCCCACCCCCCCTCCCCCAGCACAATTGCCCCCCCCCCCCCCAAGAAAAAAAAAATTACCCCTCCTAGCATGAGTCCTCCATCCCTTCCCCTCTGATTACACATCCCCCCCACACTCCAAATATCCCCTCCCAGCACAAATCCCCCCCCCAATCTCCCCTGCTTACACAGACAGCCCCCAATCATCCCTAGTACCACAAATCTCCCCCTCCCCCCCAAAAAAATGCTCCTTCTAGCACAAATCCCCTCCCTCCTCTATCAATTCACCTCTATTAGCACAACCCCCCCCCCCCCCCCCCAAATCCCACCTCCTACCACAAACCTCTTCTACCATTCCCATCCTAGAACAAGTCTTACCCCTCCCCCCCGCTGCCCCCCAAATTCCTGTTCCCAACACAAATCCCCTCCCTCCTCAATCTCCTTGCGGTGCACTTTGCCTTTAAATAGACCTGTGCTTTGCCCGTGTGTGCCCATTTTCCTTTTGCTCCGCCCTGTTTGATCACTGAGATAAAGAAAAATTCACAGTGTGGCGCTACCGCCACGGGAGCTGCTATTCCTGCACAGCCAGGCGACACATATTTCCAACATGCATCCGGACGCAGGAAATCAGTCCATGGGTTTGTTTACGTTGTTTTATTGGGGGAAACGTTGTTTTATTGGGGGGATAGGGTATAGGTTCTCCATGAATTTATCCCCAAAATGCATCCTGCTACATTTCTTTGGTGAAAATAACCCAAAGCAGTGTATATTATTTAGTCTGTACAAACTATGGTATAGATCTGAAAATGTAACAATCCTGATGTACTAACTGCCCATCTCATTTTTTGAGGCCCTAAAATGCCAGGGCAGTACAACCCCCCCCCCTTCCCCCCAAACGACCCCTTATTGGAAAGTAGACTGTCCAAGGTATTTAGTAAGAGGCATAGAAAGTTTTTTGAAGTTGTAATTTTTTGTCACAATTTTTGGGAAAATGAAGGAATGATTCTCTACATGCTGTCACCAGTGCAGTACAGCGTCATCATATAATATTTTTTTACTTTTTTTAAATGATTTTTTTTTCTTAACACACTGTCACCAGAGCAATATAATGTTACCGTAATAACATTGTACTACTCTGGGGAAGTGATCAGGGTTTTTTTTTTCATTTTTACACATTATATGTTTGCTTATAGCAGTGAATTACATTGCTATAAGCAAGCATTTTACTGAATGAAGCTAATTCATTCAGTCTGTTTTGTTGTGATTAGCTGTGATTGGTCAAAGCAAATCACATGGTGCAGATGGGCTGTGATTGGCCCTGATGTGATCAAATTGATCAATCACAGCTAGCAACACAATTCATGCCAAAGGATGGCATGAAAGGAAGTCATAGACTGTGTACAACTGTCATGTGACAGCTGGTACTCTAAGTTTTGGGGGGAGGTAAATTAACCCCCCCCCCCCGTAGCTTGCTCAGTCAAACCCCCCATCCCCTTGGTCGCTCGGTCAGACCCCCCCTTCCCCCGTCGATCGTCCATCCATCCATCAGCCCTGCACTTACCCCATCCAGACCGTGGGCAGCTTTGGGGGCTTCCCCCTGCATCTCCTCCTCAGCGCCTCCCCCCCTGCTCCCGGCCAATACAGTCACTTCTCCTCTCGGCCTGCTTCCTGATTGGCCCGGAGGAGAAGCCCGGAAGACAATAGCGAATATCAATTCACTATTGTCACATAAATAGGTGGGCTCGAAACACAGTGGTTGGCGCCCCGAGCCCACGCTTTTTTGAAGCCAATTAGAGCCTATGGGATTTCGGTTTGGGAGATCCCCACCGCATGCATATAGGTAACTATATGAGATGGTCAGTGTTGCACATATACAATCGGTCATGCATTTTTCCAAATTTGATATACTAAATGTAGTCTCATTGCAGCAGATTTCTCCTCTGAAGAAGACTCCAACAAAATGGGTCGAAACGCGTCAGTTTTGTCTCACTCTAGACATGTTTGCTAATTAATGCTATGTATACCCTGTTTCCCCGAAAATAAGACCTAGTGTGATTGTTGGTGATGGCTGCAATATAAGCCCTACCCCCCAAATAAACCCTACCCTGTTTCCCCGAAAATAAGCCCTACCCTGAAAATGAGACCTACAAGGACTTTAACTAGGGCTTATTTGGGGGGTAGGGCTTATATTGCAGCCATCACCGACAATCACGCTAGGTCTTATTTTCGGGGAAACAGGGTATATATAAAATATTTGTAACTGCAATATTTGCATCTTGTGGGTATACCCTTTTCAGAGCTCATATTTTAACTTTCATGAAAACCTTTGTATAATACACTTTTATAATAAGTAAAAATCTTTTTGAATTACTGTATCTATTCACCTCGCTGCCTAAAAACCCCTTCTGGGGGAACCTTCCCTTAATAGCCAATTAGAGCCTCTGGCTCTAATCACGTGCTTAAAAAAAAAAAAAACCCACAGAAATCCATGCATCCGTTGCCCTGCATGTAGATTAGGGGCCGTACGCATGGATTGGCGGGGCTGCAGCCCCGATGGAGCGGCCGCCACTGCCCACTGCGATTCGTCACGGTGGTCATATGGTACTGGCAGCGAGCCGGTACTCTGATCAGTCATTCGGCTGTGTCCGTTGACAGATCGCGCCGCTGCGCGACCCTGCGGCTTTGCGATCGGCGCTTCCTCACGGAACGGCATATGACATCATTTCACTTTAGGCTGGGCGGGAAGTGGTTAAACAAAGTCGCAAGCCGCAATGAAATCAGAGGTGCAAATCGCACTGATCTGCGGCTTTGAAATCTCTCTGGGCGATTTGAAAGCCGTGCCAGTGTGAACCAGGGATAGAACCCACAAGTAATGAAGAAATAATACATACTTAACCCACTATTGTTGGCTGAACCCCCCCAGGCCTCTACTCCTAACTCATCCATGGAGAGAGTCATTAGAAGTAGACTAACTGCGAGATTAATGGAAGTGCATCGAGTGGATCATTAGAGGTGTTTTTTGGATCTCATGATGGATAACAGAACCCAACAGCAAGCCTTGTTCATACAGCGCCAGGAACAGATAGATGGGATTCTCATACAGCTGGAGTCTCTGGGGGTCAATTAAACTAAATACAGAACACAGAAACCATTAACTGTAAACACACGATATACAAATCCTTTGCTGGAAATACAGTATAATATGGACATTTTGACAAATTGTTTTATACAGGTTCCCCCCATACACATTTAAAGGGTCAACCTACCCAAAATTCATAATTCAGTTTCTGGTAGGTGCTAATGGTTTGGCTTTTGTCCCAGCTGTTGGCTTAGTAGTATTTGGTATATTAGCAGGGCTTTTTTTCTCAAACAATAGGTGCTGGAACTTAACCACGGCCCCACAAACCCCCCCCCCCCCCCTACACACACCCTCCAAATCACATCAAACAGTGGGTGTGTTCAGTCAAATTTCACAAAAACAGTAGGAGGGTCTTAAAGGGGCAATAAATACCAGGATTGCATTACATACAGAGTGCAGAGCTGTCACTTGTAAACACAGAAACCAGACTTCTGTGTTTACAAGTGATTGTGGTGAGCAGGCAGCAAAGGGTCTGAGCCAGAGGTGGTGGAACTGAGTTCCACCAAGTTCCCCCTGAAAAAAGCCCTGTATATTAGTATGTAAAAAGGGGAATTGTGGTTGGCTAGATTTGGCGCCAAGAGCAGAAGTCCCTACTCCCGTTCCTGTCCTCCTAGAACACTGTCCTCCCCTGCTGAGGCCGGACCCTCCATCTTGTGCCCCCCCAGAGGTTTCCACATGACATTCCCAACAATTAAACTTGACATCCCCAAAGGAAGGAATGTCCACATGTAGAGGTACTTTTGCTGTATTCTACTGGTGGAATTCAGGGAATGGCATAACAGTCACATCATATCAACATACAATCAAGAGTAACTTAACATGACTCAGTCAATCCCATTTAGTGGACGTTCCCCTGTAGTCACATGTGAAAGCACATGCAGTGTCTTTAGCAGCCATCTCTCTTACAGTCTCTCCTCTACCCGGGGTCGATAGTACCCACAGGAAAGTTCTCTCTGTAGTCAGAGGTACAGCTCTCCTGGGACCCTCCAGGGAAGCAGCCCATGGAACTCTGGTCCTAGCCTAAAAGAGCCTTTTACAATTCACCATAGCCCCCTCCAGAAGGGACAGGACAAGCTGCACTAATGGACACTGATGAGGAGGCACTGACAAGGCTGCACTGATGAGGTGGCACTGATGGGCACGGATGAAGCAGCACTGATAAGCTGCACTAATGGACACTGATGAGGAGGCACTGACAAGGATGCACTAATGAGGCAGAACTGATAGGCGGCACTGATGGGCACTGATTAGCTGCACTGATTGGCACTGATAAGCTTTACTCGTGGGCACTGGTGAGGCTGCACTAAATGGCACTAATGAGGCTGCACTGATGGGCACTGATAAGGCTGCACTGATGAGGTGGCACTGATAAGCTGCACTAATGGACACTGATGAGGAGGCACTGACAAGGCTGCACTGATGAGGTGGCACTGATGGGCACGGATGAAGCAGCACTGATAAGCTGCACTAATGGACACTGATGAGGAGGCATTGACAAGGATGCACTAATGAGGCAGAACTGATAGGCGGCACTGATGGGCACTGATTAGCTGCACTGATTGGCACTGATAAGCTTTACTCGTGGGCACTGGTGAGGCTGCACTAAATGGCACTAATGAGGCTGCACTGATGGGCACTGATAAGGCTGCACTGATGAGGTGGCACTGATAAGCTGCACTAATGGACACTGATGAGGAGGCACTGACAAGGCTGCACTGATGAGGTGGCACTGATGGGCACGGATGAAGCAGCACTGATAAGCTGCACTAATGGACACTGATGAGGAGGCACTGACAAGGATGCACTAATGAGGCAGAACTGAAAGGCGGCACTGATGGGCACTGATTAGCTGCACTGATTGGCACTGATAAACTTTACTCGTGGGCACTGGTGAGGCTGCACTAAATGGCACTAATGAGGCTGCACTGATGGGCACTGATAAGGCTGCACTGATGAGGTGGCACTGATAAGCTGCACTAATGGACACTGATGAGGAGGCACTGACAAGGCTGCACTGATGAGGTGGCACTGATGGGCACGGATGAAGCAGCACTGATAAGCTGCACTAATGGACACTGATGAGGAGGCACTGACAAGGCTGCACTGATAAGGTGGCACTGATGGGCACGGATGAAGCAGCACTGATAAGTTGCACTAATGGACACTGATGAGGAGGCACTGACAAGGATGCACTAATGAGGCAGAACTGAAAGGCGGCACTGATGGGCACTGATTAGCTGCACTGATTGGCACTGATAAGCTTTACTCATGGGCACTGGTGAGGCTGCACTAAATGGCACTAATGAGGCTGCACTGATGGGCACTGATAAGGCTGCACTGATGAGGTGGCACTGATAAGCTGCACTAATGGACACTGATGAGGAGGCACTGACAAGGCTGCACTGATGAGGTGGCACTGATGGGCACGGATGAAGCAGCACTGATAAGCTGCACTAATGGACACTGATGAGGAGGCACTGACAAGGCTGCACTAATGAGGCAGCACTGATAGGCGGCACTGATGGGCACTGATTAGCTGCACTGATAAGCTGCACTCGCGGGCACTGGTGAGGCTGCACTAATAGACACTGATGAGGAGGCCCTGACAAGGCTGCACTGATGACGAGGTGGCATTGATTGGCACTGATGAGGCAACACTGATAAGCGGCACTAATGGACAATGATGAGGAGGCACTGACAAGGCTGCACTAATGAGGCGACAATGATGGACACTGATAAGCTGCACCGATGGGCAATGATTGGCACTGGTGTGGCTGCACTGATGATCTTTGCCCTGATTATCAGTGTAAACAATGTACTAACTGCAGGGCTGTCTTTAATATTGATTGGACCCTGGGCAAAAATTTTCTTGGGCCCCCCCATGCAATTTCACCTTCCACCTGCTCTGAGACATACAATAAATAGCAGCTAGACTTAAAATCAGTTTACTGTATCAGATCAGGCAGCAATTGCGTTTGGTTGCCAGCGGTTACAGCATATCGTTACCGCTTACTGACTGGTTGCTAGAGGTTACAGCAAATGATTTTTGCTTGTTAATTAGTTGCTAGAGATTACTGTACAGTAATACTGCTCACTAGAAGTTACAGCACATCATCTCCTCACTGCAGAGGGCATATGAATGCCACCTTTATTTACATATCAAAGCAGCGGGCCGCAGCTATTTACTTATGAATGCAGCTGCTATTTACATATAAATGCTGGTTATTTACATGTAAACACAGCGTCTGCAGGTGAGTCATCTGTACACAACAATAGGGCAGAGCTGGGCAGCATTAGTAGCAGCACTTCACACTGAGATATCAGGACACAGCACGGGACTAAAACTTCAAGGCACAAGGGAATTTAAACTGGGATAGTTGGCAAATATGAGGCAGCTGCTTTGGGCCCCACAACAATGACAGGGCCCAGGGCAGCTGCCCCTTTTGCCCTGCCTTTAAGATGGCCCTGACTCACTCCTGACAGACTTGTCGGTTATCGGCTCTCCTTTCCTCACACAAAGACAGTGTGTGAGGAAAGTAATGCTGATAACCAGCACGTCTGTGTACATGTGACCAGCTGTGTTTGGACACAGCTAACCACATGATAAAGGGTCGCTGTGATTGGCCCTATACCCTGATCCAAAGGACACAGCGGTCACAGAGCGCATCCAAAGCTTGCCCCCGGGGGGCGTGCATGTGGGAGGACGCCCTCCCAGAACTGGAAGCCTGCACTGCAGCTGTCTTTTGGCTACAGCGCAGATGGGAACCAGTTAATCTACACTGGATCCTGCTTCTGTGTCTTCATGTTAAGTCCAGGTATCTCGGGATCATCTTAAATTGAAAAAAGGGTTTAGGGAGTGAGGTGGCCAGAACAGATATTGGGATGTTTTTTTTTGTTTTTTTAACTTTAATGTAGTGAATGCATTAAAGTGGAAGTCGGGGCTAAACCTCTTTTTAAATCTGCTCCCACCCCTATTCTAACTACCCTGTAGGGAACAAAATGAAAAAAATGGGTATACTTACCTATTCTCAAGGTGCCTCGGTCACGTGATTGTCTCCCAGTGCTGGATTTAGAGGGCGAGCAGACAACAGATGCCCCATAGTAAGCCCATGGGTCACTTCACCGCCCAGGCATTTCATCCGATGTCACTGCTGTCTCCTCTCCCCTGCAGCGGCCCCGCTGGGGAGATCACGTGACCAGACTGGAGCGTCCTGAGAATAGGTAAGTATAGACATCTTCCTTCTATAGGCTAGTTAGTAAAGGATTTAGAAGGGAGGTGGGAGCAGATTTAAGATTAGATTAGGACTTCTACTTAACCCTTTCATGCCTAAACCTTTCTGACATTTGTTGCTTACAAGTTAAAATCCGTAATTTTTTCTAGATAATTAATTAGAACTCCCAAACATTATATATATATATATATATATATATATATATATATATATATATATTTTATTTTTTTTTACCAGAGACCCTAGAGAATAAAATGGCGATCGTGACAATTTTTTGTGTCACACAGTATTTGCGCAGCTGTCTTTCAAACACAATTTTTTGTGAGAAAAAAAGACACTTTCATGAATTTAAAATAAATGAAACCGTAAAGTTAGCCCAATTTTTTTGTAGAATGCGAAAGATGATGTTACGCCGCGTAAAAAAGATACCTAGCATGTCATGCTTTCAAAATTGCGCACACTCCTGGAATGGCGACAAACTACGGTACCTAAAAATCTCCATAGGCGACATTTAAAAAAAAATGTAACGGTTAATAGGTTAGAGTTACAGAGGAGGTCTTTTGCTAGAATTATTGCTCTCACTCTCACGATTGCGGTGATACCTCACATGTGTGATTTAAACACTGTTTACATTTGTGGAGTTTAAAATGTTTTAAATTTTTTTCCTAATTTATTTAATTATTTTTTTTACATTGTCACTTTAAAAAAGAAACATTTTGATCACTTTTATTGCTGTCACAAGGGATGTAAACACAGTAATAGGTGTTGACAGCTACTCTTTATGAAAGGATCGGAGGTTTCAAAGACCCCAAATGGCTCCTTTGTACTTAAAAGTATTCAGATTGCCAAATTCGGAGATTCTGAATACTGTCATTTTTTTTAAATCAGGGCCGTTGGCAGCAGAGTATACTGGAAGTGACGTGGTCACGTCGCTTCCGAGATTTTACATCAGAGATCCGTTCAAAGCCGAATCCGGCTTGGGTCTCCCGGTGGGACGGGAGGCCCGCGGAGAGCGGGCAGAAGGCGAGGTAGGGGGGAATCCTCTCCCGCTCCTTTAGGATAACAGCCGAGTGGCTTTTAGCCACAACCACTGGCTCAAAAAACGGTACCGGGGTGATGCCCGCAGCTGCAGGCATCACCCCGGTATAACCCCTTCAAGCCATGAAGGCAAAAAAACGTTCTGACTTTAGCACCACTTTAGGTCAACAAGCCACCCAAATTTCAATTCAGACTGGTTCTTAGGTGGTATGTGTATTGCTTGGCACTGGTATGAAAAAATATCTTACATTATATCTCTATGGGACTGCATTTGAGTTTCCAGGCCAGCACATGGACATTTTAATGAGGTCCCATTATCCCTGTTGGAAAAAAAGTTTCACCACTAGCTTGGTACAGTACTGGGATCCAAATAGAAAATTTTACAAACCATGGTGGTTTGTAGAGTCTTACTAAATCATGATCAACTAAGGCAGCTCATAGTGAACCAGAAATATTCTAATTTTTCTTCTTTTTGGCCGTATACCAGAACTGATGGATGGCCACTATGAGCATGAATGAGCCCCACCTTTAACCTTCCACACTGGGCCTTTGGCCAATAATTTACAATGAAAGCACAAATCTGCAGACTTCTATTTTACTTTTTTCCTGTGCTTGGAGAGTCTCAGGAAACAAATCTCTACTGGAAAGCATCCAACGGGAAACCAGTGTGGATCTAACCACGTTCCTCAATTCAACATAGCATTATACACATTAACCTGAAGGTGCAAACAAATGTTGACCACAATTTGTTCTCAGCTCCACCCACCCACTGTCAACATGTAAGTAGGTGCAGTCAGCTGGCTAGCGACTAGATGGTTCTGTTCTCATTATAGCCTGTATCCAGCAGGGGTTTCCAAAATTTCTAAAGAAAGGGCCAGTTTACTGACCTTCAGACTTTAGGGGGGGGTCAGACTGTGCCCAGTGGGAGAAAACAATGCCATATCTTTGGTAATGGTGTTGTGTTGGGAGGAATTGCGCCCCATTTTTGTTGCCAGTGGAAGGAATTATGCCACATCGTTAGCGTCAGTGTAAGGAATAGTGCCCCATTGTTGGCGTCAATGGCAGGAATTATGCCTTATTGTTGGTGTTGGATGCAGGAATAATGCCTCAAGGGCTGGATACAGGCAAGCAAAGGGCCACATCCACAGTTTGGAGACCACTGAAGAGGAAAGTTATAAGCAAGTGATAGCTTCCCGTATAGCTAGAGCCCTCCTATAGTGATTTCATGGGTGAGTCAGAGCCTATATATAAGCCAGGTCGGTAGGAGCTTTAGTGCAGTTGGGGCATAGGAGCCAGAGACCCCACCATCAGGAAGATGTACTCAGCAAGTGGAGGACCTGGGCAGGGCTGGAGGAGAAGTAGAGGTAGACCTGCACCCTGAAGAGCCAGCTGTAGACTTTCTGACCCTTATGGTGATGGGTGCTATGCCGGGTTGCAAAAGGCCATTTAGGCCAGGATAAGTGTTCCCTGGAGTGAGGCTATTCCCTTGGAGGACCTGGGAGCAGTGTATCGTAGCTAGAGGCATCTGCAGTGATCCTATTTCAGTGGGACTATCTGAAAGCAACAGTGAGTAGACACAAACAGCCTAAGGCAAACCTCAGAACTTCCGAGTGAGTAAAAATGACCCCAGGTGGAGAGAGAGACTGAGCTAGGAAAGATGGCTTACTAAATGTGCTGCATGGTACTTTCACATGTGACTGCTGCGGATCGTCCACTATATGTGGTTGACAATGTACCGTCAAGTGACCCCGGATAGTGTGTCAATGTAGTATGGCTGTGAATGCCATCTTTAAAGTAACAGTAAAGTGCAGCAGCTCTATCTTTGTGTGTGCCTTTCTTTGGGATATAAAGGTTAATGGGCCGGAAATGTTGTGAGGAGGCCTCTTGCATGGAGGGGGCACAGGATGGTGGATGGTTAAAGCTTCAAGCAGATGGGTTGTTGTTCTGGAAGAGAAGAAGCGGGGCAGGAACTAGTGCTCTTGACACCATTACTAGGCATTTACAAGCCCCCTTACAAGCACTGCTGTAACGAAGGGCTTGGTGGATTAGGGAAGATTTACAGAAATTAGTGCAGTTACCAAATAGTGTAAAAGAACATTGGAGAACCAATGAAAACTCCAACACAGGTAAAGAGTTTTTAGATTTTTTTAGTATTTTTTTTTAATATTTCACAGACCACTAAAAACCATAAAACATCTAGGCCAGCTAATTATATATACTGTATTTCTCAGAAACAGAACACTATTTACAGCGAAAGCTAACACAAGATTCCACTCTGGGCAGCACTGAATCATAGGTGTTTAGAAGATTTGGGGTGGATGGCTCAAGGAGGTAAGGTATTGTGAGTGCCGCTCATTGAAAAAATCCCACACAAATTAATAGCTGGTGGTGAAC
The DNA here is from genome assembly GCA_037952835.1 of Lithobates septentrionalis. Taxonomy (NCBI): domain Eukaryota; kingdom Metazoa; phylum Chordata; class Amphibia; order Anura; family Ranidae; genus Lithobates; species Lithobates septentrionalis. Next base: position 438,155 of record JBBDGP010002256.1, read on the forward strand.
AGATTCCTGACCGATGGGATGCCTTTACACATGCATTAGCATTAATCAGGTTGATGATGCATGGCTTCATACAGTCTCCAGGGGAGAGGAACACCAACACTCCACACTTGCACTTGAGGAGCTCATACTAGAGTGCTCGACCGTATCCACTTTTTCTAAACAAAGTCACTTCCAAAGCCAGCATAAGAAAATCAGCACTCGGCTTGTAGGAGAAAAAAACGATACCTTTGCTTCCATGGTTGCCCACGCTCATATTAAGCACCTTCTGAATAGAAGCTACAGCTCTTAGATCTAAAAGTTGGCACGTGACCACCCTCTGGTCAACCCTTACATGTGCCCTCTCTTGACACCACAACAGTTAACACTAACAGAGGAGTCCCCTCTGGGCAACACCTGAATACCACTCTCAGAAGCAGAACACTGTTTACAGTCAACCCTAACAGAAGAGTCCCCTCTGGGTAGCACCAAATCATGGGTTTTTAGAAGACTTTGCTGTTAATGATCTAAGGAGGTAAGGTACTGTGAGTGCTCCTCATTGGAAATATTTTACAAATTAGCAGCTGGTGGTGAACAGGTACCTGACCGATCGAATGCCTCTATCAGGTTGACAATGCATGGTTTCATACAGTCTCCAGGGAAGAAGAAAACCAACACTCTACACTTGTGTTTGGGGAGCTCATACTAGAATGCTAAACCTTCTCCACTTTGTCTAAATGAAGTCACTTCCAAAGCCAGCATAAGAAAATCAGCACTCAGCCTTGTAGGAGAGAAAACTTTACCTCTGCTTCCATGATTGCCCACGCTCACATTAAGCACCTTGGCAATTCTGAATAGGAGCTCCAGCTCTTTGATCTGAGAGTTGGGACATGCGACCACCCTCTGGTCAACCTCACACATATCCTCTCTTGGCACCACAACATGCAACCCTAACAGGAGAGTCCCCGCTATGGGCAACAAGAGAATATTACATGGGTGTTTAAAAGACTTAGGTAGATGGTCTAAGGAGGTAAGATTCTAAAAGACCTACTCACTGGAAATCCTTCACAAATTAACTTCTGGTTGTAAACAGGTACCTGACTGATGGAATGCCTTTATACACACAGTGGTATTAATCAAATTGACAATGCATGGCTTCATACACTTTCCAGGTGAGAGGAATGCCAACACTCCACCCTCATGCTTGGAAAGTTCATCGTAGAATGCTCAACTCCTCTCCATTTTGTCTCAATGAAGTAATTTCCAAAGCATAAGAAAACCAGCACTCAGCTTTGTAGGATAGAAAACTTTACCTCTGCTTCCATGGTTGCCTTCACAAATTAACTGCTGGTGGCAAACGGGTACCTGACTGATGGAATGCTTTTATGCAAGCATACATACCCTGTTTCCCCCAAAATAAGACCTAGTGCGATTGTCGGTGATGGCTGCAATATAAGCCCTACCCCCCAAATAAGCCCTACCCTGTTTCCCCCGAAAATAAGCCCTACCCTGAAAATAAGACCTACAAGGACTATAACTAGGGCTTATTTGGGGGGTAGGGCTTATTTTGCAGCCATCACCGACAATCACGCTAGGTCTTATTTTCGGGGAAACAGGGTACATACATGAAAGGAGCTTCAGCTCTTTGATCCCAGAGTTGGCACATGTGACCAACCTCTGGGCAACCTCACGTGTCTCCTATATTGACACAAAAACAGTCAACCCTAACAGACGTGTTCCCCTTATGAGCAACACCAGAATGGGTGTTAAAAAGTCTTAGGTAGATGGTCTAAGGAGGTTAGGCACTGTAAGAGCTCCCAATCATGGGTGTTTACAAGACTTTGATGTTGATGATTTAAGGAGGTAAGGTATTGTGAGTGCCCCTCATTGGAAATGCTTCACAAATTAACTGCTGGTGGTGATTAGGGATGAGCTTCGTGTTCGAGTCGAACCCATGTTCGACTCGAACATCGGCTGTTCGACCGTCCGTCGAATTGCGAACGTTATGGGCCGTTCGCGCCAAATTCGTGTGGCGCGTCACGGCCCATAATTCACTGCGGCATCGCAGTGCATTGCTGGCTGATGATTGGCCAAGCATGCACTATGACCCGCATGCTTGGCCAATCACAGCGCCGTCAGTAGAGAGAGCTGTAATTGGCCAAAGCCAGGGTGGCTTTGGCCAATTATGGCTCAGGGGATTTAGTACACGCCCCACACTATATAAGGCCGCCTGCACGGCGGCCCTGTGTAGTGTGTTCCGGTGTGCTGATAGAGAGAGAGACAGACAGTGTCATTTGATTTGAGAGCTAGATTAGGCTAGATCTGTTCCTGCTCTTTACATTTAGTGCAGTGCGTCCTGCTCACAGTGTTCAGCTAGATCTGTTCCTGCTCTTTACATTTAGTGCAGTGCGTCCTGCTCACAGTGTTCAGCTAGATCCGTTCCTGCTATTTACATTTAGTGCAGTGCGTCCTGCTCACAGTGTTCAGCTAGATCTGTTCCTGCTATTTACATTTAGTGCAGTGCGTCCTGCTCACAGTGTTCAGCTAGATCCGTTCCTGCTATTTACATTTAGTGCAGTCAGTGCGTCCTGCTCACAGTGTTCAGCTAGATCCGTTCCTGCTATTTACATTTAGTGCAGTCAGTGCGTCCTGCTCACAGTGTTCAGCTAGATCCGTTCCTGCTATTTACATTTAGTGCAGTGCGTCCTGCTCACAGTGTTCAGCTAGATCCGTTCCTGCTATTTACATTTAGTGCAGTGCGTCCTGCTCACAGTGTTCAGCTAGATCCGTTCCTGCTATTTACATTTAGTGCAGTGCGTCCTGCTCACAGTGTTCAGCTAGATCCGTTCCTGCTATTTACATTTAGTGCAGTCAGTGCGTCCTGCTCACAGTGTTCAGCTAGATCCGTTCCTGCTATTTACATTTAGTGCAGTCAGTGCGTCCTGCTCACAGTGTTCAGCTAGATCCGTTCCTGCTATTTACATTTAGTGCAGTGCGTCCTGCTCACAGTGTTCAGCTAGATCCGTTCCTGCTATTTACATTTAGTGCAGTGCGTCCTGCTCACAGTGTTCAGCTAGATCCGTTCCTGCTATTTACATTTAGTGCAGTGCGTCCTGCTCACAGTGTTCAGCTAGATCCGTTCCTGCTATTTACATTTAGTGCAGTGCGTCCTGCTCACAGTGTTCAGCTAGATCCGTTCCTGCTATTTACATTTAGTGCAGTCAGTGCGTCCTGCTCACAGTGTTCAGCTAGATCCGTTCCTGCTATTTACATTTAGTGCAGTGCGTCCTGCTCACAGTGTTCAGCTAGATCCGTTCCTGCTATTTACATTTAGTGCAGTGCGTCCTGCTCACAGTGTTCAGCTAGATCCGTTCCTGCTATTTACATTTAGTGCAGTGCGTCCTGCTCACAGTGTTCAGCTAGATCCGTTCCTGTTATCTTCCTACTGACAGGCAGGCTTGTCTGGTTACAGTATATAAAGCTACCTGAAGAAAATTACTGGTGTTCTATCCCAGCTTAGTGCAGCTACAGGCCATTAGTATGTCTGGAAGGCCAAGAAGGAGAGGCAGACAGTCACAAGCCAATAAGAGAGGGCAAGCAGGCTCTGTGTCTAGTGCTGGTCGTGGAGACGGTGCATCCTCATCAGCACGTGGCCATGGGACACGCTTGGCCTTTTTTTCGGCAGCTGGCCGTGTTGAGCCGCAACATGCAGAAAACTTGGTCGAGTGGATGACCAAGCCGTCCTCATCCTCCTCATCCTCTCTCACCCATGCCCAGGGTGCTTTGTCTGGCAAAGCAGCGGCCTCTTCCCTCAGCTCAATGTCATCAGTGACTCCTTCCCTAGCTCCACCATGTCCTCATGAGGATTCCCTCGAACTGTTTGACCACAGTGTTGGGTACATGCTCCAGGAGGATGCCCAGCGTTTGGAAGGCTCTGATGATGATACTGAGCTCGATGAAGGCAGTAACATGAGCACGGACAGAGGGGGTGCCCAAGAAGGACAGCAATCTGGCAGTCATGCTCCCCCTGCTGCAGCATACTGCCAGGTTTGCTCCAGTGATGAGGAGGGAGGGGATGATGAGGTCACTGACTCAACGTGGGTGCCTGATAGGAGAGAGGAGGAGGAGGAGGAGGAGGAGGCGGCACATCACCAACGAGGCAGGATGCCCTCCAGGGGCCAGCCTAAGGGCAGCACATTGACTGCATCACACCCCAAAGCTCCACATGTGCAGGGCACTGCAGTCTCTGCGCGTTATTCAAAAAGTTCTTTGGTGTGGGCCTTTTTTGAGACGAGTGCATCAGATCGCACCGCTGCTATTTGCAACATATGTCTCAAGCGTATCTCGCGTGGCCAAAACATCTCCCGCTTGGGTACCACATGCTTGACCAGACATATGTTGACCTGCCATGCAGTTCGTTGGCAAGCATATCTAAAAGACCCACACCAAAGAACAAAGAGGATCTCTCCTTGCTCCTCATCAGCTGAGATTTCCAACCCCACTAGACCTTCAGTCCTCTCTGAGACCTGCAGTGAGAGGAATGAAGGTGTAGAATTAGGTGTGTCACAGCCAAGTACTTGTGGGCAATCTGCTTTTGGTACACCGACGCCAGATTGTACCAGGCAAATTTCCCTGCCCCAGCTGCTGCACCGCCGAAAGAAGTTTGCTCCCAGCCATCCACATGCCCAGCGGTTGAATGCTAGCTTGGCAAAATTGCTAGCACTTCAACTGCTGCCTTTTCAGTTGGTAGACTCTGCCCCCTTCCGTGAGTTTGTGGAATGTGCGGTTCCTCAGTGGCAGGTACCCAAACGCCACTTTTTCTCACGGAAGGCGATTCCAGCTCTCTACCGGCATGTGGAAGGCAATGTCCATGCCTCGCTGGACAGGGCGGTCAGCGGTAAGGTGCATATTACCGCTGACTCATGGTCCAGCAGGCATGGACAGGGACGTTACTTAAGTTTCACGGCGCATTGGGTGACTCTGCTGGCAGCTGGGAAGGATGCAGGACAAGGTGCAGTAGTGTTGGAGGTTGTTCCGCCACCACGCCTCCAAAATGCTGATTGTGACACACCTCTCTCCTCCACCCCCTCCTCTTCTTCTTCCTCCATTGCCTCTTCCTCGGAACCAGCGGTGCTCCGTAGGCGTTCAAGGGGCTACGCAAGTACGCAGGCCAAAAGATGCCATGCGGTGCTTGAGCTGGTGTGCTTGGGGGACAGGAGCCACACTGGGGCAGAGGTTCTGTCAGCTCTGCAGGGGCAGGTTCAGAGGTGGTTGACGCCACGCCAACTTAAGGCAGGAATAGTGGTTTGCGACAATGGCACCAACCTCCTCTCTGCCCTCCGACAGGGACAACTGACCCATGTGCCCTGTTTGGCTCACGTCCTTAACTTGGTGGTGCAGCGGTTCTTGGGCAGGTACCCGGGCTTACAGGATGTCCTGAGGCAGGCCAGGAAAGTCTGTGTGCATTTCCGCCGGTCATATAATGCCAGTGCTCGGCTGACGGACCTCCAAAAGGAGTTTAACCTGCCCAAGAACCGCCTAATCTGTGACATGCCCACCAGGTGGAACTCGACATTGGCCATGCTGCAGCGGCTGCACACGCAGCAGAGGGCCATAAATGAGTACCTGTGCGACTATGGCACCAGGACAGGGTCAGGGGACCTTGGTTTTTTTTCCCCACGCCAGTGGGCCATGATCAGGGATGCATGCACTGTCCTGTCACCATTCGAGGAGGCCACGAGGATGGTGAGCACTGACAGTGCATGCATCAGTGACACTGTCCCCCTTGTCCACCTGTTGGAGCACACGCTGCGTGGAATAATGGAGAGGGCACTTGAGGCAGAACAGAGGCAGGAAGAGGAGGACTTCCTTAGCTCTCAAGGCCCCCTTTATCCAGACAGTGTTCCTGCGTGCCCGCCGATCACACAGGAAGAGGACGAGGAGGAGGAGGAGGAGGAGGAGGAAGATTGTGTCAGTATGGAGGTGGAGCCTGGCACTCAGCATCAGCAGTCTTTAAGGGATCAGTCCCAAGGAACACATGGACTTGTACGTGGCTGGGAGGAGGTGGCTGCGGACGTTGTTGTCCTTAGTGACCCAGAGGACTCCGGACCGAATGCCTCAGCAAACCTACGCTGCATGGCCTCCCTGATCCTGCAAAGCCTGCGTAAGGATCCTCGTATTCGTGGTATCAAGGAGAAGGACCAATACTGGCTGGCAACCCTCCTTGATCCACGTTACAAGGGTAAGGTTGCGGACCTTATCTTGCCATCGCAGAGGGAGCAGAGGATGAAACATCTTCGGGAGGCCTTGCAGAAAGGTCTGTGCAACGCGTTCCCAGAGACTGGGAGGTTACAAACTCCTGTTTCTGGACAACGTGTTGCTGAGGCTTCGGTCAGTCAAAGAAGGAGCGGTGGAGAAGGTGGCCGTCTGACCGATGCGTTCAGACAATTTTTTGGTCCGCAGCCCCAAGGTATGATCGGTTCCAGCAACCATCGCCAGCGTCTGTTTTACATGGTGCAGGAATACCTAGGGGCAAGATCAGACTTGGACACCTTTCCCACCGAAAATCCTCTGGGTTACTGGGTCTTGAGGATGGATCACTGGCCAGAGCTTGCACAGTATGCAATTGAGCTACTGGCCTGTCCTGCATCCAGCGTTCTTTCGGAACGCACATTCAGTGCTGCTGGAGGCGTGGTAACCGATCACAGGGTGCGTCTGTCCACTGACTCGGTCGATCGGCTGACCTTCATAAAAATGAATCAGTCTTGGATCACCACCAGCTACCAAGCACCTGATGCTGATGTAACTGAATAATTTTTTTCAGATCCCTTCAAAGACTGCCTATGCTGATGCTGAGTGACTATCCCTGAGTAATTATCCTCTTCCTCCTCAATCATCACGCTGATAGCTTGTAAGAACATTTTTGGTTCTGGGCGCCACCACCAGTGCCTAAGGCACAATTTTTCAGCCCCTGTATAACAGGGGCGTGTAATTACAATTTTTGATGTAATACTTTGCAGCAGGGCTCGTTCCTGCATTCCAACTAGAGTGTCTGTGAGGGGTTGCAGTGTTGTGGCACCAGCACCAGTGCCTAAGGCCCAATTTTTCTGCCCCTGTCTAACAGGGGCGTGTAATTACAATTTTTGATGCAATACTTTGCAGCAGGGCTCGTTCCTGCGTTCCAACTAGAGTGTCTGTGAGGGGTTGCAGTGTTGTGGCACCAGCACCAGTGCCTAAGGCCCAATTTTTCTGCCCCTGTCTAACAGGGGCGTGTAATTACAATTTTTGATGCAATACTTTGCAGCAGGGTTCGTTCCTGCGTTCCAACTAGAGTGTCTGTGAGGGGTTGCAGTGTTGTGGCACCAGCACCAGTGCCTAAGGCCCAATTTTTCTGCCCCTGTCTAACAGGGGCGTGTAATTACAATTTTTGATGCAATACTTTGCAGCAGGGCTCGTTCCTGCGTTCCAACTAGAGTGTCTGTGAGGGGTTGCAGTGTTGTGGCACCAGCACCAGTGCCTAAGGCCCAATTTTTCTGCCCCTGTCTAACAGGGGCGTGTAATTACAATTTTTGATGCAATACTTTGCAGCAGGGCTCGTTCCTGCGTTCCAACTAGAGTGTCTGTGAGGGGTTGCAGTGTTGTGGCACCAGCACCAGTGCCTAAGGCCTAATTTTTCAGCTCCTGTTCAACAGGGGCATGTAATTACAATTCTTGATCTAATATTTCACAGCAGGGCCCTGTGAGGGCTTACAGTGTTTTGGCCACAGCAACACCTAAGGCCCAAATTTCTGCTGAGTATATAGGGCAGGACCCTACTTTCAAACATCTAACTTACAAACGACTCCTACTTGCAAACGGAAGGAGACAACAGGAAGTGAGATGAAATCTACCCCTAGGAAGGGAAATTCTCTCATGTAAGAGTTAATATGGGAAAACAATTTCTCCTTTCCACTGATGCTTTCCAATCCTTGTTCCACAAAAAAACCCAAATTTTCAAAAAACATTTTTCATTGGGACAAAAAAGTGAGGTGAAATCTTCTGAAGAGGAGGAAAGACGCAAAACAAATGTCACAGGGGTGATAACCCTTCCCTATGTTTTCCAAAAAGCTTAGAAAAGATTTTTTGGCTGGAGCTAAACACGTTAAAAATGTTCAAAATTACAAACAGATTCTACTTAACAACAAACCTACAGTCCCTGTCTTGTTTGCACCGCCTGTATACTGCTGTTCAGAGTATATAGGGACCTTTCCTTATTTTAATTTGGGTGCGGGGTTCCCCTTAATATCCATACAAGACCCAAAGGGCCTGGTAATGGACTGGGGGGTACCCATGCCGTTTGTCTCACTGATTTTCATCCATATTGCCAGGACCCGACATGACATTAAACCCGCAAGCAGTTTTAAATGAGATTTTTTCCTTTAAAAATGACATTTGGTGCAGGGACTGTTCTAAACATGGGAAACACGCGTCACTTTACAGGCATACTATAGACACCCCCCAGGTACGATATTTAAAGGAATATTTCACTTTTTTTTTTTTTACTTTAAGCATCATTAAAATCACTGCTCCCGAAAAAACGGCCGTTTTTAAAAGTTTTTTTTGCATTGATACATGTCCCCTGGGGTAGGACCCGGGTCCCCACACCCTTTTTAGGACAATACCATGCAAATTAGCCTTTAAAATGAGCACTTTTGATTTTGAACGTTCGAGTCCCATAGACGTCAATGGGGTTCTAACGTTCGTGCGAACTTGCGGTCCGTTCGCAGGTTCTGGTGCGAACCGAACCGGGGGGTGTTCGGCTCATCCCTAGTGGTGATGAAACCGATGAAATGCCTTTGTACGCTTTGTCTCAATTAAGTCATTTCCAAAGCCCACATACAGTACCTCTGCTTCCATGGTTGCCCACGCTCACATTGAGCATCTTAGCATTTATGAAGAGGATCTCCAGCTCTTTGACCTAAGAGTTGGCACAAGTGACCACCCTTTGGGCAACCACACGTGTCTCCTCTCTTGACACTCCAAAACCTTCTTGTGCCTTTATATACAGCCTCATGCTGTACAAAAAAAAAAAGGTTCCTACCAGACCAGCCAGTCCTGCACACCTGTAAAGAGCTTCCGCCGCCTTCACATTTTTCTTTTAATGTTGCTTTTAATGCGGTATTTCAGAAATGTTATTATGCTCAGTACTAAAGAGCCCTTAATAATTGATGTCAAACAGGGACTTAACTTGCTCTTTAAATGCAGGTTGTGTCAATAGCAAAAGGCACTAATCCACAGAACCCAAAAATTATCCAGAAAATATTCTGTATTGACATTTGAGTCTGTTATATGCATACACATTAATTACTTGGAACCTGATAATCTGTATGTGTACTCAAGCACTCAGGCTGGGGTATTAACACAATAATAATCTGTACTGAAGTTGGTTTGCGTTTAACTAATGCACATTAATTAAAATGAATTGTACAGTCCATCCAAGGAAATTCTAATTAAAATTATCTCCATTAAGGGACCTGATTTCCAATTATCAGTTAATGGAACAAAGACGCTGGAGGTGGACCAATCAGAATATGTGACAACGCTTTTAATGAATGCAAATCATGCCAGATCACGCCTTGGAAATGCCAGATGACAGATGTGGAAATAATACCCTTATACAAGATAAAGTTCCTATATTGGAAATAACTCATGATCCATAAAAATAAAACAAAAGCCTTGTCATAGATGACCTAATAATAGGTAGATTAACAATCATGATAGACCTACAGAGAAGATAATATGTACTTTGCCCCATAGACGGGCAGATTTTTCATATATAACAGGAGGTGGGACTCTTTACCAAGAGAACTGCCGAACTTGACACAACTTCTTTACTTGACTTATAATAGAAAATAATAGAATAGAAATAATAAAAAAATAGAATAGAATAAAAAAGAATAGAATAGAATCTGAATGTACAAAACAAATAACGAATATGACTAAACTAAATTATTAACTTAATCAGCTAATCCGAAACTAAACACATTTTTCCTGGCCTGCACATCTCTATGTGGTAGTTACGGTGCCTGCATGACAAATGGATAATTTGAGTGATTTGAGGGGGGAATTGGACCTCCACCACCCCCCCTTCCTTATCTACGCCTCTATTGATACTTGAAGGAGACAACTCATGGAAAAATTTGAGGGGGGACTTGGACCCTCTTATCCACCCCCTTATTTTCACCCCTATTGGAACTTGAAGGAGAGGACTCATGGAAAGCTCTGGAGGGGTTGGACCCCCATATTTATGCCCCCCACTGGAACTTGAAAGAGGTAACTGATGGAAAATTTTGAGGGGGGACTTGGACCCCCCATATCCCCCCCTTCCCCGTCTAAGCTCCTATTGATACTTGAAAGAGATGGCTCATGGAAAACATGGAGGATTTGGACTCTCATATTTATGCCCCAAATCAAACTTGAAAGAGGAAACTCATGGAAAACTTTGAGGAAGGACTTGGACCCCCATATCCCCCTCTTATTTACACCTCCACTGGAACTTAAAAGAGAAAACTCATGAAAAATGTATATCCCCCCATATCTTCACTCCTATTGATACGTGAAATAGACGACTCATGGAAAACTTTAAGGGGGTTTGGATTTGGATTCCTATATTCACGTCTCCATTGGAACATGAAAGAGGCAACTCATGGAAAACTTTGAGGGAGGACGTGGACCCCCATATCCCCCCCTTTGCCTCTATTAAAAACTTGAAGTAGATGACTCATGGAAAACTTTGAGGGGGGGGACTAGGACCCCCATATTCATCCCTCTTTTTTACGCCCCCCCCCCCCCGGAACTTAAAAGAGGCAACTCATGGAAAACTTTGAGGGGGACTTGGAGCCCAATATTCCCCCTTATTCCCCCCATTGGAATTAGAAGGGGACAACTCATTAAAACTTTGAGGGTGGACTTGGACCCCCATATCTCCCCTCTTATGTACACCCTTATTGATACTTGAAGGAAACGATTCATGGAGGATTTGGACCCCCATATTTACACCCCTATTCGAACTTGAAAGAGGCAACTCATGGAAAACTTTGAAGGGGACTTGGACCCCCATATCCCCCCTTTATTTACTCCCCATTGGAACTTAAAGAAAATGACCTATGAAAAACTTTAAGGGGGATTTGGATTCCCATATTTATGCCCTCATTGGAACTTGAAAGAGGCAGCTCATGGGAAACGTTGATTGGGGGCTTGGAGCTCCATACTCCCGATATCTACGCCCCTATTGATACTTGAATGAGACGACTCATGGAAAACTTTGAGGGGGAATTTGGATTCCCATATTAATGCCTTCATTGGAACTTGAAAAAGGCAACTCATGGAAAACTTTGAGTGGAGGCTTGAACCCCCATGTTCCCCCCCTTATTTGTGCCCCCATTGGAACCTGAAAGAGGCCACTCATGGAAAACTTTGAGGGGAGACCTGGACCCTAATATCTACCCCCCTTATTTACACCCCCACTGAAACTTAAAACAGGCAACTCATGGAAACTTTTGAGGGAGGACTGTGGACCCCCATATCCAACCTCCCTATTTATGCCCCTATTGGAACTTGAAGGAGATGACTCATGGAAATCTTTTGGGGGGGGCTTGGACCCCCATATCCCTCCCTCTTATTTATGCCTTCATTGGACCCCCATATCTCCCCATTATCTATGCCCTCACTGGACCATGAAGGAGTCGACTCAAGGTAAACAAAACTAAAATCCAAGTTTTCCTTTAAATAGCCAGTGTGGAAGGACTCTCAGCGTGGATACTGCAGGTCATCTGCTTACTTGTCGGAAATGCAGTACAAATCGATCTTTAAATATGTCATTTATCACACATGGGATTCAGAAGGAAGGTTTGTCCTTTATTGATTGTGAGGAATATCAAGCTACTTGGAATACATCTTAGAACACAATGACCTATGTGTAGAAATATCAGAGTTAATTGAAGAATAGCAGCGGACAGAACAGAGGAAAGATCATGCATTATAGATCCTGATCATTGTTTTCTCCCTGTATTCTTTCATGTATAGGCACTCAGGGAGCGAACGCTTATATATGAGCGCACACAAGAATTGGTAGCTGTTTTAATGAGGGCATCCAGGAACAAATTTATTCTTTCTGCTCGATGACTTATGTGGGAAATATGGTTCATCAAGGCAATGTTCAGGCTCCTTCTGATGTCAAACAAGTATAATAAGTCATGTTGCAGGTTTATTATTTGAAAATTCTGTTTCAATTGCTTTAACTAAGCTTCATTGTGATCTTATGTTAGATATTTTTCCCATTCTAAACAGGTCAGCTGTTCCTGGGTTACAGAGACAGTCTCGTGTTTCGAAGAGCATCTTCAGCTGGATGTGATCGCATTACAGATACCATATAGAGAGAGAGAGGGAGATACAGTATATAGGGAGAGGGAGACACAGTATATAGGGAGAGGGAGATACAGTATATAGTGAGAGGGAGATACAGTATATAGAGAGAGAAGGAGATACAGTATATAGAGAGAGAGGGAGATACAGTATATAGAGAGGAAGATACAGTATATAGGGAGAGGGAGACACAGTATATAGGGAGAGGGAGATACAGTATATAGAGAGAGGGAGATACAGTATATAGAGAGAGAGGGAGATACAGTATATAGAGAAAGGGAGATACAGTATATATAGAGAGAGGGAGATACAGTATATTGAGAGAGGGAGATACAGTATAGAGAGGGAGATACAGTATATAGAGAGAGGGAGATACAGTATATATAGAGAGAGGGAGACACAGTATATAGGGAGAGGGAGATACAGTATATAGGGAGAGGGAGATACAGTATATAGAGAGAGGGAGATACAGTATATATAGAGAGAGGGAGATACAGTATATAGAGAGAGGGAGATACAGTATAGAGATGGAGATACAGTATATAGAGAGAGGGAGATACAGTATATAGGGAGAGGGAGATACAGTATATAGGGAGAGGGAGACACAGTATATAGGGAGAAGGAGATACAGTATATAGAGAGAGGGAGATACAGTATATAGGGAGAGGGAGACACAGTATATAGGGAGAGGGAGATACAGTATATAGGGAGAGGGAGACACAGTATATAGGGAGAGGGAGATACAGTATATAGAGAGAGGGAGATACAGAATATAGAGAGAGAGGGAGATACAGTATATAGAGAAAGGGAGATACAGTATATATAGAGAGAGGAAGATACAGTATATAGAGAGAGGGAGATACAGTATATATAGAGAGAGGGAGATACAGTATATAGAGAGAGGGAGATACAGTATAGAGAGGGAGATACAGTATATAGAGAGAGGGAGATACAGTATATATAGAGAGAGGGAAATACAGTATATATAGAGAGAGGGAGACACAGTATATAGGGAGAGGGAGATACAGTATATAGAGAGAGGGAGATACAGTATATCGAGAGAGAGGGAGATACAGTATGCAGCCATGGTTTTGCAGCTAGTAACAAACAATCCGCCAAATCACCCCACTGCCAGACTTCATACATCACTTCCAGAGACAATGAACAGTCATTTGCGAGTTTTGTTTTTTGTTGTTTTATTGGGGGGTACAACTTGGATAGGGATTGGAATATGGGATGCCCATAGGATTTGTCATTGCCATCATATTTATAATTTAAGCACAAAAGCACAATGTTTGAGCCAGAAGATTAGATGTAACTGGACATTAACTGTAAATTTCCTCCTGCACCTCCATGCAGAGTATTTGATTCCAAGGATTCCTCATTCAATACCGTGTATAAAATGAGGACATCATCTCTGACCGTGTAGAAATGATGTTCTCAGAAACTTCTTTCCTCCTGCACAATTCCTTAATTCCTTCTACCCACACTGGTTTCCTCCTGCACACACTTGTAGTTACTGTATTGAAGTAAGTCACAACTTCTTCTATTGGGTAATAGGGGCCCACTCTGAATAAGTCCCTTTACTGGCTCTGGTTGCTCGCTGCTACTAGGCCTGAGGCCTGCAGAACCTCTCCCCGGAGCCCTAGTAGGTTAAAAGCGTGTCTTTAGGAAATGGACTACTGTTCCCAGCCAGCCCGACTTGCAAATCGTGTGCCCTCAGGCCACACTGACTTGACACAGATCCCCACAGTCTCTTCTCTGATCCAGGACTCCCCATCATCCACCGGGTGTATGATGAAGAGTTCCCTCACAGACTTCCTGGCACCTCCAGCCCACCACTGTGGTAACAATCACCGACCTCTCACAGCCCTGAGTCCTTGATGAGGAACTTGACCGGACCATGCGTTCCGACATTTTCTCCTGCCCCTCTGCTCCAGGAGTTCCCTGCCACTGACCGTGTGGTGACAGAGACAATGCCAATGACCGCGTAGAGCCAAAGTCCCCTCACAGTTCTCCCCGGGCCTCCTCCTGTGATTGGTGAACCCCAGATGGGGATGGCCTCCTGCTGCTGCCTAGCATTCCATTCCTCACTTCACTCAGCCGACTTCTCCCCTCAGTGGCATGTTACCTCAGCTTATATATGAGGCCTGCCAATACCAGTTGGGGATTGGTCAGGGCTCACACACAAGCTGCCTGCCACTCCAGTTCCAGGCCCAGCCCCTCTTCCAGAATATTCTCCCTTGAAGCAGGGGAGGCGCCTCAGAACTGAAGTGCAGGTGGTCACACCCACTGCTACTCTGACCACCTCCAGCCCCCAGATCAAAACAGACAGGCCTAGCTTGCAGCATAGGCCTGCCTAAATTTGCCTGTGCTGAACAAACCTAGTAATATAACCCTTACTAGCACCTACCTATTGGTAGAGGGTGCTGCAAGTATATATAGAGAGGGAGATATAGTATATAGAGATATGCATTAAAATGTTTTTTTCTCTATCTTCTTAACATTTGGTAGTCATATCCCAAAAGATTCTAATAAGAAATGTGAGAAATAACGTATATAATCATACAATAGTTCCATAAACACTGCATATATCATTTGAGGAAAAAATGCTTATAAAAGAGTTTACCATTTGCCAATTAAAAAAAAAATATGTCCCTGGATTTAATTTTAAAAATCTGGTCGCCTTACCCTAAACAGGAGGGGAGGGCAGAAGAAGATGCCAAAATCGCATTAGTAAGCAAGTTGTAGAGGCCCAAAACCACCACTAGATGTCAGCATACAACATAAAAATGCTAACCTCATGCAGAGTCAATACAAGACCTAAAAACGCATGAAGGTGGGGCAGAAGAAAAAATGTAGATACCCCCTAAAGAATGAATGTTGCCCGTCCTTGGCAGGGGCTTCTTGAGCCACATGCCGCTTCAGAAAACTGGCCCCAAAATGAAGAGCGTGCACCAAAAAAAAAAAGTGTTTCCTAAATACTGTAGATAGCGGTGATTAGCGGCATGCTTCAGATATGGAATTCCTATGCGCGAAGAAAGGCCACATCCCGTAAGAACAAGCCACACCCACATTTCTGGAAAGGGGGGCAGGAGAGGGCGGGCAGCAGGCTACCAGTCAGAGTGTCCGATTCCGGCTACCCATCTAATAAGAGCCTGAGAATGGCCACCTTCACTTTAAAGTGGAATTCGCCCCCCAAAAATTAAAAGAATAAAGACTCAGTAGCTACACATACTAGACACATATACTGCAGCTTCTGACTTTTAATAATCGGACACTTACCTGTCCAGGGATCCCGCGATGTCGGCACCGCAGCTGATGCTTCCATTGGCTCTCGGGTGCTGCCGCCACCATTGCCGGTAAGGGGAAGAGGCAGAGAAGACTTGTGACCTCACAGCCGGTTCTCTACTGCGTGAAGCATGCTGCGTCCTCTGAACGGCCCGGCGGTGGGAGAAGGAGGAGGACCTGGACAGATCTCTCAGAAGTGGGGACAGATACCGGCCAAAAACAGGTACCGCCCCCCCCCCCCCCCCCCCCCCCGAAAGGAGACAAATGTCACACTAGAGGGGGGGATTGGACTCCCTATGACAGGTCCACTTTATATCAGAACCGTTCAACCACATATGACAAGTCATGTGACAGATTCTGCATTTCTTTTCTCCCTGGCTATTATACAAAAAAAAACAAAAAAAAAAAAAACATTTGATAATATGAACACCGGGGGCAACTCAGCACCTAGGACTGTCCCTGCTGGAAATAATAATAATAGTTGGGGCAGTCTCTGAAAATAATAATAATAATAATAATACCTGGATCTGTCCCTGGATAAAAAATAAATAAAAATAAATAATAATAGTAATAACTGGAGCTGTCCCCCCGATATAATAATATTATTATTATTATTATTATTAATAATAATAATAATAATAATAACAATAGTAACTGGAGCTGTCCCTGGATATAATAATAATAATAATAATAACTGGATCTGTCTCTGAATATAATAATAATAATAATAATAATTATAGTAATAACTGTATCTGTCCCCAGATATAATAATAATAAAAATCATATTATTATTAATAAAAATAACAATAGTAATAAATGGAGCTGTCCCT
Organism: Lithobates septentrionalis; assembly: GCA_037952835.1. Taxonomy (NCBI): domain Eukaryota; kingdom Metazoa; phylum Chordata; class Amphibia; order Anura; family Ranidae; genus Lithobates; species Lithobates septentrionalis. The sequence continues at coordinate 454,654 of JBBDGP010002256.1, forward strand.
GGGTATAATAATAATAATAATAATAATAATAATAACTGGATCTGTCTCTGAATATAATAATAATAATAATAATAATAATAGTATTAACTGAATCTGTCCCTGGAAAAAAAAATACAAATAATAATAATAATAATAGTAATAACTGGAGCTGTTGCCGGATATAATAATAATAATAATAATAATATTATTATTATTATTAATAATATTAATAACAATAGTAATAACTGATGCTGTCCCTGGATAAAAAATAAAATAAAAATAATAATAACAGTAATAACCGGAGCTGTTCCTGGATATAATAATAATAATAGTAATAACTGGATCTGTCCCTGGATATAATAATAGTAATAATAATAGTGGATATAATAATAATTATAATAATAATAGTAATAACTGTATCTGTAATAATAATAATATTATTATAATTAATAATAGTAATAGTAATAACAGGATCTGTCCCTTGATATAATAATAATAATAATAATAATAATAATAACTGGATCTGTCTCTGAATATAATAATAATAGTAATAACTGGATTTGTTCCTGGATAAAAAATAAATAAATAAATAAATAAATAAATAATAATAATAGTAATAACTGTAGCTGTCCCTGGATATAATAATAATAATAATGTTAATAAAAGTAATAGGTGGGATTTTCCATGGAATAACAATAACAATAATAATAATAATGATGATGGTGGGGGTGGGGGTGTCTCTGGGAATAGTAATAATAATAATATTTGGGGTTTGGACACGCCCTCTCCCATCATCACAGGCTGAGCGAACGCTGGGAGGGGTCACGTGTGGCAGAGCTATACTGTTGCCATAGGGACCAAGCGTCATCACATGACCGGCTCTCCGCTCTAGGTCGGTCTCCATGGTGACGGGAGTCGCGTCGGCAGTACGGCGGCCCGGAGAGGACAGAAGAAGATCACCGGAGAGCAGTGAGGGGTGAGCGGGGGAGGGGGGACGGTGCGGCGGGGCCCGGCGGTGCTGGGACTTGTGATTGGCTCTGTGCTCACATCATCCGGGCTCTTCAATCACTATTTACTATATATCAATATTCTTATATCATCTAGTCACGTGTTTCCATAGAGGGCCCCCTAGTGGTGGAGGTTGTTGCTAGGGGCAACACGCCACTTTTCCCAGAATCCTCCGCTGTATTTATACTGGGGGAGATTTTCTAGGTACCCCAATCCCAGGAAATTCCCATCATCACTTCCATCATCCATAGGAAGACATTCCAGGTATGTTCATGAAACCGCAAGATGACCGCGCCGAAGAAAACGCAAAGAAATCCATTCGCACTCCTTGTCCGGGGTCATGTTTGTGTTTACTTTCTAGTTAGCGGCAGGTTTTTTTTTTTTCTAAGGAAACTATCAATTTTTTCTTAGTTGATCATTTTTTTTAAGTAAATCAAATTTTATTAGTATTTTATTTTTTTAATTTTTTTTATTATTTAAAAAAAGTTTTAGTAGATCAATTTTGTTTTTAGTAGATCACATTTTATTAGTTTTGTTCAAAAAAGTTTTTTTTTTCTTTTTTTATTTCTTTTTTTTTTAGTAGATCAACTTTTTTAAGTAGATCAAATTTTATTATTATTATTTTTTCAATTATTTTTTTAGTTCCAATTTTTTTTAGTTGATCATTTTTTTTAAGTAGATCAAATTTTATTAGCATTTTTTTTTATTATCCTTTTAGTTCAAAAATATTTTTTTAGTAGATCAATTTTTTAAGTAGCTCAAATTGTAATATTTTATTAGTTACAAAATGTTTTAGTAGATCCATTTTTTTAAGCAGATCAAATATTACTGTTTTATTGATTTTAGTTGTTAATTTGTTTTTTAGTAGATCAATCTTTTTTAGTTAGATCAATTTTTATTATTTTAAAAAGTGTTAGTAGATCATTTTTTTAAATAGATCACATTTTATTAGTTCAAAAAAGTTTTTTTTTTTTTTTTAGTAAAAAAAAAAGTTTTACTAGATCAATTTTTTAAGCAGATCAAATATTAATATAATTATATTTTTTAAATTTGTTTATTTGTTAAAAAGTTTTTTTTTTAGTAGATCAATTCTGTTTAGGTAGATCACATTTTATTAGTTAACAAACGTTTTAGTAGATCCATTTTTTTAAGTAGCTCAAATTGTATTATTTTATTCATTAAAAAAAAAAAAAAGTTTTAGTAGATCCATTTTTTTTAAGCAGATCAAATATTATTGTTTTATTTATTTCATTTGTTAATTAGTTCAAAAATGTTTTTTAGTAGATTAATCTTTTTTTTTTTTTTTTTTTTTTTTTTTTAAGCAGATCAAATTTTATTATTTTTTATTATTACTTTATTAGTTCAAAACATTTTTTAATAGGTCACTATTTTTAAACAGATCAAATTTTATAATTTTTTTTATTATTACTTTATTAGTTCAAGACATTTTTTAATAGGTCGTTTTTTTTTTTTAAGTAGATCAAATTTTATTAGTTCCAAAATTTTAGTTTTTTACTAGATGATTTCTTTTTTATGTATATCAATTTTGTATTAATTTTTTAGTTAAAAAATTTTTTTAGCAGATTTTTTTTTTTTAGTAAATTCAATTCAATAATTATTTTTTTTTTTGCCCCCCCCCCCCGGAGGAACATGCAGACTCCATGCAGATACCGTTCTCCATGGAAGGGGCCTCTTCTCTGTATATTTCATGAACTGAGAAAAATAAAAATAAAAAATAATATTTCACGCAGGGTCACACAGGGAAGACATATTGAGTAATGATCTAAAAGGAAATTCATGACCCAAATTATTAGGGGCGCTTGGCGATAAAATAATGATTTGGTGGTGGGAATAAATTACCTGGGAAGAGAATAAGCGTCCCCTCGTTATATACGGCCCTTTCAATAAAACGCGTTGAGATGACGCATAAATCACGGGCGTTAATGCACTGATTGATTTTAATATGTATTGTGTGATATTTATGGCGCCGGTGATATACGGTCATCTAATGTGTCATCATATGAGAGATATTGATGGAGTCCCCCCTCCCCTCCCCCCTCCCCGATAGTCATTTCCACTTTAACGTGGATTATTGGCGTTTGATGAATTTTATGCTAAATGTGCTGATTAGTAATTATGCCCCTAAATCACCGATGGCGTTTCCGATCATTACGCTGCTTTTTTTTTAAAATTTCTGTTTTATATTTATTACATATGAATTGACTTTTATGACTTTTATGTGAATACGCTGAGTTTTATTCTCAGTCAGCGATGTCAGTTTTGGTGTTTCAGCATAGAGAAGGATCGTTCGGCGTTCGTACGGCCACACACACGTGCGCTTGTCTACCGAGGGGGGGATTATTAATTTTTTTTTGCGCACGACTGTGAAATGGCAACAAACTTCACTACTTAAAATTGTGCATTAGTGATACTTTTTCTGACATTTGTTATTTACAAGTAAAAATCTGTATTTTTTTTACTAGAAAATTACTTAGAACATCCAAACATTATATATACAGTCAGACTAGTATATATATATATATATATATATCCATAGGTGTGCGCAGCCTATTGCATTAGGGTGTGCACCCCAAAGCTCAAACACACATTACCGATAACTCACAATGTTCATTCAGATAGGGAAGAGGCCGGTAAATTACATATTTACCGGCTCCTTCCCCCACTCATCCTAAAACATCTCCACAGTAAGACCCCTTTCACACTGGAGCGGTTTTCAGGCGGTATTGCGCTAAAAATACCGCCTGAAAACCGTCCCTAAACAGCCTCCGCTGTTTGTTCAGTGTGAAAGCCCGAGGGCTTTCACACTGAAGCGGTGCGCAGGCAGGGCGGTGAAAAAAGTCCTGCAAACCGCTTTTTTGGAGCGGGGAAGGAGCGGTGTATTCACCGCTCCTTCCCCGCTCCTGCCCATTGAAATCAATGGGACAGCGCGGCTATACCGCGGCAATACCGCGGCTATAGCCGCGCTGTACGAGGGATTTTAACCCTTTTTCGGCCGCCAGCGGGGGGTAAAACCGCACCGCTAGCGGCCGAATACCGCTGCAAGAACGACGGTACAGCAGCGCTAAAAATAGCGCTGTTGTACCGCCGACGCCCCCACCGCCCCAGTGTGAAAGGGGCCTAACAGCTGTCGGGAAAGGAGAGGAGGGAAGCCGGAAGCGCTGTGGGAGGAAAAGAAGGGGGCAGTAGGGGGAATCTGTGCTGCACAGGGTGATTAGGGTGTGCCTGGGCACACCTGGCACACCCTGTGCGCACACCTATGGATATATCTATATATATAGATATATCTATATATACTGTATATAAATAGATAAATAAATAGATAGATATAGAGATATCTCTCTCTCTCTCTATATATATATATATATATATATATATATATATATATATATATATATATATATATATATATATACACACACATACAGTATCTCACAAAAGTGAGTACACCCCTCACATTTTTGTAAATATTTTATTGTATCTTTTCATGTGACAACACAGAAGAAATGACACTTTGCTACAATGTAAAGTAGTGAGTGTACAGCTTGTATAACAGTGTAAATTTTCTGTCCCCTCAAAATAACTCAACACACAGCCAATAATGTCTAAACTGCTGGCAACAAAAGTGAGTACACTCCTAAGTGAAAATGTACAAATTGGGCCCAAAGTGTCAATATTTTGTGTGGCCACCATTATTTTCCAGCACTGCCTTAACCCTCTTGGGCATGGAGTTCACCAGAGCTTCACAGGTTGCCACTGGAGTCCTCTTCCTCTCCTCCATAACGACATCACAGAGCTGGTGGATGTTAGAGACCTTGCGCTCCTCCACCTTCCGTTTGAGGATTCCCCACAGATGTTCAATAGGGTTTAGGTCTGGAGACATGCTTGGCCAGTCCATCACCTTTACCCTCAGCTTCTTTAGCAAGGCAGTGGTCATCTTAGAGGTGTGTTTGGGGTCGATGTTGGAATACTGCCCTGCGGTCCAGCCTCCGAAGGGAGGGGATCATGCTCTGCTTCAGTATGTCACAGTATATGTTGGCATTCATGGTTCCCTCAATGAACTGTAGCTCCCCAGTGCCGGCAGCACTCATGCAGCCCCAGACCATGACACTCCCACCACCATGCTTGACTGTAGGGAAGACACACTTGTCTTTGTACTCCTCACCTGGTTGCCATCACACACATTTGACACCATCTGAACTAAATAAGTTTATCTTGGTCTCATCAGACCACAGGACATGGCTCCAGTAATCCATGTCCTTAGTCTGCTTGTCTTCAGCAAACTGTTTGCGGGCTTTCTTGTGCATCATCTTTAATAGAGGCTTCCTTCTGGGACGACAGCCATGCAGACCAATTTGATGCAGTGTGCGGCGTATGGTCTGAGCACTGACAAGCTGACCCCCCACCCCTACAACCTCTGCAGCAATGCTGGCAGCACTCATACGTCTATTTCCCAAAGGACAACCTCTGGATATGACGCTGAGCACGTGACCTCAACTTCTTTGATCGACCATGGCGAGGCCTGTTCTGAGTGGAACCTGTCCTGTTAAACCGCTGTATGGTCTTGGCCACCGTGCTGCAGCTCAGTTTCAGGGTCTTGGCAATCTTCTTATAGCCACAGCATGGACAGTGTCATTTCTTCAGTGTTGTCACATGAAAAGATATAATAAAATATTTACAAAAATGTGAGGGGTGTACTCACCTTTGTGAGATACATACATACAGTGGGGACGGAAAGTATTCAGACCCCCTTAAATTTTTCACTCTTTGTTATATTGCAGCCATTTGCTAAAATTATTTAAGTTCATTTTTTTCCTAATTAATGTACACACAGCACCCCATATTGACAGAAAAACACAGAATTGTTGACATTTTTGCAGATTTATTAAAAAAGAAAAACTGAAATATCACATGGTCCTAAGTATTCAGACCCTTTGCTATGACACTCATATATTTAACTCAGGTGCTGTCCATTTCTTCTGATCATCCTTGAGATGGTTCTACACCTTCATTTGAGTCCAGCTGTGTTTGATTATACTGATTGGACTTCATTAGGAAAGCCACACACCTGTCTATATAAGACCTTACAGCTCACAGTGCATGTCAGAGCAAATGAGAATCATGAGGTCACAGGAACTGCCTGAAGAGCTCAGAGACAGAATTGTGGCAAGGCACAGATCTGGCCAAGGTTACAAAAAATTTCTGCTGCACTTAAGGTTCCTAAGAGCACAGTGGCCTCCATAATCCTTAAATGGAAGATGTTTGGGATGACCAGAACCCTTCCTAGAGCTGGCCGTCCGGCCAAACTGAGCTATCGGGGGAGAAGAGCCTTGGTGAGAGAGGTAAAGAAGAACCCAAAGATCACTGTGGCTGAGCTCCAGAGATGCAGTCGGGAGATGGGAGAAAGTTGTAGAAAGTCAACCATCACTGCAGCCCTCCACCAGTCAAGGCTTTATGGCAGAGTGGCCCGACGGAAGCCTCTCCTCAGTGCAAGACACATGAAAGCCCGCATGGAGTTTGCTAAAAAAACACCTGAATATGGGGTGCTGTGTGTACATTAATGAGGAAAAAATGAACTTAAATGATTTTAGCAAATGGCTGCAATATAACAAAGAGTGAAAAATTTAAGGGGGTCTGAATATTTTCCGTCCCCACTATATATATATATATTGGGGAAATTAACTCGTGGGGATCACCTTTCTGAATGACAGTCCACAAACAGGCACTTTCTTCAAAATCTGGCGGATGCCAGGTTTATTTGCAGGAGGTTTGCAAAATAAAAAGAAAACAAACAGTAAATTAAATCCTTGCCGTCCGGCGCTAACTAAACAAATAGTCTCCTCTCTATACAGTGCGGGGCTGGTCCCCGTCATCCACAAAAACATGCGAAAAAGCAAACCTTATAGTCCAACACCCAGAGCTCCTCTCACTCAGGTTCCTTCCCAAGTCTCCAAACCAGAGCGACCTGCTGTGCTCTTTTCCTGGATATTTAAAGTCCAGCTGACTGTGGACTCCAGTGGACCCGAACATCCGGACCGGAACCCAGCCTGCCATAGAGACTGGAAAAACCGGGCCGGATTTCTGTTCAATCCCTTACAATGGAACGAATGCGAGGTGAAATGTACCTATTATCGTGTATCTCTCCTCGCATACTGTCACAATATATATATATATATAAAAATGTGTTTTTTTTATAGTATGAAAGATTATGTTAGTAAATAGATTGTGATAAGCCCCCCCCACCCGCAGACCCCCACAGCCACAGCCCAGGATTGTGGCGAAGAGGCCCTAGATACCCAACATGTCATACTTTAAAATTGCACACACTCGTGAAATGGTCACAAACTATGGTACTTAAAAATCTCCATAGGCGCCGCTGTAAACATTTCTACAGGTTACCAGTTTAGAGTTACAGAGGAGATCTGGTGTTAGACTTTTTGCTCTCGATCTAATCTTCACAGAGATACCTCACATGTGTGGTGCAAACACTTAAAAATAATATTTTTAAAAATTAATTTTATTACATTTTCTTAATTTTTACACTGCCCCATTTAAAAAAAATGTGATCACTTTTATTGCTGTCACAGGGAATGTAAACATCAGCATGACAGGTCCTCTTTATGGAGTGATCTGGGTTTTAAAAAAAAAAAAACAACGCTCTCCTCTACCCTTAAAAGCAAAAGATTAAAAACAAAAATAAATTTTGCTTTAAGAAAAAGAAAAAAAAAAAAAGCATGGTCCAAAAACTGGAAGTGACGTCATGACGTCGCTCCAGTCCTCCAAGGGCATAGAGATGAGTGGTGGCCATGTTGCTACCGCTTATCTCTATGGGAAGACACTGCCGGCCCTGGATGGTTCCCGGGCTCAGTGATCGGTAATGTAAGCCCAGGAGGGGGCACCTCTCCCGCCACTTCTAAAAGTGATCCTGCGGCAAATCCGCTGCAGGGATCAAATTTAACTGAAAGAGAATCACCTAAGGGAAAAGAAAATGGCGGTGTTATGGCCTCTAGCTGCAGCCATTGCCCCGGTACATAACATCAAAGTAATGCTGTATTTTCCCAGTTAGGCGGTCGGCGAGTGGTTAAAAGCCTTTACAGGTTATCAATTTAAAGTTCCGTTCATGTATATGTAAATTCTTTGCGTTTTGAGCCGTATCCGATTCGCATGACATGTGAATTAAACCAGTTTCTATGGAGCCGGTTCACATATGTCCGGTGCAGTGGCGGTGCGTTTTTTTAGCACTGTGGTTCAGATGTGAATTCCAAGCTATTGCCTTCTATGGGATCACATCAGAATAACACATCAAATTAGTTTTGGACACAAATTCGATCTGAAAAAAAAACTGGGTGGAGCCCCCCAATCCAGATTTTAAAGGGAACCCCACGCCAAATTTAAAAAAAATGGCGTGGGCCCCCCCAAAATCCATACCAGACCCTTATGCAGCCTGGCAGGTTAGAAAAGGGGGGGGACAAGCGAGCGCCCCCCCACTTCTGAACCATACCAGGCCACATGCCCTCAACATAGGGGGTCGGGTGCTTTGGGGTGGGGGGGGACTCTGCCTCCCCACCCCACCCCAAAGCACCTTGTCCCATGTTGACAGGGACAAGAGCCTCTTCGCCACAATCCTGGGCTGTGGCTGTGGGGGTCTGCGGGTGGGGGGGGCTTATCACAATCTGGAAGCCCCCTTTAACAAGCGGGGGAGCCCCAGATCCCAGCCTCCCTCCAGTGTCAAAAAGTAATAAAAACACAGAGACATAAAAAAAAAAAAAAAAAAACAATGTCCTCCGATCCATCGTCAATCACAATGCCAGCCGGACCCGAAAAAAGAGAAAAAAAAAAAACCCCACCCAGGAGGAAGTCTACCTTCTGCCTGCTTCACCATGTGACAGATCTAAAATAAGTTAGGGGTGGGGCCACCCAGCAACATCACCAGGTAGCCCCGCCCCCTGTGATGTCACTGACCCAGCATGCCCTGGTCGGTGATGTCACAGGGGAGCGATGTGGAGCATCAACATGCCCCCTGCCTCCATGCAAGCAACCCTCATGTTGAGGGCACGTGGCCTGGTATGGTTCAGGATGGGGGGGGGGGCCTGCCAGGCTGCTTTGCCCAGATAAGGGCTTGGTATGGATTGGAGAGGACCCCATGGCATTTTTTTTTACATTCAGCTTTCAGCGGGGAATAGAGGAGGAGTCATCCAGGACTGGGACACTCCCAGCAACTCAGAGAGAGAGAGAGAGATGGAGCAACATTTGTTGTCAGATTACTTCTAGATACAGAGAAGGTTCAGAGCTGGTACTGTATGTACAGCGCCTTGAAAAAGTATTCATACCCTTTAAAATTTTCGACATTTTGTTATGTTACAACCAAAATCTTAGATGTATTTCTTGGGGATTTTATGTGATGGACCAACACAAAGTGGCACATAATTGTGAAGTGGGAGGAAAATGATAAATGTTTTTCAACAATTTTTTACAAATAAATATGTGAAAAGTGTGGGGTACATTTGTATGGCGCCCCCCTGAGTCAATACTTTGTAGAACCGCCTTTCTCCGCAATTACAGCTGCAAGTCTTTTTGGGGATGTCTCTACCAGCTTTGCACATCTAGAGAGGGACATTTTTCCTCATTCTTCTTTGTAGAATATCTCAAGCTCTGTCAGATTGGAATCTTGCCACAGATTCTCAATTGGATTTAGGTCTGGACTTTGACTGAGCCATTCTAACACATGAATATGCTTTGATCTAAACCATTCCATTGTAGCTCTGGCTGTATGTTTAGGGTCGTTATCCTGCTGGAAGGTGAAGCTCCACCCCAGTCCCAAGTCTTTTGAAGACCCCAACAGGTTTTCCTCTAAGATTGCCCTGTATTTGGCTCCATCCATCTTCCCATCAACTCTGACCAGCTTCCCTGTCCCTGCTGAAGAAAATCATCCCCACAACATGATGCTGTCACCACCATGTTTCACGGTGGGGATGGTGTGTTCAGGGTGATGTGCAGTGTTAGTTTTCCGACACACATAGTGTTTTGCTTTTAGGCCAAAAAGTTCAATTTTGGTCTCATCTGACCAGAGCACCTTCTTCCACATGTTTGCTGTGTCCTCCACATGGCTTCTCACAAACTGCAAACAGGACTTCTTATGACTTTCTTCCAACAATGTCTTTCTTCTTGTCACTCTTCCATAAAGGTCAGATTTGTGGAGAGCACAACTAATAGTTGTCCTGTGGACAGATTCTCCCACCTGAGCTGTGGATCTCTGCAGCTCCTCCAGAGTTACCATGGACCTCTTGGCTCTTCTCTGATGAATGCTCTCCTTGCCCGGCCTGTCAGTTTTGGTGGACGGCCATGTCTTGGTAGGTTTGCAGTTGTGCCATACTCTTTCCATTTTTGGATGATGAATTGAACAGAGCTCCGTGAGATGTTCAAAGCTTGGGATATTTTTTTTATAACATAACCCTGCTTTATACTTCTCCACAACTTTATCCCTGATCTATCTGGTGTGTTCCTTGGCCTTCATGATGCTGTTTCTTCACTAAGGTTCTCTAACAGACCTCTAAGGGCTTCACAGAACAGCTGTATTTATACTGAGATTAAATTACACACAGGTGGACTCTATTTACTAATTAGGTGACTTCTGAAGGCAATTGGTTCCAATAGATTTTAGTTGGGGGTATCAGAGTAAAGGGGGCTGAATATAAATGTACCCCCCACACTTTTCACATATTTATTTGTAAAAAATCTGGAAAACCATTTATCATTTTCCTCCCACTTCACAATTATGTGCCACTTTGCATTGGTATATCACATAAAATCCCAATAAAATACATTCACGTTTTTGGTTGTAACATGAAAGAATGTGGAAAATGTCAAGGGGTATGAATACTTTTTCAAGGCACTGTATAACATTCTGCAGCAAAACTGACATTTCTAAAGAAAAAAAAAACGAGTCAAATCTGATTTAAAAATTGGGTTTAAAAGGCATTTGGTGCAGAAAAGTGGATTATATCCTTTATGGAATATATTTAAAGCGATATTACACCCAAAAGCAAGCATTATATATATATATATATTGCAGCTTGCCAGTTCCTAGATGTCATGGCTGCATTAGTTTTCTTTTTTAGGCTTTCTTTCCTATATTTTTTACCTGCTGATCCAGCCAATAAGTCTGTAGTTTTTCAAAAAGACAAGCTGTCCTGCAAATCTAGCAGTTAAATAGTTGAGACCAACCATTTACCACTGGCAGGGGTGCTTACAATGATCAGCTTTTATTTATTCATGTAAAACCTTTATCCCAAAGGAAAAAAAAAACGGTATGTTGTATTATAAAGTATTAGCTGGAGTTCAGTTTCATTTTGTTAGTGTATCTAAATCTGCTAGTACATCAACCCCCCCCCCCCCCCCCACAGACTGGCAATGCTGCTGCCCAAATGTGTCCCATGTGCTCCTTCCTCCAGACTGGAGGCACTTTATTAGAGGAGGTGAGGAGGTGTGTTGCTGGACAGATCCCCATCTTCTGATCTTCGTCTGCATGTTAATGATTCTCCTGGCACGCCACGCTCGTGATCGACCAAACCATGGATAGTTATGTGCTGCTGAGTTCCACAGGTCCCGATTTTTGTAATCTTTCATGTGATGATTGTCACTATTATTGGATTTGTTTTTGTTTGTTTCTTTTTTTCACAAAATGGGCCTTTTGCTTTTCTCCTGAGATTGCAGTAGGATTTGCTGTGGTCGGGTCGGATGTTGGTAGAGCTGTGAACGTTCTTTGGGGACATGTCTGGAGATACTATAAATTGTATTCATAGTCAAGTAACATTTAACGCCTTTACTAATCTGCTGTATGTTTCTTTCCAGAACACCAACAACATGGATGATGTGACAGAAAGTGCGCCCACCAGGCTGCCAGATGGAGAGTGGGTAGGTATGACACCTGGGTGGGTAGGGCTGCAGGTTGGAGACAACGCATAGCAGCAAACACAGCATGTTCATTAACTATTTCTATCTTACGCTGTTATACAGTTTACACATATGGCGTTGGTAGAATATTCTCTTACCAACTAACTATTGCCCACAATGAAAGCTCTCCGCTCCCACTATTTGCTCAGCTGAGTAGTAGTAGTAGTAGTAGTAGTAGTAGTAGTAGTAGTAGTAGTAGTAGTAGTGAAGACTGGTTGGCCACCTCTACAGCCTAACCTCCAATTCTAACTTATCTGAGCCTCCATGGTGACTCTTCCGGTAGTGAAGCCTGGTGGTCCACCACTATAGTCCCCCTCCATTTTTTACTAACCTAAGTTAGCTGTCATGTGGCCCTCAGTGGTGTCTTTTCAGGTTGTGAAGACTGGTGGTCCACCACTACAGTCCCCCTCAACTTTTTACTAGTCTGAGTCAGCTGTTATGCAACTCTCCATGGTGCCTCTGGTAGGGAAGACTGATGGTCCACCACTATAGTCCCCCTCCACGTTTTACTAGCCTGAGTCAGCTGTCACGTGGCCCTCTATGGTGTATTTTCTGGTTGAGAAGATTGGTGGTCCACCACTATAGTCCCCCTCCACTTTTTACTAGCATGAGTCAGCTGTCACGTGGCCCTCTATGGTGTATTTTCTGGTTGAGAAGATTGGTGGTCCACCACTATAGTCCCCATGAGTCAGCTGTCACTGTCATGTGACCCTCTATGGCGACTCTTTCAGTTGTGAAGACTGGTGGTCCACCATTATAGTCCCCCTCCACTCTTTACTTGCCTGAGTCAGCTGTCATGTGACCCTCTATGGTGATTCTTTCAGTTGTGAAGATTTGTGGTCCACCACTATAGTCCCCCTCCACTTTTTGCTAGCCCGAGTCAGCTGTCACATGGCCCTCTATGGTGTCTTTTTTGGTTGAGAAGATTGGTGGTCCACCACTATAGTCCCCCTCTACTTTTTACTAGTCTGAGTCAGCTGTCACTGTCATGTGACCCTCTATGGTGCCCCCTTCCAGTTGTGAAGACTGGTGGTCCACTACTATAGTCCCCCTCCACTCTTTACTAACCTGAGTCAGCTGTCATGTGGCCCTCTATGGTGTCTTTTCTGATTGAGAAGACTGGTGGTCCATCACTATAGTCCCCCTCCACTTTTTACCAACCTGAGTCAGCTGTCATGTGACTCTCCATGGCAACTCTTCCGAAAGTGAAAACTGGTGGTCCACCACTACAGTCCCCCTCTAGTTTTTACTAACCTGAGTCAGCTGTCATGTGACCCTCTATGGCAGGGGCATCAAACTCATTTTTTACGTGGTCACATCAGCATTATGGTTGCCCTCAAAGGGCCAATTACATTTTTAAGACTGTCCTTTACATCACAGTGCACCCCCCCCCCAATAGCTTGTGCTGCTGCTGGGAAGAAGCTGGGGCGGAGCTGGTAAGCCGAAAGTGCAGAGTCTGGAGGAGGACGGGAGTCTGCCGAATGCTAAGACAAGGGTAGGTGGAGATGAGGGGGTGTTGTGGCTGCACAGAGAGGAGCGGGAACTGTATGTGGAGTTCTGTCCTCCACTCTTCTGCCAACTGCTGAGACAAGGTGGGAGTGGAGACGAGGGGGGGTGCCACAGCTGCAGGAGAGGTGTGAGGGCCACATGAAATTGCCTGGTGGGCATATGCTCTATGGTGTCTTTTGTGGTTGTGAAGACTGGTGGTCCACCACTATAGTCCCTACCGCATTTTATCCAATTTTCATTTTTATTTTATTTATGTCAACTGTTTTGCGATCCTTCATGGTTGCCTCGTCTGGTTGTGAAGTCTTGTGATCCACAACTATAGTTCCCCTCCCCCCCACTTCTTAACTTGAGTCAGATGTCATGTGACCCTCTATGGTGTCTTTTCTGGTTGTGAAAACTGGTGATCTACCACTATAGCCCCCCCACATTTTATCCACCTGATTCAGTTGGTATGTGACCCGCCATGGTGGCCCACTCTGTAGTGAAGACTGGTAATCCAGCGCTACAGCCCCCCCCCCCACATTTTACCCACCTGAGTCAGCTGTTATGTGACCCGCCATGGTGGCCTACTGTGGTAAGGAAGACTGGTGGTCCACCACTACATCCCCCCCTTCTTTTTTACTTACCTGAGTCAGCTGTCATGTGATCCCCATAATGTCTCTTCCAGTAGTGAAGACTGGTGGTCAACCACTACATTCCCTCCCCTACTTTTGTACTAGAGTCAGCTGTCATGTGACGTGCCATGGTGGCCTACTCTGTTAGTGAAGACTGTTGGTTCACCGCTACAGTCCTCCGCCTCCCACATTTTACCCACCCGAGTCAGCTGTTCTGTGACCGGCCATGGTGGCCTACTCAGGTAGTAAAGACTGGTGGTCTACTGCTACATCTCTACATACCTGAGTCAGCTGTCATGTGACCCCCATAATGCCTCTTCCAGTAGTGAAGATTGGTGGTCCACTACTGCAGTCCCCCTCCACTTTTTACTAACATTTCCGGAGTTAGCTGTCCTGTGACTCTTTGTGGTGCCTCTCCCAGTAGTGAAGTCTGGTGGTCCACCCCTACTGCCCCCCCTCCCCCCACATTTTTCTGCTTAGTGAGTCATCACATTATCCTCCATGTTGCACCTTTGGAGTGAACATCAGTGATCCACTGCTGCAGTCCTCCACCACAAGATCTTGCTGCCACGCCTCATCAGAACATTAGCGCACTGCAGCTGGAGTCTTTGGTACTTGTGAGGATCCTGCAGATGGACATACAATAGGAGGTGTCATGACACCAGGCAGTGATGTGGGCACCTGAAACCCCTCCAACTCTGCAGTCCAAAATAAAGAAAAAAACATTCATACATGGAAGGAAGCCAGACCAAAAGATAAAGATTCCAAATTAATTGATTGGTATTTTGCTAAAAGATATCCAGCCCGAGATGTTAACCCCTTCCCAGCCATTAGCGTAATTAGTACAGTGACAGTTTATAGTATTATCACTGATAGACTTGTAAATAAAGAGTGCAGTGCCGAAAAATTCATTAGTTTTCGTTTCATACGTTTTTTGGTTTTTTTTTTTTCGTTTTTTGGGTCATTCGTTATGATCAAAATTCGTAAATTTGAAAAATCGTAAATTCAAAAATCCGAAAACTCTGAAATTCGAAAATTCGGAAATTCGAAAAATCGTAAATTCAAAAATCCGAAAGTTTGTCAATTCAAAAATCCGTAAATTTGAAAATTCGAAAGAATGAAAATTTGAAAATTCAACATAATAACTAACTATTAAATTATAGGTATTGAAATTTCCTTTCCAAATTTGGCTGTTAGTGAAAGTAACGAATACAAATTTATACAAAGTTACAAATTATCCAAAATAACGAAATGCCGCATCTAAACGAATGGAACGGAACAAATTAATAATAATAATAATAATAATAAAAAGCTTGTTATTTATTATTATTGATTCGTTACGTTCAATTCGTTTAGATACAGCATTTCGCTATTTTGGATGATTCGTAACTTTGGTTAAATTTGTATTTGTTACGTTCACTAACAGCCAAAATTGGAAAGGAAATTCCAATACCTATAATTTTATAGTTAGTAATAGTTAAATTATTATTAGTTATTATTTCAGATTTTAGAATTTTCAAATTTTCGTTCTTATTTTCAAATTTTCGTTCTTTTGAATTTTTGTTCTTATTTTTGGATTTTCAAATATTCGAATTTTCGAACATTCGAATTTACGAATATTCACAAAAATTTGTTAAACGGGTTTTTACTAATTCGGATATTTCCGAATTAACGAATTTGTTGAAATTCGTTAAAAAACTAATTCGGAACTAAATTAATTGCACGTGTCTAATCACTGATCACTGTATTAGTGTCACTAGTGATGTCAGTGGCAGTTAGCCAGTTACCACTTAGCGTTAGTTAGTGTTAGATTGCCCACTGCACTATCACAGTCCCATTATAAGTCGCTGATCACCGTCATTACTAGTATATTCATTTTTTATTTATTTTTTTAATTCCAGTATATATACTATAGTTTGTAGACGCTATAACTGTCATGCAATACAATTAATATTCACTTATTGGGATTTTTTTTTTTTTAACCAAAGACATGTAGCAAAATACATTTTGGCATAAATTTATGAAGAAATTTGATTTTTTATTTTTTTTATTGGATATGTTTTATAGCGGAAAGTTAAAAAATCTTCTTTTTTAAAAGAAAAATTGTCTTTCTTCAAAAATATGATCAAATACCACCAAAAGAAAGCTCTATTTGCGTAAAAAATGATACAAATGTAGTTTGGGTAGAGTGTTGTATGACCGCGCAATCACCAGTTAAAGTAGCGCAGTGCTGAATAGCAAAAAATGGCCTGGTCATGAAGTGGGGTAAATCTTCTGGAGCTGAGATGGTTAATTGGAGGTAACATTTTACTTGCATTTAACGATGATTTATCGTCTCCTACGCAGGCGGGTGTGGATATTCCTGATGGTCCCCTTCCTGACAACTTCCCCCAAGAACAAGTAAGTGGATTTTATATTAGACATGTGCAATTCGTTTAGTTCCGAATTAGTTTTTTCATGAATTTTGACAAATTCGTTAATTCCAAAATTTCCGAGTTTCCGAATTTTTCAATTTCTGAAATTTTGAATTTCCGAATTTCGATTTTCCGAATTTTTGAAATTTCGGAAATTCAGGATTTTGGGAATTCGAAATTCGGAAATTCAGAAAATGGAAATTTCGGAAATTCTAAATTTTGGAAATTTGAAATTCAAAAAATTCGAAATTTCGGAAATTGCAAAATTTTGGAAATTGGAACATTTCGGGAACTTAGGAAATTTCAATATTCAGTTGGTACGTGACCTGCCATGGTGGCCTACTCTGTAGTGAAGACTGGTGATCCAGCACTACAGCCCCCCCCCACATTTTACCCACCTGAGTCAGCTGTTATGTGACCTGCCATGGTGGCCTACTCTGGTAAGGAAGACTGGTGGTCCACCACTACACCCCCCCCCTTCTTTTTTACTTACCTGAGTCAGCTGTCATGTGACCCCCATAATGCCTCTTCCAGTAGTGAAGACTGGTGGTCCACCACTACATACCCCCCCCTACTTTTGAGTCATCTGTCATGTGACCTGCCATGGTGGCCTACTCTGTTAGTGAAGACTGTTGGTCCACCGCTACAGTCCTCCGCCTCCCACATTTTACCCACCCGAGTCAGCTGTTATGTGACCGGCCATGGGGGCCTACTCTGATAGTAAAGACTGGTGGTCCACTGCTACATTTCTTCTTACCTGAGTCAGCTGTCATGTGACCCCCATAATGCCTCTTCCAGTAGTGAAGATTTGTGGTCCACTACTGCAGTCCCCCTCCACTTTTTATTAACCTTGCCTGAGTTAGCTGTCCTGTGACCCTTTGTGGTTCCTCTCCCAGTAGTGAAGCCTGGTGGTCCACCCCTACTGCCTCCCCTCCCCCCCACACTTTTCTGCTTACTGAGTGAGTCGTCACATGATCCTCCGTGTCGCATCTTTGGAGTGAACATCAGTGATCCACTGCTGCAGTCCTCCACCACAAGATCTTGCTGCCACTCCTCATCAGCACATTAGCACACTGCAGAGCTGGAGTCTTTGGTACTTGTGAGGATCCTGCAGATGGACATACAATAGGAGGTGTCATGACACCAGGCAGTGATGTGGGCACCTGAAACCCCTCCAACTCTACAGTCCAAAAGAAAGAAAAAAACATGCATACATGGAAGGAAGCCAAACCAAAAGATAAAGATTCCAAATTAATTGATTGGTATTTTGCTAAAAGATATCCAGCCCAAGATGTTAACCCCTTCCCAGCCAGTGTCATTAGTACAGTGACAGTGTATAGTATTATCACTGATAGACTTGTAAATAAAGAGTTCAGTGCCGAAAAATTCATTTGTTTTCGTTTCATTGGTTTTTTGGGGGTTTTTTTTTCGTTTTTCGGGTCATTCTTTATGATCAAAATTTGTAAATTCGTAAATTCAAAAAATCGTAAATTCGAAAATTCAGAAATTCAAAAATCCAGGAAATTCGAAAGAAGGAAAATACGAAAATTCCAAATAATACCTAACTAACTAATAATAACTAACTATTAAATTATAGGTATTGAAATTTCCTTTCCACATTTAGATGTTAGTGAACGTAACGAATACGAAGTTATGAATTATCCAAAATAATGAATGCCGTATCTAAATGAATGGAACGGAACAAATTAATAATAAATAATAATAAAAAGCTTGTTATTTATTATTATTCATTTGTCACATTCAGTTTGTTTAGATACGGCATTTGTTATTTTGGATAATTCGTAACTTCGGTTCAATCCGTATTCGTTACGTTTAACAGCCAAATTTGAAAGGAAATTCCAATACCTATAATTCACCGTATATACTCGAGTATAAGTCGTTCCGAGTATAAGTCGAGGCACCTAATTTACCACAAAAAAAATGGGAAAAACTTATTGACCCGAGTATAAGACGAGGGTGAGAAATGCACAGCTACTGTAAGTGGAAAAGAGGGTCAACAATGCCCATTTGCAGCATCACTGTGCCCATTTGCATGCCTCACTGTGCCCATTTGCAGCCATTGGTCCCCTGAACTTCAAACTCGGTGGTTAAGGGTTCCTAGATGCCCCCCTAGCTGCAGCCAAAATTTGGGGTCTCTGAACCCAAAGGGTCCCGAAATGACATTGCTGCAGATGGACACAGTTGACCGAATTTGGGGCCCCGTATCTTGGGGCCACTTAGTGCTAGGAACCCCAAATTTGGTGTGCAAACCCAGTGGAACTAGCACCATAAAATTTCCAAAGCTGGGGTTTCTAGCACCAAGTGGCCCCGAGATACAGGGCCCCAAAAATCAGTTCAGAAAATGTCAAGCACTTTTCTGCAGCAGAGAATGACATTTTCCGAACTGGATTTGGGGCCCCGTATCTCAGGGTCACTTAGTACTAGGAACCTCAGCTTTGGATATGTTATGGTACCAGTTCCACTGGGTTTGCACACCAAATTTGGTGTTCCTAGCACCAAGTGGCCCTGAGATATGGGGCCCCAAATTTGGTTCAGAAAATGTCAAGCACTTTTCTGCAGCAGAGAATGACATTTTCCGAACCGAATTTCGGGCCCCGTATCTCGGGGCCACTTAGTGCTAGGAACTTCAGCTTTGGATATGTCATGGTACCTGTTCCACTGGGTTTGCACACCAAATTTGGGGTTCCTAGCACCAAGTGGCCCTGAGATACGGGGCCCCAAAGTCAGTTTGGAAAATTTCTGCAGAAAAGTGCTTGACTCAAGTATAAGTCGAGGGGGGCACTTTCAGCACAAAAAAATGTGCTGAAAAATCCGACTTATACTCGAGTATATACGGTAATAGTTAGTAATAGTTAAGTTATAATTAGTTAGCTATTATTTCAGATTTTAGAATTTTCAGGTTTTCGAATTTTTGGATTTTCGTTCTAATTTTCTAATTTTCGTTATTTTCAATTATCGTTCTTATTTTCGGATTTTCAAATTATTGGATTTTTGAATTTCAAATTTCTGAATTTTCGACTTTACGAAATTTCAGAATTTTCAAATTTTCGAATTTCTGAAATTTCAAACTTTCGAATTTACAAATTTTTGAATTTTCAAATTTACAAATTTTCACAAAAATTCGTTAAACGGGTTTTCACTAATTCGGATATTTCCGAATTAACGAATTTGTTGAAATTCATTAAAAAATGTATTTGGAACTAAATTAATTGCACCTGTCTAATCACTGATCACTGTATTAGTGACACTAGTGATGTCATTGGCAGTTAGCCAGTTCCCACTTAGCGTTAGTGCGGTAGGCAATCTGACACTAACTATCACAGTCCCATTGTAAGTCGCTGATCACCGTCATTACTAGTATATTCATTTTTTATTATTTTTTTTAATTCCAATATATACACTATAGTTTGTAGACGCTATAACTTTCATGCAAACCAATTAATATACATTTATTGGTAATTATTTTTTTTTTTTTACCAAAGACGTAGCAAAATACATTTTGGCATAAATTTATGA
This sequence comes from Lithobates septentrionalis, assembly GCA_037952835.1. Lineage (NCBI taxonomy): Eukaryota > Metazoa > Chordata > Amphibia > Anura > Ranidae > Lithobates > Lithobates septentrionalis. The sequence goes on from JBBDGP010002256.1 coordinate 474,686, forward strand.
AAAAAAATGTTTTTTTAATTTTTTTTTATTGCATATGTTTTATAGCAGAAAGTAAAAAAAATCTTGTTTTTTTTTTAAAAAAGTGTCTTTCTTCATTTATAAAATAAAAATATCAAATACCACCAAAAGAAAGGTCTATTTGCGTAAAAAAAAAAATGATACAAATGTAGTTTGGGTACAGCGTTCCATGATCGCCAGTTAAAGTAGCGCAGTGCTGAATAGCAAAAAATGGCCTGGTCGTGAAGTGGGGGTAAATCTTCTGGAGCTGAGATGGTTAATTAGAGGTAACATTTTACTTGCCTTTAATGAGGTTTTATCATCTCCTACACAGGCGGGTGTGGATATTCCTGAGGGTCCGCTTCCTGACAACTTCCCCCAAGAACAAGTAAGTGGATTTGATATTATACAGGTGTTTAAATCTTTAAAGTTCAAGTGGCTGCAAAAAAAAAAAAAAAATATCTTGTCCTAATTATTTCATTCAGTTAAAGTAGATAAACCTGAACGGAATTTAATTTATTTTACTAAAAGCTCTGAGTATCATTAAAGTTGAACTTCAGGCAGATATAAAAGACACAAATTATTGCAGCTCTATAGTCATTAATACATCATTGATTTTTTTTTTTTTTACAAGCAGTTTATACAAGCAGTGTATTTAAAGACCTGGGTTCAGGGGAAGTGGGTTGAATGATGCCGGCTATCAGACATCTAGTAGCTTCCGAAAAACACTGCAGGGGGAAATCTCCGGATTCAAGCTGAATATTTCAGGAAAAGATGTTTTTCTTAATCGCTTAAAGCTGAACTCCAGTATAAGCAAATATTAAATACGGTGGATATAGAAAAGAATCACACCCTTGAAATTAATCACATTTTGTTGCTTTGCCGCCTTAAATTAAATAGACATGTGCACTGCCGAAAAATGTGTTCGTTTTCGGGTTTTTTTCGTTCTTTTTTTTTTTTTTCGTAGAATTATAAATTCAGAATTCGTAAATTCTGAAATTTGAAAATCCGGAAATTTGGAAATTCGAAAATGCAGAAATAAGAAGGAAAATCTGAAAATCCGGAAATTTAAAATAATAACTAACTAATAATAAATAACTATTAAATTAAAAGTATTGGAATTTCCTTTCAAATTTGGCTGTTAGTGAGGAATACGAATTTATCTGAGGTTACGAATTATCCAAAATAACGACATGCCGCATCTAAACAAATTATATTTATTATTATATATATTTTATATAGCGCCAACAGTTTGCGCAGCGCTTTACAACATGAGGGCAGACAGTACACTTACAATACAAATCAATACAAATGGAACAGAACGAATTAATAATAAATAAAAATAATATTATTAAAAAGTAATTTGTTACGTTCCATTAGTTTAGATAGGGCATTCGTTATTTCGGATAATTCGTAACTTTGGCTAAATTCGTATTTATTACGTTCATTAACAGCCAAATTTGAGTGATATTCCAATACCTATCATTTAATAGTTTAGTAATAGTTAATTAGTTATTATTTCAGATTTTCTCATTTTCGGGTTTTCGAATTTGAAATTTCTGAATTTTGGAATTTCCGAATATTCGGAAAAATTTGTTAAACTGGTTTTCGTTAATTCGGATATTTCCGAATTAACAAATTTGTCGAAATTACTTAAAAAAACGAATTTGGAACGAAACAAATTGCACCTGTCTAAAATGAAGACAGACACAATTTTTGTTTTATCCAGCTGTATTTACTTACTGCAACTTATAACATCCAAGTGAAAGATACAGTATCTCACAAAAGTTAGTACACCCCTCACATTTTTGTAAATATTTTAGTTTACATTTATGCATATTTGAAACCATATCAAACCATTCTTCTGCACCTGCAGTGATTTCCTGGCCTGTCTCCTCCACCCAACCCAACATAGTAGGGGACTTGGATAGGGTACCATACTCATTAGGATATCTACAGTATCTCACAAAAGTGAGTACACCCCTCACATTTTTGTAAATATTTTATTATATCTTTTCATGTGACAACACTGAAGAAATGACACTTTGCTACAATGTAAAGTAGTGAGTGTACAGCTTGTATAACAGTGTAAATTTGCTGTCCCCTCAAAATAACTCAACACAGCCGTTAATGTCTAAACCGCTGGCAACAAAAGTGAGTACACCCCTAAGTGAAAATGTCCAAATTGGGCCCAATTAGCCATTTTCCCTCCCCGGTGTCATGTGACTCGTTAGCGTTACAAGGTGTGAATGTGGAGCAGGTGTGTTAAATTTGGTGTTATCGCTCTCACTCTCTCATACTGGTCACTGGAAGTTCAACATGGCACCTCATGGCAAAGAACTCTCTGAGGATCTGAAAAAAAGAATGGTTGCTCTACATAAAGATGACCTAGGCTATAAGAAGATTGCCAAGACCCTAAAACTGAGCTGCAGCACGGTGGCCAAGACCATACAGCGGTTTAACAGGACAGGTTCCACTCAGAACAGATATCGCCATGGTTGACCAAAGAAGTTGAGGTCACGTGCTCAGCGTCATATCCAGAAGTTGTCTTTGGGAAATAGACGTATGCGTGCTGCCAACATTGCTGCACAGGTTGAAGGGGTGGGGGGTCAGCCTATCAGTGCTCAGACCATACGCCGCACACTGAATCAAATTGGTCTGCATGGCTGTTGTCCCAGAAGGAAGCCTCTATTAAAGATGTTGCAAGACAAGCAGACTAAGGACATGGATTACTGGAACCATGTCCTGTGGTCTAATCAGACCCAGATAAATGTAATAGGTTCAGATGGTGTCAAGCGTGTGTGGTAGCAACCAGATGAGAAGTACAAAGACAAGTGTGTCTTGCCTACAGTCAAGCATGGTGGTGGGAGTGTCATGGTCTGGGGCTGCATGAGTGCTGCCGGCACTGGGGAGCTACAGTTCATTGAGGGAACCATGAATGCCAACATGTACTGTGACATACTGAAGTAGAGCATGATCCCCTACACTCGGAGACTGGGCCGCAGGGCAGTATTCCAACATAACGACCCCAAACACACCTCCAAGACAACCTTGCTAAAGAAGCTGAGGGTAAAGGTGATGGACTGGCCAAGCATGTCTCCAGACCTAAACCCTATTGAGCATCTGCGGGGCATCCTCAAAAGGAAGGTGGAGAAGCGCAAGGTCTCTAACATCCACCAGCTCTGTGATGTCATCATGGAGGAGTAGGAGAGGACTCCAGTGGTAATCTGTGAAGCTCTGGTGAACTCCATGCCCAAGAGGGTTAAGGCAGTGCTGGAAAATAATGGTGGCCACACAAAATATTGACACTTTGGGCCCAATTTGGACATTTTCACTTAGGGGTGTACTCACTTTTGTTGGCAGGGGTTTAGACATTAATGGCTGTGTGTTGAGTTATTTTGAGGGGACAGCAAATTTACACTGTTATACAAGCTGTACACTCACTACTTTACATTGTAGCAAAGTGTCATTTCTTCAGTGTTGTCACATGAAAAGATATAATAAAATATTTACAAAAATGTGAGGGGTGTACTCACTTTTGTGAGATACTGTAGATATCTTAATGAGAATGATACCCTATCCAAGTCCCCTACTATGTTGAGTTGGGTGGAGGGTACAGGCCTGGAATTCACTGCGGGTGCAGAAGAATGGTTTGATACGGTTTCAAATATGTACACGTTCCATATCTATCAAGGAGACTGTGGTTAAGCTCCATATACGCTGGTACTATACCCCGGTCAAGTTACATAAAATTTACCCACTACTGCCTGAATCTTGCTTCCAAGGTTGTCCAGATAGAGGTACTCTCCTTCATACCTTCTGGAGCTGCAGATCTCTTCTGTCACTATGACAACATGCCACTACTAAGATATGCCAGATAACTGGCAAGCAAATAACTTTGACATACAAGATTGGTCTTCTTCATGTTGATCTCCTTGAGGTTCCACCTCCTCGGCAAAAACTGGCACATATACTATTTAGTGCCATTCAATGGGCTATTGCTCTGAATTGGCGGTCACCATCAGTACCTTGGTTCCAGGTGCTCCCAGCTTACTAGCAATGAGAGTCGATTGGAAATCTTTATGTGGGACCACGGTGGATTCCGTAAACGCCCACGTTTTATGTTTAGGGGGTTCCACCAATATCTAAGTTGATCTAATACGCAGGCTTTATAATAAGCCATAATATTGAGTACCCCAATTACACCATTCCTTCTATGCCTTATCATAATATTAAGGGAGCATCTGGGGGGTTTGTGGTTCCAAACAAATTGAGTGAAAAGGTTTGTGGTAAGGGGATTTTTAGGGTGCGAAAGAGATAAAGGAGTTTTGGGAGGAGCAACATTTTCTTTTACAAAGGGTTTTATTGATAATCATAGCAATTTCACAGTTTAACAGTGTAGATAATGCATCATGAATAAACATAACAAAAAGTTTAGCATCTTATAAATAAAATAAGTATGCTAGTAAATCAAAGAAAAACAAAACAATAAGAATATAACAGAGGCTGAAAACAGTTTTGAAAGGGAGGTTAAAGAAGAGCTAGGGGCAGAGATTAGTTGAGAAGGGAGGAGTAAAGAATAGGGGGAAAGGAGAGAAGAGGAAGAAAAGGGGAAGGGTGGGTCCTCGCGGTGGGGAGCAAGAGTGCATTAAATCCGAAGAAGGGTGGTATCAAATCTAGTGGGTTTAGTATATTCGACCCATGGCCTAGATACCTTCAGGAACTTAGCATGAGTGTCCGAAAGGACAGCAGTCAGCTTTTCATTAACCATTATATTGTCCATGCGATTCTTAACCGCCTCAAAACTTAGTGTCTGTGTCTTCCATGCCCTAGCTATCGTTAGTTTGGTTGCAGTAAAGAGATGCAGAGCCAGCTGGCGCTCCGGGCGAAGCAGCTCCGCAATTGGTTTGCAGAGAAGTGCCTCGAACGGATCCTTTTTAAAGTCAGCATGGAGTATGTTTTGGAGGAGGGAGTAAACTCTAATCCATAACCTGCTTACCCTCGGACAGGTCCACCAGATGTGCGACATTGTGCCCTCCTGGGAGCACCCTCGGAAGCACAAGGGAGAGTAGGCTGGGATGAACCGGGCCAGTCTAGCAGGCGTGTAGTACCACCTGTAAAGTATCTAATAGGCATTTTCTAAAAAGATGACATTCTTTGAGCATTTGGATATTGCTAAAGTCATGACCTGCCAATCCTCTGGATCGAGCTGTTTTCCTAGTTCCCTTTCCCATTGAAGGTGACAGAGCCGTGTCGGTGGTTTTTTAGAGGTAATAATACAGGAATAGATCAGTGATATTAAACCCGAGGTTTGGGGTCTTGCTCTGCAGAAGTTCTCGAAGGGGGTCAAAATATAAGGGGTCGGTTGAGATTTTATAAGCCCCTGGAGAAAGTGACGAATCTGTAGGTAGCTATAGTGTTCTTGTAACGGGATATCGTGAGAGGAGCGTAGAGCCTCAAATGATATTATCCTGGTGGGGGTGAAAAAAGAGTGAATATCCGTGAATCCGTTTGTCTTCCACCAGGAGAATTGCTGGGGGTTTTGGGAGGAGCAACATTTTCAAGGTTGCTATTCTTCCTGCTGTTGATAGTTCCTGGGCCCTCAGGTGGGATAGTTGTTGGGGCAGTGATTCCAAGAAGGGCTTAAAGTTATGTTCATAGAGCTGTAAGGTGTGTGCAGTCAGTTGGATTCCTAAAAATGTCAAAATGTGAAGGGACCAAACAAAGGGAAACCTGTTAGTTAGGTAAGTTTGCATAGAGGTTGGAACATTAACACCTAGAATTTGGGACTTTTTGGTGTTTAATTTATAGTAGGACACGTCACTAAATTTTTCCAGCAATTTCTGTGTCTCATGTAATGATGTCTTGGGGTTAGAGAGCATGAGCGTGACATCATCTGCAAATAGGCTTATTTTGTGTTCAGTACCACTAATAGTGATGCCTGTAATGTTGGGATGAAATTGGAAGCTCTCCGCCAGTGGCTCCATAAGGAGCCTAAAAATAATAGGAGATAGGGCACCCTTGCATAGTTCCGTTAGTTATTCGTATCGGTTTGGAGTTAAGTCCTGAGATGAGTACAATGGGAGTGGGATTGGAGTGCTAAAAGTTTGGCAAATATCTTGACATCCGCGTTTAGAAGGGATATGGGCCTGTAGTTTGCAGGGGAGGTGGGATCTTTCTTGGGTTTAGGGATAGTCACGATCACAGCTCTTAACATTTCTGGTGGGAATGTACCAGAGGAGGAAGCAAGATCGAAGATGGATTGTAGATAAAGAGCAGTTTGAGTGGAAAGGTATTTATAGTAGTATGTAGTATTCGTTTGAAAGACCATCATCCCCTGGGGATTTGTGATTGTGTAATTTCTTGATAAGTGAGCAAATCTCCTGGGTAGTAAAAGGTTGGGAGATGGACTGGAGTTGGTCGTCATCAAGGTTAGGTAGTTTAATTTTACATAAAAAGGTACTAATGAGTGCAGGAGAGCGTTGGGGAGTAGAGTCATCACTACAGAGGTCAAAAGGGACTGATAATAGTCTGCAAAAGCATTGACTATATCATTTGGGTTAAATAGAATATTCTTATATTTAGGGTGAGTAATAGAAGTTATTTTTTGCTTAATCCGTTTCGCTTTTACTTTTTTGGCCAGCCAGGCTCCTGCTTTGGAGGCCGTAATAATTGGGTTTAAGGTATTTGAGATTTGAGGTTTTCATATTTGTAAAGGAGCAGGGACCTTAATTTTTGCCTGTCTTGCAAGATATCTTGGGATTTGGGTTCGATTTACTCTCACGTTCTTTTAAGGTTATAGAATTCAGCACGTCTTTGATCTGCCTCCTTCTCTGTTTCTTGACAAATGAAGCCATTTTGATCAATACCCCCCTCATATAGACCTTATAGGTATTCCACAATGTAAATCTGTTGATATCAGGAGTGTCATTATACCCAAAAAAGTCATGATGTTCTTGCACGATCTTTTGGTACAATTCCTTGTCCTCCAAAAGTGAGGTGTTTAGTCTCCACAGTGGAGGAGGGAAGTTACGAAATGTGTCATCAAACTTTAGTGTGATCGGGGCGTGATCTGACCAAGAGATTGTTCCAATGTTGGTACACAAAACATTTTGTAGAGACCCTTTATCGGTAAAGAAAAAATCAATGCGGGAGTAGGAAGAGTGAGCTGCAGACAAGAAAGTAAAATCCTTCTCGGATCAATGGAAACAGCGCCAGCTATCATACAGCTCATATTTATGTAGCAATGGGGCAATTGACTGACAAAGTCTTCTAGTGGGGGGTGGTGGACTCCATGGTGGGGTTCAGGATTGTATTAAATAATAAGGATGCCTCGCATCACTTCCATAACCTTGGTGAACAGTGGAGTGAGGAATTTCCTCTGTTTAATGTTCGGAGCCTAGAGGTTAACTAGAGTAAACACTGCTTGATTGAACTTGCAAATGAGGATGATGTACTGGCCTTGGGGATCTTGAATAGTGCGTATATATGACGTAATAACAGGGCTTTTTTTAAGGGGGAACTTGGTGGAACTCAGTTCCATCACCTCTGGCTCAGACCCTCTGCTTCCTGCCCACCACTATCACTTGTTAACACAAAAGTCCGGTTTCTGAGTTTACAAGTGACAGCCTTGCACCATGTGTGTAATGCAATCCTGGTATTTAATGACCTTTAAGACCCTCCTACTGTTCATGAAATTTGACTGACCACACCCGCTATTTGATGTGATTTGGAGGGTGTGTGTAGGGGAGCAGTTTTGGGGGGTCGTGGTTGAGTTCCAGCACCTATTGTTTGAGAAAAAAAGCCCTGCGTAATACCACAGAGTCCTTGACAGCAATAAAGACTCCACAGGCCTTCTTGGGGCTGCTGGCCATGTACAAGTCAGGAAAATGTCGAAAGGACAATCGAGGGCATTTGTGGGCAGCGAAATGGGATTTCTAGGTAAGGATTACGTCAGCCTCGAGGAAGTGTGCTTCTTTCATCGGTGCTGCACGTTTAAATTGGCTGTTGAGGCCCTTAGAGTTCAGTTACATAAGTTTTAAAGGCATAGTGAAGAATGGGTATTTACTAAGGTATCGTTGCAGAGAAAAACATTGTAGTGAGGAAAACCAGCAAAAGAGTACCTGTCATGTGGAGATTTTGGCAGCCGAGGATGGGTATTTTATTGCAGATTCAGTTGGTGGGTTGATTGGAGGGTCTTATGTCGTGATAAGGAGCAGGGGAAACATGTGCGATAATCCAGGTTGATTTCTGGTAGACATAGCGTCATAGGTGGTGACTGGGTGGATGGTAGGAGCTAGAGAAAAAAGGGTCAAACAAAGAAGAAACAAAGACAACATGAGTAGGAAACACCTGACAGAATGCAGGCACAATGGGCAGCCGGAGCTGCTGTGGTGTCGTGGGGGGGAATTCAGACTGCCAGTGCTATGCACTGAGCCAATGAACCACAAAAAAAAGAGGAGTAAGCCAAGTGGTTGAGCTCCCAGCCTCACGCTAGTACAGAGGTTATGCTGGTGGGGGGAGGTCTAGTTGCAAATAGAAGATCTATGTCAGGGTCCTTCCGGGGAAGGCAGAGCTGGAAGCTGCACATCTGCAGGGAGTAGTTGCCATTGTTTAAAGAGTTGAATGCCCTTTTCCACACTGTATATGGGATAGGTTTTGCCGTTCCAGGTGACCAGCAGTTTTGTAGGAAAGCCCCATCGGTAAATTATGCTATTGTTGCCAAGGACTTTTGTGAGCGGGGTGAGTGGGGTGAGCTTCTTTCTGTTCATTGCTGTCTGTTGCCATATGTCTGTATATAAGGAGATGCCCTTAAATTCTTTTGGTACTGCAGGGCTCTGTTTGGCTGCCGCCATGACATGTTCTTTGACGTGGTAGTAGTGAATACGTGCCAGAGTGTCTCTGGGTGCAGTGTCAGGCAGAAATTTAGGTTTAGGTATGCGGTGGGTCCTATCCACACAAAGCTCTATATCGCTTAGAGATGGAATGAGGGCCTTCATGAAGCGTTGCACAAAGTTTGTTAATTCGTTTGGGGGTATGGATTCAGGTATTCCCTTAAATTTGATATTGTTGCGCCTCAAGCGATCTTCTAGGTCCGCCACTTTATATTGGAGGAGTTGCATCTCAGATTCTTGGTCAGCGTAGGCATCAACAAGGTCATTATGTGCAGTGTACAGATCCGCCATTTAAGTTTCTAAGTGTTGGATTTAACAGCGTCTCATTTAAGGGTGCAAACATGTCTGAAAGATCATTAAACAGAGTGCTTCTAAGGAAGAGAAGTACGTTTTTCATGGTATTCTCAGAAATGGGTTGTTCTGTGGCTGGGAACACATCAAGTGATAATCCTGGGGGCATGTTCTGCAGAGAGGCCTGAGGGGGAATGTGTTGCGGTGCAGGGGAGAACTCATCCTCCTTCCTGCGCTGCTTAGATTTAACTGGGCTACGAGTGGTGGGAGTAGATGGGGAGAGCGTTCTTCCAGTTCCTCGGGCTGGGAGATTCTGTATCTCCCTGCAGCTTGATGACCAGGCTGGGATTGGGCCGCTCCAATGGAGCTGGGGCCGGCGTCATTCTGCCTACCTCTTTGAGGTGCCGCCGGATAGAAGTCTGTGAGGCTGCCTGTTTGGTTTCTGCCGCTTGGTCATCACTCCCATAGGTGTTAGGCACTTCGGTGAGTGGGTATAGAGCCTGAGGTGACCTCTCCCCGTTGTCGCTGTGTGTTGCTCAGAGCAACTGAGTTATGCGGCCATCTTCCCCGCCGGCCGGACACGCCCCTCTATTTTTTTAAATTGTATTCTTTTTCTATTTGTTTGTTCTATTCTTTTCTGTTCTATTATTTTATTTTCTATTCTATTCTATTTTTTCTTTTCTATTCAAATGTATTCTATTCGAAAATTCGAATTTCGGAAGATTGTTATATTCTTCCTATTCTATTCTATTGTTTTTTATATACTATTCTGTTATTTTCTATCCTATTCTAATCTATTCTTTTCTATTCTATTCAAGTTCGAATTGATTCTACTTGAATTTTGCAAAATAGTTATATTCATTCTATTCTATTCTTTTGTTTTATTAATTCTTTTCTATTCTATTGTAGTCTATTCTTTTCTTTTTTTTTCTATTCTATTCTTTTCTATTCTATTTTTTTCTTTTGTATTTAAATTCAAATTTATTCTATTTGAAATTCGAATTTCAGAAGATGGTTTCTTTCTATGCTACTCTATTCTATTTGTTTCTATTATATTCTAGTCTATTCTGTTCTTTTATTTTCTATTCTATTTTGTTCTGTTTGACTCTAATGTATTCTATTCTTTTATTTTCTGTTATATTCTTTTCTATTCCATTTTTTTTCTCTATCCTATTCCTTTATTTTATATTCTATTTTATTCTCTTTGGAAATTCGAAAATTATTTGAATTTGATAATGAATCGAATTCAAAAACTTGGAAAGGGAAAGAGACAACAAACTCCTTCCAAATTAAATAGGATTTTTATGGAGATGATATGTCTGGTATAGAGGTGAGCACCAAAGACACCAATATTAAAAAATTTGTTAAATATAATCAAAGATAAAAAACTATTTGGATTCGAAAACTATTTGAATTAGAAAAGTATTCGAAAACAAGTCAAATTTAAATTTCGTGCAAATTTTTGTTTTTCGTTATTTCGGATTCGTTTAAACTCAGTACTATTGTAATTTGGAAATTCAGATACATCCGAAATTCCAAAAAAAAAGAAAATTCGTCAGAATTTCAGTTCGGAACAAAAAAGAACTGCGCATGTCTAGTGAAATCCCTCCTGTAGTGGTATTGTGTTCTGTCGCCAGGGAGCCGTCCCCACTGGCAGAATACAATGATCACTGTTGGCGGCCATAGCTGTCAGCAGTGGTCAGTCAAAAAAAAAAAAAAAAACGTTGTAGTGAAGACGATCGATGGATCGATTTCAGTACAACCAGCCCGCCCATAGACAGATCAAAATTCAGCTGGTTCCTGCGTCTATGGCCAGTTTTAGTCAGTGGCTCTCAACCTTTTTGGCTCACCCCCCTCTCTAAGAATTTGGAAGCTCAAAATCTATTTTAAAATGTAATTTCCCTTTTTTTTTTTTTTTTTTCCTATTCAGCCGCTGACTCCATCCCTACGGATGTGCTGAACATCGGCTTTTCCAGCTTCTTAAAGTTAATGAGGAACCTGTGGCTGTGTGCTTCCTGCGGTTTTGCTGTAATTTGGTGTCAGAGGTGGCAGCTGACAGCGAGCGTCTGCAGCATCAGATCTCTTCCTCTTTCTAGTTGTCATGATATTTGGCAAATCCACATTCACACTTGTATGTTGTCACAAATGGTAGAAGCTTACAGGCGGCTTTATGTGAAACGCTCAGCAAAGATTCTAGCAGACGAGTCCGGAAACCCGACAGAGGAAGAGTACTGAACCCGATATATCAATAAGCTCTTCTTCCTTCGTTAAAGCTGAAGTTTAACCACTCGCCTGACATTTTTATCATTTTTTTTCACGCAAGTAGAACTTTATTTTGGTGGTATTTAATCACTGCTGGGTTTTTTTTTTCTTTGCTAAACAAACGAAAAAAGACCAAACATTTTAAAAGAAAAAAATGTACTTTTTCTCCTTTATTGCTGTGCACTAATGAGGCGGAACTGATGATGCTGCAGTGATGGGCACTAATAGGCTGTACTGATGATGAGGAACTGATATGCGGCACTAATGGGCCCTAATAAGCGGCACTGATGGGCACTGATAGCTGGCACTATTATGCGGCACTGATGAAAAAGCACTGATAGGCACTGATTTACACCACTGATTGGCAGCACTGATGGGCACTGATTGACACCACTGATTGGCAGCACTAATGGGCACTGAATGACACCACTGATTGGCAGCACTGATGGGCACTGATTGACACCACTGATTGGCAGCACTGATGGGCACTGATTGACACCACTGATTGGCAGCACTGATTGCCACTGATTGACACCACTGATTGGCAGCACTGACGGGCACTGATTGGCACCACTGATGGGCACCGATAAGGCTGCACTGATATGTGGCACTGATGGGCACTAATAAACAGCACTGACGGACACTTATGCCCTGTATACATGATCGGACTTTCCTGATGGAAAATGTGCGATCGGAGCCTGTTGTTGGAAATTCCGACCCTGTGTGGGCTCCATCTGACTTTTTCCATCGGAATTTCCGACACTCAAAGTTTGAGAGCAGGATCTTAAATTTTCCGACAACAAAATCCGTTTGCGTAAATTCCGATCGTGTGTACACAATTCCGACGCACAAAATTCCACGCATGCTCGGAATCAAGCAGAAGAGCCGCACTGGCTATTGAACTTAATTTTCTTGGCTCGTCGTCACTGCGTTTGTGACGTTCGGAATTTCCGACCAACTTTGTGTGAAAGTGTGTATGCAAGACAAGTCTGAGCCAACATCCGTCGGAAATCCGATGGATTTTGTTGGAATGTGCGATTGTGTGTACAGGGCATAATAGGTAGCACTTGATGGGTACTGATAAGTGGCACTGATGGGCACTGATAGTTGACACTGATAGGTGGCACTGATGGGCATTATTATGCGGCACTGATGAGGAAGCACTGATTGGCAGCACTGATGGGCGCTGAGTGACACCACTGATTGGCAGCACAGATGGGGACTGATAGGCAGCACTAAAGGGCTCTGATAGCCGGCACTGATGAGGAGGCACTGATTGGCAGAAACTAATTGGCATTGATAGGAAGCACTGATGGGGCTGCTCTGATTATCAGGATACTAATGATCAGTGTCCTGATTATCAGTGCAGATGTCCTCTTTCACACTAGCCGGTTACCGGCTCTCTCCTCTCCTCATGCTGTGACAGCGTAATGAAAGGAAAGCCAATAACCGACAAGTGTGTTTACATCGTGATCAGCTGTGATTGGACACAGCCGATCATGTGGTAAAGAGCTGCTGTCATTGGCTCTTTACCCCAATCAGTGTTGCACTGTGTCCTGGGGACACAGCTCACTACCAATCACCGCGCGCCAAGAATGGAAGGATGTCATATGATGTCCTCCCAGAACTACAGTGATCCCACCTGGCCGTCATTTGTCTATACAGCGGGTGGGAACTGGTTGATCTGCTTATATTTTGCCTTCCCTGGTTCCTCTGTTGCCCTAAACCTGCTAATGATGACATTTTTAAATAAAGCTTTTCTATTATTATTACACATCCTGTTTTAGACCCAGTGATGTCATCACTGTGTCAGGAATCAGCAGAAAGGAAGACTAGATCTGCATGGCTACACATAGGAAACTGAGACCAAACCATATACAGTATGTGTGTATGTATGTATATATATATATATATATATATATATATATATATATATATATATATATATATATATTAACCACTTGACCACCAGAAGGTTTTACCCCGTTCATGACCAGGGCATTTGTTGCTATTGAACACTGCGCTACTTTAACTGGTAATTGCACAGTCATGCAACACTGTAACCAAACAAAATTAATATCTTTTTTTTCCCCACAAATAGAGCTTTCTTTTGGTGATATTTGATCACCTCTGCGGTTTTTATTTTTTGCGCTATTAACAAAAAGAGAGCGACAATTTTGAAAAAAAAAAACCAATATTTTTTACTTTTTGCTTTAATAAATATCACCAATAATGTTTTTAAAAACCAAAATTTCTACATCAGTTTAGGCCAATATGTATTCTTCTACATATTTTTGGTTAAAAAAAAAAATCGCAAAAAGCGTATATTGATTGGTTTGCGCAAAAGTTATAGCGTTTACAAACTATGGGAAAGATTTATGGCATTTTTATGGCATTTTTTTTTTTTTTACTAGTAATGGCGATGATCAGCGATTTTTAGCGGTACTGCGACATTGCAACGGACAGATTGGACACTTTTGACACATTTTTTTGGGACCATTGACATTTATACAGTGATCAGTGCTGTAAATATACACTGATTACTATGTAAATGTCACTGGTAGGGAAGGAGTTAACACTAGGGGGCGATCAAGGGGTTAAATGTGTGTTCCCTAGATGTGGTCTAACTGTATGAGGATAGGAATGACTGGGGGAGGAGACATATTGTTGTTCCTACTTAGTAGGAACAAACGATATGTCTCCTCTCCCCTGACAGAACAGGCCTGTGCAGGCTCTCGTGCATGCGATTGCACCGGGTCCCCTGTCGTGCTGCGAGTGCACGCGTGTGACTCCAGCGACGCGCGTGCGCCCTTTGGTGTCTTTTAAAGGGGACCCCGTACCCATACAGGGTTTCACCCAGCAGTGCCATTGTGCTGCAGTATAAGTATATGAGCCGGTCGGGAACCAGTTAAAGTGATTGTTAAGTCCAGTTTTTTTATAAAACAAAGCATGTTATACTTACCTGCCCAGTTGCAGTTGATTTTGCACAGAGCAGCCCAGATCCTCCTCTTCTCATGTCCCTCTTCTGTGATCCTGGCACCTCCTTTCTGTTTAGTGCCCCCACAGTAAGCAGCTTGCTATGGGGGCACCCAATCTGACTCACAGGCCCCATGTGTCCATTCAGACATCGCGCCCTCACCCGCCCCTGCCCCCTCTCCCCCCGATTGACAGCAGCGGGAGCCAATGGCATCACTGCTGTATCTCAGCCCAACAGGAAGGAGAATCTCTGACGGCTGAGACACTCGTGGACATCGCTGGACAGAGAGGAACCTCAGGTAAGTATTGGGGAGGCTGCTGCACACAGAAGGATTTTTATCTTAATGCATAGAATGCATTAACCACTTACCGTCTGGCCACTGTATATATATGTCATTTGTTTGAAGGTGGATATCTCGGTAACGGCAGCAGCTGCTGCCACAACCGGGATATCCATCTTTAGGGCCGACGGTTCTGTGTACGATAATGGTGGTCTCTGCGGTGGATTAGCCGCGAGATCACTGTTTTCGACGGCGGGAGAGGTGCCACCCGCTCTCCCGTGCCCTCCGCCGCTTACCGGAGCAGTCAGTAGCGGCAGAGGCAATCGGAGCCTGTCACGTCCGTGGTATGGAGACGAGTGAGGGGAAGATGGCCCCCACCCGTCTCCATACCATAGGAGGGCGAAAGCGACTTCATAACGTCAGCTCCGCCCATACGTTTTGAAGGCATTTTTTTTGTTGTCATTTTTTTCAAATTACATTTTTTTATTTTTTATTTTGCATTTGAGTCCAAATAAGAGATCTGAGGACTTTTTGACCCCAGATCTCATATTTAAGAGGACCCGTCATGCTTTTTTCTATTACAAAGGATGTTTACATTCCTTGTAATAGGAATAAAAGTGATCCACATTTAAAAAAAAAAAAAAAAACAGTGAAAAAATAAATAAAATAAAGTAAAATAAATAAGAAAACAAAAAAAATTTTTTACAGCCCCCCGTCCCAACGAGCTTGCGCGCAGAAGCGAACGCATACGTGAGTAGCATCCGCATATGAAAACGGTGGTCAAACCACACATATGAGGTATCCCCGCGACCGGTAGAGTGAGGGCAATAATTCTAGCCCTAGACCTCCTCTGTAACTTAAAATATGCAACCTGTAGAATTTCTTTAAACGTCGCCTATGGAGATTTTTGAGGGTAAAAGTTTGATGCCATTCCACGAGCGGGTGCAATTTTGAAGCGTGACATGTTGGGTATCAATTTACTTGGCGTAACATTATCTCTCACAATATGAAAAAAATTTGGCTAACTTTACTGTTGTCTTATTTTTTTTAATCAAAAAAATTGTTTTTTTTCCAAAAAAAGTGCGCTTATAAGACCACTGCGCAAACACAGTGCGAAAAAAATTATTGCATTGACCGCCATTTTATTCTCTAGGGTGTTAGGAAAAAAACTATGTATAATGTTTGGGGGTTCTAAGTAATTTTCTATCAAAAAGACCTGTTTTAAACATGTAAACACCTAAAATCCAAAACGAGGCTGGTCCTTAAGTAGTTAAGATAAAAAACCTTCTGCCTTTACAACTCCTTTAATTGGTTTGCGTGAAAGTTATAGCATCTACAAACTATATTATATATACTGGAATTTACACAGCTATAGACACTATACTGTAATGGTGATGACCAGCGACTTATAATAGGACTGTGATAGGGTGGCGGCCAATCTGGCGCTAACTGATGCTGGCTGCGAGCTACACTAAATGACACTGATGTCAAAAGTGACACAAATACAGTGATTGGTGCTAATGCTGTATACTGTACTAATGACACTGGGTGGGAAGAGGTTAACATCAGAACTCTGCGTGTGATTGTGTCAGGGAAATAGGATAGCAAACCAGCACAGGCAAGGTCGCGCTAACGCGCATCAACGCACACGGGTGTGCAATGCTTCTACTAGGCGAACGCCTGGCACCACATTCGGACGAATGCGCGTGCGTAGCAACGTCGCGATGTTACTATCGCACGAACGGAACGGTGTGCGTACGACGTGATACTACGCCCTGTCTATTTAAACGTCCCACTGACAGTGCCACATTGCTGGATTATCGTCAGCTCTTCCTGTGTTCCTGTGATTGTGATTCCTGTTGTCCTGACTTCCTGTGTACCGACCCGGCTTGTTATCGACTCCTCTGAACCTCCTGGCTTATCCACTGGCTTGCTTCTGACTTTCCCTGCCTGCTTCCTGCATCTGACCCCGGCTTGGCTAACGGACTCCGCATTTCTCTGTCTCCTGTACCTGGACTTGTTGCTTGATTCTCGGACTGCTTGCTGTGTTTGACCCCCTGGCCTGGCTTCTGATTTTCCCTATTGGACTTCCATTGGTCCCCTCCTTGGACCCTAAGCACGTTGCCTCTACGGACTTCCTCTATCAAGCCACCAACACCGGCTCCTACTTCCAGGCAACCCGTGCTTCTGTGAGCACCACATCCCTATACCATATTCAGGGTTGTGCTGCACTCGGCCGCAAGGGGAGCCCTCTCAGCAACTCGGTCTCCTACAGTATAATCCAGCCATGTCAGAGACCGACGGAGGTGACTCCCCGATGAGGGCCATTCTCCAGCAAATCACGGCCTTTACCCCAGTCATTCAGCGGCTCCAGGAGGAATACTTCCGGTTGGAAGAACGTCTGCAGCACCTACCTGAGTCATCCTCCTCCTCGGTTCAAGGTCCACCTCCAGCAGCAGCTGCTGGGATCATGGTCCCTCCAGAACCACGTGTCCCAACGCCAGAATGTTTCCGTGGCGACCGAAGAAAATTTAGGTCTTTTAAAAATTCCTGCTACTTATACTTCGAACTTGCAACCACAGACTTTTTTCAGTGAAACAGTCAAGGTGGGGTTCACTATCTCCCTATTACGTGGTGAGCCACAGACCTGGGCCCATGGCCTGTTGGAACAAAGCAGCCCCTCCATCAACACTATGGACCAGTTCTTTGAAGTCATGGCTCGGTTATATGATGATCCCCTACGGGTAGCCACTGCCGAAGCAAATCTACATTCCCTCCGTCAGGGTCAGCGCCCTGCGGAGGACTATACAGTGGAGTTCCGCACATGGTCCATAGATTCTGGTTGGAATGAGGCAGCATTAAAATACCAATATCGAATGGGGTTATCAGAGGCCCTCAAGGATGAGTTAGCCAGGTTACAGGGTCCGGCCACACTTGAAGATCTCATCCAGTTAACTATTCAGCTTGACAGACGTTTTACGGGAACGTCAGGGTGAACGTGACCAGGCCTCTTGCTCCACTCGGAACCTGCCCCGAGTTCAGTCTGCATCAGCTCCCTTACAAGTCGGCATGTTCCGTCCAGCATTAACTCCTGGGGTGAGACTTTATCGCCGGCAGGCGAGACTTTGCTTCTACTGCGGGGAATCAGGACATTTCATAGATTACTGCCCCATAAGACCAAGAAAACCGACCCTCCGTACTCACCTTCAAGTATCCAGGTCTTCCTCTGCCCATATCTCACTTCCTGTTACATTGCTAGTGGCAGGTAAGGAGATCCACCTCCAAGCAATACTGGATTCCGGGGCGTGTAGTTGCTTCTTGGACTTGGCCTTGGCTAAGGATCTAGCTATTCCGCTAAACTATAAGGAACAGAGACTAACAGTTCATCTGGCTGACGGCTCCTTGCCAAGCTCGGGTCATGTCACCCAGGAGACCGTACCCATCCTTACCACTACCAATTCTGGTCATCAGGAATTTCTCAGATTTGATGTCTTAAGTTCCCCTATGTTTCCGGTCATCCTGGGAATCCCATGGCTACAAGCACACAATCCTCAGATTGATTGGTCCAAGAAGGAGGTACTCCTTACATCTCCCTATTGCCAACAACATTGTTTGACCCCTGAATTCCAGGACTTTTCCAGTTGCCTGACTGTACAATCCACACCGAGCCCGGATCCTAATGTACCAGCAGCTTACCTGGAATTTCTTGATGTCTTCGATAAAAAGAAAGCAGACACCTTACCGCCACACCGTCCTTACGACTGCCCCATCGAGTTACTACCAGGAGCTACTATTCCTTTTGGTCGTATATTCCCCCTCTCCGAGACTGAGCTTGAAACCTTGAGACAATATATTGATGAGAATCTTGAAAAAGGTTTTATCCGTCCTTCTTCTTCCCCTGCCGGTGCCGGAATCTTCTTCGTTGAGAATAAGGACAAGACACTGAGACCATGTGTGGACTACAGGGAATTAAACAAAATTACCCTTAAGAACCGCTACCCACTCCCGCTCATTCCTGAGCTTTTTCAAAGGTTCCGCACAGCACACATCTTTACCAAACTCGACCTCCGTGGTGCCTATAATCTCGTCCGCATCCGAGAGGGGGACGAGTGGAAAACGGCTTTCAGAACAAGATTTGGACATTTTGAGTACCTAGTCATGCCGTTTGGGTTGTGCAATGCCCCGGCGACCTTTCAGCATTTCATAAATGACATCTTCCGGGAACATTTTAGATCATTTTGTTGTTGTCTACCTTGACGACATTCTTATTTTTTCTGCCACTCTGGAACTCCATAGAATCCACGTGAAGAAGGTACTGTGCATCCTCAGAACCCATGGGTTATTCGTCAAATCTGAAAAGTGCGATTTCGAAAAGACTTCAATTCAATTCTTGGGTCTTATCATCACCACAGGTGGAATCGCCATGGATCCTCAAAAAGTAAAGTCCATCCTTGATTGGCCGGCCCCTTCTGACAAGAAGGGTGTACAGAGATTCATTGGCTTCGCCAACTTCTACAGAAGGTTTATAAAAAATTTCTCCACCATTGTAGCACCTATTACTCAGACAACTCGCCAACATACCAAGTTTCAATGGTCAGCAGCGGCACAGTCCGCCTTCGATCAGCTCAAGACCTTCTTCACTTCTGCCCCAATTCTGCAACACCCTGACCCTGCTCTACCCTACGTCCTGGAAGTCGATGCCTCGGAAGTTGCCACAGGGGCGATTCTATCTCAGCGTCAGGGTCCCAAAGCATTGCTGCATCCCGTTGCCTTTTCCTCACGGAAAATGAGCCCTCCTGAGAGGAATTACGATGTGGGGGATCGGGAACTTTTGGCAATCAAGACAGCTCTCGAGGAATGGAGGTATCTCCTGGAAGGTGCCACTCATCCCATCCTGATTTTTACGGACCACAAGAACTTGGAATATCTCGGACGGCCAAACGCCTAAGACCCCGACAGGCTCGATGGGCACTTTTTTTTTCTCGGTTTAATTTTCACTTAACCTATCGCCCAGGGTCGAAGAATGGAAAGGCGGACGCCTTATCCCGGATGTTTCCGGACACTCCTGAAGAAATTACACCTAGTACAATTTTGTCTCCCCAAAACTTCCTACTGGTCCAACCCGACCTAAGATCCTCTATCGAGCAGGCCTCTAGCCAGTGTAATGAAGCGGAAGTTTCCTCCCTGAGAAGCCAAGAGGGACTCCTATGGCACCAAGATAAGATTTTCGTTCCCCAGCAAGCCAGATTACAAGTATTAAAGACCTTTCATGACCATCAGCTAGCTGGTCATTTTGGGGTTCGAAAAACAACTGAGCTAGTTCAGCGGTCCCTATGGTGGCCCACTTTGAAACTTGATTGTAAAACCTACGTCAGCTCCTGCATCACCTGCCAACGAAACAAAGGATCCAACGCCAGGTCTTGGGGCTTGCTAAGACCATTGCCAGTCCCAGAACAACCATGGAGGAAGATTTCCATGGACTTTATCGTGGATTTACCCCCCTCAGAAGAATTTACTACCATCTTGGTGGTAGTAGACCGCTTGTCCAAAATGGCGCATTTTTTACCTATGAAAGGTACTCCCTCTGCCTTAGATACAGCAAAAATCTTTATTAAGGAAATTGTTCGACTACACGGATTACCAAATAACATCGTATCAGATAGAGGGGTACAATTTACTTCTAGGTTTTGGAGAGACCTCTGCAAATTACTCTCTATTGAAATGTGTTTGTCCACAGCTTACCACCCACAGAGTAACGGTCAGACCGAAAGGACCAACCAAACGCTTGAACAGTATCTGCGGTGCTTCTGTTCTTTTTCTCAAGACGACTGGATTCAACTATTACCTTGTGCAGAATTTGCCTATAATAACTCAATACACACTTCTACCAACCAATCACCCTTCTGGGCGAATTACGGCTTCCACCCCTCATTCCTACCCAACGTCATTCCGGAATCTTCAGTCCCGGCGGTTCAGGACAGAGTGGATTTCATCCATACTAATTATCAGACACTCCAGGATACCATAAAGAAGGCCCAAGAAGAATATAAGAAGCAATACGATAGGAAAAGAAGAGCGAGCCCTACCTTTAAGATAGGGGACAAGGTTTGGCTCTCATCTATAAATCTCAAGCTACCATGCCCATCTCGGAAATTGGGACCTAAGTTCCTGGGTCCTTTCGAGATCAAACGCGAAATCAACCCTGTAGCCTTTGAACTCACTTTACCCGAATCTTTCAAGATGCATCCTGTTTTTCATGTGTCACTTCTTAAACATGTTGTTTCTAGTCCTTTTCCAGGGAGAGAAGAAGTGCCCCCACCTCCGGTCCAGGTTGGAGATGAAACAGAATTTGAAGTTGAATCTATCCTTGACTGTCGTCGGAGAGGTAGGACAATTCAATTTCTAGTCAAGTGGAAGGGGTATTCTGCAGAAGAGAACTCTTGGGAGCCCGCAAGTTATGTACACGCTCCTAGACTAATACAGAGATTTCGCAGTAGGTACCCCGAAAAATGGGCACGTTTAGGCATCCGGAGGCTGCCCCTTGGGGGGGGCACTGTCAGGGAAATAGGCTAGCAAACCAGCACAGGCAAGGTCGCGCTAACGCGCATCAACGCACACGGGTGTGCAATGCTTCTACTAGGCGAACGCCTGGCGCCACATTCGGACGAATGCGCGTGCGTAGCAACGTCGCGATGTTACGATCACACGAACGGAACGGTGTGCGTACAACGTGATACTACGCCCTGTCTATTTAAACGTCCCACTGACAGTGCCACATTGCTGGATTATCGTCAGCTCTTCCTGTGTTCCTGTGATTGTGATTCCTGTTGTCCTGACTTCCTGTGTACCGACCCGGCTTGTTATCGACTCCTCTGAACCTCCTGGCTTATCCACTGGCTTGCTTCTGACTTTCCCTGCCTGCTTCCTGCATCTGACCCCGGCTTGGCTAACGGACTCCGCATTTCTCTGTCTCCTGTACCTGGACTTGTTGCTTGATTCTCGGACTGCTTGCTGTGTTTGACCCCCTGGCCTGGCTTCTGATTTTCCCTATTGGACTTCCATTGGTCCCATCCTTGGACCCTAAGCACGTTGCCTCTACGGACTTCCTCTATCAAGCCACCAACACCGGCTCCTACTTCCAGGCAACCTGTGCTTCTGTGAGCACCACATCCCTGTACCATATTCAGGGTTGTGCTGCACTCGGCCGCAAGGGGAGCCCTCTCAGCAACTCGGTCTCCTACCAAGGTCCTGACAGATTGGCCACAGCTGATCAGCTGACTTCAGCCAAAACCATTGGCTGAAATCAGCTGCCAAACTCATGTTGTGTCCAATCACAGCACAGGTCGGCGGGGGGCACACATGTACCTCACCTGCCCTGGAGCTGCAACCCGCTCGCAGTACAACTACTGTGGGCAGGTGGCAAGTAGTTAAGGTTTATTACGTTTATTTATTATTATTATTATTATTACTATTTATATTGTTATTTATTAATGTTTATTATTTGTTTATTGTTATTTTGTATTTAATACATGTATTGTCACTTTAAAGAGGATCTCCTGTGTCCTCCCCCCCCCCCCAAAAAAATCATAATCAAATGTTGTTGTTTTTTTTGGGGGGGGGGGGGGGTTGACTGAAGATTATTTTAAAGTACAAAAAAAACTTTATAAATAAATAATAATAGTAATTAATAAAAATACAATAATATTAGTAGTAATAATAATACCAATAATAAAAAAATAGGCTAATAATAATACCAATAATAAAAAATAGGCTAATAATAATAATAATAATAATAATATAATTATTATTATTATTTAAAAAAATAAAGTCAGCAACTATACAAATACTGTAGCTGCTGACCTTTACTAAAAGGACATTTACTCATCCAAGGATCCCACGCTGTCCTCACCTCGGCTGAATATTCGCTGGCATGTTTACTAAGGGTAGCCAGCTGTGGCTCCTTGTGGCTTCCCACTGCGCATGCGCGAGCCGCACGTCGTGTTGCGAATGGACCCGCAGCCTCCAGAGACCTGTGACGTGTCCCAGAAGGCTGCTGGCAAAGTGAGTGGAGGGGGGGGGGCAAGCTTCCGCTCAGGATCGCCTAGACCAGTGATGGCAAACCTTGGCACCCCAGATGTGTGGGAACTACATTTCCCATGATGCTCAACTACAATGCAGAGTGCATGAGCATCATAGGAAATGTAGTTCCAAAACATCTGGGGTGCCAAGGTTCACCATCACTGGTCTAGGGCAATCTGAGTGGAAGTGGGAGTGGCTACCTGTCAAAACCAGGTACCCGCTCCCCATCAAAAGAAAGAATAAGTCCAAAAGTGGTTTGGGGGTTGGGGGGGTGGCGTCAAAAAAGTGGAACTTCCCTTTTTTGGGTGGAGTTCCGCTTTAAGGAGATTGTACTGTACAGAGATCTTACAACCAGATTGGGCATCCATTAATACCAATCCCACTTTTCGCTCATTATTACACCAAGGCTCATTATTTTTGTAGATTTTGGCTACAGTTTATATAAAATAATGATTTCTGGGAGCCGCAGTCTGGTACACGATGCTTATCTGAGAATTCGGTTTTCCCCGTAGTCGGCAATCTCCCTAGCACAGCACATAACATGTATTAGGCATTTCATTGTCAGGGAAGTGTTTCATTCGATAAAACGCGGGCGGAAACAAGACGTAATTCATGTATCGCGCTCCTTGATAAATAGGAGGTGTAAAACGTTTCATGTTGCTGTAGTCATTTCCTATTGAAATTAATTTGATTTCGCTATCAGTGTATAGGGGGCCGGGGAGGCAGTCAGGCGACATTAAACGGAATGACATGAGAATATATTTACATAATACACATACAAAAGGACCTCATCCAATTTCACGCAGAGCTGTAGCCCCTGATTAGTGCGTTGGCCTCTTGATTTAAAGGGATGCGGCCTTTTCTTAAAAGAATAACCTGGGTTTTTTAAGCAGATATAGGGATGATTTTCTTAATAAATTATACGAGAGAAGAGACGTGTGAACATTCACTGCCATGTGCGATTGGGAGCCAACATCCTGGGTAGTACATGTTCCGTGTGTACTATGGCGTGTGCTGCCTTCACATTTCAGAATACACCCCTTCTTAGGCTAGGTTCTTATACTATGTTGCCAAAAGTATTGGGACGCCTGCCTTTACACGCACATGAACTTTAATGACATCCAAGTCTTAGTTCGTAGGGTTTAGTATTGAGTTGGCTCACCCTTTGCAGCTATAACAGCTTCAACTCTTCTGGGAAGGCTGTCCACAAGGTTTAGGAGTGTGTCTATGGGAATGTTTGACCATTCTTCCAGAAGCGCATTTGTGAGGTCAGGCACTGATGTTGACCCAGAAGGCCTGGCTTAGGGCTGGGAGATTTTCTTTAAAAAAAAAAACTTTGATTCTCTTAAAAAAAAACTCGATTCACGATTCAAATCGAGTTTTTTTTTTTTGGAAACCGAGGCGGTCCCGAGGCGCTGCGGGCATGAGCTTGTAGGCGAGGCCGCGGCTTCGGCCTAGTCCGCGGCGTCCGGCCTAGCGGACTAGGCCGAAGCTGCGGCCTCACCTAAAAACTCCTTGCCTCCGGAGGCGCTGCGGGCATGAGTTTTTAGGCGAGGCTGCGGCATCAGCCTAGTCCGCGGTATCCGGCCGTAGCCGCGGACTAGGCCGAAGCCGCGACCTCGCCTAAAAACTCATGCCCGCAGCGCCTCGGGACCGGCGTGGTAAAAAAAAAAATTAAAAAAAATCGATTTGCTTAAATTTTGAATCGATTTGACCTCTCAACTCGATTCAAGATTTAAATCGATTTTTTTCCCAGCCCTAGCCTGGCTCACAGTCTCCGCTCTAATTCATCCCAAAGGTGTTCTATCGGGTTGAGATCAGGACTTTGTGCAGGCCAGTCAAGTTCCTCCACCCCAAACTCACTCATCCATGTCTTTATGGACGTTGCTTTGTGCACTGGTCCAAATCATTTGGTGGAGGGGGGATTATGCAAAAAAATACAGTGGATAGTGGTGCAGGCTGTATATAGCATGTAGCATTTTTTCAGAAGCCCATTTTTGAGTTCATGCATTGATGTTGTACTAATTCATCCCAAAGGTGTTCTATCGGTTTGAGGTTGGTTCCTCCACCCCAGACTCGCTCATCCATGTCTTTATGGACCTTGCTTTGTGCACTGGTCCAAATCATTTGGTGGAGGGGGGATTATGGTGTGGAGGAGTTTTTTCAGGGGTTGGGCTTGGCCCTTTAGTTCCAGTAAAGGGAACTCTTTAAGGCGTCAGCATACCAAGACATTTTGAACAATTTCATGTTCCCAACTTTGTGGGAACAGTTTGGGGATGTCCCCTTCCTGTTCCAACATGACTGCGCACAAAGCAAGGTCCATAAAGACATGGATGAACGAGTTCAGGGTGGAGGAACTTGACTGGCCTGCACAGAGTCCTGATCTTAACCTGAACACCTTTAGGATGAATGAGAGTGGACTCTGTGCAGGCCAATCAAGTTCCATCACCCAAAACTCGCTCATCACCCTGCATTGCATAGGGAAGCATACAGACCTAGTGATGACATCATGGGGTCTAAAATATGATATGTAATGAAAACATCATTAGTGTGTTGATGAGGAAAAAAGAAGGAACCACTAAAGTCAAATTATAAGCAGCTTTATTGTACAACTCATGACAGTAGTGATATGTTCTCTTACTCTTCTTCATCCCAACTCCAATGACGTTTGTGAGGCTCTGTTTTCTCGCTCCTGTCACTGTCTGTACCTGGTTCACATTGATGCGATTTGACGTGTCATATCGCTGGCCAAATCGGCGGCTATTGCCGGCAATGGCACCGTCCGAATCAGCGCATTTCTGTACTACTTTTGGCAATTTCAATAGACATCTCTGCAGGAAATCGTTAGAGAGCTGTGGAAGGGACCCAGCAGGCTCCACCCACTACAGGCTGTCTGCAGAAAACTACAGGAGGGGGGCGGAGACAAGACCACAATGGAACAATTTTTTAGTTTCAGATAGATGCGTTATGTTACTAATTTCGTTTCATTGATTAATTCCGGAATTCAATTTGTTTTGATTTAATTTAGTTTTGTTTATTAATGAATTCAAAATTTTTGGAACTATTCGAATTTGGATGTGTGTGAAGAAAGGCTGGTTGTTAAGAAGTGGGCCACGTTCTTAACAACTGATGACGCATCAGCTATCAGCGGGCTTATCTACGGACAGCTGAAAAGTCAACAAAAGAATGCCGGCAATAGAAAATTCTGAAAAAAAACAGCATTGGACTACCCCCAATCCATACCACACCAAAATTATAAAAAACTTAAATAATAAGTATCAGTGCCATCTGTCATCAGTGTCATGTGTCATCAGTGCCACATATTAGTGCCATCTGTCATCAGTGCCACGTATTAGTGCCATCTGTCATCAGTGCCACATATTAGTGCCATCTGTCATCAGTGTCACGTGTCATCAGTGCCACGTATTAGTGCCATCTGTCAGTGCCACGTATTAGTGCCATCTGTCATCAGTGCCACATATTAGTGTCATCAGTGTCACGTGTCATCAGTGCCACGTATTAGTGCCATCTGTCATCAGTGCCACATATTAGTGCCATCTGTCATCAGTGCCACGTATTAGTGCCATCTGTCATCAGTGTCACCAGTGCCACGTATCAGTGCCATCTGTCATCAGTGCCACAGCAGTGTCACGTGTCATTGTCCTGGTGCTCCAGGGCCTTCAAAAGTGTAATAGGTAGTCAACAAGTTAGATGTGTAATGTATGCTCCTTGAACACCTGATGGTGCTCCCTGCATGTTGGGCCTCTCTATGTGGCCAGGCTGTGAAAGTCCCACACATGTGGTATCGTAATACTTAGGAGGAGTAGCAGAATGTATTTTGGGGTGTTATTTGTGGTATATACATGCCATGTGAGAAACCTATTACAATGACAATTTTGTGGGGAAAAAATAAAAAAATCTTCATTTTGCAAAAAATTGTGGGAAAAAATGACAACATCAAAAACCTCAGCATGCATCTTACTAAATACCTTGGATTGTCTACTTTCAAAAAAGGGGTCATTTGGGGGGTTATTGTACTTTCCTGGCTTGTTCGGGTCGCAAGAAATGAGATAGGCCGTCCGTACATCAGGTGTGATCAATTTTTTATGATTTGCACCACAGCTTGTAGACTCTCTAACTTTCACAAAGACCAAATAATATCCACTAATTTGGGTTATTTTTACCGAAGATATGTAGCAGTATAAATTGTGGCCAAAATTTATGAAGAAAAATTAATAATTTGCAAAATTTTATCACAGAACCTAAGAAAAATGCGTTTTTTTTCAAAATTTTCGGTCTTTTTTCATTTATAGCGCAAAAAATAAAAAACCCAGAGGTGATCAAATACCACCAAAAGAAAGCTCTATTTGTATGAAAAAAAGGACAAAAAATGTATTTGGGTACAATCGTACATGACTGAGTAATTGTCATTCAAAATGTGAGAGCGCTGAAAGCTGAAAATTGGTCTGGGCAGGAGGGGGGTTTAAGTGCCCAGTAGGCAAGTGGTTAATAAAACAATGTCTTATTTATTTCCCAAGGAAATAGGAAGATGCTAACATGAAAATACTATAGAGCATATAACATAAGAACATCAAAGATACTTATCGCAAGGCTGTCCCCCTAGACACGATCTCATCAGCTGAGCTCAAGATGATAGATGATAGTGAACAGAGAGAGCCATGAGGCTCATAGAGCCATCAGGCACGAGCTAAGAGCAGAAAAGGGATGACTTACCTTCTGTGTGCACTTTTTTACACATTCATTCAGACCCACTCCTAACCACACCCCACTACCCTCCTGTCCAATGAGATATTGCCAAAAGGTAGTCCTTTTAATATATTATAATTCTGTCCATCCTGCTGTATTGGCCTCTAGGGGCAGCATTGTCCATGTATCATGTCTATGTGCCCTGGGTCCTGTTGATCCTTTGATCTTTGTAACCCACCTTCATCAATCATCCTGGCAGCCATGGTCAGGCCATAGCATTATCACACCAGTCGATCAGGAGCCAAGCTTTTGTTTTACAAAGCTTTGATGTGCAACTTGTTACATTCCAAAGGCCACCTGTCTGCATCAACCAGGAAGTGAAACTCCAGAAATATGATATTAAACCATATTGCCTTCCAACACGTCCTTTAAAAATACAAAAAGAATTTAGGTATGCTGATTAGTCATAGAATTATTGTCAGGTTAACTGAACTGTGCTAATGCAGTAATTTTGGCGAGGTCAATCATGAATGTGTAAAGTAAAGTGAGCGAGCAAACAGTAATAGGTACAGAAGTGCTTAGCAAGGTCTCGGATCCAGAATTTGCCCTCCTAACCCCTACCAGATTAGATACACTACTGACTAACACAGTACCACATTTCTCTAGATTTGCACTGTCCATTCTGTAATTTTTTTGTTTTGTTTTGTGGTGTAGAAATACTTTCAGACAGCATTGTTGTCTGGCTTTTGTGCTGAGCAAGAGCTGGCCATGCAGCAGTTACGCAGTTAACCCAAATTTACAGCCCCAGCACTTGGAGACCTGCCCTGTGGATAATAGAAAATAGCCAGAATGCATCATATATCTATATGGCAGAAGTCAAATAGATTTAGGATTCTAACCCTCTTCTGTTATGAATCGCCTCTACACACAAGCATTAACCCTGTCTGCTCCACTGCAAGCGTTACTGTCACCAATTATTATATATATATATATATATATATATATATATATATATATATATATATATATATATATATATACACATACAGTGCCTTGAAAAAGTATTCATACCCCCCTTTTTTTTACAATTTTATTTATTTAGGAGTCCAGTTGGGGGCTTTGGTGAGATGTCGGGGGTCTAAACAGACCTCTGATGTTCCATCTTTGAGACGTAGAAAGGAGATTGAGGACACAGCCCTCAATCTCCATCTCTGCAGCCTCAGCAGCACTGAATGAATGGATAGGAGAGAGCTTCCCCTCCATTCACAAACTGAAGCAGTTATGAATGCACAGAGTCAGTGATCAGTACAGATCACTGACCCTCCATTCAGATAAGGAAGGGGCCAGTAAATTACACATTTACTGTCCCTTCCCCACTCTCCATCCTGACACATCCCCCACAGCAGCTGCCAGGAGAAGAGAGGGGGGAGCCCGGTAGAGCTGTGGGTGATGAGTGGGGGGGGGGGACAGGAGAGAGAAGGGGAGCCAGTAAAGAGCTCAGGAGGTCTGGAGAGCACACGTGGCAGCAGAGAAAAGCTGGATAGGAAGAACGTTGGGGGTGGCTGCATATAGAGGAATTAATCTCTCCATTTTCCTCCATCAGCCACTGAATGCCTGCAGGAGGGAGAGAATGAGAAGCAGACATTCAGGAGCAGGAGGAAAATGGAAAAGGTTCCTCTATATGCAGCCGCCCCCGCCATTCTTCCTATCCAGGCATACAGGGGGCCGCAATTGCGACCCCTGTAGGTACGCCCCTACAAGGGCTTGTGGTTGTGGTGGTGGTCAGTGAGGAGGTAACATATCACCTCCTCACTGCCTGTCAAATGCTCTCTACAAAGCAATCAATCATAGATCACTTTTCAGAGGAGTGACAATAATAGCTGCACAATTGACTTTTCTTGGGGCTCTTTCAGACAGGCGACCCAGGGGAGAAAAAAATGGGCCCCCCTGCCCGCCCACCCAAACTATCACAATACAGCCAGACAGGGCTGAACCCATGCAGAAGCACAATGAAGCATTTTTAACTCGGGGTTCAGAGTTTGACAAGCGTCAATGCAGGTCATACTCATCCATTGAGTTTAATAGGGCTGCACCACAACCGAATGCAATGCTCTTTTTTGTTTTGTATGATTACACAACAAAATGATTTTTAACAAATACATACAGAGCTGGAATAAAAATGGGTTAAATCTGGATTGTATGTGAAAATAATCAAAAACATTTAAACTGCTTTCATAAGTATTCCTCTAAACAAGTTATAGTGCAACCAATTACATTCAGAAGTCACGTAATGTGGAAAATGGAGCTGCTCACCTGTGTGCAATTATATATTACAATTTTCTCGAAATAAATGTACCTATTTCTGGAAGGCTCCACAGTGTGACAGAGAACATATCTGAACGGCATCATGAAGACCAAGGAGCTTTAAAAACCGGGATAAAGTTCTTGAGAAGCTCCAGATGGTGTTGGCTTACAACAAAACTGCCCAAACTTTGAACATACCTGGAGTACTGGTAAATTCTGTACTAAAAAAGTAAGAGCTTCTGGCACAACCATGACTCTGCCTAGAGAAGGCAATCCACCAAAACTCAAGCGTCTCCAAAGCCTCCATAGAAGCCTACGACAATGCTTCTTTAAAGCACTTCTAGCTTTTGAGAGGCTTTTATTCAGCTTTAGCTTCAATTTGTTTTGGAGGTATTGCAGATATGAGATATCCCAGGATGCACTGGGAAACCAACAAGCGAACTGGAAAGACGTCATCAGCAGTCAGTTCAAGTTCATATGTATATATTCTAGGAGTGTCTGGTGCAACTGTCACATCTGGTGTGCAGCGTGGAGCAGCAGGAAAGTGAGCGGGGTCTGGACCAGAGTGGAGCAATGGCACACATGGGAACGCTATAGTGGAAGGTTCAAATAACTGTAGAGAGAGGACTGAGTGGTGGAGGATGAGCTGAACTGGGGGACCAGAGCAAGAGAAACTAGCAAATGTCACACGTGGTGTGCAGCATAGAAGCAAAATAGCAGGAGGTGAGTGGGGACCAAAGAGAGGAGGGTCAGAAAACCAGAGGATCAGTAGAGCTTGGGGGTTACTTCTGAGTGGGAGGATCAGCAGAGCTGGGGATTACTACTTTGCAGGGGCTCAGCAAACCTGGTGGTACTACTAAGTGGGGCATCAGCAGAGCTGGGGGTTACTACTTTGAGGGGGAGCATTAAATCTGGGGGTAGAGCTGATGGCTACCACTGAGTGGGGGAGTATTAAATCTGGGGGTACTACTGAGTGGGGCATCAGCAGAGCTGGGGGTTACTACTGAGTGGAGGGTCAGCAGAGCTGGGGGTTACTACTGATTTGAGGGTCAGCAGAGCTGGGGGGTTACTACTGAGTGGAGGGTCAGCAGAGCTGGGGGTTACTACTGAGTGGAGGGTCAGCAGAGCTGGGGGTTACTACTGAGTGGAGGGTCAGCAGAGCTGGGGGTTACTACTGAGTGGAGGGTCAGCAGAGCTGGGGGTTACTACTGAGTGGAGGGTCAGCAGAGCTGGGGGTTACTACTGAGTGGAGGGTCAGCAGAGCTGGGGGTTACTACTGAGTGGAGGGTTAGCAGAGCTGGGGGTTACTACTAAGTGGAGGGTCAGCAGAGCTGGGGGTTACTACTGAGTGGAGGGTCAGCAGAGCTGGGGGTTACTACTGAGTGGGGGATCAGCAGATCTGGGGGTTACTACTGAGTGGGGGATCAGCAGAGCTGGGGGTTACTACTGAGTGGGGGATCAGCAGAGCTGGGGGTTACTACTGAGTGGGGGATCAGCAGAGCTGGGGGTTACTACTGAGTGGGGGATCAGCAGAGCTGGGGGTTACTACTGAGTGGAGGGTCAGCAGAGCTGGGGGTTACTACTGAGTGGAGGGTCAGCAGAGCTGGGGGTTACTACTGAGTGGAGGGTCAGCAGAGCTGGGGGTTACTACTGAGTGGGGGATCAGCAGAGCTGGGGGTTACTACTGAGTGGGGCATCAGCAGAGCTGGGGGTTACTACTGAGTGGGGGATCAGCAGAGCTGGGGGTTACTACTGAGTGGAGGGTGAGAACTGCAGCAATAGCAGCTTTATATTTGATCATTTATTCGAATATTAATTTTTGGGGGAGTTCTGCTTTAAGTTCTCCTATCAGCAATGTTGGCTTTGCATCCTCAGTGTTATCTGACACTCGCCAGTCAATTTTCATTGCAGGAAATTAAAATGACATCACATCTCGCAGTGCCGTGGAGAAAGCTCAGTATCTCTGCTTCTGGAATCACTCTGTCCTCTATCGCACGCATTGATTGCATAAAACGACGCCTGCACTGTCAGGCGTGGAGTAATGGAGTTTTTTTTTTTTTTTTTTAATGTGTCATCTGGAACCTCCGTGCCTTTGCGGCAGAGATCGAGGAGTTTGTTGATTTCGGGTGAAGGGATGTTTGGCAAACCACAGCGTACACCGCCAGCCTCGTCTAAAATAGCTGCAGCCGATTTTGCTGCATTTTCCTAAAATAGAAACAAGCTATTTAAAAATGCGCTGTGGAGCTGCATTTTCCCCGAGCCGTTCTTGGCTGGCTATTGTCATGTTGCTCTGATATGGAATGCAGTTTGCCACTGTTGACTGAGACAAACTATAGAGGAAAAAAAGACCACCACCTAAAAGGAGAATGGTCTGCTTTGCCCTTGGTGGCCAATCAAAATTTAGCTTTAAAGTGGAATTTCAGCCAAACTTTTGTTTTTTTTTGTTTGGTATAAATACTCTGCCCCATACCTGCATAGGCAGTTTTTTTTGTAACAGTGAACTAACTTTTTAAGGAAATAGGTTTGCAAAATAACCCGCATTATTTATAGGTAATGTTACCTATTTGATTTTGAGGCAAATGGTGTCAATGGGACGGGAAGTGTGTAAAAATCTTCTAGAAAAGGACACATTATAGGAATGCCCACATGGGGTGCCAGGTGAGCCTGGGCACACCCTAATTACCCTGTACTATGCAGATTCCCCCTGCTGCCTGGCTGCAAAGAAAAGGATCTGAGAATCTCTGTCCTCAGTCCCTTTCTCTGTCTCAAAAGTGAGAAATCAGGGGTCTAATCAGGCCCCTGGTATTTCACCAACCCCCCCCCCCACGGGGCTCCTACAAAAACTGTAAAGAAAAACAATCCAAAATAATATTGTAAAGAAGAAAAAAAAAATGCAAAAAAAAAATGAAAATAAACTACTGACATCAATCTCTGTTCTACTAACTCTGTCCACTGCCCTACATTTTATATACAGGTATATATACAGTATGTCACAAAAGTAAGTACACCCCTCACATTTTAGTAAATATTTTATAATTTAATGGTTGTGTGTTGAGTTATTTTGAGGGGACAGCAAATTTACACTGTTATACAAGCTGTACACTCACTACTTTACATTGTAGCAAAGTGTCATTTCTTCAGTGTTGTCACATGAAAAGATAGAATAAAATATTTACACAAATGTGAGGGGTGTACTTACTTTTGTGAGATACTGTATATACAGCATACACACATGTGTGTTTGAGTTTTGGGGTGCACACCCCAATGCTAAAGATACACACAGTCGGACTTTGTTCGGACATTCCGACAACAAAATCCTAGGATTTTTTCCGACGGATGTTGGCTCAAACTTGTTTTGTCTACACACGGTCGCACAAAGTTGTCGGAAAATCCGATCGTTCTAAACGCGGTGACGTAAAACACGTACGTCGGGACTATAAACGGGGCAGTGGCCAATAGCTTTCATCTCTTTATTTATTCTGAGCATGCGTGGCACTTTGTCCGTCGGATTTGTGTACACACGATCGGAATTTCCGACAACGGATTTTGTTGTCGGAAAATTTTATCTCCTGCTCTCCAACTTTGTGTGTCGGAAAATCCGATGGAAAATGTCCGATGGAGCCCACACACGGTCGGAATTTCCGACAACACGCTCCGATCGGACATTTTCCATCGGAAAATCTGACCGTGTGTACGGGGCATAACAGTCTCTGGTCATATGCCCGTCCTTGGTTTCTTTGTGTTTTACTGCACAATTGACATAACAGAAAAGGCCACAAGTTTACCCAAAGCACAAACATTCCTTTTTATTACATCCGTATAACTCTGGCTTTGGTAGTTGCTGGGTCAGAGCTATTCTGCTCCAGCATTGTATGAATGTACGGTCCATTACCCTCCTGTACTCTCCTCCTGATACAAGCGGAGGAATGATTTGCCAGTCACGTCATAAGCGGCTCGACTGTCACTCCACATTATACAGCCCTCCCTTATGCATGTTATGAAAAGGAAATTGAAGGCCATTATGACAATATTATTTTTATTACTCTATATAGACATAATGTGCTAAACCCGAGCCGAGATCCTGGAACTGCATGAATGGGAAGTTCAAACAAAAAATTCAGCCTATAAAACAAACTGCCGATAGCGTCCTACAAACATGAATTTCTAGAAGAGGTGGAACGTTAAATTTAAAGCTGAACTCCGGCCACAAAAACACTTGTTAACGTGCATTCCTCAATGGCCACCACTTAACTACTTCCCACCCAGGCCAATTCTGACACTTCTTTCCTACATGTAAAAAAATCATAATTTTGTTGAACCCCCGAACATTTTATATATATATATATATATATATATATATATATATATATATATATATATATATATATATATATATATATATATATATATATATATATATATATATATATATATATATATATCTGTAGCGCCCTGCTCCTAATGGGCAGACACTATTTTCTTTTTGAAATTTAAATTAGTTGAAGCTACAGTTTTGGCTCAACTTATTATTCCTAAATGTAATGGTTTCTGTGCCAGATTGGCTGGACGGTGCAGATTTTCATCTAACCATGGGTGGTGCTGTCATCATTGGTGGATCGGGAAATACAGTCTGGTCAAACACATTGACTACTCGTTGCTTA
This sequence comes from Lithobates septentrionalis, assembly GCA_037952835.1. Lineage (NCBI taxonomy): Eukaryota > Metazoa > Chordata > Amphibia > Anura > Ranidae > Lithobates > Lithobates septentrionalis. Next base: position 509,138 of record JBBDGP010002256.1, read on the forward strand.
GAGGCTTTTCGGTGGGAGTGGTTCACACACCAGACATTTCTGGGTAGGGGTATTTAAGCCACAGACGCCATCTTTCATGGTTGTTTTTTGGCTATCTGTTGGTCTGCGCTTCCTGACCCCCCGGGCTCGGGGGGTGGGTTGGCGCTCCCCACCTCGTGGCCCTCCTGGCCTGGGAGACTACGAATCCTTAAAGTTCTGCCTTGAGCTTGGCAGATCTAAGGCCTAGCTACTAAAGGAAGGATCAGAGTCTTGGTGGCCTATGGGTCGGCATGATGGTCTGTTTGCTGTCAGGCCTGCAGGAAGAAGCAAGGGACTGCAGTGACCAGGGGAGGACTCTTCGGGAGAGAACCGAGCATAAGGCTGGTATCTTGAGAAGAGCCTGGGAACTCAGTCGGAGATGCATCTTGGATTAGTACCACAGTCAGTTCTTTCAAGACTGTACGTCTGTGGCAGAGACCGTTCAGATCATCCACAATTTGTTCACCCAGAATGGTGAGGTCTGTGGCAGAGACCGCGTTCGAGCATTGCAACGGCTGCTAGGTCAGTGAGAGGGGCCTATTTGGTGATTGCTGAATCCAGCTTTGGAAGTGTTATTCGCTGGATGTAGAAATTATCTCCGACTGCAACGTTCAAGGTACCTGAATCCCTTATTCACCCTCTGTCTTTCTATTGCGTGTGATGTTACTGAATAAAACTTGGAAAGAGAAAAAAGGACTAAGTGTTGGAGCCAGTGTTTCAATTGAACGAGTGATGAGTACCCCTAGGGTGGACACTGGAAGTAAGGTAATGGTAAGCCCGAAAGAAAATAATTAGCAATTTCTTTGGGGTGAAGAGATCAAAGTAATAATCTGATACTTTGACACACCGGAGAAAGCACTGAGCTTGCTACATATATATATATATATATATATATATATATATATACACACACAGTATCTCACAAAAGTGAGTACACCCCTCACATTTTTGTAAATATTTTATTCTATCTTTTCATGTGACAACACTGAAGAAATGACACTTTGCTACAATGTAAAGTAGTGAGTGTACAGCTTGTATAATGCCGCGTACACACAGTCGGACTTTTCGTCTACAAAAGTCCGACGGACGCCGACGGACTAAAGCTGGCTGACAATCCGATCGTGTGTGGGCCTCCCCGGACTTTCAGCGGACTTTCAGCGGACTTTTCCAGCCTCAAATTTGACAGACTTTAGATTTGAAACATGCTTCAAATCTTTACGTCGTAACTACGCCAGACCCAGAAATCCGCTCGTCTGTGTGCTAGTCCGAAGGGCAAAAACCCACGCTAGGGCAGCTATTGGCTACTGGCTATCAACTTCCTTATTTTAGTCCGGTGTACGTCATCACGTATGAATCCGTCGGACTTTTGTGTGATCGTATGTAGGCAAGTCCGTTCGTAAGAAAGTCTGCCGCAAGTCCGCCAAAAGTCCCCCAAAAGTCCCTCGAAAGTCTGTCGGACAGGCTGTCGGACTTTTGTAGCCGAAAAGTCCGACCGTGTGTACGCGGCATAACAGTATAAATTTGCTGTCCCCTCAAAATAACTCAACACAAAGCCATTAATGTCTTAATGTCCAGCTCAGAAATCTTGTGCACCTGCTCACCCACACACTTTTACCTTTTAATGAACTACAGCGTAAATATCAGATCCCTAAGCATTTATTTTACTTTTATCTCCAATTCAAACATTATTTTTCCTCTAAATCCCCTACTTTGACCTTAGATAAACCTACCTCATTTGAACTATTATGTTCTCAAGGCCCATACCAAGCCCATCTTATTTCAGATATCTGTAGGTACCTGCATGAAACTTCTTCACTCACCGACACATTTCACTCCTACATGCAGAAATGGTTCCAGATTATTAAGCGACCTATCCAACTCCCTCAGTGGCAGAAGATTTGGGAGGCCACTTCCAAGTCTTCAAGGTATGTGGAGCAGAGGGAGATGACCTATAAGATACTACTTTTTTGGTATAGGACCCCAGAGATCTTACATAGATACGATCCCAAAGCTTCCCAGGTGTGCTGGAGATGCCGGGGTGACGTCGGCTCCCATTTCCACATTTTCTGGGAATGTCCCATGATTCAGCCTTTTTGGTCCTCCATCCAAACCCATCTACAAGAGCTCTTTGAAACTACTCTCCCTCTGGACCCGATCCAATATCTTTTGGGCTTGCTTCCATGGTATCTCCAGACATGCCCAAAAGTTAGCCGCCTTTTTTCTCCTGGCAGCAAAGAGGGCGATACCTCTGAGATGGTTGTTCCCCCTCCCCATCCACCCTTACACAGGTTCTGCAAATAGTGGAGCAAATTTGCAGGATGGAACACATGACTGCGACGGTCCATGATACACTTCCTCAATTTTCCAAGACTTGGGACTTGTGGGATCAGTCGAAGCTTAACCCAGGTGCTGTTTTCACTATCCCTCCGGTAGTGCAGCATATTTTTAAGCATAGGTACTAAATTTTATGTTTCTTTAGACCCCTTTCACACTGGGGCGGTTTGCAGGCGTTATTGCGCTAAAAATACCGCCTGCAAACCGCCCCTAAACAGCCTCCACTGTTTGTTCAGTGTGAAAGCCCGAGGGCTTTCACACTGAAGCGGTGCGCTGGCAGGAGAAGAAAAAATCTCCTGCAAGCCGCATCTTTGGAGCGGTGAAGGAGCGGTGTATTCACCGCTCCTTCACCGCTCCTGCCTATTGAAATCAATGGGACAGCGCGGCTATACCGCGGTAATACCGCGGCTATAGCCGCGCTATACGAGGGGTTTTAACCCTTTTTCGGCCGCCAGCGGGGGGTTAAAACCGCACCGCTAGTGGCCGAATACCGCGGTAAAACAGCGCTAAAAATAGCGCTGTTTTACCGCCGACGCCCCCTACCGCCCCAGTGTGAAAGGGGCCTTAGTCTTGTCAGCTTGTTCTTTTTGTGATTCCATGGTGCTCCCTCCCGTTCTTCCCACTCTCCCCCCTCCTAGGTGGGTTCTCCCTGGGGCGTTCTGATTCCTCAGTTTGGGCGCTCTGGGGACCCCACTGACACTGGATCCAGAGAACAACATTTCCTTTTATGTGAAATATTGTTTTTTATGTTTGTGCCGCATGGTCCCTGCCCCCCCCCCCCTTCCACCCTCCCAGGTCTATACAGTTGAATTATTTTTGCTCTTGTGAATTTTGTAGCATTGTAGTGATATATCTATGGTTTTAACATCTGTTATAAGCCTTTTCAATTATCATTCTTATAAGCTGTACTACATGTTTGGCATTTATTCTCTGTTTTCTGTTTGTATCCTTTTTCATGAAAAAAAAATAATAAAAAAATACAATTAAAAAAAAAAAAAAAAATATCTGGATTTACAACGACATTTAGTGTACACAAATTAGATCTATATCATTCGTGGCTACCAAGGAATATATTTAAAGTTTTTGTGCCCAGGATTAAGATTTTATTTTCCATTCAACCAGTTTGTGCAGCTCAGGCCTGTGATTATGGAGTGATAAAGAATAATTGTCACAATGGCTCCAGATTTCTATTGCAATATAAACACAAGGGAGGGCTGTATGATGCGGAGGGACAGCGAAGACGCTCATGACGTGATTGCCACTTCATTCCTGCCTAAGGGTGGTAACACCATGCAAGGAAGTACCAGCACTGCAAAGGAGCACAGTGTGACCATACCAGCCAATCATGTTCTATAAGACCCCAGCTAAAGGATTTCTGATTGGTTGGACTGGACATACACTGTATATATATATATATATATATATATATATATATATATATATATATATATATATATATATATATTTATATGCAGCAGAGGGAGACTAATGCAAGTGTGAGTAAGGGCCAGTTCACACCATATGCAGTCCAGTGCGTTTTTTTTTTTTTTCATGCATCAAAAAACGCATAGAAAGTAGGTTATATGGTCTTTAATGGCACAGTTCACACCAGTGCTTGTAGTTCCAGTGCCTTCCAGAAAAAAAAAGTAGAACATGCTGCATCTTTCCTGCACTGGAACGCTATAAAAAGCATTAAAAATGCACTGTAACACACATTTCCTTCTTTAAGTTTAAGAAAAAAGAGGGAGAAAAAATGCACTGGACTGCATAAAAAATGCATCAAAAACGCACTGGAACTCGTCAAACACGCGCATGCAGACAAGCATCTGCACTGCGTTTCTATGGTGTGAACCGGCCCTAAGTGTGTGGTTTGGGGTGGAGGGGGAATGTAATCAAGGACAGGTTATAGAGATGAGGAGAGGGGGAGATGTTCTATAGTCCAGAAGGTGAGAGCTGAAGTTAGGGGCATACTGGATTTCTGTGTACTGAAATGGCCTACTCTGCTTTCACTGCACACTGTGAGCTTCTCACATTGTGCATCAGAAGCCACAGCAGGTCAGATACAGTCTGCCTCATTGCCTTGCTGGAGGACATCCAGCATCATCTGGGGTAATTGGATTTCAGTTCTTGGAGGTTCAGCATGACATGTGGGCGTTACCAAGGCCTTCCTAGGAACGCCCACTCCTCCAGACTGACACACACCCATCAAAGCAATATGATATTTGCATAACTCCTCCCACTTCTTGCAACAGTGCTAATGGGTCTTTAGAGGAGTACTGAAGTGGGTATTATCTAGGGTAGTCTGCATGCAAATTCAGCCTACCTAGGAACGCCCACTCCTCTAAACACCCGCTCATCAAGGCGTTATGATATTTGCATAACTCCTCCCACTGCTTGCATCTGGACTAAGAGCCAGTTCACAACATACAAATGCAGTCCGGAAGCATTTCAGATACTTTTCTGCATGCACGTTTTTGGTGCGTTTTTGATGCGTTCCAGTGCGTTTTCCCCCCTCTTTTTTCCTAACCTTAAATAAGGACATGTGTGTTTCAGTGCGTCTTTACAGCATTTTACAGCTTTCCAGTGCAGCAAAAATGCAGCATGTTCTACTTTTTTTTCTGGAACTGGAGCGCACTGGAACTGCAATCACTGGTGTGAACTATGCCAGCCCTCAAATTTTCCACTCGCCTACTCGCATTTTGCGAGTGGAAAATGAGGGCTTACGAGCTGGGCTGCCTGCCTGGGAGAGGGGGGGGGAGCACCACTGGCGGGCTTAATTGGGAGCCGTTCTCCCAGCGATCGCCCCGGGAAGGAAGAGGAGAGCCGCGGGATAGCACGCTGTTACCGGCACTGACACAGCACCGCCTTCTCCTGAACTGCACCTGTGATAGACAGAACGCCGGTCCAATGCTGGGAGTCGTTCTATCTATCACAGGCACGGGGTCAGGAAGAAGCGGGGCTGTGTCGAGCAGAGCGGAGACAATTATAATGTAAGCGCCGGTAACAGCGTGCTATCCGCGGCTCTCCTCTTCCTCCAACCATGCGTTCCTCTGCCCAGGCGAGGCTGCATTGGGCACAGTGAGGCTGATATGGGCACAGTGTGGCTGCAATGGGCACAGTGAGGCTGATATGGACACAGTGTGGTTGCAATGGGCACAGTGAGGCTGATATGGGCACAGTGTGGCTGCAATGGGCACAATGTGGTTGCAATGGGCACAGTGAGGCTGATATGGGCACAGTGTGGCTGCAATGGGCACAGTGTGGTTGCAATGGGCACAGTGATGCTGATATGGGCACAGTGTGGTTGCAATGGGCACAGTGAGACTGCAATGGGCACAGTGAGGCTGATATGGGCACAGTGTGGTTGCAATGCGCACAGTGTGGTTGCAATGGGCACAGTGAGGCTGCAATGGGCACAGTGAGGCTGATATTGGCACAGTGAGGCTGCAACGGGCACAGTGAGGCTAAAATGGGCACAGTGAGGCTGCAACGGGCACAGTGAGGCTGATATGGGCACAGTGAGGCTGCAACAGGCACAGTGTGGTTGCAATGCGCACAGTGTGGTTGCAATGTGCACAGTGTGGTTGCAATGGGCACAGTGAGGCTGCAATGGGCACAGTGAGGCTGCAACGGGCACAGTGAGGCTGCAACGGGCACAGTGAGGCTGCAACGGGCACAGTGAGGCTGCAACGGGCACAGTGTGGCTGCAACGGGCACAGTGTGGTTGCAATGGTGGGCAAAGTGTGGCTGCAATAGTTAGTGGGCACAGTGTGTCTGCAAAGGTGGGCACAGGTGAGGCTGCATTGATGAGCACTTTTATTTTCTTTGCCATCTGTGTCCCATTGCAGAGCTTTCCCTTCACTTCCTGTCCCATAGCCAAACAGGAAGTCAGAGGAATTCCCTGTAAATAATTAAGTAGATCCCTTGGGGACCCCCCCCCCCCAGTTCACCAGAGCTAGTGCCCCCATTGGAAGATTTCCCCTCTATTTCTTTTCTGGGGACAACCCAAAATGTGTGATTTTCTTTCACTTTCAATGATAATGGTAAACAGGAGAAATAGAGAGGGGTAACCTCCTTCAAGGGGACACAGACCGCAATAAAAATGGACAGGGGTTCTAATTCCTCTCCCCTCTATACAAAACTACACAAAAAGCTGTGCCTTTAGTTATACAGTGGAACCTCGGATCGCAAGTAACGCAGTTAACGAGCGTTTCGCGATACGAGCTATTGTTTTTTTAAATCCTGACTCCATTTGCGAGTGTTGTCTTGTAAAATTAGCAGGATTCAAGCCTCTGCAGTGTGCAGTACCGCATTTGGCCAGAGGTGTGGGGGCGCCGGTGACATTCTGAGCCGTTCGGAAATACTCAGAAACACTCGGAAATACTCAGTTCCCGAGTGTTTCCGAATGCATCCGAGCGATCTCCAAGTATTTCCAAGTCTCTCTGGCAATCGCCCCCCCCGGCCACATGCGGTATTGCATGCAATAGAAGTCAATGTGGAACGAATTATCTTCATTTCCATTTACTTCTATGGGGAAACTCGCTTTGATATGCAAGTGCTTTTCATAATCCAAGGTTCCACTGTAATTTAAACGTTAGCAAACCCTCACATACACCAAGTGAAGTGACTGGCCTCAGGTGATACACAGAGATGAAACAAATCCTCCTACATAAGGTTGTACCTGTTTATCTGCAGTCTTCTCTTCTCTACAGCTGTTCAAAGTGTTGAATTTATAAAGCTTGTCTGAGAGTTCAGAAAAAAAAGGGGTGGAGAACCAAAGCTACACTCTGGAAAGCTCAGAGAGGAGAGTTCTGAGAGCTGATTGGAGGGAAGATACATGCCCCCCGCTTCACACAGCACACAGGAACAGAGCTGAGGCTGTCAATCAGCTGGAGGTCCCTCCCCTGTCACCATTTATCTCTTGGTGTCAGGAGAAGTTGTCAGAAGTGACTCATGCTGATAGCAGAGGAACGAGGCAGCAGACAGAAATGACACTCAGGGGTTGATTTACTAAAAGCAACTGGACTGTGCACTTTGTAAAGCGCAGTTGCTCCAGGGCTTAGTAAATGAGATAAATCTTCACTTTGCAAAGAATACCCAAGGAAAATATATATATAAAAAAAGCATTTTTGCTTGCACACAATTGGATGATGGAAGTCAGCTGAGCTTTAGTTTACATTTACTAAGCTAAGTGCACAGTCTATTTGCCTTTAGTAAATGAACTCTTTAGTGCTCTGGATTAGAACACACTATAGAGGGATATTGTTCAGATTTCATGTCTGAGATTTACAATCACTTTAATTTGTTCGCTATTATATGCATGTCTACAGAAAACGTCACATAGACTGGAGGTTCCCTTTTAATAAAGGCATCAGGACTATTAATCTATAGAGATTTGATTTCACATCGATCGGCGTCCTAATTCATAGACTGTAATATGAAGGGCTCTGATAGACAATGATGTGAAAACAAGTTCTTCATCGAAAATTAAAAGCGATGAGCGAGCTGGCGAGGAGGGGGGCGGTGTACGGGGAGCGGAGTATAATCCAATCACAGCGGAGGAGGTGATTGTGTTGCAGGCTCTGGGTGACCCCCAAACTGATATAGAAGAAGAATGAAAAGCTTCTAATAATGAGTGGAATCAGTTTAGGGCGGAGGGGTCTGGGCGCGGTTTTACAGTCGGTCCTCCCGCCAATAATGTGGTTTATGGGACTGAGAATGACAATGCTGGACCGGGATACAAATCAATGGGAATGGCAGGACCGGCTCTGTGCCATGAGCTGCCAATTTAGCTTCACTGTAGACATGTCCGTTTAGTTCCGAATTGAAATTCGGACGAATTTTCAATTTTTTTTGGAAGTATCCGAATTTCCGAATTACAATAGTACCGAATTTTAAACGAATCCTAAATAACAAAAAAAAAACAAACATTTGGACGAAATTCGAATTGGAATCGGTTTTCGAAACGTTTTTTGAATACTTTTTGAATTTGAAAAGCTTACAAATTGGAATAGTTTTCGAATTGGAAAAAATACAAAAAATGAGTGTAGCGCTAAAAAATGTGACCATATAAGTGGAAACATATGTGCATGTGCCTAAAAAAGAACAGTGCACTAAAATGAATGAACTGGTTACTAAAAATAACCAGTAACACACAAAAAAATATTACAGTGAAAAATACAATGAATATGTAAAAAATGTCAGTGGATATGACACAAACTGTCTTAGTAAAACACAGAATAATAACACAAATAGTGTATCAATGTCCAAATAGGTATGTAGAAATGGAAAAAGTTCTTTCTCCCCAGTATCCAGATAGAATTTAAAGATATGATATGGAAGGACTGGTTGGTACGCCTGTAGACACTTCAAAGGAATTCACAAAGAAGAAGTTGGGCACTCTTACCAGATATGATGGACACTCATGCCATACGGCTGTGAGTCAAACGAGCTCAAAGTCCTTGGTTCCTGGTAGTGCGAAGATGCCACGCTGGGCACACTGATCGATTTGCGACTCCAGATGATATTGACAAGCAGCAGTGAACACCCGACAGTCAAGCCAATCCAAGGGATGATGGTATCAGTGAACAATCATCAGTGCCCAGATATAAAATGAAAAAGAAAAAATGGGCTCCATATGGTGCAGGTCAACCAAACATGGTGGTTTATTGAGGTAAAATATCCTACAGCGGAATGCTGGATATATCATAAAAAAAAGAGATCACAAAAAAACGATTAAGAGAATAAAAGCAAAGTGGGAAGCTAAGAGGTGCTGGCCCGACGCGTTTCGACTCAAAAGGTCTTCCACTGGGGCACTGATGATTGTATCATCATCTCTTGGATTGGCTTGACTGTTGGGTGTTCACTGCTGCTTGTCCATATCATCTGGAGTTGCAAATGGATCAGTGTGCCCAGCGTGGCATCTTCGCACTACCAGGAACTTTGACTTTGAGCTCGTTTGACTCACAGCCGTATGGTATGTGTGTCCATCATATCTGGTAAGAGTTCCCAACTTCTTTGTGAATTCCTTTGAAGTGTCTACAGGCGTACCAACCAGTCCTTCCTGATCCTATGTTTAAATTCTATCTGGATACTGGGGAGAAAGAACTTTTTCCATTTCTACATACCTATTTGGACATTGATACACTATTTGCGTTATTATTCTGTGTTTCACTAACACAGTTTGTGTCATATCCACCAACATTCTTTACATTTTCATTGTATTTTTCACTGTAATATTTTTTGTGTGTTACTGGTTATTTTTAGTAACCAGTTCATTCATTTTAGTGCACTGTTCTTAACTGTACTGAATACGATAAACTAAAAAGACCTAAACAGGAGGGTGGGACTTTGAATGAGGCGCGAGGTGTGTAGAGCCAAGCGCCTCCATCCCCGATAATTTGGACAAGGAACAAAAAAGGTGGGACTTTAAATGAAACATGCACTCCAGGTGACAACACCGCCACCATGAATATGGCAGGTACCCAAAAATAGAGCAGAACCAAAAACGTTAGGTAGAAGCATCACATGACATCAATTGGCATAAAATGATTTAATAATGTAAGATTGTAAAAAAGGTACACATTGTAACATGGTCCATATTGGTACTATAAACAACCTAGATCTAAGAGAGCCGAGTCTTACATAAAATGTATCATAAATACAAAAATAGGTTTATATTGTAAACATTGTATATTGTAAACATTGTAGAAAGCAGTTTCATAGATAGCAGGTCTCAATAACAATCCATTGTATTCTTAGTTGGTAAAAAATATATCCAATTTAAATGTAAAATAGAAATAGAGATAAAAGCTGATGCAATTATAAACAACGGGGGGGCCAAGTAATGGCTCGTAATCCCATAGTAGAACAACTTAATTGGTTCATGCCATAAATAATGTAGATAGCCAAGTTCACTGAGGTGTGTCTCCATAGTAGATGATTATAGTCATCGTTGATTGGTAAGGTCCAATTGGTATGTATATAGTAGTAGAGTAATATGATATAAACGTAGGGGCATCTATTGGCTCAACGCGTTTCGTGGCGAACGCCACTCTTGAGGAGCAAGTATGAGGTAGGTGTCTATGAGTATTAAAAAACATCCATATTAGAAAACATCTAAAATAATGAATATTGTATATTCAATCTGTGTAAGTGTGGAGGAGGGGAGGAGAGAGGAGAAGCGGGGGGGTAGAGCCCGATTTTATATGCTACTTACTGGTACTCCTATGAGGTTGGGCATAGGCGTGGAAGGCTGGGGGCCAACCGGCGGAACATCAGCTTGTTGGGAGCTGAGGTGGACTGGCCCAGAGCACACAGATGGAGGTCCGAATACAAACAGCAATCCCCAAAGAGGAATCCCCATGGATGCGGAAATGGGTGTGATGCCAAGTGATAGCCATCTATGAACAAAGGGATATATAGTGAGTATGTATGTGTGTGTATATATGTGAGATGGTGACTGGTGTGAGTGGTGGTAAAAACGTAAATGTATGTGGGGAAGTGACTAATGTGAGTGGTGAAAAAAGTGTGTTGGTGCAAGTGTTGATCAAGAAGCAAGGAAAGATAGCAGAGAGTGGGAACAGTGTAAAGTTGTGGGAAGAAGGAACGCCAAAGGGGAAGAAAAGGAGAGGAAAGGAAAGACAAGGGATGGTGAAAAAACCAAGAGAGTTACCTGGGAGAGGTGTGGGCCATGTGAACCGGGAGTGCATGCAAACCATGGGGATGACCAGCGTGTGGGGGCTGGGAATGAATCGGAAGGAGTATATACACTCCAATGTGGTCATGGGTGTCCACCAACGGCACGCTGGCAGCCAATAGGAGGCGATGGCGCCAAACAGCTGAGCAGCGGCAGCTGCCCACTGTCTGATGGTCATCATCTCGTGTAGGATGCTAGATGGAATCGACAGCGGCGGCGCGCCGACGTCACAGAGAGTGACGCAGTGCGTGTCGGCGCCGGAAGCGTGACGTCGATGCGCAATTGGGCGTGCACCCGATCCTCCACGTCACTCAAAGTGAGGAGAGGGGGAAAAAGGGGAGGACCCCAGGAGCGCATCGCAGCTCCCAAGAATAGGCCAAGCGGCCGGCAGGGCCCGACCAGCCCACCTCCCAACCCAACACAGTAGCAACACATAGGGACAGCGTGGCTAAGCACACGCAATAAGAATAATAGTGAGGAGCAGTAGCATAGTGAGATAGACTCCTCCAGACTGACACCAAAGAAAGAAAACGAGGTACACAGTGTAAAAATTAGTTGATGCTTGAATATGGAAGAGGCACCTAAATATATAAAAATAATGGACAATACCAATATTTAAATAATGTAAAGAGGTAAGGGGTGCATGTTTCCATCCCTTAATGAATACGATAAACTAAAAAGACCTAAACAGGAGGGTGGGACTTTGAATGAGGCGCGAGGTGTGTAGAGCCAAGCGCCTCCATCCCCGATAATTTGGACAAGGAACAAAAAAGGTGGGACTTTAAATGAAACATGCACTCCAGGAGACAACACCGCCACCATGAATATGGCAGGTACCCAAAAATAGAGCAGAACCAAAAACGTTAGGTAGAAGCATCACATGACATCAATTGGCATAAAATGATTTAATAATGTAAGATTGTAAAAAAGGTACACATTGTAACATGGTCCATATTGGTACTATAAACAACCTAGATCTAAGAGAGCCGAGTCTTACATAAAATGTATCATAAATACAAAAATAGGTTCATATTGTAAACATTGTATATTGTAAACATTGTAGAAAGCAGTTTCATAGATAGCAGGTCTCCTTAACTGTACTGAACCCTACGGACTAAGACTGGGATGCCATTAACCACTTAACGACCAGCCACCGTCGTTATTCGTCGGTACTTTGACGTGGAATACCGTTGTTATGGCAGCAGATGGCTGCCATAACCCCGGTATCCTCTTAAATGTCAGGCGGCTGGCTTTCAGATAAAATTGGTCTCTGCAGCGTATTTGCCGCAAGATCACTTTTATCAGTGGCGTGAGAGGTGACCCCCCCCCCCCCCCAACTCCCACTGCGCTCTGGTCATCTCCACCGCTTACCGGAGACGATCGGGTCCTCTCCCCTGTGAGGCTGGAGGCCGAGTGAAGGAAAGATGGCCGCCACTCGGCTCCATAACATTGGATGATGGAAGCGACGTCAAACGTCACTTCCGCCCAATGGTCTTAAAAGGGAATTTTTTTAATTTTTTTTTTTTATTTATTATTATTGCATTCTAGTGTAAATATGAGATCTGAAGTCTTTTTGACCCCACATTACCCCACATGACTCTCACATTAAAAAAGGTCCTGTCATACTTTTTTTCTATTACAAGGGATGTTTACATTCCTTGTAATAGTAATAAAAGTGACCCAATTTTTTTTTTTTTAAAGGACAGTGTAAACATAAAAAGTAAAATAAATAAAAAAGAAATAAATTAAAGCGTTCCGGCGAGCTCGCACGCAGAAGCGGGCGCATATGTATGTCGCAAACACGTATAAAAACGGTGTTAAACCACACATGTGAGGTATCACCATGATCGTTAGAGCGAGAGCAATAATTATAGCCCTAGACCTCCTCTGTAACTCAAAACTAATGAACTGTAGACATTTTTAATTGTCGCCAATGGAGATTTTTAAGTGCCAAAGTTTGTCGCCATTCCAAGAGCGGGCGCAATTTGGAAGCATGACATGTTGGGTATTTACTCGGCGTAAAATCATCTTTCGCGATATAGAAAAAAATTGGTCTAACTTCACTCCTGTCTTAGTTTTTAATTTAAAAAATTTTATTTTTTCCCAAAAAATTGCGCTTGTAAGACAGCTGCGCAAATACGGTGTGACGTAAAGTATTAAAAGGACCGCCATTTTGTTCTCTAGGGTGTCTGGAAAAAAAAAAAAAAAAAAAATATATATATATATATATATATATATATATATATATATATATATATATATATATATATATATATATATATATCCAAAGCTTTTTTTCAGTAGGAACGTGGTGGAACGCAGTTCCGGCACCTCCAGAAATGAATATATGCCAGGTGTGCTGGGGTGTGCTGGAGGGTCTATTGATGCTTGCTGTTGGGGGATCTATTTTTGTGTGGAGGTCTATTGTTGATAGTCTCATGTTGCTGCGAGGGATCTACTGTTAAGGGAGAGGTCTTTTGTTGCTGCCTCCTACAGGGTCTATTGATGCAGTCTGCTGGGACATATGTTGCTGCCGTTGGTCTATTGTTGCTGGGGTGATATTTTGTTGTGTGGGGGCTCTATTTTTGCTGGGGTGACGTCTATCATTGCTGGGGGGGGAGGTCTACTGTTGCTGGGGTAAGGTCTATTGTTGCTCACTGCAGGGGATCTATTTTACTGTCTTTCTTTGTTATCATTAACAAATTCCCTGCAAATCACTTAGTAGCAAAAATGATACTTGGGTCTGTATTCTCTAAAATGGGCGGTACTGGGAGGTCGGTAGGAGGTGGAACCAAGGAACGGCACTTAGGGACGGATAGGGAGCAGAAACGAAGGGTGAAGGGTGGGGTTCCTGCACCTATTCTCTGAGAAAAAAAGCCCTGTATATATCAGCTCTCAAAATTTCCACTCGCCTGCTCGCATTTGGTGAGTGGAAATTAGTTGAGGGAGAGTGTGGAGCAGGGGCAGACTGGGCCGACAGTTTCCTGGCTGATAGTTTCTGGCAGAAGCAATCAGCCAGGAAACTGTCGGGAGGAGAGTCGGCCAGATCACACACAGAGGGGATCTCCCGCTGTGACACAGCTTGTATATGAAATGCCCACCACTGTCAAACAAAGTCCCACCTCCTGGACCGGCTCCTATGATCGATAGCACACTGGTCCAATGCTGGTCTAGGAGGCGAGACTTTGACAGCGGCCGGCGTTTCATATACAAGCTGATTTACAGCAGGAGATCCCCGCTCTGTGAGATCCAGCTGGCAATCTTCCCGATTCCTCCCTGTGATCCCTGCTACATTGATGGGCACTGATGAGGCGGCACTGATGAGCTTTATGTTAATATTGTTGTAAAGTTGCAACCTAGTAGTGTAACCTAATTCGGCATAAAACATTAACAGTGTCATTTCAGACTGTCATTTACAAGGGCGTGTTTAGGGGCGGGGTAGGGTATGGATTGGGCGGGGCAACTGGTGGCGAGTAACTCTTAAGGCCTGGCTAGTAGCTCAGGACTCAAAATTTTGAGCCCTGAATATATAATGTTTGGGGGTTCATAAAGAAAACGAGAAACCCCCTAACGGGGCTTTAATGCAGCCAATAATGTGATGTAATACACAATGAGTAGATAATCAAAGATAATTTTTATTGGTACAAAAAATATATAGATAGTAAATTCTGACATTAAAAAGTCAGGACATGAACTGGAGTACAAAATTGATAAAAAAAAACAATACCCATAACAGGGGACAGTGTATAGTAAAATAAACCCTAGGCAACAAGATCTAAGTTGTAGAAGTCTGACGCGTTTCGACCCCAATGGTTCTTCTTCAGAGGATAGATGTATGACAACAGTCACGTTGCTCTTAATAGTTATAGATGACCATAATTATCTACTCATTGTGTATTACATCACATTATTGGCTGCATTAAAGCCCCGTTAGGGGGTTTCTCGTTTTCTTTATGCATCTTGTGGGGTGTGCAGCCCTTTCGTCTGTACTCCCCTGAGTGTCCCCCTTTCTATAATGTTTGGGGATTCTAAGTATTTTTCTAGCAAAAAAAATGATTTTTAACTTGTAAACAACAAGTGTCAAAAAGAGGCTCGGTCCTAAAGTGGTTAAAGTTCATGTGCGTAAAGGCAGGCGTCCCAATACTTTTGGCAATATAGTGTACCTTGGTAGACAAGGGATTAAAACAAATGTCTTTTTAGGAGCTTTCCCCTTTAAATGGCGCGCTCCTCGGTATGGAGATCGGCGTGAATTGTTCTTTGCGCTCTATAAATCGCTCTGGAATAAGCTAGATAGGGGAATGAAATAGTGAGGAGACCATACACCTCGCAGGACGGGGAGAGGGCTGAAGACGGAACTACATTTGTATCGGTGACAGTAAAATTTGTAAGCCGGTGATTAATGACGCCCCGGCAACGAGGGAATTCATCGCCCGCTTACATTTCTTCTGTAAATGATTGAAAAGCAAATGAGTCGAGCTGTGCAATAAAAATGTGATTTTCAAGTAAGGAGCGTCAATATTTATGCTGCGTCCAATCCTCCTGAGTCCGGCGCTCCCCTGCGACCTCCTGTCTACACCACTCCGAATATACTGAGACAGCAAGACTGGGATTGCTTGCCTTGGAGTAATTGAAGAGTAAGAGCCAGATCTGCGTACGGTAACCCCTTCCTGACTTGGCGGCGATCTGTGCCGTCCTTTTCAGAGTGATTACAGTCTAAAGGCTTTTTTATTTTTTAGACGTATACCAAGTTCTATTACGTGATGTAGCAGTCTATTTCTTTCTGCCATTTGATTGTACAGTTTTGTTCTATTTTAAATGCCGCATTATGTTTTGACATACCTCTTTACACTCACCTTTGGGCGCTTGCTGACTTGGCACCATCCACAAGCAGCTTAGCTCTTTAATAAAACACAGAAAGTTGAAGTCAACCCAATTTTATTTCAGCTAACTGCAGTACAGATGATGTGTTTCCAGTCTTTTAGGCCACATTCACACTTGTGTGACTTGCCATGCGACTTTGGACCCCATGTGTCCCAATGAGAAGCGTTCATATTTGTGCATCTTTAAAGTAGTTCATGCACTACTTTGGTCCGGCTTTCATGAGACTTTAGGGCCATAGACTACAACATAAACCCTGAAAGTTGCATGAAAGTTGCACCTACATGATATACATGTGACTTGTGTGCGACTTTGTAAAGCACAATCACATAGTCTGCTTTTTGATCCCTATCCCAGCCCATCCCTTCTGCAGAGAAGTCCCTCCTGAGCAAGTTGTTCATCCATCGCTGTTCCTAGTGTCTCTTCTGCAAGGGAAATGAGCTCTAACCCTAGCCATAACCCTAACCTTAGTCATAACTCTACCCTAGCCATAACCCTAACCCTAGCCATAACTCTACCCTAGCCATACCCCTAACCCTAGCTATAAACCTAACCCTAGCTATAAACCTAACCCTAGCTATAACCCTAACCCTAGCTACAATCCTAACCCTAGCTATAAACCTAACCCTAGCTATAACCCTAGCCATAACCCTAACCCTAACCCTAGCTTTAAACCTAACCCTAGCTATAACCCTAGCCATAACCCTAACCCTAACCCTAGCTATAAACCTAACCCTAGCTATAACCCTAGCCATAACCCTAACCCTAACCCTAGCTTTAAACCTAACCCTAGCTATAACCCTAGCCATAACCCTAACCCTAACCCTAGCTTTAAACCTAACCCTAGCTATAACCCTAACCCTAGCTTTAAACCTAACCCTAGCTATAACCCTAACCCTAGCTATAATCCTAACCCTAGCTATAACCCTAACCCTATCTTTAAACCTAACCCTAGCTATAACCCTAACCCTAGCTATAATCCTAACCCTAGCTATAATCCTAACCCTAGCTATAAACCTAACCCTAGTCATAAACCTAACCCTAGCTATAACTCTAACCCTAGCTATAACCGTAACTCTAGTCATAAACCTAACCCTAGCCATAACCCTAACCCTAGCCATAACCCTAACCCTAGCTATAACCCTAACCCTAGCTATAACCGTAACTCTAGTCATAAACCTAACCCTAGCCATAACCCTAACCCTAGCTATAACCCTAACCCTAGCCATAACCCTAACCCTAGCCATAAACCTAAACCTAGCTTTAAACCTAACCTTAGCTATACTCCTATCCCTAGCCATAACCCTAACCCTAGCTATAACCCTAACCCTAGTCATAACCCTAACCCTAGCCATAAACCTAAACCTAGCTTTAAACCTAACCTTAGCTATAATCCTAACTCTAGCCATAACCTTAACCCTAGCTATAACCCTAAACCTAGCCATAACCCTAACCCTAGTTATAACCCTAACCTTAGCTATAATCCTAAACCTATCCATAACCCTAACGCTAGCTCTAACCCTAGCTATAAACCTAACCCTAGCCATAACCCTAACCCTAGCTGTAACCCTAACCCTAGCCATAAACCTAAACCTAGCTTTAAACCTAACCTTAGCTATAATCCTATCCCTAGGATAGGATTATAGCCATAACCCTAATCCTAGCTATAACCCTAACCCTAGCCATAGACCTACCCCTAGCCATAACCCTAACCCTAGATGCAAATAAATTGGAATAAACAGCGCTTGTAAGATATAGAGCAACAAAGCCTTAGGGCAATGAACAGTGAAATCAATAAAAAACAACATTTTGTAGCAGCTTTCACATGGGTACTAGACCCTGAAATATGAAAAAACAATATAAACAGCGCTTGCAAAACGTGAATAAGTACAATTAATACACCATAATGTACATGATTTGCATGAATGACTATATTAGTAAAGTGCTAAGTGCTTAAAAGGTGCTCAAAAAGTGCATAAGTGCTTCATTGTTATTGCTGGTGCTCCACAATTAAACTGTGCCATGTGCCACACTCCCCTATTGTGACCCCACTCACCAAATGGCAAGGACCCACAGCTTTGCAGTCTGGGGTCAAAAAGGCTTGGATCCAATCAGATCGATTAGGAGACAAATGTTTTCTCTGGGGACTCTGTGCTGGTTTCCATAAGTATTCGAAGGTGCTCAATCATGATCATGTGGGAGACAGAGAAGGAACCAATAGTGAAGTACTGTATTGAAAGGTATCTACAAGAGACCAAAACACAACAGACATCAGCATGAAGCTCCGGGTGTGCCGCTGGTCAGCGTGCGTTCCACAGAGGGCGGAAATTATGTCAGTGGTTCGGGAGACGAAAGTGCATCAACGCGTTTCACCCCTCCTCCAGGGCATCATCAAGGACATCACTTCCAGTTTCGTGTAGTCTAATTTATACCCAAGAATGGGTCCCTCCTCTCGCACAATCCAATAGGTTTATGCCTATTGGATTGTGCGAGAGGAGGGACCCATTCCCCCTCGCAGCACAAATCTTCTTCCCCCCCATCCTCTCTCCCAACACAAACCCCCCTAAATCAACACTCTTACCCCCCCACACACACACAAATTTCTCCTCCTAGAACACGTGTCAAACACAAAGCCTGTGGGGCAAATCCAGCCCACCAGGTCAATTTATGTGGCCCTTGTACTTCTCCTGCAGCTGCGGCACCCCCCTCATCTTCACCCCTACCTTGTCTCAACAGTCAGCAGCAGAGAGAAGGACAGAACTCCTACTACAGATTCATTCACTGTTGTAACACACCTGGGTGAGATCGGAGTGCACTCTCTGTGACCCAAGCCCACCCTATATTGAAACCTATTAGAGCCTCTGGCTCTAATCGGTGCTTCAAAAAAATAGCCCCCCCCCGCATTGGAATCCATGTGCCAGTGTCTTGAAAGGGGCCGGATGCATGGATGGAGGGAGGGGCAGCGGTGCCCATGAACCCTTAATGGACGGGCCGTCCCTGCTCAGCAGTCAGCAGCAGAGAGGAGGACAGAACTTCTTCTACAGATCCTGTGTCTCGCTATACAGCCATAGCACCCCCTTGTCCCTGCCTCCCCTTGTCTCAGCATTCAACAGACTCCGGCAGCTGACTCCAGCCCGCCCCTGGTCCTCCTCCAGGCCCTGCACATTCTGCTTCTGAGCTCCACCCATAGCTTTTTCCCAGAAGCAGCACATGTGATATGAAGGAGGGTGGGGGACTTTTGTCTTCTGATGATGTGGGTACCTTGTCTTCTGATGATGGGGGGCCCTTGTCTTCTGATGATGGGGGGCCCTTGTCTTCTAATGATGGAGGACTCTTGTCTTCTGATGATGGGGGGCCCTTGTCTTCTAATGATGGAGGACTCTTGTCTTCTGATGATGGGGGGCCCTTGTCTTCTGATGATGGGGGGCTCTTGTCTTCTGATGATGGAGGACTCTTGTCTTCTGATGATGGGGGAATCTTGTCTTCTGATGATGGGGGAATCTTGTCTTCTGATGATGGGGGACTCTTGTCTTCTGATGATGGGGGTACCTTGTCTTCTGATGATGGAGGAATCTTGTCTTCTGATGATGGGGGACTCTTGTCTTCTGATGATGGGGGGCCCTTGTCTTCTGATGATGGGGGAATCTTGTCTTCTGATGATGGGGGACTCTTGTCTTCTGATGATGGGGGGCCCTTGTCTTCTGATGATGGGGGACTCTTGTCTTCTGATGAAGGGGGGCTCTTAGTCTTCTGATGATGGGGGCTCTTGTCTTCTGATGATGGGGGACTCTTGTCTTCTGATGATGGGGGCTCTTGTCTTCTGATGAAGGGGGGCTCTTGTCTTCTGATGATGGGGGAATTTTGTCTTCTGATAATGGGGGGCTCTTGTCTTCTGATGATGGGGGATTCTCGTCTTCTGATGATGGGGGGCTCTTGTCTTCTGATGAAGGGGGGCTCTTGTCTTCTGATGATGGGGGAATTTTGTCTTCTGATAATGGGGGGCTCTTGTCTTCTGATGATGGGGGATTCTCGTCTTCTGATGATGGGGGGCTCTTGTCTTCTGATGACGGGGGGCTCTTGTCTTCTGATGATGGGGGCTCTTGTCTTCTGGTGACGGGGGGCTCTTGTCTTCTGATGATGGAGGCTCTTGTCTTCTGATGATGGGGGACTTTTGTCTTCTGATGATGGGGGGGCTCTTGTCTTCTGATGATGGGGGGCTCTTGTCTTCTGATGATGGGGGACTCTTGTCTTCTGATGATGGGGGGGCTCTTGTCTTCTGATGATGGGGGACTCTTGTCTTCTGATGATGGGGGGCTCTTGTCTTTTGATGATGGGGAGGCCCTTTTCTGATGATGGGGGGGCTCTTGACATCTAATGTAAGGGGTAGAGGTAAGCTAGTGTTACAGATACAGCTTGCTCTTTGAAGGCAACCATAATGCTGGTGCGGCCCACGATGAAATTGAGTGTGACACCCCTGTCCTAGAATAATACTTACCCCCAGCTGCTCCCCCAAATTCCCCCTTTCAGCACAAATCCCCTCCCCCAATCTCCTTGTGGCACCCCCTCCGCCACCTCACATGATACCACAGTGCCCAGGACAGCCTCCCCTCCTGCCCACCCCTTGTCCCGACCCTGGGGTCCAGCTCCCAGTATGCTTCGGTCACACTGAATCCAACTTTGAAAGCAGGCGACTTCACTTGAGCAAGTCACATGTCAGTGCGACTTGGAAGACATCTGTGCGACTCCATGCACAGAAGTCTATGCAAGTTGCACTTGAACTTGCAAGAAGTAGTGCAGGAACTGCTTTTAAAATCAGTGCGACTCCAATGGAGTCAGAGCCGCATCGATTTGACCGCTTCCATTGCGGACAACAGGGTGCGACTTGTCATGCGATTTGAAACGATCGTATTGCATGACAAGTCTCACTGGTGTGACCGGGTCATATCAGATTAGTGATCCTGTTGCTGCCAGCAACTTGCCAGTAGCGGGATTACCAAGAACAGCTCTCTGCTGCCGCTACAGTGCTGCTCTATGGTCGTTCACAATGCCGCAAAAGCCAGCATGAGGCAGCGATGTAGCGACACCTCGCTGGTGTGGCTAGAAAGTGAACGATACCAGAAAAAGGATGGCTAGTGTGATATGGCCCTAAGTGTGATCATAGCAAAGGGTGTGCAGAGTGACAGCTGGAAGCTGTGCTGGGAGTTCCAGAGCCTGACTCCGCCCACTAGACTCCACCTAGAACCGAAGACCCACTTGTAGGATCACCTTTTCTTTTTATATTCAAAATCTGAATTTGTATTACTATTATTATTATTATTGTGTTTTTAGAAGGACAGTAGTGGGGTTCTCATCACTGAGTTGATTCATCGATCGGTCACATTACCACCGCCGACCCCGGCGTACGAAGATCCATTGGAGCGCTCTCTGAAATACATGGAAAAACACAACGTCCTGCAGATTTTCCAGGTAAAGCGGCTTCCGTAATAAATCAGTGTAAAGGGCAGTGATGATGTCTAAAGTTCATAACTCCCCAATCTCTATGAAGAACACTTTATAATCGATCCTCTATATAGAAACTTTATATATTTGTAAAGACTGAGCCCTGGATAGGTGAAGGATTGTGGAGCAACACTGCCTCTTAGTGGTCATCCTGTATATTGCAGTGTGTATTTTATAATACTAATTAAAGTGTAAGTGTTGGCAGATATAACATATCCTTGGGCACTTTTACCCCCTTCTTGCCCAGGCGAATTTTAAGCTTTCAGCGCTCTCACACTTTGAATGACCATTGCGCGGTCATGGTACACTCTACCCAAACTACGCTTTTATCATTTTATTCACACAAATAGAGCTTTCTTTTGGTGGTATTTAAAGCGGAGTTCCACTCAAAAGTGGAACCTCCACTTATTCGTCTCCTCCTCCCACCTCCAGTGCCACTGTTTTGTCACATATGGCGACCCATCACATTTGGCTACCCGCTGGAGTGCGCATGCGCAACGCCGCCATATGCATTCCAACACTTTTAAAACTTTACGTTTTAAAAGTGTTAAAAGTGACAAAAAAAACTTTTAACACTTTATTTTTATTTTTTTGAAACACTTTTAAAAAAGTGTTAAAAGTGATAAAAGTTTTATAAGTGTTGGAACGCATATGGTGGTGTCGCGCATGCGCACTCCAGCGGGTAGTCAAATGTGATGGGTCGCCATATGTGAAGAAACACCACATTTGGCACCTTTCAGGGGGGGGGAGGGGGGAACAGGTATAATGATGGTCGGCGCTACTACAGTGATCACCACTATCCTTCGGGGTCTGGTGCTGAGCGACTGCTCTTCTGCATAATAACCACAAGGGGTCACTAGTGTAGCACCGACTACTACAGTGAGTCTCCGATTCCTCAGCGCGTCCATCAGGTATGGAATATGTATACTGACACTGCTCCAGGCTGGCCCAATGTAGCTACGCAATAAAATCCATGGAATTCAGCTTTTGGCTCCAAAGTCGTCGTGCAACTTCCTTACGACTACGCAGAAAAGTAGTGCAGGAACTTTTTTTTTTTTTTTTTTGTCGCTGCGGCTTGTGTCTCATTATTTAGATGCCACCCATTGAAATGAATGTGTTTTGACTTGTCATGCGACTTTGTGTAGCAAGTCTCATGATAAGTCGCAGCGATGTGAACCGTGGCCTAACCACTTGCCGACCCTGCTATAACCGAATGATGACTACAGGGTGGATGACTCCTCCTGACGACCTCCTGTGATCACACCCGATGCTGGGCGCAGGCGGTACGCTCTGTGATTGCTCCAGACTCAGCTGATCACAGATTGAGGTAAAGAGCCAATCAGCGGCTCTTTACTATGTGATCAGCTGTGTCCAATGACAGTTTATCATGGTTGTAAACAGAAGGCGGTTATTGGCACTCCATTCCTCAACTTGTCACCTATTAGTGCTGCCTATCAGTGCCACCTATTAGTAACCTTCAGTGTTGCCTATCAGTGCCTCCTCATTAGTGCCCACCAGTGCTGCCTCATCAGTGCCCCTTATCAGTGCCCCCTATCAGGGCCGCCTCATCAGTGCCGCCTATCAGTGCCCATCAGTGCTGCCTATCAGTGCCCATTACTGCCTCCTCATCAGCGTCACCTATTAGTGCCCTTCAGTGCTGCCTATCAATGCCCCCTATCAGTGCCCACCAGTGCTGCCTCATCAGTGCCGCCTATCAGTGCCACTTATCAGTGCTGCTACATGAGTGCCCATCAGTGCCCACCAGTGCCGCCTCATCAGTGCCCTTCAGTGCTGCCTATCAGTGCCTCCTCATCAGTGCCCACCAGTGCTGCCTCATCAGTGCCCCTTATCAGTGCCGTCTCATCAGTGTCCATGTGCCCCTATGAGTGCCGCCTCATCAGTGCCCATCAGTGTCACCTATCAGTGCCCATCAATGCCGCCTATCAGTGCCCAATACTGCCTCCTCATCAGTGTCACCTATTTGTTGCCTATCAGTGCCTCCTCATTAGTGCCCACCAGTGCTGCCTCATCAGTGCCCCTTATCAGTGCCCCCTATCAGGGCCGCCTCATCAGTGCCCATCAGTGCCGCCTATCAGTGTCCATCAGTGCTGCCTATCAGTGCCCATTACTGCCTCCTCATCAGCGTCACCTATTAGTGCCCTTCAGTGCTGCCTATCAATGCCCCCTATCAGTGCCCACCAGTGCTGCCTCATCAGTGCCGCCTATCAGTGCCACTTATCAGTGCTGCTACATGAGTGCCCATCAGTGCCCACCAGTGCCGCCTCATCAGTGCCCTTCAGTGCTGCCTATCAGTGCCTCCTCATCAGTGCCCACCAGTGCTGCCTCATCAGTGCCCCTTATCAGTGCCGTCTCATCAGTGTCCATGTGCCCCTATGAGTGCCGCCTCATCAGTGCCCATCAGTGTCACCTATCAGTGCCCATCAATGCCGCCTATCAGTGCCCAATACTGCCTCCTCATCAGTGTCACCTATTAGTGTCCTTCAGTGCTGCCTATCAGTGCCAACCAGTGCAGCCTCATCAGTGCCCATCAGTTTCGCCTATCAGTGCCCATTACTGCCTCCTCATCAGTGTCACCTATTAGTGCCCTTCAGTGCTGCCTATCAATGCCCCCTATCAGTGCCCACCAGTGCTGCCTCATCAGTGCCGCCTATCAGTGCCCCCTATCAGTGTTGCCTATCAGTGCCCATTACTGCCTCCTCATCAGAGTCTCCTATTAGTGCCCTTCAGTGCCTCCTCATCAGTGCCCATCAGTGCCGCCTATCAGTGCCCATCAGTGCTGCCTATCAGTGCCCATCAGTGCTGCCTATCAGTGCTGCCTATCAGTGCCCATTACTGCCTCCTCATCAGTGTCACCTATTAGTGCCCTTCAGTGCTGCCTATCAGTGCCCACCACTGCCGCCTCATCAGTGCCACCTATCAGTGCCCATCAGCAAAGGGTGAAAACAACCTGTTTGCAAAATTTTATAATAAACTGTTGAAAATGATTTATTTATTTTTCAAAATGCTCAATCTTTTTTCGTGTGAAAAAAAAGGATAAAAATGTCATTTGGGTACGGCGTTACATGACCGCGCAATTGTCGTTTAAAGTGTGAGAGCGCTGAGAGCTGAAAATGTGCCTGGGCAGGAAGGGGGTGAAGGTGCCCGGTAGGCACGTAGGTAGCCTGTAGGGAATTCCGAGGAGGTACAAAGACAAACAATTACAAGAATAAATGTGATGCTGGATCTGGTTATAAGAACTGGACTTATATTTAATAATGAGGAATGACATAGAGGTGAGCTCATCAATATATATATATAAATATATCCAATGTCAATATGAAGATTTGGTGCATAAAGAATGATTTTAGTACCCCCCCGGGAGGGGGGTTGTAGTTCCCCACGCGGGGGAGGGGGGTTGTAGTTCCCCCCCGGGAAGACCAGAAGTGCCGGAGCTGGGAAGAGTTTGAACTTGATGGGCATTTGTCTTTTTTATACCTAAATAAATATGTAAATGAGGAGCCCATTAATAGCAGAGAGCGGATAAGGTTCTGTTCTCTCCTCTATATACTGCAAGGTTACTCCATACCGCAGCCCACATTTTACGACCCATTCATAAAATGCACGCTGCGGCGAGGAGCCTGCTGTGTCCTTCAAAGTTTTTCTCTGCTTAATGCCGGTCACATGACTTTGACAGGTCACATGACTGGGCTCTCCTGCTGGCTTTTCTTTTCCCATTCATTTTAAGGGCCCATTCACACTAGCAATGCTCTCCGAAGAGTGATCCACATTTGGCTCATACCTCAGAAAACATTTAACGTGGTTGTAAACCTCAGACATGAAATGTGAACAAAGTATACCTCTTTAACCACTTCAGCCCAGGAAGGATTTACCCCCTTCCTGACCAGAGCACTTTTTGCGATTCGCCACTGCGTCGCTTTAACTGACAATTGCGCGGTCGTGCGACATGGCTCCGAAACAAAATTGACGTCCTTTTTTTCCCCACAAACAGAGCTTTCTTTTGGTGGTATTTGATCACCTCTGCGATTTTTATTTTTTGCGCTATAAACAAAATAAGAGCGACAATTTTGAAAATAATTGCATTATTTTTTCCTTTTTGCTATAATAAATATCCCCAAAAAATATATAAAAAGACATTTTTTTCCTCAGTTTAGGCCGATACGTATTCTTCTACATATTTTTGGTTAAAAAAATGGAATAAGCGTTTACTGATTGGTTTGCGCAAAAGTTATAGCGTTTACAAAATAGGGGATAATTTTATGGCATTTTTAGTAATTTTTTTTACTAGTAATGGTGGTGATCTGCGATTTTTATTGTGACTGCGACATTATGGCGGACATGTCGGACATTTTTGACACATTTTTGGGACCATTGTCATTTATACAGCGATCGGTGCTATAAAAATGCGCTGATTCCTGTGTAAATGACACTGGCAGTGAAGGGGTTAACCACTAGGGGGCTATCAAGGGGTTAAGTGTGTCCTAGGGGAGTGATTCTAACTGTAAGGGGGGTGGACTGGTGTGTGACATCACTGATCTCTGCTCCGATGACAGGGAGCAGAGATCCAGTGACACTGTCACTAGGCAGAACGGGGAGATGCTGTTTACAATGGCATCTCCCCGTTCGTCCTCTCCGTGAGGCGATCGCAGGTATCCCCGCGGTGATCGAGTCCGCGGGACCCGCGACCCGACTCACGGAAATCGCGGCAGGCGCGCGCGCACACATGGCGGCAAATTCAAAGTAACGTACGGGTACGTTACCTTGCGCAGCCGTGCCATTCTGCCGTTGTATATCTACAGGAGCCGGTCGGGAACCGGATAGTGTGTACTTGTCTCAATCCAGAGCACTAAGTTTCGTTTCTCTCCACTGCCCCATTCCTCTGCTATCAGCATGAATCACTTCTCACAGGGAGCTCCAGCACACAGCCTGTGATTGATAGCCTCAGCTCTGTTCTTGTGTGAAGAGGTGGGGGGTGTCCCTTCCTTCCAATCAGCTCTCCGAGGCCTGCAGAGTGTTACTTTTAGCTCTCTGCCCCCTTTTTTTCTGACAGCTCAGACAAGCTGTATACATTCTGGACTTTGAAGAGATGTAGAGAAGAGAGGACTGCAGATAAAACGGTCCAACGTACAGTGGCTTGGAAAAGTATTTATACCCCTTGACATTTTCCACATTTTGTCATTCTACAACCAAAAACTTAAATGTATTTTATTGGGATTTTATGTGATAGACCAACACAAAGTGACACATAATTGTGAAGTGGAAGGAAAATGATAAATGGTTTTCAATGTTTTTTATAAATAAATATGTGAAAAGTGTGGGGGGCATTTGTATTAATTCCTCTTTGCTCCGATACCCCTAACTAAAATCTAGTGGGACCAATTGCCTTCAGAAGTCACCTAACTAGTAAATAGAGTCCATCTGTGTGTAATTTAATCTCTGTATAAATGCAGCTGTTCTGTGAAGCCCTCAGAGGTTTGTTAGAGATCCTTAGTGACCAAACAGCATCATGAAGGCCAAGGAACACACCAGACAGGTCAGCGATAAAGTTGTGGAGAAGTTTATAGCAGGGTTCGGTTATAAAAAATATCCCAAGCTTTAAACATGTCATGGAGCACTGTTCAATCCATCATCTGAAAATGGAAAGAGTATGGGCACAACTGCAAACCTACCAAGACATGGCCGTCCACCTAAACTGACAGGCCGGGCAAGGAGAACATTCATCAGAGAAGCAGCCAAGAGGTCCATGGTAACTCTGGAGGAGCTGCAGAGATCCACAGCTCAGGTGGGAGAATCTGTCCACAGGACAACTATTAGTCGTGTTCTCCACAAATCTGACCTTTATGGAAGAGTGACAAGAAGAAAGACATTGTTGAAAGAAATCCATAAGAAGTCCTGTTTGCAGTTTGTGAGAAGCCATGTGGAGGACACAGCAAACATGTGGAAGAAAATGCTCTGGTCAGATGAGGGCAAAATTGAACTTTTTGGCCTAAAAGCAAAATGCTATGTGTGGAGGAAAACTAACACTGCACATCACCCTGAACACACCATCCCCACCGTGAAACATGGTGGTGGCAGCATCATGTTGTGGGGATGTTTTTCTTCAGCAGGGACAGGGAAGCTGGTCAGAGTTGATGGGAAGATGGATGGAGCCAAATCCAGGGCAATCTCAGAAGAAAATCTGTTAGAGTCTACAAAAGACTTGAGACTGGGGCGGAGGTTCATCTTCCAGCAGGACAACGACCCCAAATATACAGCCAGAGCTACAATGGAATGGTTTAGATCAAAGCATCTTCATGTGTTAGAATGGCCCAGTCAAAGTCCAGACCTAAATCCAATTGAGAATCTGTGGCAAAACTTGAAAATTGCTGTTCACAGACGCTCTCCGTCCAATCTGACAGAGCTTGAGATATTTTGCAAAGAAGAATGAGGAAAAATGTCCCTCTCTAGATGTACAAATCTGGTAGAGACATCCCCAAAAAGACTTGCAGCTGTAATTGCAGTGAAAGGAGGTTCTACAAAGTATTGACTCAGGGGGGCGCCATACAAATGTACCCCACACTTTTCACATAATTATTTGTAAAACAAATTGAAAACCATTTATCAGTTTCCTTCCACTTCACAATTATGAGCCACTTTGTGTTGGTCTATCACATAAAATCCCAATAAAATACATTTATGTTTTTGGTTGTAACATGACAAAATGTGGAAAATTTCAAGGGGTATGAATACTTTTTCAAGGCACTGTATGTAAGAGGATTTGTCAAAGTGTGGCTCAGACTTGGGGTTTTAACCCCCCCCCCCCCCCCCCTTAGCTCCACTAAGCACATTTCTAAGGCACTCCGGTGTTCCTCTTATTTTCTAAAGCAATGATATATATGGGCACAGTAAAGTCTCACCACTACTTATTACATGGAGCTGTGTGTGATCACAGATTCCCATATCAGCCATAACCCTATACAGGACCATTCATCTGGAGACCCCCATTTGTTTTTCAGGAGATCACAGAAGATTTGGTGTATGAGAAGCCAGAAGATCCCCTGCAGTTTATGCTGGAAAAGGTGCGTCCTTTATACTGTATGTTATGTGGCACCGATTGAGCTGCCGAATGTATTCTAATTCTGTTCAGCAAGTCTTGTGATTCCCCCATCCCAATCACACTGTACAGCCAGGAAGATCCGTCCATTATTCCCCGGAGCATCCCCATCATGTCTACGATCGTTAGCCTGCTCCATCCCCATCATGTCTACGATCGTTAGCCTGCTCCATCCCCATCATGTCTACGATCGTTAGCCTGCTCCACCCCCATCATGTCTACGATCGTTAGCCTGCTCCACCCCCATCATGTCTACGATCGTTAGTCTGCTCATAGGACAGAGGTGATAATGAGGATCCCTAGTCCAACCAATAGACATGTGCAGAACAAAGACATTTGTTTTGTTTCAATTTGTTATTTAAAACATTTTTTTTCCGTTTAATTCGTTTTCGAAACCCGTTTCATTACATTTATTTGTTTTCTAATTCACTTTGAATTTGATTAGAATTTAGCATTCATATTTGAATCGGCATTCAAATTCACATTTATTCCATTTAAAAATTTGAATTTCGAAAGACGGTTATATTCTTTCTATTTTATTCTGTTGGTTGCTACTCTATTCTTTTCTATTCTATTCCTTTAATTTCTATTCTAGTTTATTATATTCTTTTATTTTCTGTTCTATTTTATTCTGTTTTACCTATTCTCCTCTCTTTTATTCTTTTATTTTATATTCTATTATAGTTTATTCTTTTCTGTTATATTTTTTAAAATTCTTTTATTTTATATTCTATTATTTTATATTCCCATGTTTTCTATTTTATTTTATTCTATTCTTTTATTTTATATTCTGTTCTGTTTTACTCTTTTTTTTTTTCTATTCTATTATTTTCTACTCTATGCCCTTATATTATATTCCTTTAATTTCTATTATATTTGATTATATTCTTTTATTTTCTATTGTGTTCTGTTTTACTATATTCTATTCCTTTGTTTTCTATTCTATTTTGTTCTATTCTTGTTTTTTAAATTCGTTTTCGTTATATCGGATTCGTTCCATTCTATTCCTTTAATTTCTATTCTAGTTTATTCTTTTATTTTCTGTTCTATTTTATTCTGTTTTACCTATTCTATTCTTTTATTTTCTATTCTGTTCTGTTTTACTATTTTCTATTCCTTTTTTTTTTCTATTCTCTTTTGTTCTATTCTTGTTTTTTACCGTATTTTTTGGCATATAACACACACTTTTTTTCCCTTAAAATCAGGGGAAAATCGTGGGTGCGTGTTATACGCCGATCCCCGCCGATCTTCACTGATTGTGAGGAGAGGAGCGAGTGGAGCCGACATACACAAAGCCGAGTGTACTTCGGCTGGACTCGGCTCCTCTCGCAGTGACTGACTGTAAGCAGAGCCAAGTCTAGCCGAAGTACACTCGGCTTTGTGTATCTCGATCGGCGCCAATTATAAAAGAAACGAGGCTGCAATGACACAGGGAAGGCAGCAGCTGGACACTGATAAGGCTGCATTGATGGGCATTTAAATGTAAGTTTTTTTTCCTTAAACTTCCCTCCTAAACTTGGGGTGCGTGTTATATGCTGATAAATACGGTAATTCATTTTCGTTATATATCAGATTTGTTCTATTCTTTTCTATTCTATTCCTTTAATTTCTATTCTAGTTTATTCTTTTATTTTCTATTCAATCTATTCAGTTCTGTTTTACTATTTTTTTCTATTCTATTCCTTTGTATTCCATTATAGTTTATTATTTTCTTTTATATTCTATTCAATACTTTTATTTTCTATTCTATTATTTTTATATTGCCTTGTTTTCTATTATATTTTATTATATTATTTTATTTTCTATTCAGTTCTGTTTTACTCTTTTTTTTTTTTCTATTTTCTTTCTTTCTATTCTATTCCTTTAATTTCTATTATATTTGATTATTTTCTTTTATTTTCTATTCTGTTTTAATATTTTCTATTCCTTTTTTCTGTTCTATTTTGTTCTATTCTTGTTTTTTAATTAGTTTTTGTTATTTCATGTTCGTTCTATTCTTTTCTATTCTATTCTTTTATTTTATATTCTGTTATATTCTATTCAATTATTTTATTTTCTATTCTAATTTCTATTCTATTTTATTCTATTCTTTTATTTTATATTCTATTCAGTTCTATTTTACTCTTTTTTTCTATTATATTATTTTCAATTCTATTTCATTATATTCCTTTAATTTCTACTATATTTGATTCTATTATATTATTGTATATATTATTATATATATATTCAGTTCTGTTTTACTCTTTTTTTTTCTATTCTGATCCTTTAATTTCTATTATATTTGATTATTTTCTTTTATTTTCTATTCTGTTTTACTATTTTATATTCCCTTTTTTCTATTCTATTTTGTTCTATTCTTGTTTTTGTTATTTCGGATTCGTTTACATTAGTTTCTATTGTAATTCGGACATTCGGATGCATCCAAGTTTCAGAATAATGAAATATTCGTTCGAATTTCGATTCGGAACGAAATGAGCCGCACATGTCTACCAGTGAATAAGCCGAAGGTAAAGGATGAGACTGAACACTGAGAGTTGAAACTGGGAATAGTGGTATCACCTCCCTGTGCGGTTAACACATGTGTGTCCATCACAAGGCAGGACAAAACAACATATCCCTTGACCGGTAAAACTGACCACATATTATACGGTATATATACAGTGTATTTTACCATCTTTGCATCATCATTTATTTGTCTTTATTTAGACCCCTTTTACACCAAGCCGCCTATAGCGTCGGTGGTAAAACGCTGCTATTTTTAGCGGCGTTTTACCGTCGGATTTGCAGCGCATTACCCCCCGCTAGCGGCCAAGAAAGGGTTAAAACCGCCCGCAACAGCGGCGTTTTGCCGGCGGTATCCCAGCGCTGCCCCATTGATTTCAATGGGGAGCAGCGGTGGAGGAGCGGTAAACACACCGCTCCTTCACCGCTCCAAAGAAGCTGCTGGCAGGACTTTTCCTGACGTCCTGCCAGCACACCGCTCCGGTGTGAAAGCCCACAGTGGCTCCTCCCCACATCGAGTGTCCACGATGGAGAAGACTCTCCTAAGGGGCTCGCTCCCGAGTCCTGCATCTGTGTCCATTCACAAAGAATGCAGGACTCAGACAGCAGTGGGAGCCAATGGCTGCACTGCTATCAATCTATCCAATCAGGACACGAGACACCAGCTAGAGCTGGTGTGCTCATTCCCAGCCCGGAGGATGATGGCGTTCAGGTAAGTAAAACAGGGGGGCACTGGGGGGGCTGCAGCACTACAGAAGGTTTTTCACCTTAATGCATAGAATGCAAACCTTGAGGGTTTACAAACCCTTTAAAGCACATGTGTTATAAATTCATAAATATAACAGTCGATGTTTGGATTGATGTGTTGTCTGTTTTTTCTTCTATCAAGTTTACCCCTATGAGATTGTTACCTTTTTATATGAACTAACGCCTACCATTGGGCTTTTGGTTGGACTTTTATTCACTTTTATCTATTTGTATGTTTTGGATACTTATCACATTTGACACTATTTTGGGACCATTGTCATTTATACAGCGATCAGTGCTATAAAAATGCACTGATTACTGTGTAAATGACACTGGCAGGGAAGGGGTTAAACACTAGGGGCGATCAAGGGGTTAACTGTGTCCTAGGGAGTGATTCTAACTGTGGAGGGGGATGGGCTTCCAATCACATGGCAGCGATCACTGCTCCTGATGACAGGGAGCAGTGATCCCTGTCATGTCGCTAGGCAGAACGGGGAAATGCCTTGTTTACAAAGGCGTCTCTCTGTACTGCCGCTCCGTGACACGATCACCGGCATCCGCGGGACCTGCGGTCACAGAGCAAGCGGCAGGTACGCGCCGACAATGACGCATCTTAAAGGGGACGTACCTGTATGCCCTTTTGCCCACCTGTGCCATTCTGCCGACATATATCGGCGTGTGGCGGTCGGGAAGGGGTTAAAGCTGTAGTAAACTCAGTATTTTTTACTATTAGATGGACCTCCTGCAGGAATATAAAGGGGCATCTCAAAAAATTTGAATATCATCAAAAAGTTAATTTATTTCAGTAATTCAATTCAAAAAGTGACTCATATCTTATATAGATGCATTACACAGAGAGTGATATATTTCAAGCATTTCTTTCTTTTAATTGTGATGATTATGGCTTACAGCTAACGAAAACCTAAAATTCAGTATCTCAGAAAATTTGAACATTGTAGACTCACAGTGTCACTCTCCAATCAGCTAATTAACTCAACACATTTGTAACGTTTTCATGAGCCTTCAAATGGTCTCTCAGTCAGGTTCAGTAGGTTACACAATCATAGGGTAGACAATCATTGACACCCTCCACAAGGAGGGCAAGTCACAAAAGGTCATTGCTAAAGAAGCTGGTTGTTCACAGAGTGCTGTATCCAAGCATATTAATGGAAAGTTGAGTGGAAGGAAATGGGGTAGAAAAAGGCGCACAAGCAACAGGGATAACCGCAGCCTTGAGAGGATTGTGAAGGCCATTCAAGAATTTGGGGGAGATTCACAAGGAGTGGACTACGGCTGGTGTGAGGTGCATTTTCACCTCTAGTTACTAGTTTTGACTATCATTTTATTATCTAATTATAATTACCTTTCATCGGCCGATTGCTTCATATCCAATTATATCTCTATATATATCTCTCTCTCTCCCTCTATATATATATATAGATAGATAGATAGATAGATAGATAGATAGATAGATAGAGATATATATATATATATATATATATATATATATAGAGGGAGAGAGATATATATATATATATATCTATATCTATATATATATAGATATATAGATATAGATATATATATATATCCATATAGATATATATATATCCATATAGATATATATCTATATATATATATAGGGGACCCAATGATTGACACAAGACAAGTTGCTCTACAATACATTGTTCCTCTTTTATTATCCCAGACATGATGTTAAAGTGGTTGTAAACTCCTACAACACACTTTTTGCTACAGGTAAGCCTACAATAAGGCTTACCTGTAGCTACCCTGGATATCTCCTAAACCTCAACGGTTCCTGTATTTGCATGTGCCGACATTATCGCCACATGCGCACTGAAGCAAACTGAAGCAACGGCACGTACGTCACTGAGCCGCCGGTAACGGCACAGTCTAACTGAAGCAACGGCACTTACATGCCGTTGCTTCAGTTTGCTTCAGTGCGCATGTGCCGATAAATAATACATAATGAGCTAGTATGCTATGCATAATGAGCTAGTATGCTATGCATATTAGCTCATTATGCCTTTGTCTTGCAGGTTTTTTTTTTTTTTTTTATATCTTGGGTTTACAACCTTTTTAAGTATGGATAAAACATAGGCGTTACCAGCCACCTTCCACTATCAGGGGTACATATTGAAATGACACATTTCCTTTTTAACATACAATCAAACAATGACAGTCATTAAATCTTTATCTACGCAATCCATCATGTCACATTATTATTATGTCAGATTTAAATGCAGACATCTCATGACACATACATAACTTCCTATGTCTGGTTTCGTTTTCTTAAATCAGCAACAATGATAACTTTTAAAGGTGCAGTTGGTGTATTAGATTACAAAACACAAGGGGGCTTTTTCATGAACCTTTCAGCTGGTGTCAGTGCTTCAAGAGCCACTACACACAGACGTATCCAGGACATGGGCTACAAATGTCGCATTCCTTGTGTCAAGACTATTCCTGAACCAGAGACAACGTCAGAAGCATCTTACCTGGGCTAAGGAGAAAAAGAACTGGACTGTTGCTCGGTGGTACAAAGTCCTCTTTTCAGGTGAAAGTAAATGTTGCATTTGATTTGGAAATCAAGGTTCCAGAGTCTGGAGGAAGAGTGGAGAGGCACAGAATCCAAGTTGCACGAGGTCCAGTGTGAAGTTTCCACAGTCGGTGATGATTTGGGGATCCATGTCATCTTTTGATGTTGGTCCTCTGTGTTTTATCAAGTCCAAAGTCAGTGCAGCCCTCTACCAGGAAATTCTAGAGCACTTCATACTTCCCTCTGCTGACCAGCTTTATGGAGATGCTGATTATATTTTCCAGCAGAATTTGGCACCTGCCCACACTGCCAAAAGTAGCAATACCTGGTTTAATGATCATGGTATCACTGTGCTTGATTGACCAGCAAACTCGCCTGACCTAAACCCCATAGAGAATCTGTGGGGTATTGTCAAGAGAAAGATGAGAGACACCAGACCCAACAATGCAGACAAGCTGAGGACATTTCTACTGCAAAGACTCTACTGTGCTAGACCAAGGAGGAAACTAAGTATTTGAGCTGGTGGGTTAGCTTACCCATTGGGGTGAATAGGGCGCCAATTCACATGCACGCTAAAGAAAGACCCCCTGAGGACATTTCTACTGGAAAGAATCTACTGTGCTAGACCAAGGAGGAAAGTATTGATTTTAGCTGGTGGACTAGCTTACCCATTGGGATGAATAGGGCCCATGATGCACATGTGCACTAGAGAAAGACCCACTGAGGACATTTCTATTGGAAAGACTGTACAGTGCAAGACAAAGGAGGAAGGTACATATTTGAGCTAGTGGGTTAGCTTACCCATTGAGATGAATAGGGCCCCAATGTGCATGCACACTAGAGAACGACCCCTTGAGGTCATTTCTACTGGAAAGTATGTATAGTGCCGAACTAAGGAGGAAGGTATGTATTTTAGCTGGTGGGCTATCTTACCACATGGAATGAACAGGCCCCCAATGCACATGTGCACTAGAGAAAGACCCTTGTGAGGACATTTCTACTGGAAAGACTCTAATGTGCTAGACCAAGGAGGAAAATAAGTATTTGAGCTGGTGGGTTAGGTTACCCATTGGGATGAATAGGACTCTGATGCGTATGCACACTAGTGAAAGACCCACTGTGGACATTTCTATTGGAATGACTGTATGGTGCAGGAAAAAAAGAAGGGGAAGTGGTTGGCTAGCTTACGTATTGAGATGAATAGGGCTTGGATGAGCGTGCACACTAGAGAAAGACCCTGAGGGCATTTCTGCTGCAAAGACATTACGGTTCTCGACCAAGGGAAAGGGATTTGAGCTGCTGGGCTAGATTACCCATTGGGATGATTTAGGGCCCCAATGCGCATACTCACTAGAGAAAAACCCACTGGGGACATTTCTACTGAAAAGACTCTACGGTGTTGGACCAAGAAAGAAGGTAAGTATTTGAGCTGGTGAAAAGCACTCACTGGTGTGTAAAGGGGAGGCAGAGGGGATTGATTAAAGAACAATTGACCCAAAGAAGCAAAGTAAAAATTTAGACTTGTCGGGGCTTAGGCAAATGGTTGAGGCAGGTGCAGTCTATTTTATCCACTTTAGGTGGCACTCGACAGTAGCGGCATTGCAATTGGAGGGGAGGTCAAGAGAAACATGGTCCCTCAATGGTTTCTTGGGTCACCTGGGAAGCTATCCGATTGGATGCTGCCACCCCATGGGACTCTGGCAGCCATCTTGGGTCAGGCAGAACCTATTAAGGACCCTGGCTCCCAGGCTTAGCATGCATTTCGCTTTTGGGTAGTGCAGGGACAGGTCACCCGTCTGACAGGGACAGTGATTAGCGGCAGGGAGAGGTTCCAGATGAGTAAGGAAAGTGCAGGGACACGCCATCCTTCCTGGACTCATCCCAATTTGGGCATTGACCGGCCAGGCCACATTCTGTCCCTCAAGACAGATGCTGTCGGCACACCTGAGACCTTCTGTGCTACACATCGCTTTTGGGTTCTGTGAGTGTTCCCAGTCAGGCAGTAACCTGAGTAATGGACCAACCAGACTACATTCAGGGAAGGAGTAAGGTCAGAAAAGTTAGCCAGATTCCCTACAGCACTCTGAATATACCTGAATTACATAAAACTCAGATTAAAAGTAGTTTAGGTTACATTTATCTCCACTATAACATTACTGCTCGCTGATTACTTTCCTGAAGTTGCTGTTCTACCTTCAGAGAACTTCGCTGATAAATTCTTCCAGCCGTCTTTGCCCGTACAGCCCCTTTAACAAAGAAAATTAAATGTTCATCGCTAATTACATCTTATGCCGCGTACACACGGTCGTACTTTTCGTCTACAAAAGTCCAACGGACGCTGACGGACTAAAGCTGGCTGGTAATCCGATCGTGTGTGGGCTTCTCCGGACTTTCAACGTACTTTTTTAGCCTCAAATCCGACGTACTTTAGATTTGAAACATGCTTTAAAACTTTACTTCGTAACTACGACGGACCCCGAAATCCGCTCGTCTGTGTGCTAGTCCGACGGACAAAAAGCCACGCTAGGGCACCTATTGGCTACTGGCTATGAACTTCCTTATTTTAGTCCGGTGTACGTCATCACGTACGAATCCATCTGACTTTTGTGTGGTCGTGTGTAGGCAAGTCCGTTCGTTAGAAAGTAGGCCGCAAGTCCGCCGCAAGTCCACCGAAAGTCTGCCGGAAGTCTGTCGGACAGGCTGTCTGACTTTTGTAGACGAAAAGTACGACCGTGTGTACGCGGCATTAGAAGCCTGCCATAAGGTGAGCGGCTTTATAATTATCTTGTAAACTCGAATATTTAGCTAAACGTCTGTTTGCCTACCTGATGAAAGGACTTAATTTTCTTTTCCAAACCCCTTTTGTTTCTGCTGTCTGCCTAATTCTCGGCTCGGAGTCAGGTATGAGGAATGGACGATGCTGAAATGACTTCCCGACAAGACCTCCGAGCAGCTATTAGTGTTCCGCTAATGTTCGTTGTGTATTACCAACAGTATTTTTTAATCTGGCTGTGTTTTCTGCAGATTACCGGCTACGTCCTTGTAGCAAAATATTGAGCTTGCAGTAAAAGCAATAAGGAGCTTATTACGGGCAGCCTTATGCCGCGTACACACGGTCGTACTTTTCGTCTACAAAAGTCAGACAGCCTGTCCGACAGACTTCCGGCAGACTTTCGGTGGACTTGCGGCGGACTTGCGGCCTACTTTCTAACGAACGGACTTGCCTACACACGACCACACAAAAGTCAGATGGATTCGTACGTGATGACGTACACCGGACTAAAATAAGGAAGTTCATAGCCAGTAGCCAATAGGTGCCCTAGCGTGGCTTTTTGTCCGTCGGACTAGCACACAGACGAGCGGATTTCGGGGTCCGTCGTAGTTACGAAGTAAAGTTTTAAAGCATGTTTCAAATCTAAAGTACGTCGGATTTGAGGCTAAAAAAGTACGTTGAAAGTCCGGAGAAGCCCACACACGATCGGATTACCAGCCAGCTTTAGTCCGTCAGCGTCCGTTGGACTTTTGTAGACGAAAAGTACGACCGTGTGTACGCGGCATTATTCATACTGCCAGGAGCACTATTGATATTTGCATTAGGGGAGCGAGGTAACAATGCCGCAGCGGCAGTCAGCCTTTTCTCATTAAGGCTGACAAAAAAAGTCATCTTAGCACAAGCGGTGTAAAGATTAAAGTGACTTTCTTCAGGACCGTATTCATTTCATGTCTTTGTAGCCACAGTGAACCTTCTCAGATGACTGCAGCTATTTTTGTTTTCAGTTCCCTCCTTGGCTAAAGAGTATCTATCTTTTTACCTCCTCCCTCCACCCACTTCACTCCTCCATTGGAGCCATGAGAAGTACCTATGGGGGGAACATGTGACCCTTTTTTGTAAATAGCCAATCAACAAGCCTGAACATTGTCACATGGGGAAGGGAAGAAGGCAGCCACCCAGTGTTAGCTCCGATACAAAGCTTGCACAGGGTTTAGACCAAGGGTCTTCAAACTACGGCCCTCTAGTTGTCCAGGAACTACAATTCCCATCATGCCTAGTCATGTCTGATTTTTTTCAATGGAACGTGTAGTTCCGCAACAGCTGGAAGGCTGTAGTTTGAAGATCCCTGGTTTAGACCAACCTTTCTCAACCTTTTTACCTCAGAGCAGTGGTCTCCAAACTGTGACCCCTTTGTTTTCCTTTATCCAGCCCATGAGGCATTATTTCAGCCACTGACACCACCGATGGGGCATAATTCCTTCCACTGACATCAGCAATGGGACATTCCTCCTCTCACTGACACCAACCATGAGGCATTTTTGCTCCCACTGACACCTACGATAGGGCACCATTCCTCCCACTAAGTCCAAACACAATATTCCCCACGCACACATTCATGGAAATGGCTGTAATAATACTGGGTGTTGAAATGACCACTGCCTGGAAACCATAGAAAAATCACAGTGAAAAAATGTCACCAGCACACCAAGGATTCCTCAGAAGGGTCCAAAGCTTTGTTTGCATGGTACACAAACGGCAATGTTTTGGAGCCACGCAGGGCCCCTTCATCAGGCAAGTGACAACTCACTTATCTGACGATGGGGCCCTGCGTGGCTCCGAAACATTGTCGTATGTGTACTGTGCGACCATGTGAACAAAGCTTTGGACCCTCTCGAGGAATCCTTGGTGTGCTGGTGACATTCCGTCACCCTATTCCTCCCACTGACACAAACTATTTTTCCCCCTAATACCAAAGATGGGGCATTGTTTTCTCCCACTGCACAGTGGGAGTCTGAAAGACAGTAAAGTGGCCCTTTGTTTAGAAAGACCCCTGCCCCAGAGGAACCCTTGAAATAATTTTCAGGACTCAGGGAACCCCTGGTAAGATAAGTCTGGGAAAATGCCCCCTACGTTGGTGGTGGTAAGTTGGAAGAATACCCCTCTCACAGGGATGGCCAGAATGATATCCTTGCAGTTATGTCACTGGCTCTGCCAAGTGGTGTTGATCCTGGAACTATGAAGGCCCCATCAGATAGAAAGCCAGTTAGCCATGGCTCAAGGAACCCCTAACTATCCTTGGAGGAACCCTGGTTGAAAATGGCTGGTTTAGACTCATGGCTGTGACAAAGGAAAGCAGCGGCAGGGGAGAACGGGAAGATGTGTATCAGTGAGTGGGAGGTGGACCTTCAAAAGAATGTCCCACTTTACCCTTAATGGTACATTTCAGAAAAACATTTTTTTTCAATCATAATTAGAAAAAGTCTGCATACCCTAAAAAAAACAAAAACCTCAATAAATAGTCAGTCAAGTAAAAAGGGTTCTAAAACTGAAATATAGATACAACTTTGGGAATCTTCTAGCTAGCACACCAAAATGTAGCATTTCAATAATTATATTTCCAAACTTTCAAACAATATAGAAATGGGGATCTCCAAACTACGGCTCGTGGGCCAAATCCAGCTCACTGCAAGACTTTACCCAGCCTGCAGTTCGGGTTAGTGGCCTCTCACATAGGTCAGCCTATGGTCACAGTTTCTTCTCAATTCTCTCCCCGCCCTCCGCTCTCCAGTACCATCATTGTATCATTGTTGAGCCTAACAACCATTCACATGCTTGTTCCACCATTTACAGGAGGATGGAGCTTTCTTCAACTAGATCTGATGAGGCCTTTGATGCAAGGGGGGGCGCTCTGATTTTGACCTGATATATGGGGGGACCCTGATATATGGGGGGATCCTGATATATGGGGGGACTCTGATGTAAGGAGGCACTCTGATGAGAATGTGAACATTTGTAAAATATACAATGGTCTACCTACTGAAAAGTTTGTAATCCCCTGATTATAGCGCAATATGCTTAAAGTGGAGTCCCACTCATTTTTAACCACATTGTAATATGCATCGCTAGTGAACTAAAGTTATTGTAAAGGCACAAAGATTTTTACCTTCATGCAATGAACTGCGCAGTGGAGGTAAGTATGATATGTTTGTTTTTTTTTAAAAAAAACGAGGGTTTAGTTACCCTTTAAGAGTTCCCTTTACTGGAACTAAGGGGCCAAGCCCAACCCCTGAAAAGCAACCTCACACCATAATCCCCCTTCCACCAAATGATTTGGACCAGTGCACAAAGCAAGGTCCATAAAGACATGGATGAGCAAGTATGGGGTGAAGGAACTTGACTGGCCTGCACAGAGTTCTGATCTCAACCCGATAGAACACTGTTGGGATGAATCGGAGCAGAGACTGCGAGCCAGGCCTTCTTGTCAATGCGCCGATGCACAAATGCTCTTCTGGAAGAATGGTCAAACCTTCCCATAGACACACTCCTAAACCTTGTGGACAGCCTTCCCAGAAGAGTTGAAGCTGTTATAGCTGCAAAGGGTGGGCCAACTCAATATTGAACCCTACAGACTAAGACTGGGATGTCATTAAAGTTCATGTGCGTGTAAAGGCAGGTGGCCCAATACTTTTGGTAATATAGTGTATGTTGGATGAACAATTTTGTACCTCCAGTCTGTGGCAGCTACATATTTCTATTGAAAGCCATACTAGTCCTGTTCTGTTCTATTCCAATGTGCCTCCCTTGGATCTATAATGTAATATTTATGTGTCAAATAATAATGGTATAATGAGAAATACCAGCAACTTTTTTTAGCGTAGCGATAAGTTAAGTGCTACAAACAGACACCAGATCCTAAATTACAGCAGGGAAAACTGTCACTATATCCCGGGGGGGAAATATCACCTATAAAGAGACTTTCTGCTAATACTCGGCTTTCTAGGGATTAAGGCAGCGACTGTCAGGGAACTAATATGTGCAGCTTATTAACTTTTCACAGAGATATTGTACAGTATTACCAGATGATTTTAATTAACATTAGGAGCGCACAATATGTAAGTACTGTCTCAGGATGGAAATCTCATTAAGCGGTTCATCTGCTGTGTTATAGCAGGGCTTAAAGTGCGTCATGTCCCGGAGAAAACAAACACAGGAACCTTTTATAGAACATAAAGGTTCTTGTCACATTTTACAACCCTTTAATTATGCATTAGAATGAATACAGCTGGGTACCTGAAATCGATTTAGCACTGAAATAAAGCATTGGAGTAAAGCTGTAAATAGGAAAAATTCTGGTTAGCCAGTTCAATCGGCTTCACGGAGAACCTGGTTATTTTAGGACTATCCTACTGGAGCAACTTCACCCAAAACATACACACTATATTACCAAAAGTATTGGGACACCTGCCTTTATACTTACATGAACTTTGATTACACACGGTCGGATTTTCCGATGGAAAATGTCCGATCGGAGCGTGTTGTCGGAAATTCCGAGTGTGTGTTGGCTCCATCGGACATTTTCCATCGGATTTTCCGACACACAAAGTTTGAGAGCAGGATATAAAATTTTCCAACAACAAAATCCGTTGTCGGAAATTCCGATCGTGTGTACACAAATCCGACGCACAAAGTGCCACGCATGCTCAGAATAAATAAAGAGATGAAAGCTATTGGCCACTGCCCCGTTTATAGTCCCGACGTACTTGTTTTACGTCACCGCGTTCAGAATGATCGGATTTTCCGACAACTTTGTGTGACCGTGTGTATGCAAGACAAGTTTGAGCCAACATTTGTTGGAAAAATTCCTAGGATTTTGTTGTCGGAATGTCCGATCAATGTCCGATCGTGTGTACGGGGCATTAGTCCGTAGGGTTCAATATTGAGTTTGCCCACCCTTTGCAGCTATAACAGCTTCAACTCTTCTGGGAAGGCCGTCCACAAGGTTTAGGAGTGTGTCTAGGGGAATGTTTGACCATTCTTCCAGAAGTGCATTTGTGAGGTCAGGCACTGATGTTGGAAGGCCTGGCTCGCTGTCTCCGGTCTAATTCAACCCGAAGGTGTTCTATCAGGTTGAGGTCAGAACTCTGTGCAGACAACACAAAACAATTTCCTGCGCTCAGGAGCTTAGTCCATATGTAAGTGGTGTAGCCAACCCTTTGGCTAGAATATGAAAAGTCATAGGTCTTGCTGCCCTCCTCAGAACAATGGGTGTCCTTAGAGCTGAAATATATAGAAAGACAGGGAGGGCGCACCGACCTTGCGCATTACCAAAGATAACATTTATTTAAATAGTAAAAGCAAGAGTCGTACTCATGAACAAATGTTTAAAAAGGCTTAACTTAGCTCCACAAAATCGGAACTGTATCTTCTGCAGCCTGGACCGGGTATAAGGAGGAACCAGATGGTATCACAAACGGCTTACGCGTTACGAGGGAGTACCCTCTTCATCAGAGCCTTGGCGATAGCCAACTAACTTTACCTAAGTTCCCTCTAAATAGAGTCATTCACATGTCTGGGTGACGCCCACCAGAGCCTGTCACGCCCATCCGGGTGGACCCCGCCCACCATGCCAATCTATCAGATTAGACCATATGCTACATTGTGTTATCAAACTCACAAATGCGTCCTTATTCCCATAAAGAGGAAGCTAGATCCCTGCACAAACAGCATGGTACATGTAGAGGCCAGTAAAGTTCCTCCACCCCAAGCTGGCTCATCCATGTCTTTATGGATCTTGTTTTTCTGCACTGGTGCACGGTCAGTTTGGAACAGGAAGGGGCCATCCCCAAACTGTTCCCACAAAGCATGAAATTGTCTAAAATGTCTTGGTATGCCGACGCCTTAGGAGTTCCCCTCATTGGAACTAAGGGGCCAAGCCCAACCCCTGAAAAACAACCCCACACCATAATCCCCCCTCCACCAAATGATTTGGACCAGTGCACAAAGCAAGGTCCATAAAGACATGGATGTGTAAACATGGAGAGGAAGCTGAAGGGATTTTAACGGTGCAATTATTTCTTTCTTAAAAAACAGTTTATTGTTTACAATCAATTAAAAAGAACATAATATATGTATGACAACAGGCAAAATTTCTTTTTTCTTTTCAGACAATACTGTATAAAATACAATACACAGTATGGTCAAAAAAAAAGGGGGAAAAAAGGAATTTATACTACGAGTTCACAGATGGTAGTTGTTGCATATTAACCCGACATGTTTCGCATTGTCGCTTTTTCAAGAGATATGCAACTTACATGGATGTGTAAGTTTGGGGTGGAGGAACTTGACTGGCATGCACAGAGTCCTGAACTCCAATAGAACACCTTTGGGATGACTTAGAGCGGAAACTGCGAGCCAGGCCTTCTCGTCCACATCAGTGCCTGACCTCACAAATGCACTTCTGGAAGAACAGTCAAACGTTCTCAACCTTGTGGACAGCCTTCCCAGAAGAGTTGAAGCTGTTATAGCTAAAAAGGTTGGGCCAAATCAATGTTGAACCCTACGGACTAAGACTGGGATGCCATTAAAGTTCATGTGTGTGTAAAGGCAATACTTTTGGTAATATAGTGTATCTGACAAATGTTTGGTTCTCCAATGAGTCCTTTCTGCTGTCTGCAGGAAAGGCATGCCTAACCCCCAGCATGGCTGTATTTCTGCAAGTTCAGCATTTCATCTGAGCTGCTGTTGTCACCAACCTTAGTGAAATCTTCATTTAAGAGGGCTGTACCAAATGTAATGCAAAAGTGGGCATAACTTTTTTTTATTAACTCACATAGGTTGTTTCAAAGTCACACGTTGGTAGAGTATCTCTTCCTCTATAGTAATTCTTCTTTTTGATTGCAGGTAAATAATGAATTCCAATCAGATGCAATGTGACGTCATTGAGTTCTTGAGGAGGGAGGGGTGCAGGCTGTCCGACATCCACAGAAGGCTACATTATGTTTACAGATAGGGATGCACTACTACTACTCGTATGAAATTGCACTCCAAAGAGTTCCATGTGATTTGAACAGGAATGTGGTGCGATTCTTGTCCAAAAAACATGCCGTTTCCTGCATTGGTTCTGTGTGAAGCCAGGCTTGTCAAAGTGATGTTTACACAGGAGCAGTATGGGAAACCTCCCTGCATGATGGGTTCTACCAGCTCCGGCTCCCATTTGTCTGTGGACATCTGCGGCTCCTCCTGCCTCACCTATGGCTTTGTTCCCCCCAGCCTCCAGCGGCTCTCTCCCTCCAGCCTCCAGCGGCTCTCTCTCCCTCCAGTGGCTCTCTCCGCCCAGCTTCCAGCGGCTCTTTCCCTCCAGCCTCCAGCTGCTCTCCCCTTCCAGCCTCCAGAGGCTCTTCCCCCCCCAGCCTCCAGCGGCTCTCCCCCCCCCAGCCTCCAGTGGCACCCTCCCTCCAGCGGCTCTCTCCCCCAGCCTCCAGCGGCTCTCCCAGCCTCCAGTGGCACCCTCCCTCCAGCGGCTCTCTCCCCCCCAGCCTCCAGCGGCTCTCTCCCCCCAGCCTCCAGCGGCTCTCTCCCCCCAGTCTCCAGCGGCTCTCTCCCCCCAGCCTCCAGTGGCTCTTTCCCCTCAGTCTCCAGCGGCTCTCTCCCCCGATTCACATCGGCAGTGCTGATTGATGGTGGTTTGAACTGCTGGAGGCTGGGGGGAGAGAGCCGCTGAAGGCTGGGTGAAGAGAGATGCTGGATGCT
Source organism: Lithobates septentrionalis (assembly GCA_037952835.1). NCBI lineage: Eukaryota > Metazoa > Chordata > Amphibia > Anura > Ranidae > Lithobates > Lithobates septentrionalis. Next base: position 554,004 of record JBBDGP010002256.1, read on the forward strand.
GGGGGGAGAGAGCCGAAGGAGGGTGGGGGGCGTGAGCCGCTGGAGGCTGGGGGAAGAGAGCCGCTGGAGGCTGGGAGGAGCGAGCCGCTGGAGGCTGGGGGGAGAGAGCCGCTGGAGCCTGGGGGGAGCGAGCCGCTGGAGGCTGGGGGGAGCGAGCCGCTGGAGGCTGGGGGAAGAGAGCCGCTGGAGCCTGAGGGGAGCAAGCCGCTGGAGGCTGAGGGGAGCGAGCTGCTGGAGGCTGGGGTAAGAGAGCCGCTGGAGCCTGGGGGGAGCGAGCCGCTGGAGACTGGGTAAGAGAGAACCACTGGAGGCTGGGGGGAGCGAGCTGCTGGGGGTAAAGAGCTGCTGGAGGCTGGGGGAAACACAGCCATTGGAGAGGCAGGAGGAGCCTTAGATGTCCACAATCAGATGGGAGCCAGAGTTGGAGGAACCCGTCATGCAGGGAGGTTTCCCCCACTGCTCCGGTGTGAACTTCACTATGACAAGCCTGGGTTCACACAGGAGTGGTGGGGAACCGTATGCGATTCAGACAAGAATTGCACCGCATTCCTGTTCAAATCACATGCAATTCTTTGCAGTGCAATTTGCGCTCATTCATTTTGTATGAATGCAAATGGCACCGCAAAGTATCGGTGATAAAAAAGCGTATTGGTGCATCCCTATTTACAGAGATGACTTGTCATATGTGACTCTGGTCATTGGGGATGTCGGACAGCCTGCCGCCCCTCCTCTGTCAGGTACCCAATGATGGCATGTTGCTTCTGCTTGGAATCCATTATTTGCCTGCAATGAAAAAGAAGACGAAACGTTACTATAGAGGGAGAGTAATGCCCCGTACACACGATCGGACTTTCCGACAACAAAACCGTGGAATTTTGTTTGAAGGTTGTTGGCTCCAACTTGTCTTGCATACACAAGGTCACAGAAATGTTGGCCAACAATTACGAACAATACAATACCCTTGGGTACTTCTGTTGTATTCACTTTTAGTTCAACAGATCTTTTGTGGTTTTGTTTGTACAATCTTTCTGTATTGTTTACCAGCCTCCAGAGTATCATTGCAAGATCTTTGTTTGCATTATGTATGTGCTCACTCTTAAATTCAGAGGAAACTTGCTTTTAAATTTTGTAATTTAGGGACGTGGGGTAGTTTAGCTTGTTTTCTGTGACAATTAGCACTTTTTTCATTTTTTTTCTACAGCCCATGGATGAGTCTGTACTATAAAGTCATCTACAGTGCCTTGAAAACGTATTCATACCCCTTGAAATTTTCCACATTTTGTCATGTTACAACCAAAAACGTAAATGTATTTTATTGGGATTTTATGTGATAGAACAACACAAAGTGGCACATAATTGTGAAGTGGAAGGAAAATGATAAATGGTTTTCAAATTTTTTTTACAAATAAATATGTGAAAAGTGTGGGGTACATTTGTATGGCGCCCCCCTGAGTCAATACTTTGTAGAACCCCCTTTCACTGCAATTACAGCTGCAAGTCTTTTTGGGGATGTCTCTACCAGCTTTGCACATCTAGAGAGGGACATTTCTTTGCATAATTTCTCAAGCTCTGTCAGATTGGATGGAGAGCGTCTGTGAACAGCAATTTTCAAGTCTTGCCACAGATTCTCAATTGGATTTAGGTCTGGACTGTGACTGGGCCATTCTAACACATGAATATGCTTTGATCTAAACCATTCCATTGTAGCTCTGGCTGTATGTTTAGGGTTGATGTCCTGCTGGAAGGTGAATCTCCCCAGTCTCACCCCAGTCTCAAGTCTTTTGCAGACTCTAATGCCCCGTACACACGACCGATTTTGCCGTCGGAATAAACTCTGAAGGTTTTTCCAACGGAATTCCGCTAAAGCTGTCTTGCATACACGCGGTCACACCAAATTCCGACCGTCAAGAATGCGGTGATGTACAACACATATGACAGCACTAGAAAGACCGAGCACTTCCGTCTCGTACTTGCTTCAGAGCATGCGTCGTTTTTGGTGCGTCGGAACAGCATACAGACGAGCTGTTTTTTCGATAGTAATTTGTTCCGTCGGAAAAATATAGAACTTGTTCTCTATCGAAGACCATCTGAATTTTCGAAGGAAAAAGTCCGATGGGGCATACACACGGTCGGAATATACAATGAAAAGCTCCCATCTGACTTTTTCTGTCGGAAATTCCACTTGTGTGTACACGGCATAACAGGTTTTCTTCTAAGATTGCCCTGTATTTGCACATCTTCCCATCAACTCTGTCCAGCTTCCCTGTCGCTGTTGAAGAAAAGCATCCCCACAACATGATGCTGCCACCACCATGTTTCACGGTGGGGATGGTGTGTTCAGGGTGATGTGCAGTGTTAGTTTTCTGCCACACATAGTGTTTTGCTTTTAGGTCAAAAAGTTCAATTTTTGTCTCATCTGACCAGAGCACCTTCTTCCACATGTTTGCTGTGTCCTCCACATGGCTTCTCAGGAAACTGCAAACAGGACTTCTTATGGCTTTCTTTCATCAATGTCTTTCTTCTTGCCACTCTTCCATAAAGGTCAGATTTGTGGAGAACACGACTAATAGTTGTCCTGTGGACAGATTCTCCCACCTGAGCTGTGGATCTCTGCAGATCCTCCAGAGTTACCATGGGCCTCTTGGCTGCTTCTCTGATGAATGCTCTCCTTGCCCGGCCTGTCAGTTTAGGTGGACGGCCATGTCTTGGTAGGTTTGCAGTTGTGTCATATTCTTTCCATTTTCGGATTGATGGATTGAACAGAGCTCTGTGAAATGTTAAAGGCTTGGGATATTTTTTTTATAACCTAACCCTGCTTTATACTTCTCCACAACTTTATCCCTGACCCATCTGGTGTGTTCTTTGGCCTTCATGATGCTGTTTGTTTACTAAATTTCTCTAACAAACCTCTGAGGGCTTCACAGAACAGCTGTATTTTTACTGAGATTATACACAGTTGGACTCTAATTAGGTGACTTCTGAAGGCAATTGGTTCCACTAGATTTTAGTTAGGGGCATCAGAGTAAAGGGGGCCGAATACAAATCCGCACCACACTTTTCAGCTATTTATTTGTAAAATAGAATTGAAAACCATTTACAGTTTTCCTTCTACTTCACAATTATGTGGCACTTTGTGTTGGTCTATCACATAAAATCCCAATAAAATACATTTACATTTTTGGTTGTAACATGACAAAGTGTGGAAACATTCAAGGGGTATGAATACTTTTTCAAGGCACTGTAGAGGGAGCCTGTTTAGTTGAGGTTTCACATCCAAATGCTGCCTAGCTACTTAACTGACAGTAGAATATCCTGGTGGATATTGGAAGAGGGTGGTATGGAGCAGAGGTTTGGGCTGACGGTTGAAGTTGAGCAGAGAGGATACTGGGGTGCCAATGATACAACCATTTCTTCAATGGAAGAATGACCAGTGGGACAAACGTAGGCAGAACTGTTCATTCCTAGCCAACGCTTTATATTTCCAACTTGGATGGCGTTTCCCTCTCTGTAGTTCCCTCTCTAACAAATTCTCCTTCTTTCTTCCCTTAGGTCCAAACCATGATAGTCAGCAAGAAGGAACAGTGATTACTCCTCCTGGTGAAGGCTAAGAAGGATGGACTTCTGTCCCTCCCCTGAAGAACATGCTATTTTCTGCAATTGATTGTTCATCTCATAATACATGGTTGGAAATACAGGACAGTTCAAATAAAACCTTTTACTTTCCAAATGTAATGTCTTGTTAACCACTTTCCGGCAGTGCTCCAGCAATTAGCTACTGTCTGTAAAGTAAATCTGTCCTTTCTAAAAAAAAAAAAAAAAGGGTAAGTATACAGCATTATCTGAACACTTTATGGAAGAGTAAGAATCTTTACAAAGTCCTTTTGAATCATAAACTGAAAGATATTATTAACCGCTTGAATACCCGGCCATAGTCAAATGACGTCCACAGATGGAATCTCCCATCCTGGGTGGACGTCATATGACGGCCTCGGCTTTCCGCCGCTACTGCAGGCCCGCAGAGCGGCGATCGGGGTACCGTTGTGTCCCTCATGACACAGCCGTTCCCCGATGGGGGTATTGAAGCGGCAGCGGCGGCGGAGCGGCGGTTGGGAAGTGGCGTGTACTGTGCCGGTTCCGGCGGATGCAGAGCGAGTGATCGGGGCTGAGGCTTTTCCCCTGGATACAGCTCAGCCCCGATCACTGTAGCTAATGACATGGCTCTTCATCACATGACCGGCTGTGTCCAATCACAGCCGGTCACTAATGTAAACAGCACAAACACTGTCAGTAACTGCTGTTGCTGGGCTCTTCTCCTCACACACCGATCCAGTGTGAGGAGAAGAGATCAGCTAACAGTGAGTTACCCAATATATGTACTACTGTGCCCAAATCGCCCCTCCTAAATAAAAAGAGTACCTGTCACCTCAGAGTACCTGTCACCTCAGAGTACCTGTCACCTCAAAGTACCTGTCATCTCAGAGTACCTGTCACCTCAAAGTACCTGTCATCTCAGAGTACCTGTCATCTCAAAGTACCTGTCATCTCAAAGTACCTGTCATCTCAAAGTACCTGTCATCTCAGAGTACCTGTCCATCAGGAGTACCCGTCACCTCATCACCTGCCACCAGAGTACCCGCCACCTCATCACCCGCCACCTCATCACCTGCCACCAGAGTACTTGCCACCAGAGTACCCGCCACCTCATCACCAGAGTACCTGCCACCAGAGTACCCGCCACCTCATCACCTACCACCAGAGTACCCGCTACCTCATCACCTGCCACCAGAGTACCTGCCACCTCATCACCTGCCACCAGAGTACATACAGCCAGTCAGCCACTATGTCCAGAAAGATGTACACCCCAGAAGAGGCATACCAGATATTGAGTCTGACCGATGAGAGCAACAGGGAGCTCTCACCGCTAAGTTCAGATTCTGGTTCTGATTTGGAATATGAGCCCCCCGAAGGCAGCACATCAGGATCCGAATCAGTGGAGGAAGTAGTCCGTCCAAAAAGACGACAGTCTGAACACCAGGCAGCTACCAGCAGTGCCAGCGGCGGTAGACCCCAGGAGGAGGGGCCCAGTACAAGCACTGCTAGACCCCAGGAGGAAAGGCCCAGCATAAGTGGACGCCAAAGAAGTAGGGCCCAAACCCATCTTCCAGATTCCTTGGCAAACCCATTGTGGCTGCCTTCTACCACAGGGTCAGCCACGATCCCCCCTTTTACAGCACAACCAGGTCAACACTGCAGGATTTTCACAAATGGATTTTTTAAATTTATTTTTCCCTAACGAATTGATTCAAGGCATCGTGGACCAAACTAATCTCTTTGCCCAACAATTTATTGCAACCAACCCCAGCTCCAGCTATGCCCGCCCTTTTGAGTGGAGACCGCTAACAGTAGTGGAGCTAAAATTGTTTTTAGGCCTAACTCTGAACATGGGGCTTACAAAAAAAAAATGAAATTCATAAGTATTGCTCGACCAAACCCATCCACCATATGCCAGTTTTTTCATCAGCCATGTCCAGGTCCCGATACGAAATCATAATGCGCTTCTTGCATTTCAATGACAACTCACAGTGCCCCCCCCCCCAAATCACCCAAACTTTGACAAACTATATAAAGTTCGCCCCCTAATTCATTTTTTTTCCCAGAAGTTTGCCGAAGTTTATGTCCCTGAAAAAAACATATCTGTGGACGAATCCCTGGTGCATTTCACAGGCCGGCTGGGAATCAAGCAATATATCCCCAGTAAGAGGGCGAGGTATGGCTTGAAGCTTAACAAGCTTTGTGAAAGTGCCACGCATTCCGCGTGTACGAAGGCAAAGATTCCCAGCTCCAGCCCCCTGAGTGTCCCTCGTACATGGGAATAAGTGGGAAAATTGTTTGGGAGTTGGCATTCCCACTCCTCCAAAAGGTGTACCATATTTATATAGATAATTATTATACGCGTTTGCCCCTTCTCCGCCACCTATATCTCAAACAAACTTTGGCCTGTGGTACAACTAGAAAAAACCGAAAGGGCTTCCCACAGTGTCTTGTCACCACAAACATTCCAAGGGGGGAATCGACAAGCTTGAGTAACGAAGAAGTGTTGGCTGTGAAGTGCAGGGATAGAAAAGACGTGTACATCATGTCCACCATCCACGATGACACCTCGGTGGAACTTCACAGAAGACGCGGTACCGTTCGTAAGCCTACCTGTATCACTGAGTACAATAAATACATGGGGGGTGGTGGATTTAAACGATCAGTTGTTGCAGCCCTATCTTTCAACAAGAAAATCCTTATTCTGGTACAAAAAAGTCGCAATTTACTTTTTTCATTTGGCCCTTTTAAATTCTTTCATAATCTGCCAAAAATCCACAGAAACACCCACCACCTTCATAAAGTTTATTGAAGACATTGTCACTGCCCTTATTTATCAGCAAGTATCCCCCCCCCCAGAAAGCATTCGCTCCGATTCTGTCAGCAGACTACATGAGCGCCATTTCCCGGACCATATTCCACCAACAGGATCCGGAAGACGACGCCAAAAAAAATGTCGGGTGTGCACCAAAAAAGGAATTAGGAAAGATACCAGCTTCCATTGTACCGACTGTCCCTCCCAACCTGGCCTTTGCATCGGAGAATGCTTCAGGCGATATCACACTCTGGAAAATTATTAGTCCATATTTCTAATACTGCCATTTCCCCGTTTTTAATTTCTGTCCTGAATATTTCCCTTCCTCAACCAACCATATCATTGCCTTCCATGTGAACCGACCCTGGCCTGTTTCTCGACTATGCCTCTGCCTACCGTCTGCATTGTTTTTCCGCCATGTTTTTGCCTTTCACGTGAACTGACCCTGGACTGTATTGACTATGCCTCTGCCTGCCGTCTATTTCTGCCTTTTACCTGCACTGACCTCGGCCTGTTGACCATGTTTTTGCCTGCCCCTTGGATTGATCTTTCACCCTGCTACACAGGGGTCTCACATATGTGAGGGGCTCCAGAATAGTGTTCGGAGTTCAGAAAACCAGTTATTGGTTTTCTGTGTTCCCATAACAGGGTCTGGTTGCCCGGAGGCTTCAAAGCGATTTGGGTGGGAGAAGCCTCTACCCCTGTCCCCATTCTTTCCTGGCCGATGCCCTAAGCTTGATGGTACTGCCTGCTCCCTGGACAAATACTCTGGCTGTGCTGACCATACCTCTGCCTGTTGCATGTACTAACTATGGACAGTATTCCTGCCTGCTGCATGGACGATCCTTTGATCCTTTTGCTGCTGCTGACCACATCCCTGCCTACTATCTGGACTAATGCTTTGGCTGTGCTGACATCTCTACCTGTACTGACTATTCCTGCCTGCTGCCTGTTTTGCTGTCGCTGTCCACGTTCCTGCCTGCTGCCTGGACCGATGCTCTTCTCTGTGGACCACTGCACTACTAAAACTGCAGGTAATCTTTTCTTTAGCCTTTACTCAGCAGAATGTATTTTGGTTTGTAATTGGTATGTACAGTACATGCTATGTGTTAGAAATATGAAGGGCCTTCAACAATGTGATAGGTTGGCAGGAATTTGTGTGTAATGTATGCTCCTAGAACAACTGACAGTGCTACTTGGATGTTGGGCCTCTGTATGTAGCCAGACTATGTAAAAGTCTCACACATGTGGTATCGCCATACTCAGGAGAGGTAGCAGAATGTATTTTGGGGTGTCATTTTTGCTATGTACATGCTATGTGTTGGAAATATCTTATGAATGGACAACTTTGTGTAAAAAAAAATGCGTTTTCATTTTTTTTCCACAGTTTCCAAAAACTTTGGGAAAAAAATGAACCATTCAAAAGACTAATTATGCCTCATAGATTATACGTTGGGGTGTTAGCTTTCCAAAATGGGGTCATTTTGTGGGCGTTTCCGTTGTCCTGGTGCTCCAGGGCCTTCAAAATTGTAATAGGTGGTTGAGAAATGAGATGTGTAATTTATGCTCCTAGAATGCCTGGAGCTGCTACTTCAATGTTGGGCCTCTGTATGTGGCCAGGCTGTGTAAAAGTCTCACACATTTGGTATCGCCACACTCAGGAGGAGTTGCAGAATGTATTTTGGGGTGTCATTTTTGCTATGTACCTGCTATGTGTTGGAAATATCTTATGAATGGACAACTTTGTGTAAAAAAAATGCGTTTTAATTTTTTTTCCACAGTTTCCAAAAACTTCGGGAAAAAAATGAACCATTCGAAAGACTAATTATGCCTCATAGATTATACGTTGGGGTGTTAGCTTTCCAAAATGGGGTCATTTTGTGGGTGTTTCCATTGTCCTGGTGCTCCAGGGCCTTCAAAATTGTAATAGGTGGTTGAGAAATGAGATGTGTAATTTATGCTCCTAGAATGCCTGAAGCTGCTACTTCAATGTTGGGCCTCTGTATGGGCCAGGCTGTGTAAAAGTCTCACACATTTGGTATCGCTATACTCAGGAGGAGTAGCAGAATGTATTTTGGGGTGTCATTTTTGCTATGTACATGCTATGTGTTGGAAATATCTTATGAATGGACAACTTTGTGTAAAAAAAAATGCGTTTTCATTTTTTTCCCACAGTTTCCAAAAACTTTGGGAAAAAAATGAACCATTCAAAAGACTAATTATGCCTCATAGATTATATGTTGGGGTGTTAGCTTTCCAAAATGGGGTCATTTTGTGGGCGTTTCCATAGACCTGGTGCTCCAGGGCCTTCAAAAGTGTGATAGGTTGTCATCATATGAGATGTGCAATTTATGCTCGTAAAACGCCTGACGGTGCTAGTTGGATGTTAGACCTCTGTATGTGGCCAGGCTGTGTAAAAGTCTCACACATGTGGTATCACTATACTCAGGAGGAGTAGCAGAATGTATTTTGGGGTGTCATTGCAAGTATGCATGTGCTGTGTGAGAGAAATAACTTGTTATTATGACAATTTTGTGCAAAAAAAAAGAAAAAAAATTTCCAAGAATTGTGGGAAAAAATTACAACTTCAAAAAACTCACCATGCCTCTTACTAAATACCTTGGAATGTCTGCTTTCCAAAAATGGGTAATTTGGGGGGTATTTGTACTTTCCTGGCTTGTTAGGGCCTCAAGAAATGAGATAGGCCTTCAGTACATCAGGTGTGATCAGATGTGATCATTTTTCAATGATTTGCACCATAGCTTGTAGACTCTATAACTTTCACAGAGACCAAATAATATACACTAATTTGGGTTATTTTTACTAAAGATATGTAGCAGTATACATTTTGGCCCAAATTTATGAAGAAAAAATACTTATTTGCAAAATTTTACAATAGAAACTAAAAAAAAGTGTTTTTTTTTTCAAAAATTTCTCTCTTTTTTCGCTTATATTGCAAAAAATAAAAAAAAACAGCAGTGATTAAATACCACCAAAAGAAAGCTATGTTTATGAGAAAAAAATGATAAAAATTTGGTTTGGATACAGTGTAGCATGACTGAGTAATTGTCATTCAAAGTGTGAGAGTGCTGAAAGCTAAAATTTGGTCTGGGAAGGAAGGGTGTATAAAAGCCCTGTATTGAAGTGGTAAAAAATCAATTTAAATTTCTAATCCACCTATATACCGCTACCAAACAGACCATAGACAAATATTGGAAAACCCAAAACAGAATTTACAAAGTAAAGGCTAAACTATCAACACATTTTTTGAAAAATTGATGGCTAAACTGAACGACAAAATGCACCTATGTGAAAAAGTTTGGGAACTTCTGGCATCATGCCCAACCCCAACCCCCTCCCCCCCAACAGGGTTTTGAAGATTGTCTTTTGATGCTATAAATCTAATTTTAATGATTGGTCAGTTGACCTCTTTTCCTTATTCCCAGATGAGTCTACCTACCTACCTTCCACTCCTCCCCACCACCATCTTTGCTCTTACCCACTTTTATAAAACAATAATGGTGTGGTGCTACTTTAAATTTCAGTCTCAATCCAATAAATGCCCCAAATACAGTAGTTCCATCAGGAAAGCCCAACCAATGGAGTTCCAACATGGAGCTCCATCTACTTCTCACTGTTCTTTTGTGCACTGATTAGGACAGTGATGGCGAACCTTGGCACCCCAGATGTTTTGGAACTACATTTCCCATGATGCTGTACACTGCAGAGTGTATGAGCATCATGAGAAATGTAGTTTCAAAACATCTGGGGTGCCAAGGTTCACCATCACTGTATTAGGGTATTGATAGAGCAGAGCTTCCGAATCATTGCGTAGTTATTTGTTTTAACCTCTTCCCACTTACCTAAGGCACATGGTGGGTGGGTTACTGAACATGCACAGCAACTCAAAAAGACATTGAACGGAACAAAACACCCTAAGGAAGCTGCCATCTTAGCCTTTGTTTGATCGTCAGTTGCCATGGTACTGCACATGTGATCGGTTATTACACCAGCCATTTGATGGCTTGACAATTCGACTGAGAGCACAAGCAACTGTGACAGTTATCGTTCACAGAATGCCCTTAATGTAACTGTTTTGGGAAACACTTAAATCGATGGGTTCAGTTCTGCATTATTTGTGAACATCAGGGCCGTGAGTGGGAGGTCCCTACATATTTAGAAGTGGGGGTCTGGGAGGGTCCAACCCAGAAAGTGGGCATAGTGGATGGCCCCTGAATATTTAGAGATGGGGGTCTAAGCAGGGGCAACCTGTAAAAGGGGTGTGATTTGGGCACTCTGACCGTGAAAGTTGGCAGTAACACATGGACCTGGGGCAGGGTTAACACAGTGTACCTGTATCCATGACCATAATTTTGGTAAGTATGGTAAGTTTAGTCTAAAGACTAAAGACTAATTGTTTCCTCTAAGATAAGCCTTAACGTCAGTGTTAACCAGAGCTTTTTTTCTCAGAGAATAGGTGCAGGTACTCCCCCTTTCCAAGTCACCCCTTGTCTCCGCCCCCTACCCTCCTTTGAGTACTGTCCCTTGGTTCTACCGCCTACCCACCTCCCAGTACCGCCCCTTTTAGAGAATACAGAACCAAGTTTCACATTTTAGTTACATGGTTAAATAGTTAGTCTGGCTATGGGAATGTTTGTAACATATAGAAAGACAGGGGGGGGGGGGCGCTAATTTTTACATTATTAGCAAGCATTTCACTTAAAAATCATGTAAAAAGATACATTTTCTAAAATGCATCAAGATGATGGTCTGGTGTTTATGGGAGATGCACCCTGTTGTTGGTGCAGGGATATAGCCCCCTCTCTATGGGAACAAGGACGCATCTGTACGTCTGACAACATGACGCAGCATATGGTATATTTTGATGGATTGGCATGGTGGGCGGGGCCCACCCCACCCGAATGGGTGTGACGGGCCCTGATGGGTGTCACCCAGACATGTGAATGGCCATATTTAGAGGGAGCCTAGAGAAAGCTAGTCTGCTACTTCTAAGGCTCTGATGAAGAGGGTACTCCCTCGTAACGCGTAAGCTGCTTGGGATCTGGTTTCTCCTATATACCCGGTCCAGGTTGAAGGGTGTCTAGAAGGCACAGCTCCAAATTCTTTGAGCAATGTCAAGCCTCTTTTAAAACGTTTATTTATTTACTACTTAAATAAATTTTATCTCTGGTAATGCACAAGGTCAGTGCACCCTCCCTGTCTTTCTATATGTTTCAGCTTTAAGGACATCCATTGTTCTGAGGAGGGCAGCAAGACCTTTGACTTTCCACATTTAGTCCAAAGGGTTGGCTACACCACGTACATATGGACTAGGTTCCTGAGCGCAGGAGATTGTTTTGTATTGTATGGGAATGTTTGACCATTCTTCCAGAAGCGCATTTGTGAGGTTAGGCACTGTTGTTGGACCAGAAAGTCTGGCTCACAGTCTCCGCTGTAATTCATCCCAAAGATGTTCTATTGGGTTGAGGTCAGGACTGAGCAGGTCAGTCAAGTTCCTCCACCCCAAACTTGCTCATCCGTGTCTTCATGGACCTTGCTTTTTGCACTGGTGCGCAGTCATGTTGGAACAGGAAAGGGCCATCCCCAAACTGTTCCCACAAAGTTGGGAGCATGAAATTGTCCAAAATGTCTTGGTATGCTGACGCCTTAAGAATTCCCCTTCACTGGAACTAAGGGGCCAAGTCCAACCCCTAAAAAACAACCCCACACCATAATCCCCCCTCCACCAAATGATTTGGACCAGTGCACAAAGCAAGGCCCATAAAGATTAATTACTTTTGGTAATATAGTGTAGATCCCCCAGCCGACATCATCAATAGACCCCCCAAAACCCCACAGCAACCCTTTCCATTACTTACATTAAGTGCTGGAGGTGCCGAAACTGCTGAAAAAAAAAAGCCCCCCAAAAAAAGCCCTGGTGTTAACAAACCAGTTGACAGTTCTCTATTTGCTTGTTATATAACTAAAAATCCCAGCATGTCCTCCTGAGAAGGAGACTTGTATTTTTTCACATATGATGTAGTCTTCAGGTATCAGAACTGAGTGATTCTCTGTCTCCCACCTGCTGTGCCCTCCTTACCTCTGTAATCATATCTGATACATATTAATAAGGCTGATTATCTCCCCGCACTGTTCCCATTGCTGATGTCACTCATATGGGGTGTTTAATCATATAATCATGTGTTTCAGCTCACTATGCAAACGAGATTGGTGATTGTGCCATGTCAGGACTGTCAGCTTGTTAGCACAGAAATCTATAACGGAGAATATTTCATTACTGAGCGGAGATATTATTGTAATGCGCACAATGCAGCATAATCCGTTTCTCTTGGGAAAACATATTTTTGGAAATGAAATTGTGAAATAAAAAAATGATCTTTAAAGGGTTTTAAGGTTACAGTGAGACAAATTAAACAAGAAAGGAATGTGGGACTTTGAATGAGGCAATTGACTTGTGGAGGTAGAATGGTTGGTAAACATTATTTATTTGTGACAATAGTATGAAACAAGTAAAAAAGTAATTTTATATATACAGTGGGGACGGAAAATATTCAGACCCCCTGACATTTTTCACTCTTTGTTATATTGCAGCCATTTGCTAAAATAATTTAAGTTAATTTTTTTCCCTCATTAATGTACACACAGCACCCCATATTGACAGAAAAACACAGAATTGTTGAAATTTTTGTAGATTTATTAAAAAAGAAAAACTGAAATATCACATGGTCCTAAGTATTCAGACCCTTTGCTGTGACACTCATATATTTAACTCAGGTGCTGTCCATTTTTTTCTGATCATCCTTGAGATGGTTCTACACTTTCATTTGAGTCCAGCTGTGTTTGATTCTACTGATTGGACTTGATTACGAAAGCCACACACCTGTCTATAAGACCTTACAGCTCACAGTGCATGTCAGAGCAAATGAGAATCATGAGGTCAAAGGAACTGCCTGAAGAGCTGAGAGTCAGAATTTTGGCAAGGCACAGATCTGGCCAAGGTTACAAAAACATTTCTGCTGCACTTCAGGTTCCTAAGAGCACAGTGGCCTCCATAATCCTTAAATGGAAGACATTTGGGACGACCATAACCCTTCCTAGAGCTGGCCGTCCGGCCTAACTGAGCTATCGGGGGAGAAGAGCCTTGGTGAGGGAGGTAAAGGAGAACCCAAAGATCACTGTGGCTGAGCTCCAGAGATGCAGTCGGGAGATGGAAGAAAGTTGTAGAAAATCAACCATCACTGCAGCCCTCCACCAGTCGGGGCTTTATGGCAGAGTGGCCCGACGGAAGCCTCTCCTCAGTGCAAGACACATGAAAGCCCACATGGAGTTTGCTAAAAAAACACCTGAAGGACTCCGAGATGGTGAGAAATAAGATTCTCTGGTCTGATGAGACCAAGATAGAACTTTTTGGCCTTAATTCTAAGCGGTATGTGTGGAGAAAACCAGGCACTGCTCATCACCTGTCCAATACAGTCCCAACAGTGAAGCATGGTGGTGGCAGCATCATGCTGTGGGGGTGTTTTTCAGCTGCAGGGACAGGACGACTGGTTGCAATCGAGGGAAAGATGAATGCGGCCAAGTACAGGGATATCCTGGATGAAAACCTTCTCCAGAGTGCATAGGACCTCAGACTGGGCCGAAGGTTTACCTTCCAACAAGACAATGACCCTAAGCACACAGCTAAATGATTTTAGCAAATGGCTGCAATATAACAAAGAGTGAAAAATTTTAGGGGATCTGAATACTTTCCGTCCCCACTGTGTATGTATATATATATATATATATATATATATATATATATATACAGGTATGTTGCATGTGTCAAAAAAGGGAGCTTGAAAAAATATGTGCATATGTGTGTGTCTCCAGTGAATGGACTGTGGGTGCTACCTCCCCGGTGTAAAACACATAGTAAATTGGTAAGGCAATCAAGCTCACCTGCTTATGTAATCCGGGGGTGGGACGGGTCCCCGACCAATGTCATATACAACGTATCTACAGTATCTCACAAAAGTGAGTACACCCCTCACATTTTTGTAAATATTTTATTATGTTTTTTTCATATGACAACACTGAAGAAATGACACTTTGCTACAATGTAAAGTAGTGAGTGTACAGCTTGTATAACAGTGTAAATTTGCTGTCCCCTCAAAATAACTCAACACACAGCCATTAATGTCTAAACCACTGGCAACAAACGTGAGTACACCCCTAAGTGAAAATGTCCAAATTGGGCCCAATTAGCTATTTTCCCTCCCCAGTGTCATGTGACTCGTTAGTGTTACAAGGTCTCAATTGTGAATGGGGAGAAGGTGTGTTAAATTTGGTGTTATCGCTCTCACTCTCTCATACTGGTCACTGGAAGTTCAACATGGCGCCTCATGGCAAAGAATTCTCGGAGGATCTGAAAAAAAGAATTGTTGCTCTACATAAAGATGGCCTAGGCTATCTAGGTTGTCTTTGGGAAATAGATGTATGAGTGCTGCCAGCATTGCTGCAGAGGTTGAAGGGGTGGGGGGGTCAGCCTGTCAGTGCTCAGACCATACGCGGCACACTGCATCAAATTGGTCTGCATGGCTGTCGTCCCAGAAGGTAGTGTAATGGAAATTTGTAAGTTCTGTATATAATTGTATTGTATTTTGTATGTATTGCACACTGCCATCACTGTGCAACAGCACTAATAATGTTTTCAGTAAATGTTTACATTCTTTCGAGTCCTGATTAGAATAAGCCTGCCTATGTAACGTCCCTTGTTATGATAAACCTACAATTGTAATATTAATGTGATACCTACGTAATCATGTGCATAAAAACCTTCAATTGCGTCATAATAAAGCAGAACAGTAATTTGGAAAGATGCTGAGCGTATCTTTTGTGTCTGTTCCCTACTGCAGTAGTTATTATTAATTTGGAACCACTAATCAATATGAGGATAGGAGTTGCCTATCATCAATTCAACTGAGTCAGCATGGCGAGCCAGCCAGGAGGGGATTCCAGGTGACCCTGAGTATCCAAAACGAGGAGCTTGAGACGATCCGGGAATTTCTGATAATCAGCCGGCTGAGGTAAGCCTTTTGCTTACATTTGAGTTATCAGACTTCCTTGATCGGTAAGGCATTTTCGGGACAAAGGTTACCTATTTTACTCCCCTTAATCGAACTGTATTGATTGATGGTTATATGTTATGTTGTCCCTGTCTACTGTCCATCGGAGTGTTATAGATAAGAAAGGGAAGAATAGTGCTGTTCACAGGTATATGTAGTACATCTGCTAGATAAAGTAGTTTAGAGGCAAGAGGGTATAGGCACAAGTAGAGAAGAGAGAAGACTGGCCAGTCATTATGGGCATTGAATTAAGTAAGGGAATGAAGGGTAAGAGACCCTCAAAAATGCCCAGCGCAAGAGGAGCGCTACATATGAACCAAAGGTGCGGTTCCGCCTATACTGAGCCCCTAGATTAATGGTTAAAGTGGACAGTGATCCACATTGGGTAACTGGGTTACCAAAGTCCACAGGGACTAAGAATCATGCAGAGTAAACAGCTAGAGAAACAGCTATCTATGTGAGCAGGATGGATCAAGGGTGACATTAACACTAGACAGAAAAGGGACATTTTCATGTTAAGTTGTGGGATGAATTTGGAGTCAGGCACTATAACTATTAGAGTCAGAAACAGAGAAATGAGAGGTAAAACAGAATACTTTATATGTTGTCAGAGAGGGAAGATGGGATGAGTACTCTGGCTGACCGTCTGATCATAGAATAGATATAAAAGTTATCTGAACAAAAATAAAGAAAGTAGAATTTAGACAGGAAAATATTAATGAGAGTTAAAAGAAAGTGAGAGAATGATATGCATGTGTTGTGCACAAATGGGAAAAATGTAAGCGATTTTAGAGAGATATTGGTGTATGTGTGTGCGAATGCTGGGACCTTTAGTTCTATTGCTTGTGTGTGTCATGTACGCAGATGTGACCCCCTCCTTTGTGCTCTCCTGAAAGAAATGTGGCTGGGATGAGAGGTTAGTGATAAGCTGGAAGGACACCATGCCAATTCCAGTTTTTTTAGACAAAACACTTATAACAAAATGTGCCGGGTTAACGAATCTAATGGAAAATAATGTGATCACAATTATTTTGAATCTGTTTTCCAAACATGGTAAAATGAAGGTTACATTTAACCGTGTATTACACAAATTGAATATCCTTTGATAGTGGAAACAGTGCATTTAAAAAAGGGAAATTAAGTAAAATTAAGTAGTAATGAGTATTAATTTCTAATATGAGTTTAACAATTTTATTATTAATATAGATATAATGAAACTGGTTTAGACAACCTTTGGTTGGAAATGAAATCCAGGTTAATGGGGAAATTTGTAATGAATGAGATTAGTTTAGATTAAGATAACAATTTTGTAATTTTACATTTATACAATAAGCTCTTATTGAGAGAAAAAAAAGATTAAGATGAGGTTGTTATTTTGAATAAAGCTGCCATAATATTTAACAAAGCCAAGATGGATGGAATACATAAGAAGTTCTTCTATAAAAATGAAATTTTAAGGTTTTTGATAATAACTTGATGTGCGGTCCATGATGTAAGAGTAATATTAAATAAAATTTAAATATAACAGACCCATCACATCAAGTCCACACACCCTGTTAGGATAGATGTCACCTGCAGCCAGTTGTTTTATAGTTTTTGATGCTTTCTGGTCCATCATACAGATTCTTGGTCCTTTTGTTTTTATTTATTTTTATTTTTGAAATCCAAAGCAGAATGTGTGGATTGTAAAATGATGTGCCCCTTTTTCTTGTAAGTGCAGTGGTATAAGCAGAAGAATATTTTGGATTTATGGGCATCTCTCCATGACCGCAGGGTATTGTTATCATTTATTATAATATTGCCAGGAAAAAGTTGTCTTTTGAAACATGAAACTGGAGTTCTTACACAAATAGTGTGATAGAAAACAAGACATTGTAATATATTTATGCAAGCTGGACCCAGTAATGAAGGGTTCACCCCGATATATCAGAGCTGTAGCTTTTATGCAAAGGTGCTATTAGACAAAGTTAGATATTGTTTTGGTCAATGGTCTGACATTCTGTGCAGCAAATTTACAGCTAACTAAATTTTTGTCTAATGAAAGGTTTAAAATATGAGTTTGTTTATGTACAAATCTAACAATGAAAAACGCGTACATTTATTCAAAAGAAAGGAAAAGACGCATGTGTTAAGTTGATGACATCGGAATCAGCTGCTGTGAGCCCAGTGCAGGACACACTCCCTGAAGACCCAGATATTACATTTTTTGTAGATTTGAGTATGCAGTTTATCACCCAGAAGGATACTCTGTATTCAAAGTCATTGGATCCTTTTTCCCCAGCTCAAGAAGCGGAGCTCCATGTTTTAGCAAAGCCTGTGAGCTATAAAAAGAGTGTATATTTATATAGATAGTCGAGATATAGAGAGCTTTTGGTTCCATTTAAAGGGCCAGAAGTTTGTTTTTTACTTCGGCAGGTAAACCAACCAAGCATGCCAAGTTAATTTGATCGGCTGTTTTCAGCCTTCCAGGTTCTTGCTGGGGTAGCCATATTAACTTTCACACATGGAAGCAGACCAGGTGACTAAGGATGCTGCATTTACAGCCCCGGACACTTGATGGGTCTGTGCAACTCACAGATTCCACCCTAGTTCTGGCCCAGTATAGCTGGGATTAATAATTCAACTTTAAGGACCCCAGAACGAGAAGAACAAGTGGTCCACAGGGGGCAATTTCTTATGAAACGGGACTTTGGAAAAGGTGATCATTTATGTCTGCCAGCCACTCTTTTCCCTTCAGCTTGACACATGGACCGTGTCATCAGTCACAAGCAGTTATGGCTGCCTTCGTAAATGAGCGTGGGATAGAGCCAGGGTTCACCACTGTTGTTTTTATAACACAACACTTCTTGTTTTACCTGTTACCAAAGGTGTTACCAAAAGCTGAACATCCCTCCCAGAGATTACATAAAAGATATATCCAGATGCCCAAGTCAGGATCTTACGAGTATGCATTTTGTCTGTATGGACATGTTTTTTGGATGTCCAGTGGCAAATGCTACTGCAAAGGCCACAGTAAAAAGTGTTATCAGAAGTAGTTTGTAAGTACAGAGTGCCAGGGAGTACAGAGAGTAACAGAGGAAATCATTTTTTATAGGAGAGTCCTTACTAGAAGTTTTGAGGTTTTATTTTTACACCCCCTACTGTCTACAATGTATCAGACAAAGTAGAGTAAGAAACTAGAAAACTTTTGCCTGAATGTTTTCTTCTATTATATGAAGCCTCTAAGGGGGATGTTGGACTCTCTCCCTATGGGATTTGGTTTGGGAGTGTGTTACTCACTTGCTTATATTTTGTCTCAGCAGCTGAAGTCCTTCATTCGGATCTCACAGAGAATGTTGCTGATCTTTTAAGGTTTTTTGACAAACTCATTTATGTGTTTTCTCCCCAATTCCAGATCCTAAAAGTTTGGAAGGATCTAAAACTAAAGCCAGGTGACTTGTGGATTGTTAAGAGACATTTATATATAAGGAAAAATTTGGAGACTCAATACAGCATCTATTTCATGTACAGTTTTTGCAAAACGTGAAGAAAAAGTCACCTGGATCCACACCAGACACTGCAAAAATGACTTAATTAAAGAAATCTCTGTGTTTGATTTGTTTCCCTCTTGTGATCACAGTCTAGGGTACTTTTTTATTCAATTACTTTAATTGTAAGGGATATACACTACCGTTCAAAAGTTTGGGGTCACATTGAAATGTCCTTATTTTTGAAGGAAAAGCACTGTACTTTTAAATGAAGCTAACTTTAAACTAGTCCTAACTTTAAACAAATATACTCTATACATTGCTAATGTGGTAAATGACTATTCTAACTGCAAATGTCTAGTTTTTGGTGCAATATCTACATAGGTGTATAGAGGCCCATTTCCAGCAACTATCACTCCAGTGTTCTAATGGTACAATGTGTTTGCTCATTGGCTCAGAAGGCTAATTGATGATTAGCAAACCCTTGTGCAATCATGTTCACACATCTAAAAACAGTCTAGCTCCTTCCAGAAGCTACAAAACTGACCTTCCTGTGAGAAGATTGAGTTTCTGGAGCATCACATTTGTGGGGTCAATTAAACGCTCAAAATGGCCAGAAAAAGAGAACTTTCATCTGAAACTCGACAGTCTATTCTTGTTCTTAGAAATGAAGGCTATTCCATGCGAGAAATTGCAAAGAAATTGAAGATTTCCTACAACGGTGTGTACTACTCCCTTCAGAGGACAGCACAAACAGGCTCTAACCAGAGTAGAAAAAGAAGTGGGAGGCCGCGTTGCACAACTAAGCAAGAAGATAAGCACATTAGAGTCTCTAGTTTGAGAAACAGACGCCTCACAGGACCCCAACTGGCATCTTCATTAAATAGTACCCGCAAAACACCAGTGTCAACATCTACAGTGAAGAGGCGGCTGCGGGATTTTGGGCTTCAGGGCAGAGTGGCAAAGAAAAAGCCATATCTGAGACTGGCCAATAAAAGAAAAAGATTAAGATGGGCAAAAGAACACAGACATTGGACAGAGGAAGACTGGAAAAAAGTGTTGTGGACGGATGAATCCAAGTTTGAGGTGTTTGGATCACAAAGAAGAACGTTTGTGAGACGCAGAACAAATGAAAATATGCTGGAAGAATGCCTGACGCCATCTGTTAAGCATGGTGGAGGTAATGTGATGGTCTGGGGTTGCTTTGGTGCTGGTAAGGTGGGAGCTTTGTACAGGGTAAAAGGGATTCTGAATAAGGAAGGCTATCACTCCATTTTGCAACGCCATGCCATACCCAGTGGACAGCGCTTGATTGGAGCCAATTTCATCCTACAACAGGACAATGACCCTAAACACACCTCCAAATTGTGCAAGAACTATTTACAGCAGAAGCAGGCAGCTGGTATTCTATCGGTAATGGAGTGGCCAGCACAGTCACCAGATCTGAACCCCATTGAGCTGTTGTGGGAGCAGCTTGACCGTATGGTACGCCAGAAGTGCCCATCCAACCAATCCAACTTGTGGGAGCTGCTTCTAGAAGCGTGGGGTGCAATTTCTCCAGCTTACCTCAATAAATTAACAGCTAGAATGCCAAAGGTGTGCAATGCTGTAATTGCTGCAATAGGAGGATTCTTTGATGAAAGCAAAGTTTGATGTAAAAACAATGTTATTTCAAATACAAATCATTATTTCTAACCTTGTCAATGTCTTGACTCTATTTTCTATTCATTTCACAACGTATGGTGGTGAATAAGTGTGACTTTTCATGGAAAACACAAAATTGTTTGGGTGACCCCAAACTTTTGAACGGTAGTGTATATATATATTTGAAAAGTAGTTCAGCCAAGTTGAAGTCATATTTGTCTTTTGTGCGTCTTCCATTTTATGTAGAATTGTCTGTGTTTACATATGCTGATAAGTCAGCATGTCCACAATTCAGCTAGAAGGCCATTCTGGCCACAGGAGTGTACAGCCAGTACTCTGTAAATATGTCTTATCAATCATTTGTTTTTCACAATGAAAAGTCATTTTGGTAATGAAAAAGTTGCTTAGCTATTATTTTCTACACAATGGAGTTTTTGCTTCTTTGGCCAGGACTACCTCCACCTAAGCTCGTGAAGGTTCCAGGTTAAAGGTGATAGCAGGTATGGTTAGTGATCAAAATATTGATCAAAAGAGGGGAGACTGTAATGGAAATTTGTAAGTTCTGTATATAATTGTATTGTATTTTGTATGTATTGCACACTGCCATCACTGTGCAACAGCACTAATAATGTTTGCAGTAAATGTTTACATTCTTTCGAGTCCTGATTAGAATAAGCCTGCCTATGTAACGTCCCTTGTTATGATAAACCTACAATTGTAATATTAATGTGATACCTACGTAATCATGTGCATAAAAACCTTCAATTGCGTCATAATAAAGCAGAACAGTAATTTGGAAAGATGCTGAGCGTATCTTTTGTGTCTGTTCCCTACTGCAGTAGTTATTATTAATTTGGAACCACTAATCAATATGAGGATAGGAGTTACCTATCATCAATTCAACCGAGTCAGTAGCCTCTTCTAAAGATGATGCACAAGAAAGCCTGCAAACAGTTTGATGAAGACAAGCAGACTAAGGACATAGATTACTGGAACTATGTCCTGTGGTCTGATGAGACCAAGATAAACATATTTGGTTCAGATGGTGTCAAGCGTGTGTGGCGGCAACCAGGTGAGGAGTACAAAGACAAGTGTGTCTTGCCTACAGTCAAGCATGGTGGTGGGAGTGTCGTGGTCTGGGGCTGCATGAGTGCTGCCAGCACTGGGGAGCTACAGTTCATTGAGGGAACCATGAATGCCAACATGTACTGTGAGATACTGAAGCAGAGCATGATCCCCTCCCTTCGGAGACTGGGCCGCAGGACAGTATTCCAACATGATAATGACCCCAAACACACCTCCAAGATGACCACTGCCTTGCTAAAGAAGCTGAGGGAAAAGGTGATGGACTGGCCAAGCATGTCTCCAGACCTAAACCCTATTGAGCATCTGTGGGGCATCCTCAAATGGAAGGTGGAGGAGCGCAAGGTCTCTAACATCCACCAGCTCTGTGATGTCGTCATGGAGGAGTGGAAGAGGACTCCAGTGGTAACCTGTGAAGCTCTGGTGAACTCCATGCCCAAGAGGGTTAAGGCATTGCTGGAAAATAATGGTGGCCACACAAAATATTGACACTTTGGGCCCAATTTGGACATTTTCACTTAGGGGTGTACTCACTTTTGTTGCCAGCTGTTTAGACATTAATGGCTGTGTGTTGAGTTATTTTGAGGGGACATCAAATTTACACTGCTATACAAGCTGTACACTCACTACTTTACATTGTAGCAAAGTGTCATTTCTTCAGTGTTGTTACATGAAAAGATATAATAAAATATTTACAAAAATGTGAGGGGTGTACTCAATTTTGTGAGATACTGTATATACATACAGCACTTATTCTTTTATTTATTCATTTTTATTTTTTCCTCATCTCAAATATTCATCATGTTTTTTCACTTTTCAAATTTTTTCACTTTTTTTTACATACTATTCTCATATTTTTATACATTTTTTTCAGAACACTATATTTGCAATGATCCCCACACATGTGGATAGTGTTGTGGTGATCGGGCATGCTATGTGGATGTTTTTTTTGGCCGGAGCGGGGTTCCTTGCCTCAGCTCCGGGAACAGACAACCAGTTTGGGGTTCCATCTTCCTCGATGCTAGACAAGCACAGACAAGCACAGTGCTTTAGCCGACCTGTGAGTATAGACCCCTTTCTCCCCATGAGGTGTTTTCTCCCCTTAGGGGTAGAATATATTAACTAATACTACATATCCATTTGTACTTACAATTTATCTCTGTACCCAACTCCTGATGAATGGCATATAGCCATGAAACACGTCGAGTTTCCATGGGGTGCTCAGTCAAATCTGGCATATTACCTATTCACTGGCCCATATATACTTTTTATACATCCAAAATTTATTGAGTACTGTGTAATTATTAATGTGTATCTTCCTCTGTTTTTACAGCAGCTCTGTTGCATATGGTGTACCAATGCCTGTTAATAGGAAATATATTTCTCGTTTACCTGAATCAGGAATGGAGGTACATTCATTTTACCTCCTTTAAAATCCCAAAACTTTCACAGTGTGTCAAATTTACCCTTTTAAAGTCCGTCTCTGGGCAAAATCAACCCTTCTCCCCACATGCTTCTCATTCATCATAATCCCAACGCCATCATGTGACCCTCCACAGCCATAGTGGAGACCGGTGATCTACTGTTTCAGTCAGGGCTGGGACAAGTGGTGGGGCAGGAGGGGTGGCTGCTCTGGGCACAGTGGTATTATATAAGATGGGGGGGGCACAAGGAGGATGGGGGAATTTGTGTTGGGAGGAGGGATTTGTTAGGCATCAAGGGGGTAAGAATCGTTTAAGGAGAGGACATTTGATGGGAGGGGTGGTGATTTTGGGGGATTTATGTTGGGAGGGGAGGTGGAGAAGAGGATTTTTGCTAGAAGGGGGATTTGGGGGTTTGTGCTAGAAGAGGTGATATGGTAGAGGGGGGAGATTTGTGCTAGGAGGGGAAAACATTTTGGGGGGGGGGGGATTTGTGCTAGTATGGATATATGGGGGGGTGCCAGGAAGGGGGGATTTTTGCTGGGGGGGACTTGGAGTGGGGGTGTGTGTACTCAAAGGAGTGGGGCAAGAGGAGAGAGAAGATTTGAGCTGTGAGGGGGGATGGGGGGCAAAGACTTGTGCTGGAAGGGGGGGCTTTTATTCTTAGAGGGTAAGCATGTAGATTGGTGCTCAATTTTTTTTTTGGGGGGGGGGATATTTGCTGGCACATAATGCTCATACATCTTGGGGGGCGCAGTTTTGTATGTTCACCCTGGGCTCTAGATGACCTTGACCTGCCACTGGTTCCAGTCCACGCCCACCAACCAGTCTTGTTACTGCCCTTACATGGGTGACCCCTCGAAGAAGGACTATTTCCTACCACAGATCAGAAAGAAGAAGTCTCAGGAGAGTTTTATGAGCTTATGAGTGACCACGGATTCTGGTAAGAATTTGGAAAATGTAGGTAGATTTTTAAAAATAAAAGGTGCAGATCAATTAAAGGGGGCAGCGTGGTCAAGCAAAGAACAATCTCCAGTGGGATAACATTGAAGGATTAGGATGTCACACCCAATAGTTGGACTTCTCCAGGTCCAGAAGAAGCCCAGCTTTTGAACAAATTGGGTGTGGCTTTGCTCCTTTAATCCTTATGTGATATGGCCAGATGGAAGTCTCATCTAATAGACAGTTGTGTGGCAGCTCTCAGCTATATCCATTTGGAGGTCTCTGGCAGCACAGGTGTCAGGACCAGAATCTGAACCCAAGACCTCTGCTACGTCCAGCATTCTTCTTGCTGAGCCACCAGAGATGCTGGACAACACCCTATCTGATCCTTTGGGAAGTCTTGCCTTGTACCTTGTTTCTGGTGAACCTTGAACTCCCTGCTCCTCTCATTAGCTTTCTATTTACGCCATGCCTTTGCACTTTGCTAGATTATTTTGCACTTCTCCAGCCAATATCTTTCTCTTTTCTCTCCTGCTGCCGTCTGTATCTTAACTGGTACTGATTACCACATTACCGACATTGGCTTGTCCCTTGACTACAGTTCCGCTTGATTCCTACCTACAACCTCTTATTACTGACCTTTGGCTTGTTGCTGACTATGCTTCTGCTTGATCCCTACCTGTTACATCTGCTCCTGGACCCTAGCTTGCTTAACTACTGGTGGGGTAATCCCGAGGACCGCAACTAGCATGCAGCAAAACCCATCTCCACCACTAGGAGAGAACCGGTCAACACCTTTGGGATGAATTTGAGCGGAGACTGCGAGCCAGGCCTTCTGGTCTAACATCAGTTCCTGACCTCACAAATGTGCTTCTGGAAGAATGGTCCAATATTCCCATAGACACACTCCTAAACCTTGTGGACAGCCTTCACAGAAGAGTTGAAGCTGTTATAGCTGCAAATGGTGGGCCAACTCAATATTGAACCCTACGGATTAAGACTGGGATGCCATTAAAGTTCATGTGTGTGTAAAGGCAGGCGTCCCAATACTATTGGTAATATAGTGTATGTGTATAAGGAATGGGCTTACGATAGGCTTGAAGTATCCCGCTTCTCTGGTATTTTTCACAATCCTGTTGTCATGGTCAGGGGTCAGAAACCATTAGTTACAGCTTTAGATTCCCACCGACCAGCAGAATGAGTACATGAACAGGTCACAGTGGCGGATGACGCGGCTCACCCGAGGGCCTAAACACTGACCGGTTCTCTCCAGAACTCCTAGTGGTGGAGATGGGTTTTGCTGCATGCTAGTTGCTAATTGAAGCTGTTTGCGTTTGCAAATGCGTGCGAACTAAACCCCTTTTTTAACGCTTACTGTTAGATAGGTCAATTTGGTTGTCTGCAAGCTGGTGGTAAGTAGACTTTGGCTTTTTCCTGGGCATTCCCCAGACTTTGTTGGTAGTTGAAGGTGTTATAGCTGGAAAGGGTGGGCCAACTCAATATTGAAGCCTACAGACTAATGCTGCACACACACGGTCGGAATTTCTGACAACAAATGTTCGATGGGAGCTTGTAGGCCCCATCGGACATTTTCCGTCTGAATTTCCGACAAACAAAATTTGAGATATGGATCTCAAATTTTCTGACAACAAAATCCGTTGTCGGAAATTGTGTGTACACAATTCCGATGCACAAAATTCCACGCCTGCTCGGAATCAAGCAAAAGAGCGGCACTGGCTATTGAACTTCATTTTTCTTGGCTCGTCGTATGTGTTGTACGTCACGGAATTCTTGACGTTCGGAATTTCCGACAAGATTTGTGTGACTGTGTGCATGCAAGACAAGTTTAAGCCAACATCCGTCCAAAAAAACATGGGTTTTGTTGTCGGAATGTGCAATCGTGTGTACACGGCATAAGACTCGGATGCCATTAAAGTTCATGTGCGTGTAATGGCAGGTGTCCCAATACTTTTAGTAATATAGTGTGTCTATGATCTGTAGGTGTGGTATGAATAGTCTGCATACAGGGTTGTGCCTCCATGCAGAGGCACAAATTTACACAAGCGGCAGCATAAACCACCATATTGCAGCATAAAACCATTTATTGCAATGGAAGACTGTACACTGCACCTGTGACTCCCGTATGCCAGCTATTTACGCTCTATGCTCACCGTACTCCTTCTCGAGGCCATGTGCATGAAGCCTAAGGATTACATATTAGAGATTTCTATGCAGGATTTCAGGATTTTAGACGAAAACCTGTAATGCCGCGTACACACAACCGGACTTTCTGGCAGAAAAGGTCAGACGGAATCATTCCGTCAGACATTCCGATCGTGTGTGAGCTTCATTGGACTTTTTCTTTCTAAAATTCTGACAGACCTAGAAATAAAACACTTTTCAAATCTTTGCGACGGAATCAGTTCCTATCAGGAAAACCGCTCGTGTGTATGCTATTCCGACGGACCAAAAATGATGCAAGGGCAGCTATTGGCTACTGGCTATTGAACTTCCTTTTTCTAGTCCCGTCGTACGTTCTAAATGATCGGACTTTGGTGTGATCGTGTGTAGGCAAGTCCGTTTCAGCAGAACTCCGTCGGAAAGACCGTCAGAGTCTATTCTGACGGAAAGTCCGCTCCTATGTACGCAACATTAAGTCTGCAAAAGACATGAGACTGGGGTGGAGTTTCACCTTCCAGCAGAACAACGACCCTAAACATACAGCCAGAGCTACAATGGAATGGTTTAGATCAAAGCATATTCATGTGTTAGAATGGCCCAGTCAAAGTCCAGACCTAAATCCAATTGAGAATCTGTAGTAAGACTTGAAAATTGCTGTTCACAGACACTCTCCATCCAATCTGACAGAGCTTGAGCTATTTTAAAGAAGAATGGGCAAAAATGTCCCTCTCTAGATGTGCAAAGCTGGTAGAGACATCCTCAAAAAGACTTGCAACTGTAATTGCAGTGAAAGATGGTTCTACAAAGTATTGACTCAGGGTGGCTGAATACAAATGTACCCCACACTTTTCACATATTTGTTTGTAAAACAAATTGAAAACCATTTATCATTTTCCTTCCACTTCACAATTATGTACTACTACTTTGTGTTGGTCTATCACATAAAATCCTAATAAAATACATTTACGCTTTTGGTTGTAACATGACAAAATGTGGAAAATTTCAAGGGGTATGAATACTTTTTCAAGGCACTGTAACTAGCTTTTAACCAGCTGTTTGCAACTTCGTATTTTTCAGTCTTTTTTTTAACACTCTTCTTCTTGTAAGCGTTCCTATTTCACAACCTCCAACTATGTCTACAGATACCTTCTTTTGTTTTTAGCAACTTTTTTGCAACATACTTTCAGAATATCCTTCCCTTTTTCAAACAATCTTACAACCCTCTTTACTTGGAAAAACGCACAGATGCAAGCTTTCCAAAAATAGCTGAAAATGTGAGGAAGCCCACAATTGTGGTTATTCTTTCTACTTTGGATTCCACAGACCTTCCTGTAGCAACTCTGCTCAGTGCACCTTTTATGGTCCTCCTACTCTACCTTTACACAATTCTGGGAAAATACTCTTATGCCGCATACACACGATCGGAATTCTCGTCGGAAAAAGATATGATGGCTTTTCCGACGGGATTCCGCTCAAGCTTGCCTTGCATACGCACGGTCACACAAAAGTTCACTGAACTTTCGACCGTCAAGAGCGAGGTGATGTACAAAACTACGACGAGCCGAGAAAATGAAGTTCAATGCTTCCGAGCATGCGTCGATTTGTTTCTGAGCATGTGTAGGAATTTTGCGCGTCGGAATTGCTACAGGCGATCGCTTTTTCGGATAGGAACTTTTTCCGACCGAAAAATTGAGAACATGCTCTCAATCTTTTGCTTGCTGGAATTCAGCCAGCAAAAGTCTGATGGAGCATACACACGATCGCATTTTCCGACCAAAAGCTCTCATCGGTCTTTTTCTGGCAGAGTTTCCAATTGTGTGTATGTGGCATAAATGAGGGCAGTATTGAGTTCCATATTGGGCCATACTGGGCTTCACAGACCTCCGTCTAGCAGCTCAGTGCCTATTCCTGGTCTTCATGCTCCACCTCTGTTTGATTCCAGGCAAACACCTATCCTGAGGGTACATTGGCTTCCCTACTGAGTCATAATGGAGTCCATAGACTTGCTCCTAGCAGCTCAGTGCCCACTCTTGTTAATGAGAATACTTCTGGTTTCCCTCATATGGCCATACTGGTCTCCATTAGGGATGAGCTTCATGCTCGAGTCGAACCCATGTTCGACGAATTGCGAACGATATGGGCCGTTCGCGCCAAATTCGGGTGGCGCGTCACGGCCCATAATTCACTGCGGCATCGCAGTGCATTGCTGGCTGATGATTGGCCAAGCATGCACTATGACCCGCATGCTTGGCCAATCACAGCGCTGTCTGAACAGAGAGCCGTAATTGGCCAAAGCCAAGGAGGCTTTGGCCAATTATGGCTCAGGGGATTTAGTACACGCCCCACACTATATAAGGCCGCCTGCACGGCGGCCCTGTGTAGTGTGTGTTCCGGCGTTCATAGATGGAGAGAGAGAGAGACAGACAGTGTCATTTGATTTAAGTTAGATAGATTAGGCAGAACAGTCAGTCAGTTAGCTGCACTTGCACAGTGTATTGTGTATATATATGCATCCCAGGTGTTGCATATATATATATACACTGTATTCAGTTTAGCTAGATCCGTTCCTGTTATCTTCCTACTGACAGGCAGGCTTGTCTTGTTACAGTATTTACAGCTACCTGAAGAAAATTGCTGGTGTTCTTTTGATCCTATTAGTATCACAGTCAGGCAGCTAGACTATTTACAGTTAGTGCAGTGCGTCCTGCTCACAGTGTTCAGCTAAAACTACAAGTTAGTGGGGTGCGTCCTGCTCACAGTGTTCAGCTAAAACTACAAGTTAGTGGGGTGCGTCCTGCTCACAGTGTTCAGCTAAAACTACAAGTTAGTGTGGTGCGTCCTGCTCACAGTGTTCAGCTAAAACTACAAGTTAGTGTAGTGAGACCTCTGCACAGTGTTCATCTAAAGCTACAAGTTAGTGCAGTGCGTCCTGCTCACAGTGTTCAGCTAAAACTACAAGTTAGTGTGGTGCGTCCTGCTAACAGTGTTCAGCTAAAACTACAAGTTAGTGTAGTGAGACCTCTGCCCAGTGTTCATCTAAAGCTACAAGTTAGTGCAGTGCGTCCTGCTCACAGTGTTCAGCTAAAACTACAAGTTAGTGCGGTGCGTCCTGCTCACAGTGTTCAGCTAAAACTACAAGTTAGTGGGGTGCGTCCTGCTCACAGTGTTCAGCTAAAACTACAAGTTAGTGGGGTGCATCCTGCTCACAGTGTTCAGCTAAAACTACAAGTTAGTGGGGTGCTTCCTGCTCACAGTGTTCAGCTAAAACTACAAGTTAGTGGGGTGCGTCCTGCTCACAGTGTTCAGCTAAAACTACAAGTTAGTGTGGTGCGTCCTGCTCACAGTGTTCAGCTGAAACTACAAGTTAGTGCGGTGCATCCTGCTCACAGTGTTCAGCTAAAACTACAAGTTAGTGCTGTGCGTCCCGCTCACAGTGTTCAGCTAAAACTACAAGTTAGTGGGGTGCGTCCACCTCACAGTGTTCAGCTAAAACTACAAGTTAGTGCTGTGCGTCCTGCTCACAGTGTTCAGCTAAAACTACAAGTTAGTGTGGTGCGTCCACCTCACAGTGTTCAGCTAAACCTACAAGTTAGTGTAGTGAGACCTCTGCACAGTGTTCATCTAAAGCTACAAGTTAGTGCAGTGCGTCCTGCTCACAGTGTTCAGCTAAAACTACAAGTTAGTGCGGTGTGTCCTGCTCACAGTGTTCAGCTAAAACTACAAGTTAGTGGGGTGCGTCCTGCTCACAGTGTTCAGCTAAACCTACAAGTTATTTTTTTGCGAGCTCTGCACAGTGTTCAGCTAAAGCTACCTGTAGAAGGTTGGTGGTGTTTTCCTGATATAATCACTACCGCAGGCAGCTAAAAAAGCTACAAGTTAGTTTTTTGCAAGCTCTGCACAGTGTTCAGCTAAAGCTACCTGTAGAAGGTTGGTGGTGTTCGCATACTACAGGCAGGCAGTTGATTTTGCTAGCTGCAGTATCAGTACATATATATATATATCCCAGCTTAGTGCAGCTACAGGCCATTAGTATGTCTGGAAGGCCAAGAAGGAGAGGCAGACAGTCACAAGCCAATAAGAGAGGGCAAGCAGCTCTGTGTCTAGTGCTGGTCGTGGAGATGGTGCATCCTCATCAGCACGTGGCCGTGGGACATGCTTGGCCTTTCTTTCAGCAGCTGGCCGTGTTGAGCCGCAACATGCAGAAGACTTGGTCGAGTGGATGACCAAGCCGTCCTCATCCTCCTCATCCTCTCTCACCCATGCCCAGGGTACTTTGTCTGGCAAAGCAGCGGCCTCTTTCCTCGGCTCAATGTCATCAGTGACTCCTTCCCTAGCCCCACCATGTCCTCCTGAGGAGTCCCTCGAACTGTTTGACCACAGTGTTGGGTACATGCTCCAGGAGGATGCCCAGCGTTTGGAAGGCTCTGATGATACTGAGCTCGATGAAGGCAGTAACATGAGCATGGACAGAGGGGGTGCCCAAGAAGGACAGCAATCTGGCAGTCATGCTCCCCCTGCTGCAGCATACTGCCAGGTTTGCTCCAGTGATGAGGAGGGAGGGGATGATGAGGTCACTGACTCAACGTGGGTGCCTGATAGGAGGGAGGAGGAGGAGGAGGAGGTGGCACATCACCAACGAGGCAGGATGCCCTCCAGGGGCCAGCCTAAGGGCAGCACATTGACTGCATCACACCCCAAAGCTCCACATGTGCAGGGCGCTGCAGTCTCTGCGCGTTATTCAAAAAGTTCTTTGGTGTGAGCCTTTTTTGAGACGAGTGCATCAGATCGCACCGCTGCTATTTGCAACATATGTCTCAAGCGTATCTCGCATGGCCAAAACATCTCCCGCTTGGGTACCACATGCTTGACCAGACATATGTTGACCTGCCATGCAGTTCGTTGGCAAGCGTATCTAAAAGACCCACACCAAAGAACAAAGAGGACCTCTCCTTGCTCCTCATCAGCTGAGATCTCCAACCCCACTATACCTTCAGTCCTCTCTGAGACCTGCACTGAGAGGAATGAAGGTGTAGAATTAGGTGTGTCACAGCCAAGTACTTGGGGGCAATCTGCTTTTGATACACCGACGTCAGATTGTACCAGGCAAATTTCCCTGCCCCAGCTGCTGCACCGCCGAAAGAAGTTTGCTCCCAGCCATCCACATGCCCAGCGGTTGAATGCTAGCTTGGCCAAATTGCTAGCACTTCAACTGCTGCCTTTTCAGTTGGTAGACTCTGCCCCCTTCCGTGAGTTTGTGGAATGTGCGGTTCCTCAGTGGCAGGTACCCAAACGCCACTTTTTCTCACGGAAGGCGATTCCGGCTCTCTACCGGCATGTGGAAGGCAATGTCCATGCCTCGCTGGACAGGGCGGTCAGCGGTAAGGTGCATATTACCGCTGACTCATGGTCCAGCAGACATGGACAGGGACGTTACCTAAGTTTCACGGCGCATTGGGTGACTCTGCTGGCAGCTGGGAAGGATGCAGGACAAGGTGCAGTAGTGTTGGAGGTTTTTCCGCCACCACGCCTCCAAAATGCTAATGATTGTGACACACCTCTCTCCTCCACCCCCTCCTCTTCTTCTTCCTCCATGGCCTCTTCCTGTGCTTTGTCCTCGGAACCAGCGGTGCTCTGTAGCCGTTCAAGGGGCTACGCAAGTACGCAGGCCAAAAGATGCCATGTGGTGCCTGAGCTGGTGTGCTTGGGGGACAGGAGCCACACTGGGACAGAGGTTCTGTCAGCTCTGCAGGGGCAGGTTCAGAGGTGGTTGACGCCACGCTAACTTAAGGCAGAAATGGTGGTTTGCGACAATGGCACCAACCTCCTCTCTGCCCTCCGACAGGGACAAATGACCCATGTGCCCTGTTTGGCTCACGTCCTTAACTTGGTGGTGCAGCGGTTCTTGGGCAAGTACCCGGGCTTACAGGATGTCCTGAGGCAGGCCAGGAAAGTCTGTGTGCATTTCCGCCGGTCATATAATGCCAGTGCTCGGCTGGCGGACCTCCAAAAGGAGTTTAACCTGCCCAAGAACCGCCTAATCTGTGACATGCCCACCAGGTGGAACTCAACGTTGGCCATGCTGCAGCGGCTGCACACGCAGCAGAGGGCCATCAATGAGTACCTGTGCGACTATGGCACCAGGACAGGGTCAGGGGAGCTAGATTTTTTTCCCCACGCCAGTGGGCCATGATCAGGGATGCATGCACTGTCCTGTCACCATTTGAGGAGGCCACGAGGATGGTGAGCAGTGACAGTGCATGCATCAGTGACACTGTCCCCCTTGTCCACCTGTTGGAGCACACGCTGCGTGGAATAATGGACAGGGCACTTGAGGCAGAACAGAGGCAGGAAGAGGAGGACTTCCTTAGCTCTCAAGGCCCCCTTTATCCAGACAGTGTTCCTGCGTGCCCGCCGATCACACAGGAAGAGGAGGAGGAGGAGGAGGAAGATTGTGTCAGTATGGAGGTGGAGCCTGGCACTCAGCATCAGCAGCAGTCTTTAAGGGATCAGTCCCAAGAAACACATGGACTTGTACGTGGCTGGGAGGAGATGGCTGCGGACCATGTCGTCCTTAGTGACCCAGAGGACTCCGGACTGAATGCCTCAGCAAACCTACGCTGCATGGCCTCCCTGATCCTGCAAAGCCTGCGTAAGGATCCTTGTATTCGTGGTATCAAGGAGAAGGACCAATACTGGCTGACAACCCTCCTTGATCCACGTTACAAGGGTAAGGTTGCGGACTTTATCTTGCCATCGCAGAGGGAGCAGAGGATGAAACATCTTCGGGAGGCCTTGCAGAAAGGTCAGAGACTGGGAGGTTACAAACTCCTGTTTCTGGACAACGTGTTGCTGAGGCTTCGGTCAGTCAAAGAAGGAGCGGTGGAGAAGGTGGCCGTCTGACCGATGCGTTCAGACAATTTTTTGGTCCGCAGCCCCAAGGTATGATCGGTTCCAGCAACCATCGCCAGCGTCTGTTTTACATGGTGCAGGAATACCTAGGGGCAAGATCTGACTTGGAAACCTTTCCCACCGAAAATCCTCTGGGTTACTGGGTCTTGAGGATGGATCACTAGCCAGAGCTTGCACAGTATACAATTGAGCTACTGGCCTGTCCTGCATCCAGCGTTCTTTCGGAACGCACATTCAGTGCTCCTGGAGGCTTTGTAAACGATCACAGGGTGCGTCTGTCCACCGACTTGGTCGATCGACCTTCATAAAAATGAATCAGTCTTGGATCACCACCAGCTACCAAGCACCTGATGCTGATGTAACCGAATCATTTTTTTTAAAAATCTCAGATCCCTTCAAAGACTGCCTATGCTGATGCTGAGTGACTATCCCTGAGTAATTATCCTCTTCCTCCTCAATGATCACGCTGATAGCTTGTAAGAACATTTTTGGTTCTGGGCGCCACCACCAGTGCCTAAGGCCCAATTTTTCAGCCCCTAACACAAGCCCCTAACAACAAGCGCTGTCTGTTCTATGCTGTAACCTCAGTATAGTGAGGTAAGGGGCCATTATCTACCACTAGAGGATTGTTGCATGGAGAAGATCTTGCTATATACTTCACATTCACCACTCTTCTGTTCAAATGATTTAAACCCAGCGGCCATCTGCACAATTTAATTATTTGTCATCACTCAAGAAGCATTGAAGCTATTTAGCTTTTTAGCACCCCCTGGTGGCGCTGGACACTTTACTGCATGATGCACGGTTATTAAGATCACTTTGGACATTCAATGTAACATTGTATTATTTGGTATTTTCTGTTCTACGTTATTTAATTTTGAGCTATTTATTTATATGATTCACAACCGTAGGAACTATATCAATTCCCGGATATTAACTTTTAGCACTTTGTATTAGCACTCAATGTTTTAGCAGGAATCACTACATTATTGGAAACAAGTGTTTTTATTGTATATTGTAGACTTCGCTATGGTTTTTATTTTTTCTATTTAAGCTGAGATACATATACGCATAGTTTTTGTTGGGCTACACCCTGTATTTTTTTATCTTTATGCACATATTGCCCGCACGTCCACATAGTGTCCTATTTTGCATTGGGGTCAAGTTAATCACCTGATGCCCCATTGTAGGCAAATAGTTTTCAGCCCCCCACTATATCTAATATACCTATACACTGTAGTTTATTGTAGGATTAGCGCAGCACCATCCCTATTTGTCAGTTGTATTTTACACCAAGGGTTAAGGCTGGACCCTATTCGGTGCAGGCTGCTTTTCCCTATCTAAAATCATCTACACCACCACTGCTTGGTAGCGCAGGAATAATATACCTTATATCAGTGCCCATCGGTGCCGCCTATCAGTGCAGCCTCATCAGTGCTGCCTTATCAGTGCCCATCAGTGCCACCTCATCAGTGCCCATCAGTCCAGCCTATCAGTGCAGCCTCATCAGTGCCCATCAGTGCTGCCTTATCAGTGCAGCCTATCAGTGCCTATCAGTGCAGCCTGTCAGTGCCCTTCAGTGCCGCCTATCAGTGCCAACTATCAGTGCAGATTCATCAGTGCCTCCTGATCAGTGCCACCTTATCAGTGCCTCATCAGTGCCACCTATCAGTGCAGCCTCATCAGTGCTGCCTTATCAGTGCCACCCATCAGTGCCACCTCATCAGTGCCCACCAGTCCAGCCTATCAGTGCTGCCTTATCAGTGCAGCCTATCAGTGCCACCTATCAGTGCAGATTCATCAGTGCCTCCTGATCAGTGCCGCCTCATCAGTGCCACCTTATCAATGCCCATCAGTGCCACCTATCAGTTCAGCCTCATCTGTGCCCATCAGTGCAGTCTATCAATGCAGCCTCATCAGTGCTCATCAGTGCTGCCTTATCAGAGCACATCAATGAAGGAGAAAAATTACCTGTTTGCAAATTTTTTATAACAAACTATGATAACTGTTTTTTTTTTTCTTCAAAATGTTTGGTCTTTTTTTTGTATGTTTAGCAAAAAATAAAAACCCCAGTGGTGATTAAATACCACCAAAAGAAAGCTCTATTTGTGTGAAAAATTGATATAAATGTCATGTGGGTACAGTGTAGTATCACCACGCAATTATCATTCAAAGTGCAACAGCGCTGAAATCTGAAAATCGGTCTGGGCTGGAAGGTATATGGGCCCAGTAAGCAAGTGGTTAATTTTTAACATTTCCACCCAGTGGCGTATCTAGTGCATGGCAGCCATGGCAAGTGCCATGGGCGCCATATGAAAGGGGCGCTGGTGAGTGGCTGGGCAGCAAGGCACTTACCAGTTCTGAGGGTCTCTTCTTCCCTCCAGGCTCCCGAGCATAAGCAGGGTCTCCTTTTCAGAACCTTTGCTAAAGGACAATGGCAGCGCTGCGAGTGGGACTATTTCTCATTTGGCTGTGTTACTCCTGTGAATGCAGTCGTTGGTTGCAGATTAAGCAGGCAGATGGCCACATTTCCCGATGCCACCTCTATAGTTCCGGCTGCAGCCTCCCTGACAGCTGAATATCACTCCGCCGCCTGCTGTCAGGGATGCTATAGCAAGGACTATAGAGGTGGCATTGGGGCCGCTGTATTTCTGGACAGGACACGTGGACCGTGGAGTGGACTCAGTCAGGAGATGTCTCTGGCAGACCTTCTTGCTCGGGGTCCTATCAGTGCAAAAGCAGAGCCCAGCCACATGCCCAGCAGGATCGACGGCTGCACTGCCAGTGCCTTATGCAGAGACTGATCCTCTTGATGAAGCTGCAGGCAATATTTTCATGCACTCATCTCTCCCTTCAGGCCATGGCTCCTGTGTAGTCTAAATCATATTTTTTGGGCCCCATCAGATCGATCACAGGGGCCCAGGAGGCTGTAGAATGGAGGGATTATTTTTTCTAATTCGGCTTGCTGGAATATCAAACTCCTCCCCCTTGTATGCAGTTAATGGCAATAAAGTTCCAGCTGGGCGGAGAGATATCAAAATACCACTGCCTGACTCCTCCAGTAAATAAGTTTGAGAAGACGGCGGGCTCGGACTGAAGGGAAATCAACAGCAGTGTCTGTCCTCCTCCTCCTCCTCAGTGCAGTGTCTGTCCTCCTCCTCCTCCTCAGTGCAGTGTCTGTCCTCCTCCTCCTCCTCAGTGCAGTGTCTGTCCTCCTCCTCCTCCTCCTCAGTGCAGTGTCTGTCCTCCTCCTCCTCCTCCTCCTCAGTGCAGTGTCTGTCCTCCTCCTCAGTACAGTGTCTGTCCTCCTCCTCCTCCTCCTCAGTGCAGTGTCTGTCCTCCTCCTCAGTGCAGTGTCTGTCCTCCTCCTCCTCCTCAGTGCAGTGTCTGTCCTCCTCCTCCTCCTCCTCAGTGCAGTGTCTGTCCTCCTCCTCCTCCTCAGTGCAGTGTCTGTCCTCCTCCTCCTCAGTGCAGTGTCTGTCCTCCTCCTCCTCAGTGCAGTGTCTGTCCTCCTCCTCCTCAGTGCAGTGTCTGTCCTCCCCCTCCTCCTCAGTGCAGTGTCTGTCCTCCTCCTCCTCCTCAGTGCAGTGTCTGTCCTCCTCCTCCTCCTCAGCGCAGTGTCTGTGTGAACACACAGAAAGTAACAGCACAGCAGCACACTATTTCTACTGAGTGAGGGAACTAAAGTGAGAACCATGAGGACTTCAAAGGATTATTTTTCTCTCAAAAGGTCCAGTCACAGTGAAGACATCACACACAAGCTCCCTTCACCCATGCCATGCCCTGGCTTGTTGCCCATGACTGAATTATATACAGCTAAATGTGATCATCTTCATTGATCATGTTGATCACATTTGGCTGCTATTTATTTCAATTATTATTATCATGATAGTCACACAGTACAGGTGCTTTAAGCCACATCACCTATACTGTGTGTGTAATTATCATAGTAATGATGATGGGACAGTGAAATGCATCCTTGGCATTCATTTAGGGCTCATTCACACAAGGCACAGACATACGTCTCCCATGATCAGACCTCTGCCGGGTTAGCCCCCCCCCCATATCAAACTTTTTGAAAAAATCTTATGCAGTTTGTTAGATCTTTGTTAGATCAGGTTAGATCAATCGTTGTTTGCGTTAGATCTCACACAGAAGAAGCGATATTAACAGTTATTTGCTGGGGGGGCTAACCCGTCATCAGCCCCCCCTTATCAAAAAATTGACCAAACAGTTAGCTATTTTGGAAGCAATTTGTTAGATTCGGTATGATCAAGTGTTTTTAACGTTAGATCTCACATAATTAGAGACTTATTAAGTGATTAATGAGGGGGGGCTGGCCCCCCACTTATCAAATTTTCGGCCCAAAAATCATTCAGGCTAATAGATATTCGTTAGATCCGGTAAGATCAAGTGGTTTTAACGTTAGATCTCACATCATTTCAGAGATATTCCACATCAAAATAGAGATATTAGGTGGTACATAAGGACGGGCTGGCCCCCCCTTATATTCAGCGCAATGAAAATCACACCCAACTTTTGCTGCGGTGCAAAAACTTTTCCTTAGCTGCGGGGGCCCAACTTATGATCCTGCACACAGACCCACTGCTTTCAGAAAATGCCCCTGACCTGAGCTCCTTATTGCACATCCATTCCAGATGCTCGTATGTGACATCCCATACATCCCATACAAGCACGTGGGCTGGATGCGAGAGGTGAATCAGCAGGATGAGTGTGCCAGGACAAGTAGATGTGTCTCATCTCTGCTTCCTTTTACCACTCTGCATATCACACATATCATAGATGAGAAGAGGGTACAGTGGTGGGAAAAATGAGCAGGAGGGGTTTAGATGTGGGACAGAAGAACAGGAGGGTACAGCCGTGGGGCAGATGTGCAGGGGGGGTTCAGTTTTGGTGCAGATGAGAAGGAGGTTCAGTGGTGGGACAGAAAAGCAGGGGGGGTAGAACAGTGGGGCAAATGTGAAAGGAGGTGTATTGGTGGGACAGATGAGCAGGAGGTTACAGTGGTGGGGCAGGAGAACAGGGTGAACATAGGTGGGGCAGAAGAGCAGTGGGTACAGAGGTGAAACAGATGTGCAGGAGGTACATTAGTAAGGCAGATGAAAAAGCAGGTTACAGTGGTAGGGCAGATGAGAAGGTGATTCAGTAGTAGACAGAAGAGCATGGGAATATGGCGGTGGAGCAAATGTTCAGAGAGGCAACACTGTATCCTGGCCTAGGCCGACAAGGCCCAGGCCTAGGGCAGCACTTTGCAGGGGGGCAGCACGGAAAGAGTCCTCGCCAGCTTGCGCTGTTAGTGTAGCACCAGTCCTATGGGGCGGACTGGGCTGAGAGGCAAAAAAGTCTAGTGCCCCCATAAAGTGGCCGCACTGCTTCCGGTATGCGGGCGGTCGGCATTCTGCAACTGTGGGGGGGGGGGCGCCTAATTTTTGACTCTCCTATCATCCTGGACCACAAATCTTCCTCACTGTGCTATATGTTTTCTGCTGCACCATTGGCATGGTTATATCTTCTTAGTCCTCTCCATAAAATTATCAGAAATTTTGGCTTAAAGTAGAACTATAGGCAAAACTTTTTTTTTTTCATTTAGGAAAGAGTAAGGGAGGGTTATAGCCCCTGTCAGTTTATTTTTTACTATCCCTGTCCCATTGCAGAGATTTCCCTTCACTTCCTGCCCCATAGCCAAACAGGAAGTGAGAGGAAATCTATGCAAATTAGGGGAATCCATTGCCCCTCCCCCCAGGCCCTCAGAACTAGTGTCCCCACTCGAAAATTTCAGGGCGGGTCTTAAACAGCAAGGGGTGTGGCCTTGACAGGAAGGGGTGGGTCATATTTAAATTAGGGGGTGCACGAGTTTAGTCAGGCCTAGGGCAGCACAAAACCTAAATACACTACTGCAGAGAGGTACAGTGGTGGGGCAGATGAGAAAAATGGTACATTGATGGGGTAGATGAGCAGGGGGGTTACAGTGGTGGGGCAGAAGAGCAAGGAGGTACAGTGGTGGTGCAGATGTGCAGAAGGTGCAGTGGTGGGAGGGATGCGAAGGGGGTTCAGCAGTGGGACAGAAAAGCAGGGGGGTACAGTGATGGGGCAGATGAGCGGGGGGGGTTAGTGTTGGGCCAGATGAGAAGGAGGTTACAGTGGTGGGAAAATGAGCAGGAGGGGTTCAGTGTTGGGGAAGATGAGAAGGGGGTTTAGCGGTGGGACAGAAGAGCAGGGGGGTACAGCGGTGGGGCAGATGTGAAAGGAGGTGCATTGGTGGACAGATGAGCAGGGGGTTACAGTGGTTGGGCAGAAGAGCAGGGGGAACAGTGGTGGGGCAGATGTACAGGGGGGTACAGTGGCGGGGCAGAGGAGAAAGGAGGTACATTAGTGGTACAGATGAGCAGGGGGTTACAGCGGTGGGGCAGAAGAGCAGGGGGAACAGAGGTGAGACAGATGTGCAGGAGGTACAGTGATGGGGCAGAAGAGAAAGGGGGTTACAGTGGTGGGGCAGATGAGAAAGGGGGTTACAGAGGTGGGGCAGATGAGAAAGGGGGTTACAGAGGTGGGGCAGATGAGAAAGGGGGTTACAGAGGTGGGGAAGATGAGCAGGGGGAACAGAGGTGGGACAGATGTGCGGGAGGTACAGTGGTGGGGCAGATGAGAAAGGGGTTTACAGTGGTGGGGCAGATGAGAAAGGGGGTTACAGTGGTGGGACAGATGAGCAGATAGGTTCAAAGTTAGGACAGATGAGAAGATGGTTCAGCAGTGAGACAGAAGAGCATGGGGGTACGGTGGTGGGGCAGATGTGCAGGGGGTTACAGTGGTGGGGCAGTTGAGCAGGGGGGTACAGTGGTGGGACAGATTTGCAGGTGATACAGTGATCTGAGGTGTGAAGGTGTATGAATTGGGGTTGATCTGAGGCGTGAGAGTGCAGGATGTTAATTTCTCACTACTAAAGTAGTTTACAGCATTTACTTTATAAAAAATCCTTTTTGTGATTGAGATTGTGAAGTTTTTTTTTGTTATAAAATCAGCACGCTCAATTTCTCTGAAAACATTTTTCGGCACACTGCTCAAAAGGCTGCTTACCTCCTGGCCTATCAGTTTTTATTAAAGATGGAAAATGGGCTGTGGAGCAAGACCCGCTGTTGCCCAAAACTATTTTCTCATTTTCAATAATCAAAGAAGGTAAGGAAAAAAGGATGGAAAAGGTAAGAGGAGAGAAGGGGGGGGGGGGTAAGGCTGGGGGGGGGGGGGGGTGAAATGGCATTGGTTCAGGATAACTATGGTGAACGGCTCCGGAACTTACCTGTGACATTAAGTCCCAAGAAGGGCAGTACCCTCTGCGGAAATGTCAAACTGGTTCCATAGTCCCCAAGTTTTAGAGTATTTTTCCTGTTGGTGTTGTGCAGTGAGTACTAGATCTTCCATCTCATTTGGAATGGAGTTTTTATAGAGTTTGGCTCAGATGGAGGAGACATGTAGCAGGAAAAAGCTGGATCACCAGGAACCTTTTATTCCGTAAATTTTTGCGTGGTTTATCTGTCTCCCAGAAGTAGATCAATTTAGGGCACGACCAAAATATGTGAAGTAGTGTTCCTCCATCCCCCTGGCATCTCCAACATTGGTC
Organism: Lithobates septentrionalis; assembly: GCA_037952835.1. Taxonomy (NCBI): domain Eukaryota; kingdom Metazoa; phylum Chordata; class Amphibia; order Anura; family Ranidae; genus Lithobates; species Lithobates septentrionalis. The sequence goes on from JBBDGP010002256.1 coordinate 594,818, forward strand.
AGTAGTTGCAGGGTGAGGTACCACCTTGTTAACAGTTTATAGTTGGTCTCTTTAATTTTCGTACAAACCGATGATTTTAACGAAAATCTGAGGACAAGTTGTATCGGAGCAGATGTAAATTGACGCCCCAGCTTAATTTCCCATCTTTCAAGAACGGTAAGTGTGGTTGTTCAGCCGGACAGTTCAAGAGGGCGTATGTTTTGGATAGAGGCTGTGGAAGGGAACCCTCTTTGGAACAGTATGCTTCAAAGGATGTCAGGGGACGATTAAATCCCTGTGGATTAGGCAAAGTATTGAGAAAGTGTTGTAATTGTACCGCTGTCCACAAGGAAAGTTTGAAGGCCTCATTAGCACTACTGTGGAAGGCCATTGGCCTCCCGTTAGAAAGTGGGATGCCTGGACCCTACCTGTTTGGCTTAGGGTCCGAAACATTTGGGGTTCCAGACCAGGGAGGAACCACGGTTTTTCTATGATAGGGAGCAATGGGGAATCAGGGAAGAAAGCCGGTTCTGTGTGCTGACCTGGGAGCATATGCGGAGTGTCGTACCCATTATGGGGTGTGACTTCAGCACAGGCGGTAGTTGGTCATAGCCCCACAGAGCCCATGGCAGCAGAATGTCAGTATGGGCCTGTTCCAGTTGTGCCCACAATTTAGAGCAACGATGCCAAAATTTATTAATTTTAAGCTACTGCCACAGGGGCCTAACTTCTCATATAAAATAACGAACTGTTATGTATTTATCATAGATTAAATAAAACATCTCACTGATCAAACTGCAACAAGCTTTTATCCCTACTTACATTGCGATTATTACTGATTTCTGCCATGTGCATGCTAGGTTTAATGTAATAATAACTTCATCTAACAATTATCTACTAACTTGGATGTTGTTATTGGCAAAGAATATGAAATCTCTGAAATGATGTGAGATCTTACGTTAAAACCTCTTGATCTTACCGGATCTAACGAATATCTATTAGCCTGAATGATTTTTGGGCCGAAAATTTGATAAGGGGGGGCTAACCCGTCCATATGTACCACCTAATATCTCTATTTTGATGTGGAATATCTCTGAAATTATGTGAGATCTAACGTTAAAACCACTTGATCTTACCGGATCTAACGAATATCTATTAGCCTGAATGATTTTTGGCCTGAAAATTTGATAAGGGGGGGCTAACCCGTCCATATGTACCACCTAATATCTCTATTTTGATGTGGAATATCTCTGAAATGGTGTGAGATCTAACGTTAAAACCTCTTGATCTTACCGGATCTAACGAATATCTATTAGCCTAAATGATTTTTGGGCCGAAAATTTGATAAGGGGGGGGCCAGTCCCCCCTCATTAATCACTTAATAAGTCTCTAATTATGTGAGATCTAATGTTAAAAACACTTGATCTTACCAGATCTAACAAATTGCTTCCAAAATAGCTAACTGTTTGGTCAATTTTTTGATAAGGGGGGGCTGATGACGGGTTAGCCCCCCAAGCAAATAACTGTTAATATCGCTTCTTCTGTGTGAGATCTAACGCAAACAACGATTGATCTAACCTGATCTAACAAAGATCTAACAAACTGCATAAGATTTTTTCAAAAATTTTGATATGGGGGGGCTAACCCGGCAGAGGTCATGATCAGACTTTTACTGGCACAGTTTTGTGTGCATCCTGATGCCAGTGTCCCATTCATTTATATTGGGACACATGGCTGCATGGACACAGACACTATGTCCCAATGTGTCTTGAGGGTGCAAGTCCTAATAAAAATGGAACATCGGCATGAGGATGTACACAACATTGTGCCGGTAAAAGTCTCTGCATGAGACATGGGTTCCTGTGCCCTGTGTGAATGTGCCCTCACACTTGTGTTTGGGAGAGGGGTAAAAACGTCATGTGTGTCTTTTTACTGTCCCCAACCACTTCCCCTTATTTTGCACATCAGCCGAGGGTGGATAATATATGCTGTGGCCATGAAGCATTTTGCACAGCAAAAATGATCCCTGCTGCATTCAGCCACAGCCCTCCCCTGTTCTCCTAGGCTCTCCCATTCCATCTGGTCGGATTGGCAGCGCACAAAGAAGAAGGAGGAACATCAGTTTCTCTCTCTCCTCTGTGAAAACTGAGGCCATAAGTTATGAAGATTTCATCACTTCCAGTATCGGTTCTGCATTTACCTGGCTGGTACCAGCTAAGAAAGCAGCCAATATGCCTTGGAGGGCAGAGGAGGGATCAGGGGTCTAATAAACCCCAGATTTCTCCATAAAAAGGATATGTCACTACCCAAGGGATCACAAGGGATGATAAATATCACTTGATGACAGCTTAAAGTGGAGTTCCACCCACTTTTACAACTCTTCAGCATCCCTCACTAAACTGCGCACTGTAAACAAATTGGATATATATATATATTTTTTTCTCAGCACCTACTGTATATCTGCTGTATTCATTTTTCACTTCCTCCTCCCTGGCCGCGGCCCATTGTATCATTTCCTGTTTGCAATGCCTTCTGGGAAGGGGCAGCAACTTCCTCTGAAACTGCTGTTGCTATGGAAACCCGACCTGAAACCTATTACACTGCTTATGCTGCACTGAGCATGTGCGAGATCTGCAAGGATGAGATCCAGGAAGAAATACAGTCTGGCTTCAGATGCCCACTCTTAAGATGGCCACGGCCTGCTGTAAGTTTATAAAATAACAAACTACTGCTATAAACTAACAAAACAGACCTTAGTTTACAGACTAACTTTACTAGAATACATTAAGCTTGTGTATTATAGGGGTATTTTTATTTAAAAAGTATAATTTCGGCCGGAACACCACTTTAATTATTTTTTGAGGTGTCCTCTTGTATATTAGTGCAGTCATCATTCTCAGTCACACTGTGTGTGTGGGGCACTGGGGAGCAGCAGAGAAATAAGAGCACAGCCTACTATGCCGGAGTTTGTAGTCCTATGGAGGTGAGGAAATGCTCACACATACTGGGGAAGGGGGGCTGGTCATATAAAGTAAAAGGCTCTGTGCTGTTACAGGGCTGCCATGGCTGACCTGACCCCTGTCTAGAAATACTTATTGTCTGGCACACTGCTTTAAGGGGAAACTCTGCAGACTCTGGGGTAAAGGGGAACGCTGATGTAAGTGGGTCTCTGGACTCTGTGATAACCAGAGACCCCCTCACATCAGAGGCCCCCTTTGTGTCAGAGCCCCCCCCCCCTTACAGTGTATATAAAGATGACACCAGAGTCCACAGCATTCTTTAGATCAGATTTCCCAGTGTGAATTGGAACTCTGTAGATTTTGATGTAAGGGGGGGCTCTCTGGGAACTCTAAGGGGAGAACTGTGATATAAGATGTAAAGCTATTGACTCTGGTGTAAGGGGTAATTCAAGAGCTTGACTTGTAGTTTTGTTAGCTGTGTTTTTTTTTTTTAAGGTTATCTGAAAGATGGGTTTTAAATGTTTTGACAGGGGCGCAGTTTCAGTGCTTGCCATAGGCGCCATTTTCACTAGATACGCCTCTGTTTCCACCCACCATATGGAGCTCTAAACTCCTTGAATGTTTTTAAAAGGCTCATCCTTTTAACTTTAAAAACCTGTTGTTACATAGCATCAAACACAGCTGAATGTCCCAGAGGAGAGACACACACACTCCTGCCTGCGGCTCCATATGGAGTTTCAATAAGAGAGAGACAGTCAGAAAGGAAACAGCTAGTGCTGTGCCCTCTGTAGATAACTCATAATGCTCTTCAATACCAGTGTCATGACACAAACTCATTATAAATTGAAAATAAATAAAGAATTTATACAAATAACAAATAATCACATATAACAATCATTTTAAAATTCTTTAAAAAAAAAATAGCCAAAGCCATTATAGGTCTTCTTTAAATAAGATGATCACTTAAAATGTTATCTCTTGGCAAAATCTTTTTAAGTTTTTAAATAGAGTGGGCAAAGGTTAGACATTCTGTTGAGTTTTTAATGCTATCTGTGTCCACATTGGGGAGATTCAACCCTCTATTTGTAATGGTAGCCAGGGTCATCAAGGTAAATAAAGTAAATGGGAAATCCTGTTATTTAATTTAAAATTGTCCCAAGAACAAGAGGTGAGGAGGAATCTTACAATGGGGCCAAATATCTAAGAGGGAAATTTCCCTTACTTTTGGGAGATTTTCCTTAACTTTCTGTTGAGTCTCTAGGTCAAGAAGGGAAATCTCTCTACGGTACACCAATAGCAAAATAATATCCTGAGAGAACGTTCAACCCTTCCCTACTCTATCCAAAACTACAAAAAAAGTTTTGTCTATAGCTCCCCCTTTAAAGTTCAACTCCAGTCAAAAGGTATAACTTTATTTAGGATATATTGGGGAGGATCAGAGCCCCCCCATCAGGTTTTTATATCTGTATCCTTGAAGAGATTCCCACTCATCACTGTCAGGAAATGAAGTGATGGAATGAGAAGACATCTCTCCAGCAGAAAAAGAAAACGTGAGTGAGGGTTCGAATTCCGGTCATTGTTTGCATTGGTGTCCATGGCTTCCTGTCCCATTGACTTCCCATATTTCTTGTACAGGTGTCACAGGGACAAGAAGTAAAGGAAAATCTCCACAAGGGGGGGCCACAGACAAAAAAAAAAACGTTATCTGTAAGACACGGAATCAAAGCGCCACTCCACATGTAATATTTATTGAAAATATCCAAGGAAAAGGCAACGTCTTTCAGAGGTTGTGAAAATCCTTCTTCTGTGCAATAAACATATAAAACTGTAAATGTAATCAATATGTAATAGGGATACCACAACCATCAAAACGCATTAAAGTTTCCTTAGGTATTTTAAATAAATTTTACTCTGGATTCTTACATGCGAAGCGAGGCTGATCATCCATGTTTTACAGTCACTCTTTTTCCTGAGGACCACTCAAAGACGTCCTAAGACAAATAGAGCTACTAGTTGACTCCAAAATGCCCATTTAAATACACATTGTGGAATCCACCGCTCCTCACCACCTTAAGAATCTTTGAGAAATGTTAACTTTTCCCCACTCTGTTCAAAACATAAACATAGAGACATACGACATCAGCTGGATACAGTATACAGCGCTGTGTTCCGGCAGCGGTTTGGGGAATTTCCATCCTGTACCCAAAACACAACTGAGTTGGGCCAAGCACTGCTCGGCCATTC